>CM077590.1:40435000-41635000 GCA_039657365.1 Stephania yunnanensis | reverse complement strand
CAAGCAGTCCTCCCGTGGGTGCTCCATCCAACAACATGATGTATGCTTGAAAGTCGCTAATAGTCCACATAAGTGCAGCGTGCATTTGAAAGTTTTCTTAGTCGATACGTCGTAGGTAGGCACTCCGTCATATCACAACTCTTGCAATTCTTTCACCAATGGTTGGAGAAACACATCAATTTTTTGTGACTGATTAGTTGGCCCAGGTACAATTACTATTAAGAACATCACTTCTTTCTTTATACACATCGAGGGAGGTAAGTTGCACTATGTTAGAATCATCAGCCACGAGGAGTATTATATGTCGGTCATTCCAAAATGCTGAAACCCATCAGTAAATAAGCCAAGTCAAACATTACATACCTCGAGCTGAACGAAGGTATCACTTGATTGAAGTGGTTCCATGCCAAGGAATTGGAGCAATGCTGCATATTGTCCTATTCTCTAACGTGTTCTACATGCCACCACATGTGTTTCGCAATAGCTTTCGAGACTTACAAACGTTTGAGACGAGGCGCTAAAGGGAAGTAAAGCATTGTCTTATGCGGGTGTTTGTTAGAGTTAAAGATAAATTCTCTGCAAAATTTACAAGATGTATGCTCAGATACGAGCTCCCAATATAGCATGAACAAGTTGGGACAACAGTAAATTAGCTCATATGGGAGACCCAACCAGTGCATTAAGCCCTTACATTTGTAAAGGCTATCTATCAAACAGTTTTCTTCAGGCAACATGTCATTACATACTTGCAAAATTTTCTCTGAATGCTTGCTTCGAAATATGATGATTCAACTTTATCGTCAATAAACGTGCTATTGCTGGGAGTTTATTTATTTTTTTAACCCGACCTAAGCGGTTGAATCGCCGCGTCAATCATTTCAAAGAAAAGCTTCGTTTCGGGTTCGGCTTCTCCTCGCGATACCAATTGAAACTGGGGCCCGCAATGTCGTGTATCATATGATGATATGATGTCGGATATTCATCTATTGGATCATCACCTCCATCATCCTCATTGCTTAATATTTCTTCCTCCCCATGCGGGTCCAACGACAGTAATCGAGAACGAATCCACCCCTCACTAAATGAAGCTCTGCGGTGTCTACATCGTAGTATTTGTTGTTACGACATTTTCGACAAGGACATCGAATTTTTGCTTCTTTTAAGTAAGTGGTGCGTCTTTGCTTGGAAAATTTTATAAATTCCTTCACGCCATCCATAAACTCTAATCCAATGTAACCAGCTTCATAAGCACTCCACAACATGGCTAAAGCTTGAATTAATTTAATTTAAGTTGCCTACTTATCCTCTTAGAGTTTTAGAGGAATCAAAGCATATGTAATTTTTTTTTACTTTTATATTTTCTATATGACATAAATGATGTAATAATAGGGCCTCCGTTAGTATACTATGAACCTTTCTAGAATCACTCCACAACTGATAGAAGCTTGGACTTATCTAATTTAAGCTGCCTACATATCCTCTTAGAGTTTTAAAGGAATCAAAGCTTACGTAGTTCTTTTACTTTTATTTTTCTATATGACACAAATGATTTAATAGGGCCTTAGTTATAATACTATGACCCTTTTTAAAGCCACTTCACAACATGCCTTGATGCATAGATTTTTTTTTAATTTAGGCTGCCTACTTGTCCTCTTAGAGCTTTAAAGGAATTAAAGCTTACATAGTTCTGTTACATTTATTTTTCTATATGACAAAAATGATTTAATAGGGCCTTTATAAGTATATTATACACCATTTTAAACCACTCCATTACATGCCTTGAAACTTGGACTTATTTAATTTGTGCTGCCTAGTTATCCTCTTTGAGTTTTATAATAATTAAAGCTTACGTAGTTCTTTTACTTCTATTTGTTTTCTTTATGAAAAAAATGATCTGATATGGCATCAGTTAAATTACTAAAACTTGGAATTTTCTTAATTTAAACTGCCAACTAATCTTCTTAGAGTTTTAGAAGAATCAAAATTTACATAGTTATTTCGATTTTTTTTCTCATTTCTATATGACATAAATGATTTAATAGGGCCTTAGCTAGTATACTTTGGACCTTTTCAAAACCACACCCAACATGCCTTGAAGCTTGGACTTATTTAATTTAAAGTACCTTCTTATCATCTTAAAGATTTAGAGGAATATAAGCTTACATTGTTATTTTACATTTATTTTATTTTTATATGACAAATGATTTAATAGGGCCTTAGTTAGTATATGTTGGACCTTCTAAAATCCACTCCATAACATGTCTTGATTCTTGGACTTATTTAATTTAAGCTGCCTATGTATCATTTCAGAGTTTCGGAGGAATCAAAGCTTACGTAGTTCTTTTAATCTAAATTTTTTTCTATATGACATAAATAATTTAATTGGGCCTTATGTATATTACTATGAATGTTTTCAAAACCACTCCCTAACATGCTTTGAAGCTTGTACTTATTTAGTGTAAGCTACCTAGATATCCTCCTAGAGTCTTGGAGGAATCAAAGCTTACGTATTCTTTTACTTTTATTTTTCTATAAGACACATATGATTTAATAAGGCTTTTGTTATAGTAATATGACCTTTTTTAAAACCACTCCACAACATGCCTTGAAGCTTTATATTTTGTAATTTAAGCTGCCTATATATCCACCTTAAGTTTGTAGAGAAACCAAAGCTTACGTAGTTCTTTAGCTTTTATTTCTTTATATGACATAAATGATTTAATAGGGCCTTAGTTAGAGTACTATGAACCAATTCAAATCCACTCCATAATATGCCTTGAAGCATTGACTCAGTTAATTTAAGTTGCCTACGTATTTTTCAGAGTTTCAAAAGAATAAAAGCCTACGTAGTTCTTTTAGTTTTTTTTTATATCATATAAATGGTTTTATAGGGACGTAATTAGTATATACTATGGACATTCTTAAAAACACTCCATATAATGCCTTGAAGTTTGGACTTATTTAATTTAAGCTACGTAGATATCCTTTTCAAGTTTTAGAGGAATTAACGCCTACGTGGTTCTTTTACTTTTCTTTTTTTTTCCTATTTGAAAAAAAATGATATAATAGGACCTTAGTTAATGTACTATGGGCTTTTCAAAACCAATCCACAACATGCCTGAAGCTTGGACTTATTTAATTTAAGATAACTACATATCCTCATGTAGTTTAAGTGGAATGAAGCCTACGAAGTTCATTTAATTTTTTCTATATGTAAAAAATTATCAAATAAGGCCTTAGGTAAAGTACTATGACCCTTTTCACAAACACTCCACAACATGCCTTAAAGCTTGGGCTTAATTAATTTAAGTTGCCTAAGTAACCTCAAGAGTTTTAGAGGAATCAAAGCCTATGTTGTTCTTTTACTTTTTTTTTCTATATGAAAAAATGATCGAATAGGACATTAGTTAGAGTACTATGACCTTTATCAAAACCACTCCACAATATTTCTTGAACCTTGGACTTAATTAATTTAATCTACCTACGCATCTTCTTTGAGTTTTAGATGAATCGAAGCCTACGTAGTTCTTTCACTTTTTTAATTTATGAAAAAATGATCTAATAAGGCATTAGTTAAAGTACAATGGCCCTTTTCAAAATCACTCCACAACATGCTTTAATCTTTGGACTTATTTATTTTAAGCTTCCTACGAATCTTGATAGAGTTTCAAAGGAATAAAAGCTTATATAGTTCTTTTACTTTATTTTCTTTATATAACATAAATGATTCAATAGAGCCTTATTTATATTACTATGACCATTTTCAAAACCACTCCCTAATATTCTTTAAAGCTTGGACTTATTTGGTTTAAGCTACATATATATCTTCTTAGAGTTTTAGATGAATCAAAGCTTACGTAGTTCTTTTAATTTTATTTTTCTATGCAGCACAAATGATTTAATAGGGCCTTAGTTATAGTAGTGTGACCATTTTTAAAACCGCTCCACAACATGCCTTGAAGCTTGGACTTTTTTATATTAAGCTGCGTACGTATCCTATTAGAGTTTTATACGAATCAAAGCTTACGTAGTTCTTTTACTTTTATTTTTTTCTATATGACATAAATGATTTAATAGGGCCCTAGTTAGAGTACTAAGACCATATTCAAAACCACTCCACAATATTCCTTAAAGCCGACTTATTTAATTTAAGCTTTCTACGTATTTTCTTAGAGTTTTAAAACAATACAAGCTTATGTAGTTCTTTTATTTTTTTCTATGACATAAATGATTTAATAGGGCCTTAGTTAGAGTACTATGACCCTGTTCAAAACCACTTCACATCGTGGACTTATTTAATTTAAGCTGCCTACTTATTTTATTAGATTTTTAAAAAATAAAAGCCTACGTAGTTCTTTTTTACTATATGATATAAATGGTTTAATAGGGCCTATTTAATATACTAAGGACCTTTTTCAAACCACTCCACAACATTCCTTGATGCTTGGACTTATTTAATTTAAGTCGTCTACGTATCCTCTTCAAGTTTTAGTGGAATCAAAGTCTACGTAATTCCTTTACTTTTTTCCTATATGATAAAAATGATCTAATATGACACTAGTTAAAGTACAATGGCCCTTTTCAAAACCACTCCACAACATGGTTAAAGCTTGGACTTATTTAATTTAAGCTGCTTACGTATCCACATAGAGTTTTAGAGGAATCAAAGCCTATGTAGTGTTTTTTACTTTTTTTGTATATGACATAAATCATCTATAGAGCACCTTAGTTAGAGTATTATGGCAATTTTCAAAACCACTCCACAATATTCCTAAAGCTTATACTTTTTTAATTTAAGCAGCCTACTTATCTTCTTAGAGGTATAGAGGAATCAAAGCTTGCGTTGTTATTTAACTTTTAGTTTTTCTTTTCTATAAGACATAAATGATTTAATAGGGCCATATTTATTATACTTTAGACCTTTTTAAAATCACTCCATAACATGCCTTAATGCTTGGAGTTATTTAATTTAAGCTGCCTATGTATCTTCGAAGGAGTTTTAGAGGAATTAATATTTACATAGTTCTTTTAATTTCATTTTTTATACGACATAATCATATAATAGAGACTTAGTTAGTATACGATGAAACTTTTTAAAATCACTCAACAACCTGCCTTGAAGCTTGGATATATTTGATTTAAGTTTTCTACGTATCTTATTAGAGTTTAAGGAATAAAAGCTTATGTATTTCTTTATTTTATTTTTTAAAAACATAAGTGATTCAATAGGGCCTTAGTAAGTATACTCTTGACATTTTTAAAACCACTCCACAACATGCCTTGATTCTTGGTCTTATTTAATTAGTATACTATGGACATTTTTAAAATCACTCCATAACATGCCTTGAAGCTTGGACTTATTTAATTAGTATACTAAGGAAACTTTTAAAAGCAATCCACATCATGTCTTGAAGCATGGACTTATTTAATTTAAGTTGGTTAAGTATCCTCTTCGAGTTTTAGAGGAATCAAAGTCTACGTAGTTCTTTAGATTTAGGTTTTTTCAATATGACAAAAATATTTTAATAGGGTCTTACTTAAAGTAGTAGCGTTTTTTTCAAAACCACTCCACAACATGGTTGAAGCTTGGAGTTATTTAATTTAAACAACGTACATATCCTCATAGAATTTTAGAGGAATCAAAGCCGACGTAGTTCTTTTACTTTTTCTTTTCTATATGAAGAAAATGATCTAATAAGGCCTTAGAGTACTATGAGCCTTTTTAAAAGAACTCCACAACATGCCTAAAAGCTTGGATTAATTTAATTTAAGCGGTCTACGTATCCTCTTAGAGTTTTAGAGGAATCAAAGCTTACGTAGTTGGTTTACTTTTATTATTTTCTTTATGAAAAAAATAAGCTAATAAGGCATTAGTTAAAGTAGTATAACCCTTTTCAAAAGCCTCCACAACATGCTTGAAAGTTGAACTTATTTAATTTAAGCTGCCTACGTATCCTCATAGAGTTTTAGAGGAATCAAAACCTACATTGTTCTTTTACTTTTTTTCTATATGACATAAATGATCTAGTATAGGGGTGGGCAAACCGCGGTTTGGTGGTTTTCACCACCAAACCGCGACTAAACCGAGGGTCTACGCTTTGGTGATTTTTCAAACCACCACCAAACCGCGAATCACTAAAATCGCACCAAACCGAACCGCGGTTTGCGCGGTTTGGTCAGTTTGGTTCCACGGTTTTCATGCGCCCTATTTTCAAAAAAAAAAGCTATATGTACGTATGAATTTGTATACAACTACTTAGGGGTGCAGGGGGACTGCTGACTAGAAATTTATAACAACAAAAGAAGATTAAATTGCGAAAAAAAAAACAGCAATCCAGTGGCAGCACACCACATTCACAACAAGCCATTTTTTCCTGTATTTGTTAATCAAAACCCAATTACCACTTCAAATCAATTCCAAGCTTTAATGAGTTAACAAACATTGTCAATAATTCTCATTTAATCAATAACCATTAACCAATCATTCATCAAAATGAACCCAATCAAAGTTAAAAATCCAAGTTCATATCGAAAGTTACAACAAAAACAAATAGATTAGAAGTTTAGAACAAATAAATTCAACAAGTAGGGCAGTCCGCGATTAGTCTGATAACATATGCTCAAAGCCTCGAATAATTATAGTTTGATAAAAAGGGTGTACCGCGGTGTGAGGCAGCGGTGTGAGGCGGTGGTGGACGCGGCAGCGGTTCGCGCGTTGGAAGGCGATGACGATGGCGATGGATTCGGCGGTGGCGGTGAGAAGGGGATTGAGGAGGATGAAGGGCGGCAGTGCGGCTAAAGTGAGATGGGCACTCCGCTATGGGCCGACGGAGAGTGCTCGAGAGGAGAGAGGAGACGGCGAGAGTGAAGGAGAGATGACGACGGCGAGATAGTGGAGCCGGCGTGAGTGAAAGGAGAGACGGCGGCGGCGAGAGAGTGGAGACGGCGTGAGTGAAAGGAGATACGGCGGCGGCGAGAGAGTGGAGCAGGCGGGAGCGAAAGGAGAGACAGCGGCGGCGAGATAGTGGAGCCGGGGGGAGTGAGAGGAGAGAAGAGGCGAGAGTGAGAGGAGTGAGGAGGCGGGAGTGAGAGGAGAGAGGAGCCGGCGGGGAGTGATGGGAGTGAGGAGCGGCGCTTGTGAGAGGGAGGTGAGCGGCAGGAGTGAGAGGGAGGAAGAGGGACGGGAGAGGGAGGTGCGCGGCGGGAGTGAATGAGAGGAAGAAGGATGGGAGTGTGAGAGGAAGAGGGACGGGACACGGGAGTGAATGCTTTTAGGCTTTTGTTGTTTATTTACCAAAATGCCATCAGTTTGGTTCAACTACGGTTTTCCCAAAAATGAAAACCACGACCAAACAGCGATTCTACGATTTTTACGTTTTCCAAACCGCGACCAAACCGCGAGTTTTAAAAACTAAACCAAACCGTGCGGTTTGGTCGGTTTGGGCGGTTTTTTTTCGAAAACCAGTTGCCCACCCCTAATCTAGTAGGTCCATAGTTAAAGTACTATAACCCTTTTCAAAACCACTCCACAACATGCCTAAAGCTTGGACTTATTTAATTTAAGCTATCTACTTATCTTTTAAAATTTTAGAGGAATCAAAACTTATGTAGTTAATTTACTTTTATTTTTTCTTATCTATATGACTTAAATGATTTAATAGGGCCTTAGTAAACTTTGGACCTTTTCAAAACCATTACACTTCATGCCTTGATACTTGGACTTATTTAATTGAAGCCACCTACGTATTCTCCTAAGATTTTTAAAGAAATCGAGCTTACGTAGTTCTTTTATTTTTATTTTTGAATGACATTAATGATTCAATAAGGCCTTAGTTAGTATATTGTGGAACTTTTCAAAATCACTCAACAACTTACTTTGATGCTTGGAATTATTTAATTTAAGTTGCCTACGTATCATCTTAAAGTTTTAGAGGAATTAAAGCTTACCAAGTTCTTTTACGTTTTTTTATCTTATATAACATAAATGATATAAGGGCCTTGGTTATAGTACGACACCACTCCACAATTTGCCTTGAAGCTTGGACTTTTTTAATTTAAGCTTCCTACGTACCTTCTTAAAGTTTTAGAGGAATCAAAGCTTTCGTAGTTCTTTTACTTTTATTTTCTTTCTATATGACGTAAATGTTTTAATAGGGCCTTAGTTGGAGTACAATAACCCTATTAAAAAATCACTCCACAACATGCTTTAGAGGTTGGACATTTTTGTTTAAGCTGCATACATATCTTTTTAGAGTTTTAAAACAATAAAAGCCTACATAGTTCTTTTAGTTCTTTTTTCTATATGACATGAATGATTTAATAGGGTCTTAGTTACTATACTATAGACCTTGTCAAAATCACTCCACCACCTGCCTTTAACCTTAAACTTATTTAATTTAAGCTGCCTCTAAATCCTCTAAGAGTTTTAGAGGAATTAAAGCTTAGGTAGTTCTTTAACTTTTATTTTTTTTCTATATGACATAACTGACTTAATAGGGCCTTAGTTAGTCTACTATGGACATTTTCAAAATCACTTTACAAGCTACATTAAAGTTTGGACTTATTTAATATAAGATGTTTATGTGTCCTCTTAGAGTTTAGAAGAATAAAAGCTTACGTTGTTCTTTACTTTTTCTTTCTATATAACATAAAAGATTTAATAAGGCCTTAGTTAGTCTACTATAGAAATTCTCAAAACCACTCAACAACCTGCCTTGATGCATATACTTCATTAATGTGAGTTGCCTACGTATCCTCTAGAGTTTTAGAGGAATCAAAGCTTACGTAGTTCTTTTAGTTTTATTTTTTTTCTATATAACATAAAGATTTAATAGGGCCTTACTTAGTCAACTATTGACATTTTCAAAATCACTCCACAACCTACCTCGAAGCTTAGGCTTATTTAATTTAAGTTGCCTACGTATCCTCATAGAGTTTTAATGGAATCAAATCCTATATTGTTCTTTTACTTTATTCTCTTTATGACATAAAAGGTATAGTAGGGCCTTAGTTAGAGTACTATAACCCTTTTCAAAACCATTGCACAATATGCTTAAAGCATGGACTTATTTAATTTAAGTTGTCTACTTTTCTTTTTAGAGTATTAGCGGAGTCAAAGCTTATGTAGTTAATTTACTTTAATTTTTCTTATCTATATGACATAAATGATTTAATAGGGCCATAGTATACTTTGGAACTTTTCAAAACCACTGAACAACTTGTTTGATGCTTGGTCTTATTTAATTTAAGATGCCTTTGTATCCTCTTAAGATTTTTAGAGGAATTAAAGCTTACTTTGTTCTTTTATTTTTATTTTTCAATGACATTAATGATTCGATAAGGCCTTAGTTAGTAAACTGTGGAACTTCCCAAGATCACTCAACAACCTACTTTGAAGCTTGTACTTATTTAATTTAAGTTGCGAAAGTATCCTCTTAAAGTTTTAAAGGAACCAAAGTTTACGTAGTTTTTTAAATTTATTTTTCCTATATGACATAAATGATTTAATGGCCTTAGTTATAGTACTATGAACCTTTTCAAAACCACCAAACAACACGCCTTGAAGCTTGGACTTTTTAATTTAAGCTGCCTATGTATCCTCTTAGAGTTTTAGAGGAATCAAAGCTTTCGTAATCCTTTTACTTTTTTTTTCTATATAACATAAATGATTTAATATGACCTTAGTTGGAGTACTATAACCCTATGTAAAATCACTCCCCAACATGCTTTGAAGCTTTGACTTTTTAATTTAAGTTGCCTATGTATTTTTTCAGTGTTTGAAAATAATAAAAGCCTACATAGGTATTTTACTTATTTCTTTCTACATGACATAAATGATTTAATAGGGCCTTAGTTACTATACTATAGACCTTTTCAAAATCACTCCACAACCTGCTTTGAACCTTAGACTTATTTAATTTAAGTTGCCTAAGAATCCTCTTGAATTATAGAGGAATCAAAACTTACGTAGTTTTTTAACTTTTATTTTTTTCAATATGATATAATTGATTTAATAGGGCCTTAGTTAGTCTACTATGGGCATTTTCGAAATCATTCCATAACCTGCATTGAAGCTTGGACTTATTTAATATAAGCTGTTTAAGTTTCCTCTTAGAGTTTTAGAAGAATAAAAAATTGTTTATTTCTTTACTTTTTCTTTCTATATGACGTAAATGATATAATAAGGCCTTAGTTAGTCTACTACATTTTCAAAATCACTCAACAACCTGCCTTGATGCTTGTACTTCTTTAATTTAAGTTGCCTACATATCCTCTTAGAGTCTTAGAGGAATCAAAGCTTACGTAGTTCTTTTAGTTTTATTTTTTCTTGTTTGACATAAATGACTTAATATGGCTTTAGTTAGTCTACTATGGACATTTTCAAAATCACTCCACAACCTGCCTTGAAACTTAAACTTATTTAATTTAAGATGCTTACATATCCTCATAGAGTTTTAGTGGAATCAAATTCTACATAGTTCTTTTACTTTTTTTATATGACAAAAATGATGTAGTAGGTCTTAGTTAGAGTACTATATCCCTTTTCAAAACCACTCCACAATATGCCTTAAGCTTGGACTTATTTAATTTTAGTTGTCTACTTGTATTTTTTGAGTTTTACCAGAATCAAAGCTTATGTAGTTAATTTAATTTTACTTTTTTTCTTATCTATATGACATAAATAATTTAATAGGCCATAGTATACTTTGGACCTTTTCAAAACTACTGCACAACATGCTTGATTCTTGGTCTTATTTAATTTAAGCTACCTTCGTATCCACTTAAGAGTTTTAGAGGAATCAAAGCATATGTAGTTCTTTTAAATCTTTTTTTTTTTTCAATCTGACATTAATGATTTAACAATGCCTTAGTTAGTATGCCGTGGAACTTTTCAAAATCTCTCAGCAACTAGCCTTAACCTTGGACTTATTTAATTTGAGTCGCATACGTGTCCTTTTAAAGTTTTAGAAGAATCAAAGTTTACGTGGTCCTTTTACGTTTATTTTTATATATGATATAAATAACTTAATAGGGCCTTAGTTATAGTGCACTAACCTCTTTCAAAACCACCCCTCAGCTTGCATTTAAGCTTGGACTTTTTGAATTTAAGCTGCATGTGTATCTTCTTACATTCTTAAAGGAATCATAGCTCATAGCTTACGAAGTTATTTTACTTTTATTTTTTCTATATGACACAAATGATTTCATAGGGCCTTAGTTATAGTACTATGACCCTTTCAAAACCACTCCAAAACATGCCTTGAGACTTGGACTTTTTAAATGTAAGTTGCCTACGTATCCTCTTAGAGTTATAGAGGAATAAGCTTTCGTAGTTCTTTTACTTTGATATTTTTCTATATGAATTAAATGATTTAATAGGACCTTAGTTGGAGTACTATAACCCAATTCAAAATCAATCCACAACATGTTTTATAGCTTTGGTCTTTTTAATTTAATTTCCCTACGTATCTTTTTAAAATTTTAAAACAATAAAAGCCTACATATAGTTCTTATTTCTTTCTTTCTATATGACATAAAAGATTTAATAGAGCCTTAGTTACTATACTAAGGATCTTGTCAAAACCACAACACAACCTGCCTTGAAGCTTAGACTTATTTAATTTAAGCTGACTACGAATCCTCTTAGAATTTTAGAGGAATAAAAGCTTACGTAGTTCTTTAACTTTTTTTTTCCGTATGACATAAAAAATTTAATAGGGCCTTGTTAGTCTACTATGGACATTTTCAAAATCACTCCACATCCAGCATTGAAGCTTGGACTTATTTAATTTAAACACCTACGTATCTTCCTGGTATTTTAGAGGAATCAAAGCTTACATAGTCCTTTTACTTTTTTTTCTCTATATGACATAAATGATTTAATAAGGCCTTATTTAGTCTACTATGGACATTTTCAAAATCACTCCAAACCTGTCTTGAAGCTTGGACTTTTTAATTTAAGTTGCCTACGTATCCCCTAATAGTTTTAGAGGAATCGAAGCTTACGTAGTTCTTTTAGTTTTTTTTTCTATATGACATAAATGATTTTTTAGGGCCTTAGTTAGTCTAATATGGAAATTTTCAAAATCACTCGACAACCTGCCTTAAAGCATGAACTTATTTAATTTAAGTTGCCTACGTATCCTCTTAAAGTTTTAGAGGAATCAAAGCTTACGTAGTTCTTTTACAATTTTTTTCTATATGAGATAAATGATTTAATAGGGCTTTGGTTAATATATTTTAGATGTTTCCAAAATCACTCCACAACCTCAACTGCTTTGAAGCTTGAATTTTTTCAATTTAAGCTGCTTATTTATCCTTTTATAGTTTTAAAGGAATCAAAGCTTACGTAGATCTTTTACTTTTATTTTATTTATTTGACTCAATTGGTTTAATAGGGTCTTAGTTATAGTACTATGACCCTTTTTAGAACCAGTCCACAACATGCCTTAAAGCTTGGACTCTTTAATTGAAGCTGCCTACGTATCCTTTTAGAGTTTTAGAGGAATCAAAGCTTATGTAATCCTTTTACTTTTTTTTCTATATGACATAAATGATTTAATTGTTCCTTAGTTATAGTACTATAAACCTTTTCAAAACCATTCCACAATATGCCTTGAAGATTGGACTTTTTAAATTTAAGCTGGCTACGTATCCTCTTAGAGTTTTAAAGAAATCAAAGCTCGTGTAGTTATTTTATTTTTTTTATCTTATATGACATAAATGATTTAATAAGGGCTTTGTTATAATAGTATGAACCCTTTCTAAACCACTCCACAACATGCTTTAATGCTTGGACTTTTTAATTTCATTGTATGCGCCAACGTTTACACTTGTTCGTGCCCACTATCCCATGACTTGTATGCGTCACCCTTAACCCACACTCGGTACATTAGGCGTCCCATAATTTCTTAATTATTCAATTATATGCCAATTAATCTAATTAATTTCAATAAACACTAATACACATCAAACAAACACTAAATGACACGCAAATTTACATACACGATAATCGAGACAACTCGGGCTTGTTCACGAGCCTAACTTAATCTAATTAGAAGTCAGATTTATGTTAATCACCTACTTAAGGTAACGAGTCGTTATAGTCTCCCCAATTTAAGACAATTTCATCCTCAAAATTCGAGGAAACATACTAGTTACCAATAGTTCTGAAGAGAAATTTAAATTGCTCTTCCTTGTATAACTTCCGTTTTCGAGTGATCTTTTCATTTTCATGGCACGCCTAATTTACTCTAATTTTCATGGCACAACTGCTTTACTATAATCCGAATCTACAAAGCCCTTTCAAAGATGAGACTTTCAAAAGCACAACGTAATTGTCTTTTGAATTCTCTAATAATCTATGATGTTTGACTCCTCAACATCTTTATTTTAACTAAGTTGTAGTTATATATGAGCTTGTCTGCATACCCTCTCCATGTGGCTCTTAATTATCGCATTTTTCACAAAAGCTATACCTCCAATCTTATTCTATACATCAACGTGAAATGAGATTGAGCATATTATGCTTTATCATTTGACAATATAATTCACTTGATTACCTTTGTTATTAGAGAGCTCACACAAAGGAATCTATTTTCTTTCAGTGGTTAAACATTATGAGACACAAGTTGAAAATATTTATTCTTAAAAACAAGGATTAACAACTCAGTTTCTTCATCAACATAAAAAACCTCCCGCGCTGAGATTGAAAATGGTTTTTAGTTATATCGATAACTTCTTTCAATGCTGGAAGCAAGTCTTAGATCTTCGACTAGAGAATTAAACACTTAAACACCATATCATCTCACATCTCTAAATACATATATTTACTCAATCCGTCATAAGAAAAATATAACCTCACTGACAAGAATTTTGGAGACTTCGGCCAATCTATCAACTACAACTCTTACATCATTTTGCTGACATCAAACTCTAGTTAATTTCATTACATAACCAAATGTTATGTTATCCGTCAACAATTAGATATATACAAGAATTTACTTAACCCTTCAGGTTTCTATCATCCCGTCTCAACCTACTTAATATCTCATATCTCTTTATAAATTCAATAACATATATCATCGCCTCAGACAATCCATAATCTTCTTGTATACTTCAATATGATATGACGTTGCATGTTCAATCAATGTAAAGAGATCCATGAGATCATTTAAGTAATTCTTGTGTAAAATTCTATTTTGAACTGGTATTTTCATTTTATAATCTAATGTGTCTGTGAGAATTCTCTAATGAGAGAATGCTCTGTTGAGAAGAAAACAAAACTGAAGAAATAAAAATTGTATTGATTGAATAATCAGTTCTTACAACACAGTAAGAGTGCCATATATAGACACTCCAAAATAACCATACAAACTAACTAACAGTAATAACAACTTCCTAACTAACTTACAACAGACACAACATACTTCTAACTAATCTAACTGACTTACAACAGACATAACAGAAGTAACTAAAATACAACAAGCTAACTAACAGTTTGTTACAATAATGAATCACAGTACATCAATAGCTTAACCATGATCAAACTGTCCACATGTTGTTGCTTTGTCACCAACGTTGCTTTTTCATTGACTGAACCTTGATCTCTAACATGCCCCCTCAAACTGAATCTAGGTGAACAAATTAGATTCAGTTTGGAAGAAAGGAAAAGAAATCGAGGAGTAGGAAGAACTTTGGTAAACAAATCAGCAGACTGATGTTCTGTAGGAACATAACGCAGATCAAACAAACTACAGCAAGTTTTTTCCCTCAAAAAATGAACATCAACTTCAATATGTTTAGTCCGAGCATGAAAAATAGGATTTAAAGCTAAAGCACGAGCACTAGTATTATCACACCACAGTATAGGCTTGGAAGAATAAGCAAAACAAAGTTCACGAAGAAGAGAGGAAGTCCATAAGATATCAGTAACACCCAAAGCCAGTGCACGATACTCAGCCTCAGTACTAGAGCGTGCTACAACTGATTGCTTCTTAGAATACCAAGTAATAAGATTGCCACCAAGAAGAACACACACTCCACTAGTAGAACGACGATCATCAATGTCACCAGCCCAATCAGAATCAGTAAAAACTTCAAGAGAAAAAGAAAGTAGCAGAAGAAACACAATACCGTTGTAAGAGAAGATTTCAAAAAACGAAGAACTCTTTTGACAGCTGCCCAATGAAGATCTGTAGGATGTTGCTGAAATTGACTAAGTTTGTTGATAATGAAACTAATATAAGGACGAGTGTATATGAGATACAACAGAGCACCCAAAGTACTTATATACAAGGTAGGATCCGAGAAAGGAATACCATCAGCAACACTGAGTCGAACACCAACAGAATATGGAGAAGAGAGTGGCTTAGAATCCAACAATTTTGTCTTCTTGGGAAGATCAAGAATATATTTATGTTGAGATAAAACAATCCTGAAGAGTCACGATGGAATTCAAAACCAAGAAAATAATCAACATCACCCAAGGTTTTGAGAGAAAACTTGGAATTTAACCAAGTAATAAGTTGCTGGATCAAAGAAGGATTGGACCCTATGATGAAAATGTCATCAACATACACAAGAAGCATTAGACTAGACGAACCAGACCTTTGAAAGAAGAAACTAACATCAGCTGAACTGTTAGTGAATCCCCAAGTGAGCAAAGCTGTTTTGAGCTTAGAAAAGAAAGCCCGAGGAGCCTGCTTTAGACAATACAAGTCTTTGTTCAGTTTACATACATACTTAGGATATTTGTTACTAATGAATCCTTCAGGTTGGCTCATAAACACATATTCATAGAGTTCACCATTTAGAAAAGCATTGTTAACATCAAGCATTTTAATAGGCCACTGATAAGTAACAGCAAGAGTGAACATGATATGAAGAGAAGATGGCTTAATAACGGGTGAGAAAATATCTCCAAAATCAAGACCAGGAATTTGATGAAATCTCTTAGCCACAAGTCTTGCCTTATACCTCCGAATTTCCCTAGTAGGACTAGTTTTAACTCAAAAAATCTACTTACAACCAACAACACTCATATAATAAGTAGGAGGAACCAAAGTCCAAGTGTTGTTGTTGTCCAATGCTTGAATTTCATCATTCATAGCAGAATTCCAATTTGGATCAGCAAGAGCAGCTTTAACAGACTTAGGTTCAGTAAGAGAATGTACTAAATCATATGGAGATGTAACAACCAATGCATTTGGTTTGAAAACACCAGTCTTACTTCTAGTCTGCATAGGGTGAGTGTTAATATTAGAACTGGTAATGACATGTTGTGGCAATTCAGTAGGTAAAGAAGGTAGTGATAGGTCAGTAGGTAAAGATGATGGTGGTAAAGTAGAAGGAAGAGAACTAGAAGAATCCGATGTAGAAGAAACATAAATAGATGACTTAGAAGAAGAAGAAATAAGACAGTATTGAAAAACAAATAAAGGAAGACTATAAGAAGAAGAAGAAGAATGAATGAATGAATAGATGAAAAAAGACTAGGATAAGGAAAATCATCTTCATTAAACACAACATCACGAGAAATATAAATCTTGCCATTTGATTGTAAACACTTATAACCATGATGCCTAGGACTATAACCAATAAAAACACACTTGGAAGATCGAAAATTGAACTTGTGTTGAGAGTAAGCAGTAAGGTTTGGATAATAGGCACATCCAAAAGTTTTAAAATATGAATAATCAGGTAGTTTACGAAAACATACCTCATATGGAGATTTAAAAG
The DNA here is from genome assembly GCA_039657365.1 of Stephania yunnanensis. NCBI lineage: Eukaryota > Viridiplantae > Streptophyta > Magnoliopsida > Ranunculales > Menispermaceae > Stephania > Stephania yunnanensis. The sequence continues at coordinate 41,618,260 of CM077590.1, read as the reverse complement.
CAAAAACAACAGATGGTAAACTGTTAATAAGAAAAATAGCTGTTAGAAATGCTTCTTCCCAAAATGAGCAAGGTAGTTTGGAATGAGCAAGAAGAGCGAGACCCATTTCAACAATGGAATGATGCTTTCTTTCAGGAACACCATTTTGTTGATGAGTGTATGGACAAGAATAACGATGAACAATACCAGATGCATTATAGAATTTTTCAATAAATTTATATTCAAGTCCCATATCAGATTGAAACACTTTCAACTTGGAGTTAAGTTGAAGTTCAGCTTGTTTAATGAAATGAATAAAAGCAGCATATGCATCTGATTTCAATTTAAGAGGATAGAACCAAGTAAATCGACTGAAAGCATCAACAAACACAATGTAATACCTTAAACTTGAGAAGATAATAATGGAGATGGACCCCAAAGATCAGAATAAACCAACTCCAACGGCTTAGTAGCAGTTATAGTGCAGGAAGTAAATGGAAGTTTGTGCATCTTAGCTAGTTTACAAGAGTTACAAAAAGATATGCAAGATTTATTTGTAGATGTGCTCAATGAAGATAAAAAATTTTGCAACACAGAATTAGATGGATGTCCTAGCCGAGCATGCCATACATCATTATTAACAGAGCTAAGCAGTGAAGTAGTACAAGAATTAGATGAAGAAAAAATAGTTGGAACGGAGAAGGTTGAACCAAATGTAAGTGAATCAGCTTTTGGAAGACAATACAAGCCATTATGGAGCACTCCTTGAAGAAATGTTGTCTTCAAATCCTTGTCCTTGACAGAGAAAGAAGAGGGAGTAAACTCAGTAATGACATTGTTATCACGAGTAAGCTTTGAAACACTTATAAGATTCTTAGCAATCTTTGGAATAAGAAGAACATTATGTAGTTGAAGAGAGTGAGAAGGAACTGAATTAGACTTAACCACAGCATTACCAGTATGAGAAATTTTTAACAACTCACAATTACATACAGTGACCAACTGATTACCTTTGTATTCAGTTTTATCGAGTAGAGCAGATCAATCAGAAGTCATTTGACTAGATGCTCCACCTTCCATGTACCAATTTGGATCAATAACATTCTCAGGAGTCACCATCATGCCTTGAAAATGATTGATCATAGCTTGAGGTGTAGTTGGTTGAACATTATGAGACATTAGATAATGAATCTGTGCAAGAGGACGTCGATTCTGATTAGGATGACTTGTAGAACCTGAAAACTGACCTTGAGGACCATAAAAGGATTGATCAAATCTATGATAACATTGAAGAGCCATATGTCCATGTCGATAGCACAATTGATAAAACACCTTTCCTCTATTTCCAGACCTTCCTCCACGATTCTTGAATGCTACCACGAAAACCATTGTTAGATCGATTTTGAAAATATGCAGAACTGACTTTCATACCTCGTGACTTCTTGTCACTGTTTTCAACAAAGTTTACTGAAACATTGTTCATATCTGTTTGTGAAGCTTAATTCAAATCTTCTATTCTCTGTTCATGCATCATCAACATATATTATGCATCTTGCAATGATATATTTGCTCTTCGAGAAGAAATTAAAACCACAACAAGATCAAATTCATGACCAAGGCCATTTAGTATTGATTGAATCATATCTGATTCAGTAACCAATTGACTTACTCATCTCAGTTCACCGGCTATTGTTTTAACTTTGAGAACAAATTCAGAAATTGAAGATGAACCTTTCTTGATGTTGTTTAGTTTCTTCTTGAGCCGCAGAACTCGTGCCATTGATGACTGAGCAAACAAGCTCTCCAATATTTTCTAGATCTTAAAAGAGGACTCACATTCAGTGACATGTCCAATGACATCTTTGCTTATGTTTGAAAACAACCAAACCATAAGCAAATTGTCACATCTACTCAGAACTTCATCAGTTACAGCTGAATCTGATGTAACTGATGATCTCTTATTTTCAATGAAAAAATCCAATCCTAAAGCTCGAATTGCAGCTCTTACTTGAACTTTCCAGTAGATGTAATTACCTTCATCAAGCTTTGTAGGTAGATTGAAGTTGAGAGACTTTGCTATTTCTATCATCCCGGTAACCTACTTAATATCTCATCTCTTTATAAATTTAATAACATATGTACCACCATAATCTTCTTGTATACTTTAATATGATATGAACTCAATATAAAGAGATCTATAAGATCATTTAAGTAATTCTTGCCTAATCTTTCTTGATATTTTCATTTTATAATCTAATGTGAGCATTCTCTAATGAGAGAATGCTCTATTGAGAAGAAAATGAAACTGAAGAAACGAAAATTGTTTTGATTGAATAATAAGTTCTTACAACATAGTAAGAGTGCTATATATAGACACTCCAAAATAACCATACAAACTAACTAACAGTAATAACAACTTCCTAACTAACTTACAACACAACAGACTTCTAACTAATCTAACTGACTTACAACAGACATAACAGAAGTAACCGAAATACAACAAGCTAACTAATAGTTTGTTACAATCATGAATCACAGTACATCAACAGCTTAACCATGATCAAACTATCCACATGTTGTTGCTTTGTCACCAACTGTTGCTTTGTCACCAACTGTTGAACCCTTGATCTCTAACAGTGTCCATCACAACTTCATTAGATAGTCTAATGAGGGTTTCAATCCTTAATAGCTAAATCCAGTCATATTAAGTAATTCTCATTAGACTTCTTAATCACCTTATCACCCTGTTAAAGAAACATTGGGTTAAGCTCCAATCTGAACTTTAAAGAACATATTTTTAATTATCAATTCCAACAACTCAGTTGATGATGTGTGTGTAGGACTTTATTCTTTCATCATTATTACATATTTCTCAAGATATAGTATTGAGAAGTTCTAATTATAATTACGCTTCGTGTTCTTTTCTCTATTCAAACTATCGATCACATCAATCACTTTGTGTGGGTGATTTCTCAGAGTGAATTCACTATATTCAAGAATTTAGGTTACTCATTTAACCTCTAATTTTTTAAACTCTGACAACTATACTCTTAAAACTTTCATAGCTTGAAAATCTCCAAATCACTTTGCACCAACTCTTTGATTTTCATACTTCTCATTTGTGTTCTAATATTTCCTCTAAGATTCTCTAATCTTAAGATAACTAAGTGTCTCTCTAAATCCCTTTCATTTGGCTAAATCTTTATTTCAAAAGCTACAATGAATGAATGAACTTATGCAAGCTATTCAATTGAATGGATTCACAAATAAATTGTGATCTACACCCATATTTCATATCCTAAGCCTCAGCTCTAGGATTTATCTTTGCAACTCATTCCATTCGTTATTTGAAATATATCATAAGATTTTACTCTAAAAGTGATGTTTTATTTTTGCAATTCATTCCATTCATTAGTTGAAATATATCATAAGCTTTTACTCTACAAGCGATGCTTTAAACTGTTTTGTACAACTATCAAAACAATTATTTTGCAATAGTTCCTTTCAACCTTCCTTGAACTATATAATAGTATAAACTACAATTTCTTGCTTCGTTGTATCAACACACAGCTACATGAAACAAAGTATTAGGCTAAACTTTTAACTATTTTCGTAGTCCAGGTATAAACAAGCAATTATTGTAGTCAAACTATATTTCAATTATATCTCAAGGCATTTTTGTGTCTCTTACAACTTACTTTAATTTCACTCTTAGGTTAAATGAATATACAACACATTGATATCACAAATCTCTAAATATATTATTTATATTATTTAATTATTCCCAAAATAACACTACTTTTCTGATTAGTTGTTGAATATAAGACACAATTTCTAATTTTCTCAATCTTAGTCAAGTCCATTGATTCTCAATTAACATTCAACATATATACGAGTGATTTAGATTTGAAGCTTAGTGTTTGAACTTACGATCCTTTGGCATAGACCAATTTATCATCAAATTTCACATAACTCTATGATATTGCTTATGCCTTTTGCTAAGTCTTCAATCTTTTTTTTATATTATCATTGATAACATAATAATAACCGTATTCCAAAAGAGTACAACAACTCCATTTCTTTATTCATTTATGAACATTGCACGGCCTCTAGCGAGTTTTCATGGTTTCCACCATGTAATCTATCATAATCAAGCCAATGTTTGACTTCATATTCTTATAGTTCTAATTATAATCTTGAATCAATGATAAACATATCTCAACCAATTCTTGAGAACAACTAGTTTCTCGTAATAAATCTAAATGAGTTGTTGATTATGAGCAATGAATATTTATCATCAATTTTCTTAAAATTAACTCATCACTTGAGTTGAGTTCTCAAACCCATAAAGTTTTCATATTATACTAAGTAACAATGGAATTGATCATTGGTTTGACATTAGAATCAAGTAATTGATGAATTTAATCACAAATTGTTACAAAATTCCAAGAAAACTTGATAAATAAATCTCTTGAAACTTTTTAGAGTCACAATTTTCGTTCCTTAAGCTTTAATTCTCATTAAGAATCTACTAAATTTATATAACAAGTTCAAACCATTTGAATCTCAATTGATAGCTTTATTTTTATGAATCACTATTTGTAAAAATTTGTAAATTTACAAAATTTTTAGGTAAACGTAGTACTTAATACCAACTTCTAGATATACTGCTTACCTATTCAATCCTGTATCATAAAATATTCCTTGGATTTCAAAATTCTTAGATTCATTGACAACTCAGTTTCCTTAATTTAGACTATGCCAGTCTAAATGATCAGATTACGACATCCCACTAGCTCACTGCCATGTCTTAACTCAAATGGCACGTTCGCTTCACAGTCTTAGGGTGGATTAACCCCATTGGACTGGCTAATCCGGTGTTCGCTTCGCAGATTAACTAGGCCATGAGATTAGCTAATGGGCAGCATAGGGGACTAAACAAAACAACAAATTTTGGTGGGATTAACTGATCCCAATGGTTGGTTATCACGTATTACCAATTTACCCCTCATCTTTACAAACTATACAACAAAATCGATCTACCTTAATCACAACAACCGATCTTCCTCAACAACCGATCAACCCTCAAACAATCGATCGTCCACAAGAATCGATCTACCCTAAACCGATTGCTCACCATCGAACAGAGAGAGCGTCGACACACGAACACCAATCAACTCTGAACCAATTCCTCACCACGAATAGAGAGAATGTCGACACAACAACCTATCATTGCTAAAATCATTGCTCACCATCGAACAGAGAGAGCGTCGATCGTTGAGGGAAGGCATCGTCGGCTAGACATGCTAGAAAGTAAGCTTACCTTCACGCAAGAAGACGTTGACGACGATGGAGACCAAACAGAGAGAAAGCAAAGCGAAGAGCATCGCTACTCACCAGAGATGAAGACCGGACAGGGAGAACGTGGTGTGAAGAATGAAACGTTGACGACGATAGAGACGGGACAGAGAGAAGGCGAAGTGAAGAACACCGCTGAACAGGGATGGAGACAGGCCAGAGAACAAGAGGTGAAGAAAGAAGTGGATTTCCAAAATTTGTTGGTGATGGAACTAAACGAAAGGGTAATTTTGTCAATGTACCATTACAACCACATTTACTCCCATCCTTCAAACTCTCAACCGAACAAGTCCCATAAATGGGAGTAATACATAAACCCATGTGTTAGTCCCATTACAAACTAATCCCATGACCTTAGGTCTCCATAAAATGCGAAGCGAACATGCCAAAAGTATATAATTTTAAAATATCAAACTCGCCATTACTTCCTTTATGTACATGCGTATCCACCACGACGTCATTCATTTCTTCATTCTACTAGTGGTGCGGTTATACTACAACCACCCTGATTAACTTCTTCTCATTATTGTAGTATGGTCTAGCACCATAGTTGAAATCTTATGCTTCACAACAACTCATGAAATATACATTCATTAGTGGTTATATAACCTCAATTAGGTTCTTATTTTCATTTCCCACTAATGTCTTCATTTAATGACCTTTAATATTGTTTAACTAGTTTCAATACTAGTATATATATTATTCAAAGTGAATCGTCACCTTTGAGTTTCACTAAAGGTCATTCATTATTTTATTTACTTTTTAATGTCAATTTTCTTAATTATCCTCAAAATTTAGGTAACATAGATCCTTCCTTATTGACTATCATTAATTACACAAAATTTGTGAGAATAAAGACTGAAAAAGACTACTCATTTGGAGAAGAGTTTACGTTTTATCACCATACAACTTCTTATGTCTTTTCATTTATACATATTTGATTGAGATTTATGTTTCTACAAACCCTAAACCTCAATGCTATCTCAACTCCTGAGATATTGATGGACATAGCCATTTTATAATATTTTTAATGTCTTCTTTTGTTAGAATACCCCTGAAGTTCAGTTTCCTAAGAACACCATCTCTTAATTGGGTTCCAAAGACAAAGATGGGAGATAAGACATTCGAAACATCGTATAGGAAAGACGTTACATAATATCTATTGCATAGATACAATACATCACAACACATAGCATAACTTAAGATTTTCTCTTTCATTACTCTCCAAAACATAGATAAAATCCTTTTAAAGAGTTATAGGTTATTCAATAACTTGAGAACATAAATCTCCAAATCAGTCAACCTAGACTTACATTCAGAGTTATTCTTGATTTCCAAATAACTCAAGAATAGGGAAACTTGCTTTATAAGCAATGCTTTAATACCAACTGTAGCATCCCCTATCCTGATTAGGGTGATATCCAGCCGACAACCCTAATTAAGCCTCGGTACACTAGTCGGACTCAATTAAAGTAATAGTATAACATTCTTCATATATGATAATCACAATTATAGTATATTGTATATCGAATAAATTATTAAAAACATAGCATAATTAAAACTTTTTCGATATAATATACAATATAAAAAATCGGTATAGACCTCGGTAATAAAATCATATTCCAACCCTGTTTATTACAAAATAGTAATTCAATACAATATCTACACAGTGGGAAATCAATTCACCTTAGAGAAGACTATATATAAACTCCAAATCTTCTCCATTCCTAAGTCGAAGCGTACGTTATTAACCTGAAATGCTAATTAGGGAATGAGCACTCCAAATTAATCAGTAAGTGATGCTCGTAAACATGTCAACTATTGTCTAAATACCAATGAATTAATGAATAGCAATATGAAACCAGAGCATATCTATTCGGCCATTGAAATTGACATAAATAATACTTAACGAAATTCAAGTTCAATAGTAAATTGCAATTGTACTCATGACTTGTATGTGTGTATTTTTGAATTTCTTTTGCATTCAAAACAAGATTAAGCTGCAAAATGTCGTCACCCAAGATTACAACCCATATAATCATACGTTTATGATTCTGTGGTATACCAAGGTATAACGGAGCTACACACTCTTAAATGGAAAGTAGCTATCGGTTAGTGTCATAAATCCGAGAAAAGGGTATTGGTTGGCCTTCCAATACCTTGGTCATCAACCTCAATGAGATTCATCTATCACACCCCTATCCGAGTTCACCTTTCGATATAAAGCAATAGGAAAAGCAACAATCGGATACCTTAACATTGGTGAAAGGAATGTGTCAATAGCTAGCAAGTCACTTTCATTGTCACTCAAGTCTGATTCACCTATCATACCTCTTTCTAGACAATTTTTCATAAAACAGTTAAGTAACACATTCAAGTCACGATACATTGCCCCATTTCCCAGTCCATAAACTTCGTGCACTAAATATAACTATTTTACGATGCATAAGTGATAAGTATGAGTCTCACTTACCTGTGTCGAGCTTTTCTAACTTTTTTACTAATTTACATGATTCTCAAAATCCATACACATTTCCCGTCGACCAAAAACTTAAATTACACCAATTTTCATTATATTGGTTCCAATTTTCATTAATTGGAACCTCTAAGTAGTCCTATTAGAACTCGAAACCAATTTATTAAATTTTAGGTCAATCTGACCATTTCATTTTTTTGAGATAAAACCCTGATATAAAGTCTCCCGCAAAACTCGAATTCTTCATTTTTTGTAAAAACTCATCAATTTCTTTATATTTTATCAAAATATTATTTTTCAAGATTTTTCCTCAATTTTTCTCATTTTTTCTCCATTTTCCTGTATTTTTTTTTTAATTGGTGTAGTGTTTAGGCCTGAACCTAGTCGAACCACCAGCCCTTCTTCTCTATCGAAATGAAATAGAGTTGTTGCTCTGTCTCATTTCTTCTCTCTTTTTCGTATTTAGATTTAGGTTAGAGATCCACCCCAGCTCGATTTGGGAAGGGTGACAACTCCCCTGGGCTTGCAAAAGCAGTTCGTCCAAGCTTCCCTTCTCAACTATACATACAACAACAAGAAGAGCAACAACCACACCTCACCTTCTTCTCCTCTACACGTTCGATTTCTCTCCCTCTCTTCGTCTCCCAAATATCGATCCATTTTCCCTAAACTCTTTGTTTCTCCTTTCAATTTTGATTATCATTTCTATAGAAAGGAAGCGGTTCCGTTTGGGGAGATAAATAAGAATTTTCTCGAGATTCGCGTTGCACGAATCTTAAGGAAGATCAAAAGATCTAGTTCTTTTTATATATTTTGATATTTCTCAAGATATAGTTACATATCTTGAGCACAATCTTATGGATATTCACAAACCCAAAAACTTTTTGACAGACTTTAAGTTTAATGAAACATAAAGTTTTTTTTGATATTCATACACTTGAATCTCGAGAATAATCCAAATGATGGAATTAAAATTACATTGATTTTCTTTGTGATGTGGTCACACACATCTCTAGGTGTGGATATTTTCTCCAACATCAAACGTTCCACATATTCATCTCCTTGCTTCTCACTCTATGCATATCTCAAGGCGAATCGAATATATAATTTTATTTGATTTAAACATTAGGATTATTTTATATATTTTTATATATAACTCATATATATATTCATCTATGTATTTTAGTGCTTAAAAATTCATCACGCACGCCAATGATCACTTTCAGGGGAGTGTACCCTATTGTACGTTTAACGCGTGTCACCCTCAAACACAATTATCACTAGGCGCCTACCAATTATTAATTATTTATTTATTTTCAATATGTATTTTTCACTACAAGAAAATGTATTGAATAGAGGCGAGAAAAAGCGACGGGCTATTTCCCGTCGCTAATTAGCGACAGATTTGCAAGGGGGTTCTTTTAACCCATAGATCAAATTATCAATGGGGTTAGTGACGCCCCCGATTACTAATTGTTGGGCGGGGAAATTCATGCCCGATGGAGATTTTCTTCGTTCACGTGACAGTGGGGCCCATACTCTCTCTCTTACACACACCACCAAACCCTAATCTTCCCCACTTATAAACTCTTATTTCTCTTCTCTTTCTCCTCTCTTTCTCTCTCGCCTCTCTCCACCCACCACTCTCCCTTTCCTTTTTCCTTCTCTCCTGCCACCTATCTCCTCTCTCCTCCACCCACCTCTCTCCCTCTCAATCTTTCACCTCTCTCCTTCTCTCCAACCACCCTCTCTCCTCCCGCACCTCTCTCCAGCCACCTCTTTGCTTCTCTCCAGCCACCTCTCTCCCCACCTCTTTCACCTTTCCACCACCTCTCTCACCCAGCTTCTCTCATCTTTCCACTGTCTCTCCCCTACCTCTCTGGCCTCTCCAGTCACCCTCTCTCACCTTTCTTTCTCTCCGACCACCTCCTCTCTCGCCCCCTCTCGACCCTCTCTCGTTGGATCTCCTTGCCAGTGTGTCTATTGCTCTCCTTCTCTAAGCACGCCCATAGCTGCATCGCTAACTGCCGGTGCCATCACCACTGCCGGATCTCCTCGTCGCCTGACGTCATCATCACCATTTTCATTTTAAAAATAATATTATTTTTTAAAAAAGGAAACTTTTTTTAGCGATAGGTTCCTTTCGCTAATTCCGTCTCTATTTTGGCACCCGTTGCTATACCAAAAGAGCGACAGGCTTCCTGTCACTAATCATGTATTTTTTGCAGTGTATATATACAATTATATATAAATGTATATATACTCACACACACACACACATATATATATATATATATGCATTTATAATTTTGTAGAGTGCGCCAACAAATATGCTTGGGAGTGCACACTACCCCACGACTCGTGTGCATCGCCCTTAACCCACACCCAGTATATTAGGCGTCCCATAATTTCTCAATTATTCAATTATAGGCTAATTAATCTAATTAACTTCAATAAATACTAATGCACATCAAGCAAATAATAAATGACATGCAAATCCATGCGCACGTTAATCGAGACAATCTGGGCTTAACCATAAGCTTAACTCGGGTTAAATAGAAATCAGATTAATGTTAATCACCTAATTAAGGTAATGGGTCGTTACAATGACCCTTATCAAAACTACTCCACAACATGCCTTAAAGCTTGGACTTTTTAAGGTAAGCTGCGTATATATCCTCTTAGAGTGTTAGAGAAAACAAAGCTTATGTAATTCTATTACTTTTGATTTTTTTTCTATATGACATAAATGATTTAATATGGCATGAGTTAGAGTACTATGACCCTATTCAAAACCACCCCACCATATTCTTTCGAGATTGGACTTGTTTAATTTAAGAAGCCTACGTATCTTATTAAAGTTTTAAAAGAATAAAAGCCAACATAGTTCTTCTATTTCTTTTTTCTATATGACAAATTATTTAATAGGGCTTTAGATAGTATACTCTAGACATTTTCAGAACCACTCAACAGCAATTCCTGATGTTTTGACTTATTTAATTTAACCTGTTTACATATACTCTCAGAGTTTTAGAGGAATCAAAATTTGCATAGTTATTTTGTTTTTTGTTATATATGAAAAATGATTTAATAGGGTCTTAGTTAGTATAATATGGATGTTTTATAAATCACTCCACACATTGCCTTGAAGCTTGGATTTATTTAATTTAAGCAACCTACGCATGCTCTTAGAGTTTTAGAAAAACCAAAGCTTATGTACTTCTTTTACTTTTATTTTTTTTTAATTTAAGTTGCATACGTACCTTATAAGAGTCTTAAAAGAATAAAAGCCTAAGTAGTTCTTTTATTTTTTACATGACATAAATTATTTAAAAGGGCCTTAGTTAGTAAACTATGGACCTTTTCAAAATCACCCCGTAACCTGTCTTGAAGCTTGGACTTATTTAATTTGGTTGCCTACGTATCCTCTTAGAGCTCTGAAGGAATAAAAACTTATGTAGTTCTTTTACTTTATTTTTTTCTATACGAGATAAATGGTTTAATAGGGCTTTAGGAAGTATACTATGGATCTTTCCAAAATCACTCCACATCATGCCTTAAATCAATGACTTATTTAATTTAAGTTGCTTACTTATCTTATTAGATTTTTAAAGAATAAAAGACAACATTTTACTTTTATTTATTTTTTAATATGACAAATATAATATAATAGGGCCTTAGTTAGTATAATATAGACCTTTTTAAAATCACTCCACAACCTTCCTTGAAGCTTACAATTATTTAATTTAAGCTACATATGTATCCTCATAGAATTTAAAGGGAATCAAAGATTGCAGAGTTCTTTTACTTTTTTTTTCTATGACATAAATGATTTAATAGGGCCTACTATTGACTTTTTCAGAACCACTCCACAACATGTCTTGATGCTTTGACTTATTTAATCTAATCTGCATACATATCCTCTCTGATTTTTAGAGGAATAAAAACTAACGTAGTTCTCTAATTTCATATTTCTATATGAAATAAATGATTTAATAGGGCGTTAGTTAGTCTACTATAGGCCTTTTCAAAATCACTCCACAACCTGCCTTGAAGATTGGACTTTTTTAATTTAAGCTACCTACATATCCTGTAAAAATTTTAGAGAAATCAAAGCTTATGTAGTTCTTTTACTTTTATTTTTCTATATGACACAAATGATTTAATAGGGCCTTAATTATAGCACTATGTCCCTTTTCAAAACCACTCCACAACTTGCCTTTACGCTTTGGACTTTTTTAATTTAAGTTGCACGCGTATTCTCTTAGAATTTTAGAGGAATCAAAGCTTACGTAGTTCTTTTACTTTTATTTTTTCTATATGATACGAATGATTTAATATGGGCTTACTTATAGTATTATGAACCTTTTGAAAACAATTCCAGAACATGCCTTTAAGCTTGGACTTTTTAAATTTAAGTTGCCTATGTATGCTCTAAGAGTTTTGGAGGAATAAAAGCTTACGTAGTTCTTTTACTTAATTTTTTTTATATAATATAAATGATTTAATAGGGCCTTATTTAGAGTACTATGATACTATTCAAAACCACCCCAAAATATGCCTTGAAGCTTGTACTTTTTAATTTAAGCTGCTTACATATCTTATTAGAGTTTTAAAAGAATAAATGCTTACGTAGTTCTTTTATTTCTTTTGAATCTTGGACTTAATTAATTTAAGCTGCCTACATATCCCCTTAGAGTTTTAAGGGAATTAAAGTTTACGTAGTACTTTTACTTTTATTTTTTGTTTATGACATAAATAATTTAATAGTTCATTAGTTAGAGTACTATGACCTTATTATAAACCACTCCACAATATGCCTAGAAGATTTGACTAATTTAATTTAAGCTACCTACGAATCTTATTAAAGTTTTTTAAAAATGAAAGCCTACGTAGTTCTTTTATTTTTTCTATATGACATAAGTGATTTAAAAGAGCCTTATTTAGTGTACTATGGACCTTTTCAAAATCACTCCACAACCGACATTGAACTTGGACTTATTTAATCAAAGCTTCTTACATATCCTCTCAAAGTTTTAGAGGAATAAAGACTGACGTAATTCTTTTATTTTTTTTTCTATATGACATAAATGATTTAATAGGGCCTTATTTAGTCTACTGTGGACCTTTTCAACATCGCACCGCAACCTACCTAGATGCTTGGACTTTTTTAATTTAAACATTCTCTAAGAGTTTTAGAGGAATCAAGTCTTATGTAGTTCTTTTACATTTATTTTTTCTATATACCACAAATGATTTAATAGGGCCTTAGTCATAGTGCTATGACCTTTTTCAAAACCACCCTACAACTTGCCTTCGAGCTTTGACTTTTTGAATTTAAGATGCCTTCGTATCCTCTTTGAGTTTTAAAGGAATCAAATCTTACATAGTTCTTTTACTTTAATTTTTTCTATATGACACAAATGATTTAATAGGGCTTTAGCTATAATACTATGACCCTTTTCAAAATTACTCCACAACATGCCTTAAAACTCGGACTTTTTAATTTAAGCTACCTATGTATCCTCTAAGAGTTTTAGAGGAATCAAAGCTTCTGTAGTTCTTTTACTTAATTTTTTTTCAATATGCCTTAAATGATTTAATAGGGCCTTAGTCAGAGTACTATCATCTTATTCAAAAGAACTCCACAATATGCCTTGAAGCTTGGAGTTATTTAATTTAAGCTGCCTTCGTATCTTATCAGAGTCTCAAAAGAATGAAAGCCTACTTAGTTCTTTTTTTCTACATGACATAAGTGATTTAAAAGAGCTTTAGTTAGTATACTATGGATGTTTTCTAAATTAATCCACAACCTTACCCTGCCATGAAGCTTGGAATTTTTTAATTTCAGCTGCTACGTATCATCTTATGGTTATAGAAGAATTAAAACTTACGAAGTTCTTTTATTTTTATTTTTTTTCTATATGACACAATTGACTTAAAAGGGCCTTACTCAAAGTACTATGACCCATTTCAAAAACACTCCAAACCATGCCTTGAAACTTGGACTTTTTCAATTTAGGCTACCTATATATCATCTTAAAGGTTTAGAGAAATCAAAGCTTACGTAGTTCTTTTAGTTTCGTTTTTCTATTTGACACAAAAGATTTAATAGGACCTTAGTTGTAATGCTATGAACCTTTTTAAAACCACTCCAGAACTTGCCTTTAAGCTTGGACTTTTATAATTTAACCTGCCTGCGTATCCTCTTAGAATTTCAAAGGAATCAAAGCTTACGTAAATCTCATACTCTTATTTTTTCTAGATGACATGAATGATTTTATAGGTCCTTAGATATAGTCCTACGAACCTTCTCAATACCACTCCACAACATGCCTTGAAGCTTGGACTTTTAAAATTTAAGTTGTCTACGTATCGTCTAAGAGTTTTCGAGAAATCAAAGCTTATGTAGTTCTTTTACTTTTATGTTTTCTATATGACATAATTGATTTAATAGGGCCTTTCTTAGAGTACTATGACCCTACTCAAAACCATTCCATAATATGCCTTGAAGCTTGGACTTTTTAATTTAAGTTGCTTATGTATCTTATTAGAGTTTTAAAAGAATAAAAGCAAACATAGTTCTTTTATTTCTATTTCACTATATCACATAAATGATTTAATAGGGACCTAGTTAGTATACTATGGACCTTTTCAAAATCACTCCACAACCTTCCTTGAAGCGTGGACTTATTTAATTTAAGTGGTCCATATATCCTATTACAGTTTTAAAGAAATCAAAGGTTACATAGTTCTTTTACTTTTATTTTTTTCTATATGACATAAATGATTTAATAGGGCCTTAGTTAAAGTACTATGACCCTATTCAAAACCACTGCACAACCTACCTTGAAGCTTCGACTTATTTAATTTAAGTTGCCTTCGTATCCTCTTAAATTTTTGAAGGAGTCAAAGCTGACGTATTTCTTTTACCTTTTTTTCTATTTGACATAAATGATTTAATAGAGCCTTAGTTAGTATACTATGGATATTTTCAAAATCACTCCACAACAGGTCTTGAATCTTTAATTTAATTAATTTAAGCTACCTATGTATCATTTTAGAGTTTTAGATGAATTAATTCTTACGGAGTTCTTTTACTTTTTTTTTCTATATGACATAAATGATTTAACAGGGCCTTAGTTAATCTACTGTGGACCTTTTCAAAATCACTCCACAACCTGATTTAAAGCTTGGATTTATTTAATTTAAGCAGCCCACGTATCCTCTTAGAATTTTAGAGGAAACAAAAATCTTTTGCTTTTTTTCTATATGACATAAATGATTTAATAGGGCCTTAGTTAGTATTCTATGAACTTTTTCATAACCACTCCACAACATGTCTAGATACTTGAACTTATTTAATCTAAGTTGGTTACGTATCCACTCGGAGTTTTAGAGGAATTAGAACTTACGTAGTTCTCTAATTTTGTTTTTCCTAGAAGACATAAATGATTTCCTAGAGCCTTAGTTAGTCTACTATGAACATTTTATAAATCACACCACAACCTGCCTTAGAGGTCAGACTTTTTAATTTAAGATGCCTACATATCCTCTAAGAGTTTTAGAGGAATCAAGTCTTACATAGTTCTTTTACTTTTATTATTTCTATATGAAACAAATGATTTAATCATCCCTTAGTTATAGTGCTATGACCTTTTTCAAAACCACCCCACAGCTTGCCTTTAAGCTTGGACTTTTTAAATTTAGGTCGCATGCGTATCCACTTAGAGTTTTAAAGGAATCAAAGCTTACATAGTTCTTTTACTTCTATTTTTTTCCTTATGACAAAAATGAGCTAATAAGGCATTAGTTAAAGTAGTATGGCCATTTTCAAAAGCCTCCACAACACTTTAAGGTGCTTACGTATCCTCATAGTGTTTTAGAGGAATCAAAGCCTACATAGGTCTTTTATTTTTTTCCCATATGACAAAAATGATCTAGTAGGTCCATACTTAGAGTACAACAACCTTTTTCAAAACCACTCCACAATATGCCTTGAAGGTTGGACTTATTTAATTCAACATGCCTACGTATCTTATCAGAGTTTTAAAAGAATAAAAGCCTACGTAGTTCTTTTATTTTTATTCCCAAATGAGATAAATAATTTAAAAGAGCCTTGGTTAGTATACTATGGACCTTTCCAAAATCAACACACAACCTGCCTTGAAGTTTGGACTTACTTAATTTAAGCTGCCAACGTATCCTATTAAAGTTTTAAAAGAATCAAAACTTATGAGTTCTCTTACGTTATTTTTTTTTCTATATGACATAAATGATTTAATAGGGCCTTAGTTAGTATACTAAGGACCTTTTCAAAACAACTTCACAATTTTTTGCCTTGTATCTATCACTTATATAAGCTACCTACGTATCATTTTAGAGTTCTAGAGGAATCAATGCTTACGGAGTTCTTTTACTTTTATTTTTTTCTATATGACATTAATGATTTAAAGGAACTTTGGGTAGTATACTATGGAATTTTCGAAAATCGCTCCACAACCTGCCTTGAAGATTGAACTTATTTAATTTAAGCTGCCAACGTATCTTCTTAAAGTTTTAAAGGAATCAAAGCTTACGAGTTCTTTTACTTTATTTTCTTTTCTATATGGCATAAATGATTTAATAGGGCCTTAATTAGTATGTTATGGACCTTTTCAATAGCACTTCACAACCTGCCTCGAAGCTATGAACCTTTTAAAAATCACTCCACAACCTGCCTTGAAGCGTGGACATATTTAATTTAAGTTTCCTACATACGTATCCTCTTAGAGTTTTAAAGGAATCCTAGCTTACATAGTTCATTTAATTTATTTTTTTCTATTTGATATTAATGATTTAACTTGGCCTTAGTTATTCTATAATGGAAATTTTAAAAATCACTCCACAACCTGCCTTAAAGCTCAGACATATTTAATTTAAGTTGTCTACGTATCCTTTTAGAGTTTTAGAGGAATCCTAGCTTACGTAGTTCTTTTACTTATTTTTCTATATAACATAAATGATTTAAAAGAGCCTTGGTTAGTATACTATGGTCTTTTCCAAAATCACACCATAACCTGCCTACATATCCTTTTAGAGTTTGAAAGGACCTAAAGCTTACGTAGTTCTTTTGCTTTATTTTTTATGTATATGACATAAATGATTAGATAGGGCCTTAGTTAGACTACCATGGACCTTTTAAAAATCATTCCACAATGTGCCTTGATGCTCGGACATATTTAATTTTAGCTGCTTAAGTATCTTATTAGAGTTTTAGACGTATCAAAGCTTACGTGGTTCTTTCACTTATTTTTTCTATATGACATAAATAATTTAGCAGGGCCTTAGTTAATCTACTATGAGCCTTTTCAAAATCACTCCACAACATGCCTAAAAGCTTAGCTTAATTTAATTTAAGCTGCCTACGTATCTTCTTAAAGTTTTGGAGGAAATAAAAGTTATGTAGATCTTTTACTTTTTTCCTATATGACGTAAATGATTTAATAGGGCCTTGGTTAGTGTTCTATGGAATTTTTCATAACCACTCCACAACATGCCTTGATGCTTTAACTTATTTGATCTAAACTGCCTACATATCCACTCAGAGTTTTTGAGGGATCAGAACTTACGTAGTTCTCTAATGTTTTGTCCTAGACGACATAAATGATTTCAAAGAGCCTTCGTTAGTCTACTATGAACATTTTATAAATCACACCACAACCAGCCTGGAAGGTCGTACTTCTTTAATTTAAGCTGCCTACATATCTTCTAAGAGTTTTAGAGGAATCAAATCATAAGTAGTTCTTTTACTTTTATTATTTTTATATGAAACAAACGATTTAATAGGGCCTTAGTTATAGTGCTATGACCTTTTTCAAAACCAGCCCACAGCTTGCCTTTAAGCTTGGACTCTTTAAATTTAAGTCGCATGCTTATTCTCTTAGAGTTTTAAAGGAATCGAAGCTTACATAGTTCTTTTACTTATTTTTTCTATATGACATAAATGATTTAATAGAGTCTTGGTTAGTATACTATGGAACTGTCCAAAATCACTCCATAACCTGCCTTGAAGCCTGGACTTATTTAATTTAAGCTGTATGCGTATCCTCTTAGAGTTTTAAAGGAATCAAAGCTTACGTAGTTCATTTAATATAGGGCCTTGGTTAGTATACTATGGACATTTTCGGAATCACTCTATAACATGTATTGATGCTTAGACTTATTTAATCCAAGCTGTCTATGTATTCTATTAGAGTTTTTGAGGAATTAAAACTTACGTAGTTCTCTAGTTTCTTTTTTCTATGTGGCATAAATAATTTAATAAGGCCTTAGTTATTATATTTTGGACCTTTTCAAAATCACTCCACAACCTGCCTTGAAGCTTACACTTATTTAATTTAAGTTGTCTACGTATCCTCTTAGACCATTAGAGGAATCAAGACTTACGTAGTTCTTTTACTTATTTTTTTTACATAGCTCTTTTACTTTTTTTTCCAATATGACATGAATGATTTAATATGGGCTTGGTTAGTATAGTATGGACTTATTCAGAACCAATCCACGACATTCCTTAATGCTGGGACTTATTTAATTTAGGCTACTAACATATCCTCTTAGAGTTTTAGAGGAATTAAAAATTACATAGTTCTTTTACTTTCATTTTTTCTATATGACACAAAGGATTTAATAGGGCCTTAGTTATAGTGCTATGACCCATCTCAAAACCACTCCACAACTTGCCTATATGCTTAGACATTTTTAATTCAAGCTGCATGCATATCCTCTAAGACTTTTAGAGGAATCAAAGCTTACGTAGTTCTTTTACTTTAATTTTTTATATCACACGATTGATATAATAGGGCCTTAGTTATAGTGCTATGACCCTTTTCAAAACCACTCCACATTATGACTTTAGGCTTGGACTTTTTTAATTAAAGCTGCCTACATATCCTCTTAAGAGTTTTGGACGAATTAGAGCTTACGTAGTTCTTATAGTACTATGATCCTATTCAAAACCACTCCAAAATATGCCTTGACTTTGGGATTTTTTAACTTAAGCTACTTACATATCTTATCAAAGTGTTAAAAAAATTAAAATCTACGTAGCTTTTTATTTCTTTTCTTCTATATGGCATAAATGATTTAATAGGGTCTTAGTTAGTACATTGTGGACCTTTTCAAAATCACTCCACAACCTACCATAAAGCTATGACTTAATTAATATAAGCCGCATACGTATCCTCTTAGAGTTTTATAGGAATCAATACTTATATAGTTCTTTTACATTTATTTTTTCTATGTGACATAATTGATTTAATATGGCCTTAGTTTAGTCTACTACGGACATTTTCAAAATCACTCCACAACCTGCTTTGAAGTTTGGACTTTTTAATTTAAGTTGCCTATATATCCTTTTAGAGTTTTAGAGGAATCAAAGCTTACGTTATTTGTTTACATTTTTTTTTTCAATGTTACATTAAAGATTTAATAGGGCCTTGGTTAGTCATCGGGGTAGTAGAGTTTGACAAGAGACCAGTGGCCAGACTTAAGGATGTCCTACTAGTACGCGAGTTTCTAGATGTTTTTTCCTGAGGATTTACTTGGATTAACCCTGCCCAGATAGGTAGAGTTTATGATCGAGATAGTGTCATGCACACAGCCTATAGCGAGCAGACCTTACCATATGTCATGGCTAGAGCAAGATAAGTTGAGGGCTAAGTTAGAGAATCTATCGAAGAAAGGCTTCATTCATCCGAGTATGTCACCATGGGGAGCACCAATCTTATTTACGAGGAAGAAGGATGGTAGCATGAGGATGTGCATAAATTACCGAAAATTGAATTAGGTGACAATCAGGAATAGATATCCCTTACCTAGGATCGATGATCTAATAGACCAGTTGGCCGGCGCACAGTTTTTCTCCAAAATTGATCTAAGATCAAGATATCATCAGTTGAGAATCAGAGAAGAGGATATACCAAGACAAGGTTTAGCACACGTTACGGGTTATTTGAGTTCACTGTCATGCCATTTGGGTTGACCAACGTGTCAATTGTATTTATTAATTCGATGCATCGAGTTTTGAGGTCATTTTTAGATCGATTCGTCATAATCTTGATCGATGAAATCTCAATTTACTCCAACACTCGTGAGGATCACGAAAGGCATCTCAAAGAGACTTTGAAGACTTTATAAGAGCATATATTGTATGTCATGTTCAATAATTACAGGTTTTGGCTTTCTGAGGTGGTATTCTTTGGACATGTGATTAGCGATAGAGAGATATCAGTGGATCTCAGTAAGATTCATGCTATCATCGACTGGCCTACACCGTAGTGCGTGACAGATATCAGGAGTTTTTTTGTGATTGGCAGGATATTATCGATACTTTGTATAGGATTTCTCCAAGATCGAAACGCTAATGACTAGATTGACCAAGAAGGATGTGGTTTTCGATTGGTCTAGAGAGTGCAAGGCAGCCTTCTCAGAGTTGAAAAAGAAGTTGACTTATGCACCGTTGTTAGTGCTGCCAGAGCCTGGCAAAGATTTGAAAGTTCACATGGATGCTTGTGCCACCAGATTAGGATAAGGATTGATGCAAAGGGATAAAGTAATAGAATACTTATCGAGTCAACTGAGGACCCATGAGAGGAACTATCCAGTGCATGACCTGGAGCTTATACGGCCGTATTTGCACTAAAAGTGCAGAGACACTATCATTCTGGTGAGAGGTTCACATTGTACACAGATCATAAGAGTTTGAAATATCTTTTCACTCAAAATGATCTAAATATCAGACAACGACAGTGGCTGGAATTGCTGAAGGACTACGACTTCGCCATTGAGTATCAAATTGGGAAAGCAAAGGTCGTAGTAGATGTCATTAGCAGGAGAGGACCCGACAGTGAGATAGTGGTTTGCTAGATGACCCATAAGTTTGGTTTACTCGAGGTGGCAGTAGCTGTGAGTTTGTCAGAGTTTTGAAATAATGTAGAGGCACATATTTGGAGACAGATGAGAGTACCAACAGTATCTATCTTGTGCGTCTTGGATTGTTAGAAAGATGATATGATGTATTAGAGGTTCAGGGACATGACATAGAGTCCTGATTACCTAGATTGGCGCAATTCTATATATGAGTGTTTGAGACATCAAGGTAGATTATAGATTTTAGCAATGGCAGAGCTACGCGATTGTATTCTTCAAGAGGCTCATAGATCCAGGTGCACAGTGCATCTTGGCAAAACCAAAATATACCATGATATGCGACGATTATTTTAGTGGTCATGGATGAAGGCAGATGTAAGTTAGTATGTGAGGTGTTATGAGGTGTGTCAGAAGGTTAAAGCTGAACATAAGAGGCCTGGAGGACTATTGCAGCCACTACCTATTTTATAGTGGAAATTGGAACACATCACTATGGATTTCGTTTGTGGGTTCCCGACGAACTTGCACAAGCACGGTGCTATTTGGGTAGTCGTGGATTGATTAACTAAATCAGCGCACTATATTCCAATTTTCGTGACGTATAGCATTCCACAGCTGAGCACGTTCTTCGAGCAAGAAATTATCATACCGCACGAAGTGCCAATATCTACGGTGTTAGATAGAGATAGTCGACTTACTTCGCAGCTTTGGTAGGCCATGCAGGAGCAATATGGTACTAGATTACAGTTCAACACGACTTTTCATCCACAGACTGGTGGGCAGTCAAATATGCCTATTCAGATACTTGAGGATATGCTCAGAGCTTGTGTGCTTCAGTTTAGAAGGTCATGGGAGGAGTTTTTGCCACTTGTGAGTTTGCCTACAAAGACTGCTATCAAGACAGTATTAGGATGCCACCATTTGAGGCGTTATATGAGAGACCATGCAGATCACCAACTTGCTGGGCAAAGCCCGAGGATGTAGCTGCAGTTGGGCCTAAGATTGCTGTAGATCACACAAAAAAAGTATGGTTGATTCGTCAGATGTTACGGGATGCTTAGGATAGATAGTAGAAGAACTCGAATAAGAACCGTAATGGGCTGAGTTATGAGGTTGATGACTTGATTTATTGAAGGCCTATCCCTTGAAGGGTCACCAAAGATTTGAGATCAAGGGGAAGCTTGCACTGAGATTCATCAGGCCGTTTAAGATAGTCCGTCGAATTAGGGAGGTTGCTTATCAGTTGAGATTATAGAGCCAGTTGGATGATATTTTTCACATTTCTATGCTGAGGTTGGCTAGATCAGGATCGAGCCCGATGGTTGATATGACTAGGATCGAGGTCAGACTGGATGTGACATACGAGGAACACAACATTAAGATAGTGGATCACAAGGTATAGACTCTCGGAAGGAAGGAAATAGAACTTGCACTCGTTCGATGGCAATACCATAAGAACGAGGGCATCACGTGGGAAAGAGACTCTACCGTGCAGGAACGATACCCCCATTTGTTTGAAGGTAAAGATTTAATTAAACTCGAATTTCAGGATGAAATTCTTTTTTGTTGGGAAGATTGTAATTGCCCGATTTAATTAATCCCAATTAACAGACAAATTATAGATTAGGGGCCCTAATCAGGCTCATGTGGACATTGTGAAAAAGTCTAAGGCATACCTAACGAGGTAAATTTGTTATTTTCGTATGGCGCGCATTTATTTATTTTATTATTATTTAATAATTCGTGTCACGCTAGTTAAGAATTACACTTAGTCGCGTTGTGCGCGTGTAGTGACGAGAGTGTATGACATTGCGGTGTGCGCGTAACGCGGGTTTATAGAGTAGTCTGAGATTTAGTTGTCACATCACATCTCCCATCAATCACTTACCCACACCATACCTTACTTTCTCTCTCCTCTCATTTTAAAAAAATATATCTCCTCACCCTTCCTCTCTTTACCCGAGCTCCCTCTTCCCTCCCTTATTTTCTTCTTATCTTCTAACTCCTAATCACCAAGCTCTCCATCACTCTCTCAACTCGGTCTCATATCTCTCGCGGTGCTCACTCCGCTCCGTTGCGCTCCTAACGATCTCCAAATCGATGTGAGTTTTTGTTGATTTTGTAAACTTTTTTATGGAGAAATTTAGGCTTTAATGGTGAATGGGTAGTTACATTGTCGATGTTGTTGATGTGGTGATTACAATATATATATAAAAAAATAGATAAGAATTGGTCTTTGGACGAATTCGGAGGGAAGAAAGGGGTTGGGCAGCCAGGCGGGCGGGTAGCCTACGCCCAAGGACGGGTCGACACGACTTGGCCCAGACCCAAGCGGTTCATGTCAAGCCGACCTGGACCCGAATGGCCCAGTTCGGGCCCAACCCAACCCTAAATAAAATAAAATTCATTTGAAATAATTAAAAATTAAATTAAATACAGATTTAAATAAAATAAATATCAAAAAATAAGAAGAATAGCTAGAAAATTCTGGAAAAATCCTAGAAAATCAAGAAAAATATAAAAAATGAGAAAAAGAAAGAAAAGTAGTTTTCGTAGATTTTTTGGGTGTTTGGCAGCCTAGTATAGCTCAAAAATGTGCTAAAAACCAAACTTTTTGGAATAAGATTTTAAATTTTTTGTCACACATTATAAATTCACTTAATATGATTCTAAAATAATTAAAATGGTATAATTAGACACCAGGGACTTAGGATACCATAGTTGGGTGTCGAGTGCACATCTCGAGGCGTGAGCGGGACATTTTGTAGAGTTATTCGTGATTGCTTGAGGTGAATAAACCCACGAGAAAGTCAGCTTAGAATTTACTTATTTTCCTTGTAATTCACTTATTTCACTATTACTTTTCGCTAGTTAGGCTTGCATGTCTACTATATTCCCGCGTGTGTCTGTGTATGGTCGAAGGGACGGTATGAAACATTTTCGGCTCTCTCGTCGATGACGATCCAATTGTTACTACAGTGTTGGTCATACCTTAGACTACGTGTGAGATTCTTCTTCGCGAGCCGATGATCTCTAGAGTGTGTTCGCGTGAGGCTCCCTTCCATTACAGAGTTCCTCTCTTTTGAGGCGTTGAGCAGAAGTCTACCTTTCGACAACGGAGTTGGTCATTTCGACCGTGAAAAGGGGTGTGGGTTTTCCTCACCTCCTGGGCCTTCTCGGTTTAGTATTTATGTGTCAGGGCTCAACTGGTATACACCACACTCGCGTTCCATATTATTGATTATCTTACAACTTATATTCATCCTTTACATTCTCATTCATTTACATTATATGCATGAATTGTAGTCGTTCTCTTGGATTTCTTGTGAATACTAACTAAATTCTTTGGGATTTTACTCACTGCTTGTTATTATTTTTTGTGGCAAGTTGCAGTTCTACGACGAGCCAAGGGAAGGGGTTGTTTGGCGACTACCTCTTATCCGGAGTGCCCCACTAGCTTACTCGTAGGTATTTGTATTTATATAAATACTTTTTTGGGACCATTTTGGGAGGATTATTACTTGATACATGTATATTGACATTTGTTATACCTTTTTTCGCATTTATCGATATACATGGCATTTTTTTGTCAGGTTTCCACCTAATAGGATGTTAATTATTGCAAAACTCGTTTACATTAATTATTGCATATTATTAAAACTTCCGCTATTAAAAATAACCTAATTGAAAATAAATAAATTAAGTTGTAAAACTTCTTA
This sequence comes from Stephania yunnanensis, assembly GCA_039657365.1. Taxonomy (NCBI): domain Eukaryota; kingdom Viridiplantae; phylum Streptophyta; class Magnoliopsida; order Ranunculales; family Menispermaceae; genus Stephania; species Stephania yunnanensis. The sequence continues at coordinate 41,593,819 of CM077590.1, read as the reverse complement.
ACTTACTATATTTCGATGAAATAATCTTTAAGACAATAAAATTGACTAAGTCTGATTACAAGATGGTAAGTTCGCGGGCCGTCATGGATATGTGTGCAAGTGACGTGGCATGACCTGGCAACGTGCGACGTGGCGGTGCCCGGTTTACCTCGAAATTTAGGGCCATCACATAGGAGAATTTTAAGGAACAAAATATAATTGTTTGCATAAATATATACCTCCATAATAAGCAATAGCTTGGCGTAATAAAAATATCAACAATATTATATTAAATTAGGTATCTATCAGCCAATTCTCGATGACCATTCAAACATACGATTTTTCACCTTTTTGTTTGGTTGTTCTCCTTTTTTACTCTTTAAACCTACAAAATCCTCACATTTTACATATTTGTGGTGCAGAGAATTCGAAATGTGTTGTCAGTTGGCAATAAATACTTAGAGAAGTCAAGTGACACTATAATTAAGCCAGGTTTATTAAGATGTGCCAAGTAAATGTGCCATATACTTTCTAGACTCAACATTAGTCGAAATGAAGCATCGAGCATCGACCAACGATTAGTCGCGCATGGAGAGGGTTCATTAGATGTTGACGTGGACAAGGCTCATTAGATATCGCATGTAGACAGGGTTCATCACAAAAGTCATGCGTCGAGACTATTTTCCAAAATCCGAGCCTGATCTTGTATAACAAAAAGAGTCAAAAAATTAGATCTCTATAACACGACTTATCTTCTCATTTGCATTTTGATTTTTTTACTGTAACTTTTTGCACTTACTTGAACTTATATCAGCATGATATATATGTAGATGAAGAGGTTTTATGAGGTTTGGACAAAGTCAAAAGGATTATCTATTTTATTTTATTTTATAAGGTTTCTGAGTGCATGTTTGTGAACTAGCTCACTTGAAGTTGTTCATCATTTGGTGTTGTTGTTTTGGTTTACTATATTGGGAAAATATGTTTTTGATCAGTAACAAACATGTTCAATTTTTTCACTCGAATGTGATTACTATGTTCAGCCTTTTTACCTAAACATGTATGTTACGTTCGGCCTTTTAAGGTCGAACATGATTAATGTGAGAAACTAGTCTTGAAATTAAAATGTGGTCCTAATTAACATACATGAAATAGAAAAAAAAACATTGTATAACATTGCGCATTTACAAGCAATCCATTCCATACATTTACGGGAACAATGTAAAGTACATAAACAAAATTGATTCTCATTGGGGCTTTCTACATGTATCGAAATTCAGAATTAAGATTAAGGGTTCAAAATAATGTTGTCCAATGTAATGTAATCAAAAGTGAGTTCACGTTTATAAGTATCAACCAAAAGACCTTAGTTAGTACACTATAGAACTTTTCAAAATCACTCTAAAACCCACTTTAAATCTTCGACTTATTTAATTTAAGATGAGTACGTATCTTATTGAATTTGAAAGGAATCAAAGCTTACGTCGTTCTTTTACTTTTAATTTTTATTTGTATATGACATAAATGATTTAATAGGACCTTAGTATTTTATGGGTCTTTTCAAAATCCCTCCACATTCAGCCTTGAAGCTTAAACTTAATTAATTTAAGCTGCCTACATATCTAATTAAAGTTTTATAGGAATCAAACCATACATAGTTCTTTTACTTTTATTTTTTCTATATGACATAAATGATTAAATAGGCCTTAGTATTCTTTGGACCTTTTCAAAATCAATCCACACCCCGCCTTAATGCTTGGACTTATTTTATCTAAGCTGCCTACGTATTCTCTTAGAATTTTTTAGGAATTAAATCTTACGTACTTCTTTTACTTTTATATTTTCTATATGACATAAATGATTTAATGGGTCCATAGTTATAGTAATGTGATCATTTTCAAAACCACTATACAACCTGCCTTGATGCTTGAATTTTTTTATTTTAAGCTGTCTATGTATCCTCTTAAAATTTTAAGAGAAATCAAAGCTAACGTAGTACTTTTGCTTTTATTTTTTTCTATATGACATAAATGATTTAATATGGAATTAGTTAGTATACCATGGACTTTTTAAAACCACTCCACAACTTGTCTTAAATCTTAGACTTTTTTTAATTTAATATGTCTATGTATTCTGATAGAATCAAAATTGACGTAGTTTTTTCACTTTTTTTTTTTTTTCAATATGAAATAAATGATTTAATAAGGCCTTAGTTAGCATCCTACGGACCTTTTCAAAATCACTCCACAAACTGCCTTGAAGTTTGAACTTATTTAATTTAAGCTGCCTACGTATCATCTTATAGTGTGTTCAGTTCGCATAACTGCTTAGCTAATCCATTGGATTAAATGGAATCCGTTGTTCACTTCGTATGATAAGATAATGCAATGGACTAGCTAATCACACAAACTATGGACTAAACTAAGTAAACCCTTGCCCTTTCCTTAGTTACTCCATCATCAAGTTCACTTTCATTACTCTATATTCCTCCTTCGCCCCTCTCTTTTCTCAAACACTTCTCTCTCTCTCTCTCTCTCTCTCTCTCTCTCTCTCTCTCTCTCTCTCTCTCTCTTTTTACCCTCCAACGAAGAACAACAATAACACAATCACAACAACAACAAAATAAAAAAAAATCCAAAACATTCTCTCTCTCACTATTCTTCCTTGGAGAAACACTTCTGAACCAGCATTCCCTTGTCCTCATCTCCCACTCGATCTCTCATTGCTCTTCTTCCTTAAATTATCTTCCACCATTGTGAACTATTATAATGTTTGATCTCTTCTTACTCTTTATCATCGATGGGGTTGCAATGATTTGGGTGAAACCCACTCGTTCAAGCTTGATTTTGGGAGTTTTTAATAGGGGTTACGAGGACGATGCAACCTAATAATGAGGACATGGGGATGGCTGTGGAGGTTTTATATGGGAGGGGTAAAATTGTTATTTTCATGAAACCACTTAAAATCTTATCATGCCAACTGAACAAGCCTCCAACTTTGGATTACACCTAATCCATAGCTATGTAATCCAATGTTTGCTAATCGGACCCTATCGTGACAACCCTGTCAACCCAACTCAACACACCATTAGAATTTTGGAGGAGTCAAAGCTTACGTTGTTCTTTTACTTTTTTATATGATGTAAATAACTTAACAGGGACTTAGTTAGTAAACTATAGACCTTTTCAAAACCATTCCACAACATGCCTTAATGCTTGGACTTATTTAATTTAAGATGTTTATGTATCCTTTTAGAGTTTTAAAGGAATCAAAGCTTATGTAGTTCTTTTACTTTTATTTTTTTCTAAATGACATAAATGATTTATAGGGATTTAGTCAGTGTACTTTGGATCTTTTCGAAACCACTCCACAGAATGCCTTAATGCTTGGAGTTATTTAATTTAAGTGGCCTACGTACACTACATAAGGATATTGGATTAGCGACTGGAAAACTCGTCGCTAATCTGGTATTTCTCGGTATTTTCGCCGCTAGACTGTGTTAGTGATGAGTTAGCAACGGAAACCTAGTCATTAAAATTCTCGTCGCTAATTTTTTTAGCAACGGTGTATCCGATTTGGCAACGGGGTCCCGTCGCTAATATCATTGCCACTTCTCGTCGCAAATTTGCTACATGGTTTTGGTCGAATCTCGTTTGACCATGCCATGTGGATAATTAGCGACGGGGCCTATCGCTAAAACCATAGCTCGTTTATTTATTGGTTAAAAGTTGCACTTTTTGGATTACGGAAAGTTGTTTAGTGGGATGATTGGTGGTTAATTAACCACTTCACCACTAGTAACATTGTTTTAAACAGTTGTAACTATTCAAAAAGGTGGTTTTTGATTTATAAAAGAAATGGTCTAAACATCATTTTTAACTAAGTTTTTTAAAATTGATATTGTCTTCACCAATTTTTTTTTTGAGAGATATTTTTGTTGTTGCATAAGAAAGGATCTCTGATTGGTGTATAATCAAAGATCAAAACCAGTTATATCCTGAGGACGAACCTTTTGCAATAATCATATACCGAATTTGGGGAAATTTTGTTTTAGGACATTGCAATCAAGGGCATGCCTCTTGTATAATTTATTTAATTCTTTTTAATTGAATTAATGCATGATATGTTTTAGTTCGTATTCAAACATAAGAATTTTTGTGTTAATCATGATATACATATTCTAGTTTTAATAGAATTATATGTTCCGTAATATGCATGATCTTTGTGCATGTTCCAACAACTATGACCCTTTTCAAAACTATTCTACAACATACCTTGAAACTTGACCCAATTTAATTTAAGCTGCCAACATATCCTCTTAAAGTTTTAGAGCAATCAAAGCTTACGTAGTTTGTTTACTGTTATTTTTCATTTTTCTATATGACATATATGATTTAATAAGTCTTAGTTAGTATACTATGGACCTTTTCAAAATCAATCCACAACCTGCCTTGAAGTGTGAACTTATTTAATTTTAAATGTATATGTATCCTCTTAAAGTTTTAAAGGAATCTAAAATTACGTAATTCTTTTATTTTTATTTTTTTCTGTATGACATAAATGATTTAACAGGGCCTAAGTCGGTATACAATGGGCCTTTTTAAAACCACTCACCAACGTGCATGCCTTCATACTTTGACTTATTTAATGTAAGCGACCTACGTATCATCTCAGTGTTTTGAAGGAATCAAAGCTTATGTAGTTCCTTTACTTTAGTTTTTTTCTATATTACATAAATGATTTAATAGGGTCTTAGTTATATTACTATGACCGGTTTCAAAATCACTCCATAACATGCCTTGAAGCTTAGACTTACTTAATTAAGCTGCCTACATAACCATTTAAAGTTTTAGAGGTATCAAAGCCTACGTAGTTTTTTTAATTTTTTTTTCCATATTACATAATTGATTCAATAGGGCCTTAGTTAGTATACTATTGAACTTTTCATAACCATTCCACAACATGCCTAGATGCTTGGAATTATTTAATTTAAGCTGTCTACTTATCCTCTTAGAGTTTTAGAGGAATCAAAGCTTACCTAGTTCTTTTAATTTTATTTTTTCCCCTATAATATAAATGATTTAATAGGGCCTTAGTTAGTATGTTATGACCCTTTTGAAAACCACTGCACAACATGCCTTAGGCTTTAACTTATTTAATTTAAGCTTTCTACATATCCTCTTCGAGTTTAGGATGAATCAAAGCTTATGTTATTCTTTTGCTTTTATTTTTTTCTATATAACAAAAATTATCTAACAGGGCTAAGTTAAAATATTATGGTCCTTTTGAAAACCACTCCACAACATGCCTAAAGTTTGGACTTATTTAATTTAAGCTAACTACATATCCTCATAGAGTTTTAGAGGAATCAAAGCCTACTTAGTGCTTTTATTTTTTTATGAAATAAATGATTTAATAGGGCCTTAGTTAGTATACTATGGACCTTTTCAAAATCACTCCACAACATGCCTTGAAGCTTGGACTTATTTAATTTAAGTTGCCTACGTATATTCTCAGAGTTTTAGAGGAATTAAAGATTTCGTTGTTCTTTTACTTTTATTTTTTCTATATGCCATAAATGATTTAATTGGGCCTTAGTTATAGTATATGACCCTTTTCAAACAACTCCACAACATTTCTTGAAGCTTGGAATGTTTTAAAAATTCATGTTGTATACGTATCCTTTTAAAATGTTAGAGGAATCAAAGCTTACATAGTTCTTTTATTTTATTTTTATATGAAATTAATGATTTCATAGGCATTAGTTAGAATACTATGGAACTTTCAAAAACCACTCCATAAAATGCCTTAATGCTTGGACTTATTAAATTTAGGAAAATGCTAAAGTGCACCACTGTGGGTATGCAACAACCATACCTGACATGGAGTCCCAGTCAGCATGCGCGGGCCCAACATGACAACAACTCCACTTATTTGTTGCTTTTCATTAAAACACAAAATAAATTTTCCATCTCAACTACAAAGCTAACGTTGCCTCAGTCGGTTGTCAGGCCAATGTATTGTAAGGTTGTATGTTAGTTGAAAACCAAAAATTTGAATTGCGTGCTCTTTTTTTCTCCGTTTTCCTTTCTTTTATCCTTAACCTCTTATCCCAGCCACCAGAGCTCAAACAATCTAAAGAGAGAACCTAGCTCGGACAAACCATTTTTGTCCTAGAGAAGAACCAAATAAGAGCTTCGACAGCTCTGTTGCTCATGAGCCGACCACGACAGAGAAGAAGTAGAGCTCGAACAATGTTATCGCTCTTATGGCAACAACTACTTCTCAAGTATTTTGTTCTCTAGTCACGGCAAAAACTCTCTAGCTTGTTGGTTGGGTTAGTAAGAAAATCTTTCTACTTAAAGATAAAACTCTATAATTTTGATTGTCCTAGGGTTGAATATGTGAGATTTTGTTCAGGATTTAGGGTTTCGTGTTCCTTATTGTATTGGGTTTGTTGTTCTTTATTTCTCTATTCCCCATTTCAGGCATAGAAAAAAATTTTTGTCATAAAGAGGAACCTGTGCTGACACTACATTGTTGCTTGTGAGGTAGCCACTAGTTCTCTAAGATTCAATTCTCTACTTACAGTAAACTCCGGATGTTGCTGATTGTAATTTTTGTTGTTAATGTTATGATATTGTGACGACCCCTCTCCTAATCTAGGGCAAGGCCCGGGCTAATCCCATAATTAAGCCCTAATCATATCTATGCAGGACTTAACTACGTATTAGTCAGCCTTTACAACCTAAACGCCTCTTTTCTCATGTTCATGATAAGTAAATTAAAATTTAAAGTTAATTAACTAATTAGCGGAAGTCTTATTGATTATGCGGAAGCAATGAGTAACTTATGCGGAAGCCATTTATAAAATTCTAAATGTGAAAACCAGGAAATGACGTCACATATATAAAGTCATCGAAATGCAGTGAAACATCAAAATAGTCTAAGTCAAGTCGGGAACTAACGCTCAACCTAATATACAACCCCAAATAGTATCTGAAAGACGTATATAACATATATAATTAAAATATCAAAATAAGACCTACAATCGTTGCAGTGACCCGCCGTGGGCTCAAGAATAATCGTTGATCTTCTCCTTCCCCGGTCTACTACTGCTCGACGGACCTACACCCACCGTCGTAAACTAGACGGTGAGTATAGTGATATTTAAGTACTAACTTGAGAATTTCATGTCACATTTCCAAATAAACAAAATGGTATGTAAAAGCATGAAGGAGCAAAATAAATTGCTGAAACAAGCAATGCAAGTAAATACCACAGTTAAAGATGTACAGACAGACACAGGCTAAGTCGAGACGATCTACATCCGGTTGGCGGTGAGACCTATCACCTACCTTTTCCCACTACTATATGGAGATGCGCTCGATATATCTCACATAAATAGCGGAGCTTCACTCTACGTTTTACAACATCAATCTCATAATTGCCGACCACCCCGAGTCTCATACCTCGTGTGTCGCGCAAGTGTAGTGGTGAGTGTCGGAACCCCGATAGACCTATGTCCCCGTGAACCACGCATCTCTCGTGCAATGGACACTAGATAATCCCTACTTTTGTTTCAAAAACAAATAATTCTAAAATTCTAGAATTCCAAGACAAGTAAGGCTGCGAAGCCCAAAGTAAATCGAATACAAGGCTATTTAAATTCAAAGTAGCCCATTAGCATGCTTTTCATCAATTCTATTCAAGAACGACATCAAGTGTAGGAATTAGAGGCAATGAAATAATTCACAAGACATCATGTCACAATATTCATCCATGAATAGATACAAGAACAACATAATGTGAGATGACAAGTAGTAATGTCTACCAATAGACTAATAAAGCAATAAGAGAATGAAATGAAATATAAAATTCTCACAGTTGTACTTACAAGTCACACACTTGTCCTAGTCTAGCCGATTCCTCGACGAATCAAAGTGCGTGCCCAAACGCCTGAGTTCCCTCGTAATTCCCTAACATTCAATAATGTCTCACTTAGGCCAAATCGAAGTCGAAACAAGTTTCAAAACACTTTTCTTATTTATTTCGGCCATTCGGCCCATTTCACCTTTTTCGAGGTAAAACCCCATATAACATCTCGATCGACTTCTGAATTCTTCACTTTTTATGAAAATCTCGAGTTTTTATTGATTTAGGTCTCAAATATATTTTTTCCTATTTTCCAGAATTTTTTTGAATTTTCTCCATATTTTTTTATTTTCTGGTATTTATTTATTAAAAATCGTTTAATTAATTTAATTAATTAAATATATACATTTATTTTATTTGTTTTTTGGTGGGTCCGGGTCAACCCGACCCGATCCAGCCGGATCCGAGTCAATATGACCCGATCCCACCGAGTCAAGGTCTGGCCTTGCCGGCCCAATGGGCCGGCTCGGCCTGATCCGGTTCCTTCTTCTTCCTCGCGAAGAAACAAAGCACCTGCTCTATTTCTGAGTTTATTTATTTTTTATTTTTTTTAAATCTAGGTGATGGGTTGGGGTTGCTCTCCACCCCAACCCCGGTGGAATCGATGGTAGGGGAGACACCCTTGCCATCTCCACTACCTCGGCCCAGTTCGGTCATGGGGTTCGGCATCCATGGCCGAACCCCATTCTCGGCCACTCCACCGCCAACCACGCGAAATCCACAACCACAACGAGGACTCACCGCGATTTTGATGTCTCCTCTCCTTTCCGGCGCGTCCCTGCTTCTCCTCCTCTTCTCCTTTTCTTCTTCTTCCTCTCTCGGCCCGATCGATCCTCTCTCTGTGTGTGTGTGTGTGTGTGTGTGTGTAGTGTGGTTGGTAGGTGGGTTGGTGGCACATGGTGGGGAAATGGGACAAGTGTTGATGTAGTTGTGACAAGTGTGATGATGTTTGGTGTGTTGACAGCTAATTATGACACCGCTAAGACATTCGCCCGTGTTTCCGGGCATTTCGAAGCCGATTTAGTGTCGAACCGTGATATCCGCATACCGTCGCGTCGCTAGTCACTCAAAATATATTTCATATTATTTACTTGACTATATTTTTATTCAATTTATGTGTTTTCGTTTCCCCGACCTAATATTCAGTCCCTTCAACTACCTGGTACCCGCGTCGACACGCATATCGAGGCATGTCCCAACTCTCGTCTCGACGCCTACAACTGTACAAATTGACTTAGTAAGTCTACACAATACATAACATTATTTACACATCAATACAAAAATACGATATACCTCGACCACGTGCCTCGGTCGGTGCTCGTATCACAATGGAGCTCCCACGTCAAGGGTCGGTGATCCTGATTAAGGAATTAAAATGGGGTTAGAGATTATGGCCGTGACAAATATTCCCAACAAAATGAAAATTTTGTCCTCGAAATTTAAGTTTAAATTACGGTTCTACCTTACTCAAACAGGTACGAGAATCTAGCTCGCATGTATGCCATTTTCCCGACCCGTTTCTTAATCATAAAAGCTCTGATGCACCTCGGTGCAAGCTTGCCTTTCACCTAAAATCTTTGAAGACCCTTCCGAGGGGAAACCTTGAATAGACAAAGGCTCCCTCGGAATACGCGAGATCACCTCGATACTTATCTGCATATCTATTCTATCTCTCATGTGCTCCTCTGAGTCACTGGCAATCAGTTTGACCTTTTCCATGTGGTCAACAACAATTTCAGGCCCCATTATCTCTCGGTCCTCTGGCTCAGCCTAACACGATGGCGAGCGACACGGTCTGCCATACAAAGCCTCAAATGGCACCATTTCAATGCTAGCCTGATAACTATTGTTATAAGTGAACTTACACAACGGTAGGTACTCCGCCCAAGATCCGCCAAACTCCAACACGCATGCCCCCAACATGTCTTCGAGGACCTAAATCAATCTCTCAGTCTGACCGTCGGTTTGAGGGTGGAAATCCACACTGAACTATAGGCGCGTATTGTACTTCTCTTGCATACTCCGCCACATCTTGAAGTATATGTAGCATCTCGATCTGACGTGATCATTAATGGTACCCCGTGCAGCCTGATAATCTCTCTCTCAAACAGTATGCTCAACTGATCGAACGTGTAATGCGATGCCACCGGCAGGAAATGAGCGGACTTCTTTAGTCTATCAACTATAACCCAGATTGAATCATGTCTCATTGCGGTCCTTGGCAATCCTCTGAAAAAATCCATAAAGATGTCTTCCCACTTTATCTAGAGTGAGAAGTGGCTATAGTAATCCCCCGGTCTGCGATGCTCATATTTCACTTGCCGACATATATCATAATTCCTGATGAATCTAGACACGTCTGCCTTCATCCCAGGCCACCAGAAATGTCTACTCATGTCATGGTACATCTTAGTCTTGCCTAAATGTACGGTAAATTTGGAACTGTGCGACTCCTGAAGGATCTCATCTCTCGGCTCTGATACCTCTTGTTTCCACAACTTGCCTCGATATCTCAGACATTAATCTGTCATTTCTGCCCAATCCGTACACTCTGCACTCTGCGCTAACTCACTGAATCTCGAGTACAATCGGTCGGTCCTTTAAGCCTCTGACACGCGTCGTGTAGACACGATATGTAGTCTCATCTGTGCACGAATCATCACCAGATTATCTGTAGATATATTTGTCTGACATGCTGTCGTCGCTGCCCCGAGTAATCTATACTCATGCATCATGTGACATCTGACCACCTCAGCATCTCTACTCGGTCTCCTACTCAGCGCATCTGCGACTACGTTTGTTTTTCCTGGGTGATACTTTAATGAAAAGTCATAGTTCTTCAAGAACTCCAACCATCTACGCTATCCATGTTCAGATCTTTCTGTGTGAAGAGATATTTTAGACTCTTTTGATCAGTGAAGAGTGTGAATCTTTCTCCATACAAAAGGTGTATCCAAGTCTTTAGTGCAAATACAACCGCTGCCAACTCTAGATGGTGCGTGGGGTAGTTCTTCTCATGTATCTTTAACTATCTCGATGCGTATGCTACGACACCGCTACCCTCCATTAACACACAACCTAAACCCATATAAGAAACATCTGTGTACACTAGAAATCCTTGTCCAGCCTCTAGCAGTACTAACACTGGCGCAGTAGTTAATGACCTCTTCAATTGAGTAAATGCAGCCTCGCACTTCTCAGACCACTTATAAGCAATATCCTTCTGCGTCAGCCTCGTAATCGGTGAAGCGATCTTCGAGAAATCCTTCACGAATCTACGGTAATATTCTACTAACCCTAGGAAACTCCTGATCTCCGGTACTGATGTCGGTGCCGGCTAATCCGGATCGTCTAAATCTTGGCCGGATCAACAACAATCTCCGTTGCTCCAACAACGTGCCCCAAGAACTTGACCTCCGCAAGCTAGAATTCACTTGCTGAACTTAGCGAGAAGTCAGTGTTCCCTCAATGTCTGCAACGTGTCTCTGAGATGTTGCTCATGATCTTCGTGTGTCCTCGAGTATATCAAGATTTCATCAATGAAGACTATCACAAAGCAGTCGAGATATGGTCTAAGTACTCGGTGCATCAAATCCATGAATATAGCAGGGGCATTGGTCAACTTGAATGACATGACCGTGAACTGGTAGTGTTTATATCTGGTGCTGAATGCTATCTTTAGACCTATCCTCATCCCCGATCTTAAGCTAATGACACCCCGATCTTAGGTCTATCTTGAGAAAAACAACGCTCATCTCACCGATTAAATAAATCGTCTATTCCCATAAGTGAGTACTTGTTTCTGAATGTCACTATGTTCAACTGCCTGTGGTCGATGCATAGTATCCGACTGTCATCCTTCTTCTTCACAAACAGAACTGGCGTTTCCCCATGGTGACATCGAAGGTGTGATGAATCCTTCTCCCCCAAATCCTTAAGCTGGGTCCTCAACTCCTCTAACTCCTTCAGAGCCATAAGGTACGACGGTATCGTGATCGGTCTAGTACTCGCTACTAGATCAATGATGAAGTCTAGCTCTCACGATGGCGGTAATCCAGGTAAATCCTCTGGGAGAACATTTGGAAAGTCTTAAACAATCGGTATCTCCTCTAGTATGGGTCTCTGACTCTTCACTACTGCGTACAACGCTACCTAGAGTCTATATCTCTCTACTAGATGCAAGTCAAACTCTCGTTATGCTGAGTCTCGTGATCGGGGATGCCGTAGTAGTAGCTATAGTGACGGGGTTGTCGAAACTAGTGCAGTCATCTGCACCGATATGTAAGCGATGAAATCGACGATATGTCGCTCCTAAGCAGTCGTTCGGTCATATATCCTCTAAAAATTGTCAACTAAAATGGTGGAGCCCGACTGCCCCTAGCTCCGGTGTTTCCAGCCTCGCACGAATCCCCCATTGGTGTCTTCGAGTGGATAGCGAACGTGAATCTGCTACTACGTGGCATAACGCATATATATACATATAGAAACTAACACGTACATATAAGAAATCCCCATCTTACCTTCACTCAATTCCCAACAAAATAGTTCCTAGGCAAGGATCATCTGGTTTCCACTTCTAAGGTTTATGTTTTATACGAGTTCGTGTTTTTTCTTATTTATCCCTAAGGTTCAAATAACCTAGGCTCTAATACCAACTGTGACGTTGGTATCACAATGTCTTAAGCCATTAAGCTTTTCCCTAGGTTAGCCTGAACCTAGGCTCTGATACCAATTGTGACGGCCCCTCTCCTAATCTAGGGCACCTCCCGACCTAATCCGTAATTAAGCCATACTCATATCCACGCATGACTTAACAATGTATTAGTCAGCCTTTACAACCTAAACGCCTTTTTTCTCGTGTTCATGATAAGTAAATTAAAATTTAAAACTAATTAATTAATTAGCGGAAGTATTATCGATTATGCACAAGCAATGAGTAACTTACGTAGAAGCCATTTATAAAATCCTAAGTGTAAAAAACCAAGAAATGACATCACATATATAAAATCCTCAAAATGCAATGAAACAGCAAAATAGTCTAAGTCAAGTCGGAGAACTAACGCTCAACCCAATATACAACCCAAATAGTATCTGAAATACGCATATAACATATACAATCAAAATATCAAAATAATACCTACAATCGTTGCAGTGACGCGCCGCGGGCTCAAGAATAATCGTTGATCTTCTCCTTCCCCGGTCTGCTACTGCTCGATGGACATACACCCACCATCACAAACTAGACGATGAGTATAATGATATTTAAGTACTAACTGGAGAATTTCATGTCACATTTCCAAATAAACAAATGGTATTTAAAAGCGTAAAGGAGCGAAATAAATTGCTGAAACAAGTAATGCAAGTAATACCACAGTTAACGATGTAGAGACAGACACATGCTAAGTCGAGATGATCTACATCCGGTCGGCGGTGAGACCTATCAGCTACCTTTTCCCACTAATATATGGAGCTGCGCTCAACATATCTCACATAAATAGCGGAGCTGCGCTCTACGCTTTACAACATCAATCTCATACATGTCGATCACCCCAAGTCCCATACCTAGTGTGCTACGCAAGTGTAGTGGTGAGTGTCGGAACCTCGATAGACCTATGTCCCCGTGAACCGTGCATCTCTCGTGCAATGGACACTAGATAATCCCTACTTTTGTTTCAAAAACAAATAATTCTAAAATTCTAGAATTCCAAGAAAAGTTAGGCTGCAAAGCCCAAAGGAAATTGAATACAAGGCTTTTAAATTCAAAGTAGTCCATTAGCATGTTTTCCATCAATTGTATTCAAGAACAACATCAAGTGTAGGAATTAGAGGCAATGAAATAATTCATAAGGCATCATGTCATAATATTCATCCATGAATAGATACAAGAACAATATGATGTGAGATGACAAGTAGTAATGTCTCCCAATAGACCAATAAAGTAATAAGAGAATGAAATGAAATATAAAATTCTCACAGTTGTACTTACAAGTCACACGCTTGTCCTAGTCTAGCCGATTCCTCGACGAATCGAAGTGCGTGCCCAAACACCTGAGTTCCCCTGTAATTCCCTAACAGTTAATAATGTCTCACTTAGGCCAAATCGAAGTCGAGACAAATTTTGAAACATTTTTCTTATTTATTATCGGCCATTAGGCCCATTTCGCGTTTTTCAAGGTAAAACCCCATATAACATCTCGACCGACTTCCGAAATCTTCACTTTTTAAGAAAATCTCGAGTTTCTATTGATTTGGGTCACAAATATATTTTTCCCTATTTTTCTAAAATTTTTCTGAATTTTCTCCATATTTTTTTCTATTTTATGGTATTTATTTATTAAAAATCGATTTAATTAATTTAATTAATTAAATATATATATTTGTTTTATTTTATTATTTTATTTTTTTAGTGGGTCGGGTCACCCGACACCCGATCCAGCCGGATCAAGTCGGTATGACCCGATCCGGCCGGGTCAGGGTCCGGTCCGGCCCGGCCCACTGGCCCGAGTCGGCCCGACCCGGTTCATTCTTCTTCCTCGCAAGAAACATAGCACTAGGTCTATTTCTGAATTTGTTTTTTGTTATTATTATTTTAAATCTCGGTGTTGGGTTGAGGTTGCTTTCCACCCCAACCCCGGTGGAATCAATGGCTGGGGGGACACCCCTGCCATCTCCACCTCCAACCTACTTGGGGTTAGCGCCGAGGAGGCCAAGGAGGAGGTGAATATCAGCAAGGGGCTCACAGTGCACAAACATTGGTTGAAGAGTCGATGGTGCCCCAAAGCTGGTTCAAGACCCACAAATTATCCTCATGTGGAATGCACCGCCCGAGCGTACCTGCTGTACTTGTTGTCGTGCACTCTTTTTGCCGATAAGAGTGGGTCTCGGGTGTCGATCGCGCTGCTGAAGCTACTTGAGGACTTGGACGACGTAGGGAACTACGCATGGGGAGCGGCTGCGTTGGCCTACTTGTATCGACACTTGGGGTCCGCCACGAGAGTGCTAGTGTCTCAGATTGTTGGCTATCTCACATTGCTTGAGGTTTGTTATAAAATAGACTTAATTATCATTCTGTTTTTCAATGAGCCCAACTTGCAATTGTGGACTAACTAACATTGTACGTATTTGCAGGGATGGGTGTACGACCATTTCAAACTTGGTCTGGCCACGCCCAATGCAAAGTACATGGACTACGTGCACCCTCGTGTCTTCAGATGGATTCAAAAGCACGAGACGGTTGCGAATGTTGACAAGCTCGGGGCCATTAGGAGAACCTTGGATAGGTTGCGACCAAGTAAGGTGAGCTGCCTATCCATGTCCTCTGATGTCCTCTGATGAATGATTTTATTCGGTAATTTATTTTACACACACTTGTTGTTGAATTATTTCTAGGTCACTTGGGACCCATATGTGAATTTAAGGGAAAATGGCGTTGTGTAAGCGATGACCTTTTACAGTGGGAAGATCAAGTACATGGATGTGGTAGAGCCCTACCACCCGGAGAGGATTCTTAGACAGTTTGGCCATGTGCAATCTATACCGTTCCGTACCGTCTATTGGAAGCACACAGAGGCCCATTTGCGAACAAGTACTCCGTCAAGTATGGGTTCGAACATGACAATTGGGAGCGATGGAGGAACCATGTGTTGGCTCCTGAAGTTCGGGGCGAGAAGGCGGTATTTGAGTTTTTGGCTACACCAGACTACCTCCCTTGGTTCGTCAAAGTGTCTCATCCTGTTATCACGAATCCGAGCTTTTAGGACCTTGTAATGGTCGCCTCAACCATCGCAGACAACGAGATACTTGAGGTATTGGAATGGTTATACGTATTATACATTTATAAGTAATTCCGAAATGTTGAGTATTTGACAGTAACTCGATATTTTTCATCAGCGTAATAGGCGAGCGTTGGACGCGGCGTTGCGATGGATGGACCTCCCCCCAGAGATGTCTACGTTTGACTCGGCGAGGACCACTCTGACTGACATGGTCAACCTCCTTTCGGGAAGGAGTTTAAGTCCCACCCCCCACGAGTACATTTCCCGCGACCGCGATCGGCACAACCGCGACAACCGGCCCTACCGAACCAGGTCCGAGGCACTCCCAGCATGGTAGCACTTCCACACCCTCAACCCAGGCCACAGCTCAGCTGCCGAGGCCGATGCTGGGCCTCAGAAGAGAATGCATGGGAAGGAGTATCGAATGAAGAATATGAAAAAACCCAAGCAATGATCAGCCGATCATGGAGGGATAGACATTTGTACTACATTTTTATTACATTTCTAAATGGTTTATGTGTTCCGTTGCTGTCATGGAGTACATTATCATGACAAGTTTATAATGTTTCATTGCCCATTTTTTTGGTTGGAATTTGTGTTTGATCCTTCTGTCATCTCTGTCAACCAGGACCGACTCCCATGTGCGACTTTCGGTCGATCACCGAGACGATAAGGGCGTTTCGCATTGCACGACGGAGCTTTGGCGTTAAGTCACGGAGGAGGCGTATGTCCCCGGAACATACGTCTCTTGTCATGCATGACCGAAACGAATGTTCCAGTAACCATTTCCAACTACAAATACAAATAACTTTCATGCATGACCGAAAGGAATAAAACTGCACAACAATACCCGAAAAGATAGGGTAAATTCATTCATTCTATATCCACACAAGTTGAAAGCTAACTTTCAAAATTACAAAATTTACAACCAAACAAATTTAGAGGTACCAGTTGTAACACTACGGTGTACCTACATCTACAACGGATATGGTGGCATCAAGTAGAGTTGCAATGGGCGCGATGTCTCAGAATACGAATCTATCTCGCCAACCTTTCGCACTATCCTGAACATACCGTACCCACGACGGGTATAAGGATGGCAATGGTGCATTCGTGCTCAGCAACACCCGTCAATTTGAAAAGTACAACATGACCATATTGTCGGGAAACAACAAAACAATTCAACCAAATTCGCATCACATACCCTAAGCCAATGTATATTCCTGTCATTAATCATGGCAATGACAGATCTGTTATGCCCGGCGGATGGTGGAGCACTGCATAGAGGTAGAAATGTGGAGGCACTCCCACGCGATAGGTTGACGAGAACCACATTGACTGCAGTGGCTACCAACAATCCCATGTCTAGAAGTGTCAACCATTCTTGGAAAGTTGCACCAACTTGATTCTCTAGGCAATGCACCGCAATCTTGACACTCTCGTAACCCGAGCCTAGCACTTCGCGCCAAAGGTTTTCATGCCCGATAATCTCATCGTACATCCTTCTACGGACGATCCTCCACCCGTCGACATCGGCTAGTCCAAGCCCAGACGCAACACACCTATATCCACAATTCCCATCGGCAAGCACATCGATGATGCCCTCAAATGTAGCAACCAATCCGGTTCTACGCAATGACCGTAAGCCATATTAGTTGCACTTTGCTTGCGTCAACTACCACGACGCAGCTTTAGGAACAACTTTACTTTTCTTCGCCTAGAACTTGAGGCCTCCCGAGTCGATAGCAGTACTCAAACTCACTCGCAACCGTCTCGTAGAAGAATCGTCACGATCGTGTTTTCTCTTCAAGACCCCAGTGTCCTCCTTTTTGTCTTAATTTTTGCCGGCGGCACAACACCCGCAGAGACGAAGGTCGACTAATCTCCCTGAGCTGCTGAATAATCCTGAGTCGATCGTCCTCATTACTGCAAGCATGAAATTTTTCCAACACCCTTTCAATCTCATCGTGCACGTTGTACCTAGACGAGTCCACCGGACTCAAAGGTATCATACTCAACTTTCGCCAGTAAACATGAATGTCCTCGAGAGGGATGGGCGACCCAGCAAATATATGATGGTTCAGCTCATGTGCACAAGGAAGGCCATGCGTGGTGCGTATCGCGCAACCACAACGAGTGGAATCGTGACCAACATCCTCTCCACGTGTAAATTCATCTCTAATTAGCCTAAGCGCCCGTTGAGAGACATAACCGCGCAATCGTCGATACAACTCAGCAACGTACTCATGTTGGACGACATTCAAACTTAGCTCAAACGATGCCTCGATATTGTTGTGTTGGATTCTAAGGAGTCCATCAACCACATGCCATAGAGTCTCAAAATTGGCCTGACTGTTCCCAAGGTATACCTTCAGAGTAGAATGCGCAGACTCCACCCTCTGCGTTGTCGTTTCCCCAAAGTGCATAAGTCTATTTGTCCAAGTCGAGACAAATTTCTCCTTGTAGTTCTTTAACCATGTGTTGTCCAAGTACTCCGTAAGACCCTTTACATGCCCAAACTCACAACGCAGGTCATTCACCCTAACTTCGAATAAGGCCTCCGAGTTGGCATACATCACGCTCGTCCAACTACCCATAAAACGCGCAAAACCATCGTTCTCCCCAAACATCTTCTTAGTCTTGGACGATACTACTTTGTTGATGTTCCAAGAGCAAAGGAGGTGAGACGAGGCCGGAAAAATTTCTTCTATGGCACTAATAAGGGCTAAGTCCCTATCGGTAACAAGAACGTCAGGCTTAGGCCACCCATCCAATATGGATCTCAACTTCTCAAGTGTCCAAACATAATGCCCATGAGTCTCTGATGATAAGAATGCGAACCCAACGGAGAACGTCAAGTGCGTAGAAGTGATGCCAACAATCTCCAACAAAGGCATTCGGTACCTATTTGTCTTGTACGTGCAATCCATCAAAATAACCGATGGAAAACACCTGACCAACTTTATAGAGTCGGGATGTGACCAAAATAACTCCGTGACAACATTCGTAACGGGATGCTTCCTATGCCATGACAACCACTTATTCTTCTCCAATATGTGCAACAGTTGTTGCATTTGAGTCCTCCCACCCGCATCCTCATTTCGGGTTTTTGTCTTGCATTATATATAGTCCTCATTGTCGATACGTTACTAACGTCTCTTTGCTTCAACGTATTTAGGATGTCTCTTGGCTTCACATTCCCTTTGTCATTTGCACTACAACTTCCTCGCTCCTCCTTATCCAATCTCCCGCAAAAGAATGGTCGTCCAAGTTTTTTGCGTGCTCGTTCCCACTTATAATGTGTTGATATACCACAACGAGTCGATTTTCCTTTACGTTGATAAGGAAAGGGCATCCACATTTCTTGGTACCAGTTTGAGTCCTCGTCGTTTCGTCTTCTTCTTCATTTCTTGGTTTCGAAGCAATTTTTGCCGCTTTACCCTTACCAACTCTTTGTGACATTCCCCTATAAGTCCCTGACCTCTCACAGGCAATTTTCACCCTTCCCCTGCGCTTAATGCCCCCGGCGTTAGAGTGCTTTGTCACTAGCATGAACATGTTCTCACGGCCTATCATTTGAAGCCATGAAACTGCCGCTTCTCTAGTTGGAAATGGCCTACAAGGTGTAAACGTGTCCGCGTAGTTTGGAAATAGGGCAGAAACCGGCATTACCTGCAATACAAACAGTGTAACATTATAATCAACCAAAATGTACAGCACAATCACAATAACATCCAAAAAAACATGTTATCGGTAGTACAGGTCCGCAACTTGCTTCGTAGTCTCGCTCACGAACGACCGAGAGTTAATGAATACTCTCGATTTTACCGTTCCGTGAGAGACGTATACCAATCGGTCCTCTACGACCGAGACATTACATTACATCTCGGTCTTGCGAGGCCGAAACAATCGCGCACCCGACGAAACTTCGGATAACCGTAACGAATACACAATAAATTTTCAAAATTACCTCAAGGACGACCTCCTCTCGCCATCAGTATAATCCTCCATTATATAGTAGAGTCAAGTTCGATTTGAATAAATTACCAAACCCTACGTTGACAAACAAATCATCATTTTCACAAGCTTATACACAACTCAACATTCTAAAAAACACGAATATGGTTGTCAAACATTGTTACCTCGCTGTCGAATGATGACAATCCGCAATAATCGATCAACGCCGCCAAATACAATGTGGGTTTGGGGTTCAACCTTGTGGTGGGGTGCCTTTTTTCTTTGTCAAACTGATTTTGTGGGGTTTGAATCACTATATATACAAGGGCAAAATAGTCTTTTTCACTTTTGCAGAATTTTTTACAAAAACTTTGGGTGCCTTCATTAAATGGTGGGTTGCCCTTAGCGGCCCTCAATCAAATGAGAAGAGAAGAGTTTTACTTGGATGCGTGTTGCCAATTTCGCCCAGAATTTTGCCATTTCTTATTGTGATTTTCTTCTCCTTAAGCTGCGTGCCACGTAGCGCTACCCCACTTGGCCAGTTATCTGCCACGTGTTGAAGCATTACACGTCCAGCGTGCCTTCACTCATCGCTTTAGCAGCCCAACGATTTGCATCGGGATACGCATCTGTACGCTATCTCAGAGCTTCGCACAAAGTCGTGCGAGTTCTCCTGCCCTTTCCAACGCCACGTGGCAGCTCTCCACTCGCCAGGGCTTCACATTAGCAGCTTCATCCTCCAATGCGAGTCTGCCACATCATCACAGACCAGCGAACTTGCCAATTACAGCCTACGTGTCTTAGACCTACGGAAAAAGCCCAAAACAGCCATAGATTGTCTTCGGCGCACGTATCAATAATGATGTCACGGAAATCAGTTTCTTTCACCTCAGACCAAATTTTAGTAGTTTATTATATTAAGACTTTAGGGATTTTTTCAAGTAGTGGGACTTATATTAAAAAATCTCTCTTGACTTTGACATTTTTTCTCTCTCTCTCTCCCTTACTTTTATTTTCTACTCTTTTAAACTCATGACCTAGGCAAGTCTGCGATGGATGTTCAACTACTTTTATCCTTGGATTTATAAGGTTTATTTATTTTAATTTCATTGTTTTCATTGATATTTTATTTCCTGTGGTATTGTTTGAAAAATTAGAGTTATTCATATTTAAACTATAATTCTTTTGCCGGAGTGAGTCCTAAGCATCCGTGCTTATGCATTAAGACCATAGTAGTGACAATTGACCTTACCAGTTGATTGGCCTTTTTTAGGATCGATTGAGTATTGTAATAATCTAGGCTAAATCGAACACACTTGTGATCCGATTATCCAGGTGTAGTGCCTTCACAAAGCTCATTGCGATCAATGCATTAAACCCAATGCGCTTGAGTATAGGGTTATACGATTGGCTGGGGAAATACTCATTGTCGTACCTTGGCTATCGAGATTAGGAAGTGCGAGGATTAGCATACGTTACCGGATCTATAGGTACACTATGATATATTTGATTTGCATATTTTACATAAATCAAAGATCAAACCAATTTTTTATCGAACCGAACTTGTTTGTCTTAATCTAGGTAATTTTATTAATTGTTTTCTAAGATATTTTTGCATTGCTTTATTTAATTCCTTGTTGCTTAGATTAGTTAATTAATTCACTCTCTGTAAACCCGCTATTTTTCTTTTTGTTGTTTTCGACCTTAGAAAGATTACCAAACTCTATGAGATCGACCCTTTGTCACTATTCTACAAATAGTTAGTTTATGTATTATATTTTATTGATACGTTCGGCGTGCGTCAATTTTTAGTGCCGTTGTCGGGGATATTTTTTTCTTTGGTGTTCTTTTTATTTATTTGTTATTTTAATTAACTAACTTAGGCTATGGTTTAATTAGACACAATATTCTAGCTCTTAGCTAGTCTAGCATCCCTGGGTAAGTACTACCCGATACTTGCATTTGCACAGTTTCCAACGTAACTCTCCATCACACCAACTCACTTGATAACAATATGATACATATGCGATGCAATACAATAATATAATTAGTTTTAAAACACCACACAAAAGCAATCATCATCCACATACAACATCTAGCCTCAATTCGGTTTCGAGTCAACATAGTTTTCCACGTAATGCCCGAATTATGACCATTAAAGCTCAAGATTAACACTAATCCTTGTTTAATTAATTTGGGCCACTACAATAAGGTCTTAGTTAGTATACTATGGATATTTTAAAAATCACTTCACAAACCTACCTTAAAGCTTGGACTTATTTAATTTAAGCTGGTTTACGTGTCCTCTTAGAGTTTTAGTGAAATCAAAGCTTACGTAGTTCTTTTAATTATTTTTTCTATTTGACACAAATTATTTAATTTTTTTAATTTTTTCTATTTGACATTAATGATTTAATAGGGCCTTAGTTAGTATACTATGGACCTTTTCAAAATCACTCCACATCTTGCCTTGAAGCTTAGACGTATTTAATTTAAGCTGCCCACATATCCTCTTAGAGTTATACAGGATTCAAATCTTACGTAGTTCTTTTATTTTTATTTTTTTTCTATATGGCATAAATGATTTAATAGGGCCTTAGTTAGAATACTATGTACTTTTTCAAAATCATTCCACAACATGCTTAGAAGCTTAGACTTATTTAATTTAAGCTGTCTGCGTATCCTCTAAGCGTTTTCGAAAAATCAAAGCTTACGTAGTTCTTTATTTTTTTTTTCTATATGACATAAATAATCTAATAGGGCCTTACTTAGGGTACTATCGCCCTTTCCAAAAGCACCCTACAACATGCCTAAAGCTTGGACTTATTTAATTTAAGCTGCTTACTTATCTTTATAGAGTTTTAGAGGATTCAAAGCTTACGTAGTTATTTTACTTTTATTTTTTCTTTGCTATATGACATAAATGATTTAATAGGGCCTTAGTTAATATACTTTTGACCTTTTCAAAACCACTCCACAACATGCTTTAACGCTTAGATTTATTTAATTTAAACTGCCTAAGTATCCTCATAAAAGTTCAAGAAGAATTAAAGCTTACAGCAGTTCTTTAATTTTTTTTTCTAAATGATCTCAATAATTTGATATAGCCTTAGTTAGTGTACTATGTCCGTTTTCAAAACCACTATACAATATGCTTATAGCTTGGACTTATTTATTTTAAACTGCAGACTTATCTTCTTATAGTTTTAGAGGAATCAAAGCCTGCGTAGTCATTAAACTATTCTTTTTTTTTTTTAAAGGATATAAATGATTTAATAGGGCCTTAGTTAGTATACTTTTAACCTTCTCAAAACCATTACGCAACATGTCTTGATGCTTGGACTTATTTAATTTAAGTTGCTTATATATCCTCATAAGAGTTTTAGAGGAATCAAAGCTTACATAGTTATTTTAATTTTACTTTTTTTTTTCTATATGACATAAATAATTTAATAGGGCCTCAGTATACTATGGAACTTCTAAAAATCCTCAACAACCTACCTTGAAGCTTAGACTTATTTAATTTTAAGTTGCCTACATATCCTCCTAGAGTTTTAGAGAAATCAAAGCTTATGTAGTTCTTTTACTTATAATTTTTTTATATGACATACATGACTTAATAATAGGGCCTTTGTTAGTATAGTATGGGTCTTTTCAAAATCACTCCACAACCTATCTAGAAGCTTGGACTTATTTAATTTAAGCTACCTACATATCCTTTTAGAGTTTTAGAGGAATCAAAGCTTATGTAGTTCTTTTACTTTTATTTTTCTATATGACACAAATGATTAAATAAGGCCTTAGTTATAGTATTATGACACTATTTAAAACAACTCCTCAACAAGCCTTGAAACTTGGACTTTTTAACATAGGCTGCATACGTATCCTAATAAAGTTTTCAAGGAATCAAAGCTTACTTAGTTCTTTAACTTCTATTTTTTCTATATGACATAATTGATTTAAAAGGGCCTCAGTTAGAGTACTATGACCTTATTCAAAACCACTCCGCAATAGGCCTTGAAGGGTGGACTTATTTAATTTAAGTTGGCTCGTATTTTTTTTAGAGTTTTAAAAGAATAAAAGCCTATGTAGTTCTTTTATTTTTTTTTCTATATGACATAAATAATTTAATAGGGCCTTAATTAGAATACTATAGACCTTTTTAAAACCACTTCATAACATGTCTTGATGCTTGGCTTATTTAATTTAAGTTTCCTACATATCCTCTACGAGTTTAGAGGAATCAAAACCTACGTAGTTTTTTTACTTTTCTTTTCTATTTGAGAAAAATGATCTTATTGGGCCTCCGTTAATTTAAAATGGCCTTTTCAAAACACTCCACAACATGCCCGAGGCTTGGAATTATTTAATTTAATCTTCCTACGTAAACTCATAGAGTTTTAAAGGAATTAAAGCTTATGTAGCTTTTTTTAATTTTTTCTATATGACAAAAAAGATCGAATAGGGCCTTAGTTAAAGTACTATGAATCTGTTCAAAAGCACTCCACAAAATGCCTATAACTTGAATTAATTTAATTTAAGCTGCCAACTTATCCTCTTAGAGGAATCAAATCATACATATTTTTTTTTACTTTTATTTTTTCTATATGACATAAATGATGTAATAATAGGGCCTCCGTTAGTATACTATGGACCTTTCTAGAATCACTCCACAATCGATAGAAGCTTGGACCTATCTAATTTAAGCTGCCTACATATTCTATTAGAGTTTTAAAGGAATCAAAGCTTACATAGTTCTTTTACTTTTATTTTCTATATGACACAAATGATTTAATAGGGCCTTAATTATAGTACTATGACCCTTTTCAAAGTCACTTCACAACATGCCTTGAATCATAGATTTTTTTAATTTAAGCTGCCTATGTATCCTCTTAGAGCTTTAAAGGAATCAAAGCTTACGTAGTTCTGTTACATTTATTTTTTCTATATGACATAAATGATTTAATAGGGCCTTAATATGTATACTATACACCTTTTTAAACCACTCCACTACATGCCTCGAAGCTTGGACTTATTTAATTTATGCTCCCTAGTTATCCTCTTAGAGTTTTATAGTAATTAAAGCTTACGTAGTTCTTTTACTTTTATTTGTTTTATTTATGAAAAAAATGATATGTTAAGGCATTAGTTAAATTACTAAAGCTTGGACTTTTTTTAATTTAAACCGCCAACTTATCTTCTTAGAATTTTAGAGGAATCAAAATTTACGTAGTTATTTTGATTTTATTTTTTTATTCTATATGACATAAATGATTTAATAGGGCCTTAGGTAGTATACTTTAGACCTTTTAAAAACCACACCCAACATGCCTTGAAGCTTGGACTAATTTAATTTAAATTGCGTATGTATCATCTTAAAGATTTAGAGGAATCTAAGCTTACATTGTTATTTTACTTTTATTTTATTTTTATAAGACTTAGAGGAATCTAAGCTTACGTTGTTATTTTACTTTTATTTTATTTTTATATGAAAAATGATTTAATAGGGCCTTAGTTAGTATATGATGGACCTTGTAAAAACTACTCCACAACATGTCTTGATGCTTGGACTTATTTAATTTAAGTTGCCTACGTATCCTCTCAGAGTTTTAGAGGAATCAAAGCTTACGTAGTTCTTTTAATTTTAAGTTTTTTCTATATGACATAAATGATTTAATCGAGCCTTACTTATATTACCATGAATGTTTTCAAAACCACTCCTTAACATGCTTTGAAGCTTGTACTTATTTAGTTTAAGCTACCCACATATCCTCCTAGAGTCTTGGAGGAGTCAAAGCTTACGTATTCTTTTACTTTTATTTTTTTATAAGACACATATGATTTAAATAGGGCGTTTGTTATAGTAATATGACATTTTTTAAAACCACTCCACAACATTCCAAGAAGCTTGGACTTTTGTAATTTAAGCTGCCTACATATCCATCTTAACACTACAAAAAAATAGCAAATCGTAAACGGAATTTTCCGCTTTGGAATTTAAATCAGAAACGAAACAGAAACGGAACAGAAACGGAATAAATTCCGTCTCTGAAATCGTCGTTGCTAATTCAATCAGAAACGGAATTTGATTTCGTTTCTAATCAGAAACGGATTAGAGACGGAATAAATTCCGTTTCTGATTAGAGACGGATTTAGAGACGGAAATTAGAAACGGAACAGAGACGGAACAGAAATGGAATTTTTTTCAAAATTGTACATTTGTAATTGGATTCCGTCTCTGATTCCGTTTCTAATCAGAAACGGAATCAGAGACGGAAATAATAAATTCATGAATTCCGTCTCTGATTCCATTGCTAATCAGAAACGGAATCAGAGACGGAATTTTTGCATTCCGTCTCTGATCCGTCTCTGATTAGCAACGGATCAGAGACGGAAATAAAGAATTCGTCTCTGATTCGGTTTCTGATTAACGGAATCAGAGACGGAATTCTTCATTCCGTCTCTGATTCCGTTGCTGATTAATGATATATTCCTGAAAAATTAGAGACGGAATAGCAACGGAATGTCTGAATTCCGTTGCTAATCCGTCTCTAATTTTCCTTTTTGTTTAATTTACAAACATAAATATAATCCAATTGGTTCTCCAACCTATAACTTGAAATTACAACCATAGAACCTACTCCATCGCCTGCACCCCCTCCAACAACTCCTTGGGGGTGCTAACATCCCCCAAAAAGCAAAACTTGACATTCATACATCGACAAAATATATCAACAAATATTCAAATGAGAGAAAAAAATGTAAAATTCAAAATTTGAAAAAGCTTTATATATCCACGAAAAATTGTCTAGTATAACAAATGCTCCAAATTTCTAAGTATTTACAAAAACCACAAATCCTATTGTTCAACAACCACAAAAAAAACTTACAATCCTCTAAATATGCACAAAAAGAATTATCAATCTAAAAGTCATATAAACAACTATAAAGTTACAACATATGTTTTTATTTCCTCATATCTCACTTGGAAACCAGATTATGGCAGGTATTGTCACAGGGATATGGGCAATCAATGGCACTAACTCCCACTCGATCGAAGAACCAAATACCTATTGATAAGGTCACGCTACCGCAAATATTGCAAAATAGATCAAACTCATGATAAAAAATACAAAACCGCAAAAAAACTATCTCCATTTACATAAGAATCTTCAACATGTAATCTAATTTAATCCAAGTAACCCAATCTTCTAAACCGAATTTTTCTTACAATTAGTCAATCGCCCGGTCTTCAAGTTGCAGATGGCACATGCTTAATGCAGATGTGCGAGAATAATATTATATATATATATATATATAAGCCATGATTGTCACAAATAGCCCATGTTGTCCAAGCAATAAATCCATGTTGATAAAGCATCGAAACTAGATATCATCACAAATGGAAGAGCAAAGTGTCCAATTGAGAGAGAAACCAAGTTATGAGTCATTACAAATTTACACTACAAATCATGCAGAGGACAAGTAATAGCATCATCTCTGTGAGGGATGAAAGGATTATCATCCGCCGATAGGGATAGTTGACAGACACCAACAAATCAATAAAAACGAATGCAAGAGCATAATGTTTGGTTTGAGAAAAGCTTATACTCACCGCGTACTTGGGATAAGTATTTTTTTTTTTTTTCGATTTAACAAATGTTCTCTAAGTTTATCTCTGCAGCTTATTGCAAGTACTTCACAAGGACATAGCAGCTTGCTTTGGTAAGAAAAAGGAACAAAGTTTTAGACAAGAATTACCCTATAACTTGATCGAGTAGAGATGAGAAGTCTACCTCGCAGCGCAAATCAAACCGCAGAACGCCCTCTCCAGATACATCTCTACTAATGTTCAAGCTCTCTGCCTGCACAAACAATTGAGGATATATAAGGTTATTATCATGAAGAGTCTGAAAATAGTACATGAATCAAGTATAAGACCTTTGTTATCTTATCAACTTCATCAATGTAGACAATGCCTTGCTGAGCAGCTTGCACATTGAACTCAGCAACCTAAATGCCAACATAAAGGAGGAAACAAGACAAATGAGAAAATTGTACGTGCTAAATGAAAAAGGTAAAGGCTTTGTCGTTATAGAAGACTAAAATGTCATCCAGCAGTTACAATTGGCAAGCAAAATTCCAAGTTAAAGATCTATTCTTGAATTGTCCCATAGATTAGAAAAACGACAAGCAAAAAAAAAAAAAAAAAAAAAAAAACAAAAAAAAAAAAAAAAAAAAACCAAAACCGCATGATTCAATTATATAATTAAGTAATAACAAAGCAAAGTCTAGCATTTAGGTGAACAAATGGTGAAATTCAAGAAGTAACAAACATTTCATAAAGTCATCTTCATATATTTCGACTAATAACAATGATTTCAATAAAGATGATTAAGAAGGCCCTTCAAAGACGTAGGAGGTTTTCCAAAGGATTTGAAAGAAAAATATGGCAAAATAAAAAGACTTTCAAATAGATATATGATAGAATATGAAGAGGAGAAACATGAAACTGTATTCATTCAAAAACAAAATACAGAAGTGCAAAAACAAAATGAAGATGGAATTCTTAAAAACAAACAACACAAAATAAAAAGACAATAACAACGACAACAACAACAATAGAATTTAATAATTTGTAGAAGATAGCGTATGAGAAGCTCTTTTCTTGATATTACTGTCTGTATGTTCTATTTATTCATTGGTGCGATCTTCAAAAGCGGAAAGAATAGAAAAGGTAATGGACAAAAGAGGTTCAAATTACTTATTTCTTACCCGAAAGCACAACCTTATTTGAGGTTAAATTTTTCCGAGATAGACATCTAACTACGTAATGGTACCGAAACCTAGCTATGATGCCGGTGAGGTCTTCCATGTTTACGAGCTTCACATCAACAATGTTGAAACTTTGGTTACCGATTTATAGATTCCACAGATTTATTCGCAAGTCGTCATGAGATATAAATGTCTCCCCATCACTGTGGATTGTTTGAAAATACGTAAATCGAAAAACAAGAATGACAAATTGGATAAGAGTAAGTATAGGTAAAACATGATGAAAATACAAAAGTGTTTTTTGTCACTTAATTGATTTCACGAAAGAACTAAATCATTCCTTGTTTATGAGAGGAACCTATATATTCCACAAGATTCGCACTTTTGAAATTTCGAATTCCTCAAGATTTATTGCGAAGATGGACAATATTTCCATAAATATTAAATCAAGATAATGTTTCAATAAAATATCAAATTAAAATGAGATTTCAATCATTTTTTCATATTAATATTACTTGGAGCTTAAACTATACAGGCATGCAACATTATTTCAGCTTCATGTACGTCAGAAGAAAGTTAAAAAAAAATGAAAGTTAATAGTTAAAAGATGACTTCTCCATATTAGCAATGTTTCTTATCCATGCTTTTCAAATTACTCATTTTGCAACATGTATAGAAGAAACGAATGGGATGGGATGAGTGACAAGTGATATAGAAAATAGAGTGACAAATGCAGACTGTTGTTTGAAATGGAATTAATATGATAATCATGAGCATGAGCATACATTCTTCGACATCTTGGTACCAAGTTTGTATCATGGTCGACAATCGCTTGAAAAAAATTAATGTAGAGTCATGGTCCATAGTAGTTTTCATGTCATTCTCACATTAAAAATTAATAATACTATTAAAAACTAAATTTACTTATTTATGAATGTAAATTGTTTCTACATAAATGTTCCTCCTTTGACAAAAAAAAAATGTTCCTCCTTGAGTGCGCACAAGTATGCAAGATATCTAAAATGCAAAAGATACATGCTAACTCTATATTTATACAAGTGTAATAAGTTCAATCAAATTTTATTTTGATTTGAATTGATCTATACACAAGTATTGATTCCACATGCATAAAAAGATTCAACAGGATATGCCCCTTTGGTGATAGGTAAAAGCAAAATAAATTGTACAATCAATGAAAGGAAACGATGTGATTTCCGCATTAACTAGGAGACTAGGACAACTTTTACAAGCCAAGGAAAAGAAATAGGTACAAACCTAAGGTGGCCAACTTGTACAACTCGCTTTTTCATAATAATGGCTCTCGATCTGCCTCCATCGCCCAATTGACGGTTGTGATTGAATCTTTTGAGGTCTCTTGGAGGAGTCAAAGCTTACGCATTCTTTTACTTTTATTTTTTTATAAGACACATATGATTTAAATAGGGGGTTTGTTATAGTAATATGACCTTTTTTAAAACCACTCCACAACATTCCTAGAAGCTTGGACTTTTGTAATTTAAGCTGCCTACATATCCATCTTAAGTTTGCAGAGAAACTAAAGCTTACATAGTTCTTTTGCTTTTATTTTTTTATATGACATAAATCACTTAATAGGACCTTAGTTAGATTACTACGAATCGATTTAAAACCACTCCACAATATGTCTTGAAGCATCGACTTATTTAATTTAAGTTGCCTACATATTTTTTAGGGTTTTAAAAGAATAAAAGCCTACGTAGTTCTTTTAGTTTTTTATATCCCATAAATGATTTTATAGGGCCTTAATTAGTATACTATGGGCTTATTCCATTACGATACTGTGAAATGACAGCTAGTCGTATATCTACAGCTAACAGTGCTAAAACTCATATTAAGTATAAAATTCCTATAACACATATATGTCATCAATCAATCTGTATTCCTACTTCTTTTATTATTGTTAAAGGTTTACATCATGATATGATATTAGGAACTCCTTTCCTCAACACATACAACCTTTTTCAGTTTCCTTTTATTCAACCTCCTAAAATTAAGTATTTAAATCATATTATAAATCAAATTGATTATAAAGAATCTCAGCTTGCATTCTTAAAATCTGAAATCAATTTTCTCAAAACTGATCAACTCATTAAAACCCCATCTTTTCGAACAAGACTCAAGCTATCTCACGATCAATTAATTCAACAATGTTGTTTTGATATTCCTTCTGCTTTTTGGAATCGTGAAAAACATATTATCGCTCTTCCATATATAGAAACTTTCAATGAAGCTAGCATTCCTACTAAAGCTAATCCGTCACAAATGAATGCTCGTCTTCTTTCGCTATGCGAAACCGAAATAAAAGATTTACTCGCAAAAAATTAATAACTGCTTCTAAATCCCCATGGAGTTGTACTGCTTTTTATGTGGAAAATGCTGCTTGAACTTGAGCGTGGTGCTCCACGTCTTGTCATCAATTATAAACCATTAAATAAAGTCCTTAAAACTATTCGTTATCCTTTACCAAATAAATATGACTTAATTAAAAACACTACCTCTGCTATCATCTTTTCTAAATTTGATTTAAAATCAGGATTTTGGCAAATTCAAATTCACTCTGTAGATAGATATAAAACTACTTTCAATACACCTTTTGGGCAATACCAATGGAATGTTATGCCTTTTGGCCTAAAAAATGCCCCTTCTGAATTTCAAAAAATTATGAATGATATTTTCAATCCCTATAGGGAGTTTATTCTTGTATATATCGATGATATTTTAATTTTTTCCAAATCACTTGATCAACATTGGAAACATTTAAATACCTTCAAATCCGTCATTATTCATAATGGTTTAGTTTTATCCATCTTAAGTTTGCAGAGAAACTAAAGCTTACGTAGTTCTTTTGCTTTTATTTTTTTATATGACATAAATCACTTAATAGGACCTTAGTTAGATTACTATGAACCAATTCAAAACCACTCCACAATATGTCTTGAAGCATCGACTTATTTAATTTAAGTTGCCTACGTATTTTTTAGAGTTTTAAAAGAATAAAAGCCTACGTAGTTCTTTTAGTTTTTTTATATCCCATAAATGATTTTATATGGCCTTAATTAGTATACTATGGACATTCTTAAAAACATTCCACATCATGCCTTGAAGTTTGGACTTATTTAATTTAAGTTGCCTACAAATCCTTTTCGAGTTTTAGAGGAATTAAAGCCTACGTGGTTCTTTTACATCACTTTTTTTTTTTCTATTTGAAAAAAATGATCTAATAGGGCCTTAGTTAATGTACTATGGGCTTTTCAAAACCAATCCATAACATGCCTCAAGCTTGGACTTATTTAATTTAAGCTAACTACATATCCTCATATAGTTTAAGCGAAATTAAAGCCTATGAAGTTCGTTTAATTTTTTTCTATATGACAAAAATGATCAAATAAGGCCTTAGGTAAAGTACTTTCACACACACTCCACAACATACCTTGAAGCTTGGACTTAATTAATTTAAGCACCTAAGTAACCTCATAGAGATTTACGGAATCAAAGCCTATGTTGTTCTTTTACTTTTTTTTTCATATGAAAAAAATGATCGAATAGGACATTAGTTAGAGTATTATGACCCTTTTCAAAACTACTCCACAACATGCCTCGAACCTTGGACTTAATTGATTTATGCTACCTACGTATCCTCTTTGAGTTTTAGATGAATCAAAGCCTACATAGTTCTTTCACTTTTTTATTTATGAGAAAATGATCAAATAAGGCATTAGTTAAAGTACAATGACCCTTTTCAAAACCACTCCACAACATGCTTTTAGCTTTGAACTTATTTATTTTAAGCTTCCTACGAATACTGATAGAGTTTCAAAGGAATCAAAGCTTACATTGTTCTTTTACTTTATTTTCTTTATATAACATAAATGATTCAATAGGGCCTTATTTATATTACTATGACCATTTTCAAAACCACTCCCTAATATTCTTTGAAGCTTGGACTTATTTAGGTTAAGCTACGTATATATCTACTCAGAGTTTTAGATGAATCAAAGTTTAGCTAGTTCTTCTAATTTTATTTTTCTATGTAACACAAATGATTTAATAGGGCCTTAGTTATAGTAGTGTGACCATTTTTAAAACCACTCCACAACATGCCTTGAAGCTCGGACTTTTTTATATTAAGCTGCCTACAAATCTTATTAAATTTTTGGAGGAATCAAAGCTTACGCAGTTCTTTTACTTTTATTTTTTTCTATATGAAATAAATGATTTAATAGGGCCCTAGTTAGAGTACTATGACCATATTCAAAACCACTCCACAATATTCCTTAAATCTTGGACTTATTTAATTTAAGTTGTTTACATATTTTCTTAGAGTTTTAAAAGAATAAAAGCTTACGTAGCTCTTTTATTTTTTTCTATGACATAAATTATTTAATAGGGCCTTAGTTAGAGTACTATGACCTTGTTAAAAACCACTTCACAATGTAGGCTTATTTAATTTAAGCTGCCTACTTATTTTATTAGAGTTTTTAAAAAATAAAAGCCTACGTAGTTCTTTTTTTTCTATATGATATAAATGATTTAATAGGCCTTAATTAATATGCTAAGGGACTTTTTAAAACAACTCCACAACATTCCTTGATGCTTGGACTTATTTAATTTAAGTGGTCTACGTATCCTCTTCAAGTTTTAGTGGAATCAAAGCCTACGTAATTCTTTTACTTTTTTTCTTATATGACAAAAATGATCTAATATGACACTTGTTAAAGTATAATGGCCCTTTTCAAAACCACTCCACAACATGCTTGAAGCTTGGACTTATTTAATTTAAGTTGCTTACGTATCCTCATAGAATTTTAGAGGAATCAAAACCTATGTAGTTTTTTTACTGTATGACATAAATCATCTAATAGAGCACCTTAGTTAGAGTACTATAGCCTTTTTCAAAACCACTCCACAACATTCCTAAAGCTTAAACTTTTTTAACTTAAGCAACCTACTTATCTTCTTAGAGTTTGAGAGGAATCAAAGCTTACGTTGTTATTTAACTTTAACTTTTTCTTTTCTATAAGACAAAAATGATTTAATAGGGCCATAGTTATTTTACGTTAGACCTTTTTAAAACCACTCCACAAAATGTTTTAATGCTTGGAGTTATTTAATTTAAGCTACCTATGTATCTTCAAAAGAGTTTTAGGGAAATCAAAATTTACATAGTTCTTTTAGTTTCATTTTTTATACGACATAAATGATATAATAGAGACTTAGTTAGTATACGATGAAACTTTTTAAAATCACTCAACAATCTGCCTTGAAGCTTGGACTTATTTAATCTAAGTTGCCTATGTATCTTATTAGAGTTTAAGGAATAAAAGCTTATGTAGTTCTTTAATTTTTTTTTATAAAACATAAATGATTTAATAGGGCCATAGTAAGTATACTCTTGACATTTTAAAAACACTCCACAACATGCCTTAAAGCTTGAACTTATTTAATTAGTATATTATGGACATTTTAAAAACACTCCACAACATGCCTTGAAGCTTGGACTTATTTAATTAGTATACTATGGACATTTTTAAAATCACTCCATAACATGCCTTGAAGCTTGGACTTATTTAATTAGTATAATAAGGAAACTTTTAAAAGCAATCCACAGCATGCCTCGAAGCTTGGACTTATTTAATTTAAGCTGCTTACGTATCCTCTTCGAGTTTTTGAGGAATCAAAGTCTAAGTAGTTCTTTAATTTTAATTTTTTTGAATATAAAAAAATGATTTAATAGGGTCTTACTTAAAGTACTAGAATTTTTTCAAAAACACTCCACAACATGCCTGAAGCTTGGACTTATTTAATTTAAATAGAGTACGTATCCTCGTAGAATTTTAGAGGAATCAAAGCCGACATAGTTCTCTTACTATTTCTTTTCTATATGAAAAAATTATCTAATATGGCCTTAGTTAGAGTACTATGACCATTTTGAAAAGCATTCCACAACATGCCTAAAAACTTGGCTTAATTTAATTTAAGCTGCCTATATATCCTCTTAAAGTTTTAGAGGAAACAAACTTACGTAGTGTTTTTACTTTTATATTTTCTTTATGACAAAAATCAGCTAATAAGGCATTAGTCAAAGTAGTATGGCCCTTCTCAAAAGCCTCCACAACATGCTTGAAGCTTGGACTTATTTAATTTAAGCAGCCTACGTATCCAAATAGAGTTTTAGAGGAATCAAAGCCTGCATAGTTCTTTTACTTTTTTTTTTTTCTATATGACATATATGATCTAGTAGGTCCATAGTCAGAGCACTATAACCCTTTTCAAAACCACTCCACAACATGCCTAAAGCTTGGACTTAATTAATTTAAGCTACCTACTTATCGTTTTAGAATTTTAGAGCAATCAAAGCTTATGTAGTTAATTTACTTTTTATCTTTTCTTATCTATATGACATAAGTGGTTTAATTGGGCCTTAGTATACTTTGGAACTTTTCAAAACCATTACACATCATGCCTTGATGCTTTGACTTATTTAATTTAAGTCGCCTACTTATCCTCCTAAGAGTTTTAGAGGAATTAAAGTTTATGTAGTTCTTTTATTTTTATTTCTCAATGACATTAATGATTCAATAGGGACTTAGTTAGTATAATGTGGAACCTTTCAAAATCACTTAACAACCTACTTTGAAGCTTGGACTTATTTAATTTAAGTTGTCAACGTATCCTCTTAAAGTTTTAGAGGAATCAAAGCTTACGTAGTTCTTTTACATTTATTTTTTCTATATGACATAAATGATATAAAGGCCTTAGTTATAGTACGAAACCACTCTATAACATGACTTAAAGCTTGGATTTTTTTTTAATTTAAGCTGCTTACGTACCTTCTAGAGTTTTAGAGGAATCAAAGCTTTTGTAGTTCTTTTACTTTTATTTTTTTCTATATGAAATAAACTTTTTAATAGGGCCTTAGTTGGAGTACTATAACTGGATTTAAAATCACTGCATAACAAACTTTGAAGCTTTGACTTTTTAATTTAAGCTGCCTACTTATCTTTTTAAAGTTTTAAAACAATAAAAGCCTACATAGTTCGTTATTTGTTTCTTTCTATATGACATAAATGATTTAATAGGGTCTTAGTTACTATACTATAGACCTTGTCAAAATCACTCCACAACCTACCTTGAACATTTGACTTATTTAATTTAAGCTGCCTACGAATCCTCTTAGAAATTTGAAGGAATCAAAGCTTACGTAGTTCTTCAACTTCGGTTTTTTCTTTATGACCTAACTGATTTCATAAGGCCTTAGTTAGTCTACTATGGACATTTTCAAAATCACTCAACAACCTGCCTTGATATGTATACTTCTTTTATTTGAGTTGCATACGTATCTTTTAGAATTTTAGAAGAATCAAAGCTTACTTAGTTCTTTTAGTTTTATTTTTTTTCTGTATGACATAAGAGATTTAATAGGCCCTTAGTTAGTCTACTATGGACATTTTCAAAATCACTCCATAACCTGCCTTAAGCTTAGACTTATTCAATTTAAGCTGTGTACGTATCTTCATAAAGTTTTAGTGGAATCAAATCCTATGTAGTTCTTTTACTTTTTTTTTCTATATGACATAAATGATTTATCAGGGCCTTAGAGTACTATAACCTTTTTCAAAACCACTCCATAATATTCCTAAAGCTTGGACTTATTTAATCTAAGTTGTCTATATGTCTTTTTGGAGTTTTCGCGTAATCAAAGCTTATGTAGTTAATTTACTTTTATTTTTTCTTATCTATATGACATAAATGACTTAATAAGGCCATAGTATACTTTGAACCTTTTCAAAACCATTGCACAACATGTTTGATGCTTGGTCTTATTTAATTTAAGCTGCTTCATATCCTCTTAAGAATTTTAGAGGAATCAAAGCTTAAGTAGTTCTTTTGTTTTTGTTTTTTAATGACATTAATGATTCAATAGGTCCTTAGTTAGTAAACCGTGGAACTTCTCAAAATCACTCAACAACCAGCTTTGGACTTATTTAATTTAAGTTGTGAAAGTATCCTCTTAAAGTTTGAGAGAAACAAAAGCTTACGTAGTTTGTTTACATATATTTTTCCTATATGACATAAATGATTTAAGGGCCTTAGTTATAGTACTATGACCCTTTTCAAAACCACTCCACAACATGCCTTGAATCTTATAATTTTTTAATCTAAGTTGCCTACGTATTCTCTTAGATTTATGGAGGAATCAAAGCATCCGTAGTTCTTTTACTTTTTTTTTCTATATAGTGTAAATGATTTAATAGGGCCTTAGTTGGAGTACTATAATCCCATTTAAAATCACTCCACAACATGTTTTGAAGCTTGGACTTTTTAATTTAAGATGCCTACATATCTTTTTAGAGTTTTAAAACAATAAAAGCCTACATAGTTATTTTATTTATTTCTTTCTATATGACATAAATGATTAAATAGGGCCTTAGTTACTACACTATAGACCTTTTCAAAATTACTCCACAACCAGCTTTGAACCTTAGACTTATTTAATTTGAGTTGCTTACGAATCCTTTTATAATTTAAGAGGAATCAAAGCATACGTAGTTCTTTTACTTTTTATTTTTTATATGATATAATTGATTTAATAGGGTCTTAGTTAGTTTACTATGAACATTTTCAAAATCACTTAACAACCTGCATTTAAGCTTGGACTTATTTAATATAAGTTGTTTATGTATCCTCTTAGAGTTTTAGAGGAATAAAATCTCACATATTTCTTTACTTTTTCTTTCTATATGACATGAATGATTTAATAAGGTCCTGGTTAGTCTACAACATTTTCAAAATCACTCAACAACCTGCCTTGATGCTTGTACTTCGTTAATTTAAGTTGCCTACGTATCCTCTTAGAGTTTTAGAGGAATCAAAGCTTACGTAGTTCTTTTAGTTTTACTTTTTTATTTATGGCATAATTTATTTAATAGGGCCTTAGTTAGTCTACTATGGACATTCTCAAAATTACTCAACAACCTGCCTTGAAGCTTGGACTTATTTAATTTAAGTTGTCTACTTATCTTCCTAGAGTTTTAGTGGAATCAAATCCTACATAGTTCTTTTACTTTTTGTCTATATGACATAAACGATATAGTTGGGCTTTAGTTAGAGTACTATAACCTTTTTCAAAACCACTCCAATATGCCTAAAGCTTGGACTTATTTAATTTAAGTTGTATACTTGTATTTTTAGAGTTTTAGCGGAATCAAAGCTTATGTAGTTAATTTACTTTTATTTTTTCTTCTCTATATGACGTAAATGATTTAATAGGTCCATAGTATACTTTGGACCTTTTCAAAACATTGCACAATATGCTTGATGCTTGGTCTTATTTAATTTATGATGCCTTCGTATCTACTTAAGAGTTTTAGAGGAATCAAAGCTTACGTAGTTCTTTTTGATTTTTTTTTCAATATGACATTAATGATTTAAGAGTGCCTTACTATGTCGTGGAACTTTTCAAAATCACTCACAAAGCTGCCTCTATGCTTAGACTGATTAAATTTAAGTTGCTTATGTGTCCTCTTAAAGTTTTAGAGGAATCAAAGCTTACGTAGTTCTTTAACGTTTATTTTTTCTATATGACATAAATGATTTAATAGGGCCATAGTTATAGTGCTATGACCTTTTTCAAAACCACCCCTCACTTGCCTTTAAGCTCGGACTTTTTAAATTTAAGTTGCCTACGTATACTCTTAGAGTTTTAGAGGAATCAAAGCTTACGAAGTTCTTTTACGTTTATTTTTCATATATGACATAAATGATTTAGAGCACCGCTATGAGCACCCCACCAATTAATGAAGGCGCCCAATTTTTTGTCATTCTCCCTTCTAAATTACACTTTGATGTAAATGACTCTATTGCCCCTTCATATAAACTCTCTCCAATCTCACAATACATTTTCAAATAAATTTTTGGGCACCCCACTACATTGGTCTCTCATCTCTAACTTAAAGCAACGTATTTGTTTGCTAGGCGTGTATCGGTTCTTACATTTTCACATCATCATATAGCGAGGTAACACTGTTTTACAACCATATGAATATTCAAATGAACTACTTTTTTGTTCGAAACAATGAAATTGATGATTTGGTTTGTCAATGTAGGGTTTAGTAAATTTGACCATTACAATTTGTTTCCAGCTTAAAATGAACGAATGTACTGCAATGGTGCAAGAAGAGGTATTTGTTAAAATTTATTGTGTTTTTGTTTTCTGGTTTTTCATGTTCTCCATCGAAGTTGCACGAGATCGATTGTTTCGCCTCGCAGACCGAGACTTCGGTCAAAAGCCATCGAGACATATCCGTAAGTCACGGTCATGCTGTGACCGAAACAAATTGTATAGTCTCGATATAAAATGACCGAGACTATTCCATGACTCTCGGTTCCCATTGAACAAAAATTGGTTTTGAGTCGCGGACCTGTACTACTAAAATTTGGTTTTTTGGGTTTTTTGATGAATTTGCTTTGCATTTTGGTTGAGTCAGTAATGTTCCAATGTATGTATTGCAGGTAATGTCAGTTTCAACTTTATTTCCAGACTACAAGAATGCGTTTACTCCTTGTAGGCATTTCCCATCTAGAGAATTGACTATTTCATAGCTTCAAATGATTGGTCGTAAGAACAAGTTTGTGTTAGTAACGAAGCACTCTGATGCCGGAGGGATTAAGCGTAGGGGAAGGTCAAACTTGCGTGTGAGAGGTCCGGTACATATAGGGGAATGCAACAAAGAGTAGGGAAAGCTAAAGCGACAAAAATTGCTTTGACACCAACAACCGAAGAAGAAGAGGAAACGGGGAGGACTCAAACTGGTACAAAAAAATGTGGATGCCCTTTCCTTATTAACATCAAGGAAAATGTTGATTCTTTATTGTATGTCACTGTTATCTGTGGGAGGCACAATCACGACCCCGCCAAAAACTTGACGGCCACTCATTTACAGGAAGATTGGATAAGGGTGAGCTGGTGGTTGTGGTGCAGATGACTAAGGGTAATGTGAAGCCAAAAGATATCCTCAACATGTTGAAGCAAAGAGATGTTAAAAATGTATCGACAATGCAGACAATATATAATGCACGACAAAAATTTCGAATTGAGGATGCGGGTAGGAGACTCAAATGCAACAACTATTGCACATATTGGAGAATAATAAATGGATGTCGTGGCATAGGAAGCATCCTAATACGAATATCGTCACTGATTTATTTTGGTCACATCCAGATTCAATCAAGTTGCTACGGTGTTTCTCATCGGTTCTTTTGATGGATTGCACTTATAAAATAAATAGGTATCGAATGACGTTATTGGAGATTGTTGGCATTACTTCAATGCATTTTACGTTCTCAGTTGGGTTTGCTTTCATATCATCAAGACTCATGCAAATTATGTTTGGGCACTTGAGAACTTGAGATCCATATTGGATGGGTGGCCTAAACCTGATGTGTTTGTTACGGATCGAGAGTTAGGCCTTATTAGTGCCATCGAAGAAGTATTTCCGTATCATCTCACCTTCTTTGCTCTTGGCACATCAACAAAGTAGTTTTGGCCAAGACTAAGAAGATGTTTGGGGATTACGAAGCTTCGCTCATTTCATGGATAGGTGGACGAGTGTGTTGTATGCTAAGTCGGAGGCCTTATTAGAACTTAGGATGAATGACTTGCGTTGTAAGTTTGGTCATGTGAAGGGTCTTACTGATTACTTGGATAACACATGGGTGAAGATCTATAAGGAGAAATTTGTACCAGCATGGACAGATCGAATTATGCACTTTAGGGAAACAATGATACAGAGGGTTGAGTCTGCACATTCCACTTTGAAACTATATCTTGGCAACAGTGAGACAAGTTTTGAGACTTTGTGGAGAGTGGTTGATGATCATCTTAGGATCCAACATAACAACATCAAGGCATCATTTGAGGTCAGTTTAAATGTGGTGCAACATGAATATTTTGATGGGTTTTATCGCCGATTGCGTGGTTATGTCTCTCAAAGGGCACTTAAGTTAATTAGAGATGAATTGAAAAGTGGAGAGGATGTTGGACATGACTCTACTCATTGTGGTTGTAAGATAAGTACCACACATGGTCTTAAACTTTCATAAATTTACCGCACACGAGCCTAAACTTTCATAAATTTGAGTATGATACCGAGAATCATGTTCACCCATCCCTCTTAATGG
Source organism: Stephania yunnanensis (assembly GCA_039657365.1). Classification (NCBI taxonomy): domain Eukaryota; kingdom Viridiplantae; phylum Streptophyta; class Magnoliopsida; order Ranunculales; family Menispermaceae; genus Stephania; species Stephania yunnanensis. Next base: position 41,553,179 of record CM077590.1, on the reverse strand, counting down.
GAGACATGGACATTCATGTGTCGATAAGTGCAATTGATGGTGTTTGAGTATGATCTCTCGAGAGATCCCATCTTTGGACCCCTCCTCGTCGAATTTCTACGGTTTCTATTGAGTCAAGTTTTCTAGGGGGCAATGTGAATAATGAGATTAAAACTCCTACTTGTCTTTGAATTTATATATTTCTTATTCTATCTTTAAAGTTTCATGCTTCCACCTAAGCATCCTCATTTCTGCTACATTCACTTTATGTAATTGTTGTTGTTTTACCGCCCAACATTCACTTCCATAGAGCATAGCTGGCCTAATTGCGGTCCTATAAAATTTTCCTTTTAACTTAGATCACAAATCACACATTTCTTCCATCCATGGGATTCTATGTGTGACATCATTTTCAATGTTACCATCATTTTGTATGATTGAACCTAGGTATCTAAAGTGGTTTAGATTAGTCAGTGTTGCAAAAGTTTCATTTGCACCGACGAGGACGATCACATCGATTATTCGGGGAGTTGTCATCCTTCATTTACAGAAAAAAATAAAGCCAAAGGGAAGGACACTGGGTCTTCAATTGGAAGTTTGTTGAATAGAGGAAAAAAGATAGGATCAAAGAGGAAACACGTTGAAGATAATACTTCGACGATAAGATTGCCTAACGGATTTGAATACGTACTATCGACAGAAGAGGCTTCTAGTTCGAGAAAGAAGTAAAATAAAGTGGGACCTAAAACACGTCGTACATGTCGGTGGACCCAAACTGTATCTAAGATTGGTTATTCTCATTGCATAGAACTGGATTGGCTGCCATATGTTGAGAGCACTATTGATGTGATAGGCGATGGTAATTGTGGATATCATTGTGTTGCCTCCGGGCGTAGACTTCTCGATGTCGATGGTTGGAAGATAGTACGTAGAATGATGTTTGATAAGATAATTGGGTATGAAAACCTTTAGCGGAAGTGCTTGGAAAGAGTTACGAGAAGGTCAAGACTATTGTGCATTGTCCGGATAATCATACCTCTTTTGACGAATAGTTGACACTTCCAGACATGGGCCTGTTAATATCAACGCCTTTAATGTCATTCTAGTAAACCTCTCGCATGGTAGTTGCTCGACATTTCCTCCTCTACGTATTGTCCCACCGTCATCGTTACATAGTCAAATCATCATTTCCATGATTAATGATAGGAATATCCATTGGGTTAGCGTAAGTTTGTACAATTTGTGTGAATTGTGTTTTTTCATCTTCTGATCATATGATAATAGATTATTGTTCTACTTTGTATTTGACAGGTGAAGTTGATTGTGAATGCTCCACTACCATCATTATATCCATCGTGGAAAGGTTTGCTAAGGAGTGCGCTAAAGGTTGGCGTGATGGATCCAAAATTCAAGAAATCGTGCCAGTTGTAACTTCTCAAGAAGGCTCGCTTTCCGTAGTAGGTTTAACTTTATCTTAGTTATAAATAATCGTGTTTAAAGTTTAAAGTCTTGATGTGTAGACTTCAATGTGCCTACAATCTTTGTGTTCAATAAATATGTATCAAAGTTAATTGTTATAAAAGTTTTTAAGTGTATGCTTCTCGGTTAGCTAATATTGATATGTCATGGTTTGTAATTGTGCAAAAACTAACTCTCAGCCAAGTCGGTCTATGACTCACGCATACATTTCAGCATTCAATAACCGGAAATTATCCAAACTTCTCGATATGACACTCCCGAGAGAAGTGTTTCGCTATGTAATTTGTTAGTTTACAGATACGACTCATTGACCCATGGATGACCCAACTGAAAAACTCTCAGTTCCTCCAAGGCGGAAATAAACGTTTAGTTTCGTTCATGCATAACCAAGATACTATCGAGTTTATTAGTGTAGTTACGGTGGGTTATGGTCGTTACCTTACTGAGACTACTAGGTTACGACATGATACAGCCGAGAATTCCACCATGGTCTCGATTACTTCATACCAAGAATATAATAATTCATGCAATTAGGTCACCTCACGGTATGTTGGAACTGATATTATGGCATTATTTTTGTCACCAACTAACCAATTTGTGATAGGTATTTTCATCGCATCTAATCGAGACATTACCAAATTTTGTTGTCTACATAACTCTCGGTTAGTAGTTAACGAGGCTCATACGAAGCTCTCGGAGGTACATACACGAGAGTGTTTGGAACGTTTTGATTGTATGGCACCGATAATTTTATTACGGTCTCGTCCCTGAAAAACCAAGACTCTTTTGTTGATCGCAAAATAAACATGTATGTAAATAAGAATTATTAAAAAAAACCTCAATACTAACAATAGCACCAAAACATAGACAACGAGTCAAATATTTAATGTAAAACAATACAAGTTTCATAATCCGCCATTCAACATTCAAACAAGTCCAACATTCAAACAACATTATACAAGTTCTTTAATCCAAAAAAATACTAAAACAGTAAAAGTTCCATAATCCAACAAAAACTAAAATAGCAAAAGTTCATATGGCCAACATTATACAAGTTCCTTCATTGCTTTGGCTTCTTCAAATTCTTTCTCCTGTATTCCTTGCCATGCATTCTCTTTGGGGGACGAGCATCGACCATTGGGGATGGAGCATTAGCGGGATTGGAATGTGTAGAAATGCTATCATGCTGGGACTGCCTAAGGCCTACTTGGGTAGGGGCTGATGTGTTGGTGGCGGCAGCGGCGGTGCCGGTTGTGGTGGTGGCAGTGGTAGTGGTGGTGGTAGGATCGAAACTCCTCCCCGAAAGGAAATTGACGATGCCACTTGCCATTTTCCTCACAAACTCTAATGTACACAACTCCGGTGGGGAGTCCATCCATCGTAATGACGCGTCCAACGCATGCCTATTACGCTAATGAAAACAAAAAGAAATATGTTAATGTAAAAAGTTATGGGTTTTCAAGAAATGTCAAACACTTCTACATAATACTTATAACACATTCAATACCTCAATATCTCATTGTCAGCGATGGTTGTGGCAACCATGTCTTCATCTTCATAGCTCGGGTTGGCGATCACTGGGTGAGACACTTTAAGGAACCAAGGTAGATAGTCCGGTGTAGCCAAAAACTCAAACTGTGCCTTGTCACCGCGAACTTCGGGGGCCAACAAATGGTTACGCCAACGTTCCCAATTGTCTTGTTGGAACCCATACTTGACAGAGTATTTGAGTGCAGATGGGCCTCGATATGCTTCCAATGGGCGTACAAAGGATCTGGTATAGATTACATATGGCCAAACTATCTCAGAATCTTCTCCGGATGGTAGGGCTCCACTATAGAAGGCCATTGCGTAAACAACTCCATTATCCCTGTAATTAACATAAGGGTCCCAAATGACCTAATCAAACATAAACAACCATAATTAGTAAGTAGTCGGCAATCTAAGATACTTATACTCTGGTGGCAGATCTCGAGTGTCGGTACAAGTAGGCTAATGCAGCTGCACCCCATGCATACTTCCCCACGTCATCCAAATCTTCTAGAAGCTTCAACAACGCAATAGATACTCAAGATCCACTCTTATCTGCAAAAAGGGTGCAAGAAAGTAGGTACAACAAGTACGCCCGAGTTGTGCATTCTACAGGGGATAAGTTGTGTTCTGCGAACTAGCTTTGGGGAACCATCGACTCTTCAACCAACATTTTCGCACTGTGATCCCCTTGCTGATGTTCACTTCATCCTCGACATCTTTAATGGTAACCCAAGTAGTTTGGACACCAGCTTAATCATGTCCGAGCGAGATTCCTCGGTGTACCTCGCAAAGTTCTCAACTGCAATCACTTTCGAATGAGCCATGCCTGATAAGAGTACAACATGTAAGCGTCTGAAGCAGAAATAGAAGTAAAACTAAAAAAAAAATCAGAACAAAATCTTCCATTTCTATAGTCTCGGTCAAGCAGGTTTGAGAAAACAATTAGAATTTTGGTGACGCATGTCCGAGATAAAACAATTAGTCTCGGTCATAGACAACCGATAAAATTTTTTCATTCTCAGTTATACACACCAAAAAGAAATCAACTATACACTCTGAATTACTCTCGTGATATGGTGGCCGAGAGCAATTGCATCGTTATTCTACCCGAGACAATAATACATAAGCATAATCTCAGTTTTGGATAACCGAGGCAACAATATGTCTCTGTTACTATGTAATCAAGATTTTAAGCACGACTAACCTTAAACTTAAATCTTGGCTAACAATGGCCAAGATTGTTAGCATCTTTTCTAACCTATGTGGTCGAGAAAAAGGGTTCACAAATTTGGCAAGCATAATCTCAGTTATGTTTAACTGAGACAACTATGTGTCTCTCATTACTATGTAACTGATACTTTAAGTGCAACTAAACTTAAACATAAATCTCGACCATGGTTAGCCGAGATTGTTAGGATCTTCTGTGCCCTGTGTGGCCGAGAAATACGGGTTCGCAAATTTGCCTAATCTAGCATACGAACCACACAAAACGAACAAAAATCGAACAATAATCTATCAAAATCAAGTTCAAACATACTTATAAGGTGCCGAAAAAATGTCTCCTCATCGATTGCAACCCTAAGACTGAGCCCTACAATGTACCCAATGCAAACAACTCGAGCTCTTCGAATATGGAAGAAAACCCTAACGACAAACAGATGAGATGCTCGAATTGAGAGAGGAGATGCTTAAATTGATAAAGGAGATGCTCAAAACCTTCTAGAACTTGGTGGTAGAGTGCACTTGGAGGCGATTTCGAAATTTCATTCAAATACTTTAGGTGCCTTGGGTAAACGACTTGGTGACTTCAACAGTGGTGTGCCTTCATTAATTGGTGGGGGTGTCCATAGCGGTGCTCATGATTTAATAGGGCCTTAGTTATAGCACAATGAATCTTTTCAAAACCACTCCACAACATGCGTTGAAGCTTGGACGTTTTTAATCTAAGCTGCCTACGTATCCTCTTAAAGTTTTAGAGGAATCAAAGCTTTTGTAGTTCTTTTAATTTTATTTTTTCCTATATGACTTAAATGATTTAATAGGGCCTTGATTGGAGTACTATAACCCAATCCAAAATCAATCCACAACATGCTTTGAAGCTTGAGATTTTTAATTTAATCTGCCTACGTATCTTTTTAGAGTTTTAAAACAATAAAAGCATACATACAGTTCTTATTTCTTTCTTTCTATATGACATAAAAGATTTAATAGTGCCTTAGTTACTATACTACGAACCTTTTCAAAATCACAGCACAACCTGCCTTGAAGCTTAAACTTATTTAATTTAAGCTGACTACGAATCCGCTTAGAATTTTAGAGGAATCAAAGCTTATGCAGTTCTTTAATTTTTCTCAGTATGACATAAACAATTTAATAGGGCCTTAGTTACTCTACTATGGACATTTTTAAAATCACTCATCCTGCATTGAAGCTTGGACTTATTTAGTTTAAGCACCTACGTATCTGTGCGGCCCCTCTCCTAATCTAGGGCACCGCCCGGCCTAATCACGTAATTAAGCCCTAATCATATCCACGCAGGACTTAACTACGTATTAGTCAGCCTTTTCTAATTAAACATTTTATTAAATGAATTTATTAGTGGAAGTCTTATTGATTATGCGGAAGCAATTTATAATATCCTAAGTGTGGAAAACCAGGAAATGCCATCGCATAAATATATATAGTCTTCAAAATTCATTAAAACGATAAAATGGTATAAGTCAAGTCGGGGAACTAACGCTCAACCCAATATACAACCCAAAAAAAAGTATCTGAAAGACATATATAAACTATACAATCAAAATATCAAAAGAAGACCTACAATCGATGTAGTGACGCGCCGCGGGCTCAGGGATAATCGCCGATCTTCTCTTTGCCCGGCCTGCTAGTAGACGGCTCTGCACCCACCGTCATAAAAAGGACGGTGAGTACAAGAATAAAACGGTAATCCCTGATGACAAGTTTAATTTGCATTTCCAAATATTCAAATGGTATTTAAAAGCATATAAATTGGAAAACTGAAAAATAAACCGTATGCGAGTAAATACCAGAGTTAAACAAGTGATACTGACACTAGGCTAAGTAGTAGTGATTTAGGTCCGGTCGGCAGTGAAACGTGTCACCCTGACCCAATAATCATATAGCACAAGGGACTCTAACCCAAGTGTTACCAGGGACTCTAACCCCGGTGTGTAGACCACCTCAGGGACTCTAACCCCAAGTGTCATACAATGTCAGGTAACGTGTGCCGACATCCCCAGGGACTCTAACCCCGTGATTCGCGCACACCTCGATCAAGTACGAGACCTAAATGCAACAACTACTTTTAAAATTCTCAAGAAATACCAAGTATGGATTGTCAAGGCATAGACACATCTACACACCTAAACAAATAATGAATACAAGTTCTCTTAAACATTTATAAGATATTCACTAGCCTAATAGCATGCTATTTATCATTCAATTCACATTTAAAACAACAAGAATAGACATAGCATGGAATGGAATCAATGAATTAAATCAAATAAATGGATATCATGCAAACTAGACTCATCAAATGAGCATAGACAAAAAGAATCACATGATATAAGAGTACAAAGGTAAATAGTCAAAAGGACTATGCAAGGACAACAATTTATAGGAATGAAATTCCAAGTAAAATTGTCAATGGGTATACTCACAACAACAAAGTAACGTCCTAGATTTACTTGCCTTCGCTCTCCCGTGCCCTTTTCCTAAGTTCCTGAGTTTGGTGTCTCATTAATTCAAGTATAGTGGGTTTATTGTGTATTCAAATTGGTTCAATCAACTTTATTTTATTGAAATATAATTTTCCTAATTTTTCCCAATTTTTCCAGAATTTTTCCTAATTTTCTTTCATTTTTCTTCCCTTTTTCTCTTCTTTTCTGTTTTTTTTATTGTTTGGGTCGGGTCGACCCAAACGGGTCAGACCCTGGGCCCGTCCCAGCAAGAGGTGCACACGCGCGCATCGACTAGTTCGATCGGGGGAAGAAGAAATTTTTATTTATTTATTTATTTTTTCTCCAATGAGGGGTTGGGGTGGTTCTCCACCCCAACCCCGGTGGGCTGATGGCATGGGAGGCCTGCCATCACCACCGTGAGCATGGGGTTCGGCCATGGAGGCCGAACCCCACCTCCATTCGTGGCTACCCAACTGACAAACAACAACAACCAAAAAGACTCACCTTACCTCAGCGCGTCTCTAGTTCTTACAAATATAATAAGAACAAAAGAATATTGGCCTAGTATCCCTGCTCTCTAACCACATCAGTTAGCCCATGTGCGTATTCGTGCCAAAATTGCAGAATTCCAAAAAGTCCAAAAGAAAACATGGCGCGATCAACAAGCCCCCCAGAAAATGTAGGGACCCCAAAAACGTATGTCAATCTCATGGAACTAGCGCCCATATATATTGCCCCCACCACAAACGCCGCAGTGAAAGCATTGCAAATGGAAGCCTCCAAACCCAACAAACCCACCAACTCAAAAGCAGAGTCTTCCCCTGCAGGGTCCACTATACTCCCCACTCAATATCACATAGAGAGAGCGGCAATGACTGTAAAGGACAAATGGTCGGGCGCACTACCTTGTTGGTACTTCAAAACAAAGTAATGCCCAGTTGCCCCCCCGACCTTTTTGCCTCCACGAAACAAACATAAGCCTGCAAAATCAATCCATCAAATCGTCAACAAAAAGCAGACCAATTTCCTTGCCACTATTGCCAAGACCATCCTGCGAACTCTTTATGACCATGCAAGGCCAAACCTACATTCCTCTTCGTAGATTCCCATATATCTTGCCAAGTGTTGTCAATCTCTTTAAAAATTCGTTGGTTTCTCTCCCCCCATAGTTCCTAAATGAGTGCCAAAAGTCCGGCTCTAAACAACAAATTCCTTTTATTGCCACATGAAAAAGCCGCCGCTTGTTCCATCCATGTTTGTAAAGATTGGGGGTTTTGCCACTCGAAGCCTATCTCCCTCGACAGCTCCTCCCATAACCTACACGAAAAAAACATGCCAAAAAAAGGTGATCAATTGATTCCATATGAGCAAAACGCAAACAACATCTTGACGGCAAGAGGGTGATATGAGGGAGTCGTCTTTGGAGCACATCTGTCGTATTAATTTTTCCTAGCCACGCCATCCAAGCAAAAACCCTAACCTTCATAGAAGTAATAGATTTCCATATTAGATTATAAACCGGAAAAGATGCCAACGAATTTTCAAGACAAAGACCATAGAAAAAAGATTTAACAGAGAAGAGATGGGAAGGGTCCCACCCCCACCCACGTTTATCCTCCATGCGTGGGGCCAGGGAAACTTCCTGGAGACGATGCGTGAGTGCCGCGAATTCTGAAGCTTCTGTTTCTCCTAACCTCCGCCGAAAATCATAATGCCACGAGTGATCCCACTCGCTCCCCCCGACAAAAGAGGCCACCTCCGCCACACTTGCTTCGGGATTGCGCGAGAGAGAAAATAAACCCGGGAAGTCCTCGGCAAAAGAGCGCGTCCCGTTCCATGCATCCTGCCAAAATCGCAGTTTCATACCATTCCCTAGCGTGAACTACAAACCTTTGATGAAATTCTGCCTACAGCTAGCAATAAAACGCCATGGAGATCTAAACGAGGGTTTAAATCTTAATGACGCATCCCGACCATTAGACTCCTTACCATAAATACTTCTAATGACATTCGCCCAAAGAGCCTCCGGCTCCTGCTGGAAACGCCATAGCCATTTGCAAGCAAGAGCCGTATTACACATTAAGAGGTTTCCAATTCCAAGACCCCCAAGCCGTTTAGGGAGCTTTACTTGATTCCAAGCCACGAGCGGCCACGAATATTGTCCATCCCATCGTTTCCATAGGAAATCCCGCATCATCTTTTCGAGATCTACAACTACGTCGCGTTGACACGCATTTCAGGAAACTCTAAGATATGAGTTCTTTCTAAAGTAGTTGATAAAACACCATATGAGATATGGCACGGGAAGTGACCTAGTTTGTCTTTCCTTAAGATTTGGGAAGCGACAAGTCTCAGAAAAAGTAGAACCTAAATCTGATACGTGTTTATTTGTGGGTATCCTAAGGAAACAAAAGGATATTACTTTTATTATTCACCTGAGAACAAAATGTTTGTTGCTCGGTATGGTGCCTTTATGGAAAAAAAGTTTATCTCAAAAGACACTAGTGTGAGAGAAACAAATCTTGAAGAAGTTCAAGAATCACAAATAAACACTGAACCGCTATTGGAAGTTCAACAACGTTCTGAACCAGTTGAACCTCCACAAGTGACATAAGGCCTACGTAAATCTGGTAGGGTAAGACATGAGCTAGAGAGATTCAGATTTTTCATTACTGATAGTTGTGATATGTTGCTTATGGATCAAAATGAGCCCACCACTTATCAAGAGGCTATGTCTGGACCGGACTCAGATAAATGGCTAAGTGTCATGAACTCCGAGATGCAATCCATGTATGATAACCAAGTTTGGAACTTGGTTGATTTACCTGAAGGTGGTAAGACCATTGGATGTAAATGGGTTTTCAAGAAGAAAACTAACATGGATAGCAAAGTGCATACTTTTAAAGCAATACTTGTGGAAAAAGGTTTCAGGAATACTTAATGTGTTGATTATGATGAAACTTTTTCGCTGTAGCCATGCTTAAATCCATAAGAATCTTAATTGCCATTACTGCATATTATGACATGACAAATGGATGTAAAAACAACATTTCTTAATGGAAAGCTACTTGAGGAAGTGTATATGACACAACCTAAAGGTTTTGTTTCCTGAGAATTTTAGGAAGGTATGTAAGCTTCAAAGATCCATTTATGGAATAAAGCAAGCTTCTCGGAGTTGGAATCTTCATTTTGATTAAGCAATTAAGGATTTTGATTTTATTAAGATCGAAGATGAGCCTTGAGTATACAAGAAGATCAGTGGGAGTGTAGTTGTTTTTCTGGTAATGTATGTTGATGATATATTACTCATTAGAAATGACATCTCAACATTGCAGAATGTCAAGTCTTGGTTAGGGAAGTGTTTCTCAATGAAAGACTTAGGAGATGCAACCTATATCCCGGGGATAAGATCTATAGGATAAATTTAAGAGGCTAATCGGTCTAAGTCAGAGTGCTTACATAGACAAGGCGATGAATAGGTTCAAATCGCAAGACTCTAAAAGAGGATTGTTGCAATATCTCATGGCATAAGTCTCAGCAAGATTGAATGTCCTAAGACAAATGATGAGCGAGACCGTATGAATAAGATTCCATATGCATCAACTATTGGATCTATCATGTATGCCATGCTATGCACTCGACCTGATGTATCATTTGCTTTGAGCACTACAAGCATATATCAATTAGATCCTAGTGAGAGTCACTGGATAGCAGTAAAGAACATTCTTAAATACTTGAGAAGGACTAAGGAAATGCTCTTGGTCTATGAAGGTTTTGTAAATGATCTAGTTGTACATGGTTACACGGATGCAAGTTTTCAAACTGATATAGATGATTTTAGATTGCGGTCTGGATATGTGTTTACTTTGAATGGGGTGCAGTAAGCTGGAAAGTTCGAAGCAATAGACTTTGGCAGATTCTACAATAGAAGTTGAGTATATTGTAGCGTTTGATGCAGCAAAGGAGGCAGTTTGGATCAAAAAGTTCATTTCTTAACTAGGTATGGTTCCAAGTATTGCTAACCATGTTTATTTGTATTGTGACAATAATGGGGCAATAGCTCAGGCCAAGGAACCTAGATCACACCACATATCCATACATATACTCAGACGTTTTCATCTCATCAGAGAAATTATTGAGAGGGGAAACGTAAAGATTTGCAGAGTACCTACTGAAGACAACCTTACGGATCCATTGACAAAAGCTCTTCCATAAGCAAAACATGATGGTCATGTTAGATCATTAGGCATTAGATGCATGTATTATTGGCCTTAGTACAAGTGGGAGATGTTGGGGCATGTGTCGTAGGTCAATCCATTAACTGTCTTTATGAATAATTTTAGTTAATAAAATAGAGGATTTAATTTATTGTTTATTATTATTAATTTGCATGTTTACTTTATAATAAGATCCATGGGTACTTACAGAAATATCCTAAATGTCCCTAGTTGATCATTATACTGGGAACTATAATGAATTAAAACTAGTGTGAGTCTTGATTGATGACCATATGATGATTATAGTATAGGGATACGAATCAAGATCACGAGTACTTGTTAGGGAACAAATTACTAGACCGACTCGCTATGATAACATCACATGGATTAAATCATAGTTATTTCTCATGATAGGTATATTTTTCATTCTTCTGACTTGATATTACCATAGACTTCAACATTAGGAACACAGTGATTTGACACATCAAACGATATCTTTGACCGAACGATAATAAAGGTTGTGATTGGTTATCGTGTGAGTAATGCGATGAAGTTGTGTAATCGAGATATTGTCCCTCTCATATAAAGAGAGATGACTAATGGATCCCTCGATGTGTTAGACTGTTAAAAGGCATAGTCTAAGTGAATTGATATTGATCAATGTCACTTTGATGTTTTCAGTCTACCTAGAGATCGAGACTAGTATGATTAAACATGTTGGATGACAATTCCATGTCTTATATTTGATCAAAAGGATATCGTGTGACAAAAGGATGTTATATACATTATCGATTATGTTGTATCGATTTGATATTCGTACAACTTGGGTATAATGTGTTGCTAAAGGCCGCTTATGACTTCTATACCAAAATGCGTTTTGATACACTGCCAATGTTGTATGAGCCTATTGGGTTGCACACTAAAAACGGTTTTGCGAGGTTTTAAGATGGTTCGGAAAAATGAATTTTATATGATAAAACTCATGACAGAAATGTCCTTGTGGTGTATTACACTTATACTTCTTTAAGTAGGGGTATATGTGTAACTTACTTAACCGTCTATATACAAGGGTTGTATAAATAGACGCTTTAAATTAGAACACACATATGAAATAGAAGAGCCGAAACTCTATTTTCATTTCAGAAATGAATTAGGTTTTCTGGTACGCTTTGGATCGTTTTGGAGAGAAACAAAAAGGTTTGGTATTCTCTCGAAACTAGTCATTCAAATCTCGACTGTCGTTCATGTGTGGACTGCTAATAGAGGGCGTTCGTCGTTAGCAACGCCTTAGAAATCGATCAACCTTCAGAAACGTATATTGCAACTGAGGTATGATTAAGTTTTCATAGTTTAAATGTTTTTAATGGATTTAGATTTGGATCCTATTGGGTTTTTGTCAAAATTGTTTGTAATTTCCATTACGTATGAACCCCAAAATCCAGCAGTGGCGGGCGAGAGGTGGTGTGAAAGTCGCACTACTCGGTCGAAATTCTAAGAGACGATGATGACGCTCATCCCGATAAATAATTAATGGAGGCTGATGTGAGTGAGAAAACTGCTAGTGAGTTGGACCAATTAGACTGTGACCCGTGGCTCTGATTGATGAAATGTTAGAACTTAATTAGAGCCACCGGCCACATGGCTGGTGGAAACAAGTTGGGCCAATAGAGAAGCGACACGTGACACATTGCCGGAAACACATTGATTGATTGGCGAGCGGACCAATAGATAACTGACATGTGGCACGTTGAGGCGAGCTAGATTAATAGTATGTTGCCACGTGTAATTGGTCTGCTAATCCTCTATTCTACCAATCGTGCAGCACGTAACTCGAGGCAAATAGTCCGACTTCCGATCAATGCATGTAAATACTCATTTTGAGTATTTTTCATTACGAATTCAACCGCGTACTCTGTTTCACCTGAAAATGGTCAATAAATATTATAAAATATACGTTTTAGAGACTTTCATATTTAAATATTCTAAAATAAATTACTAAAAACCTATAAATACCGACTTATCACTCCACACATGCCTTAAAGCTTGGACTTTTTTAATTTCACTGTACGTGCCAACGTTTACACTCAGGCGTGCCCACTACCCCATGACTCATATGTGTCACCCTTAACTCACACCCAGTATATTAGGCGTCCCATAATTTCATAATTATTCAATTATACATCAATTAATCTGATTAGTTTCAATAAATACTAATACACATCAAATAAACACCAAATGACAAGCAAATCTACACACGATAATCGAGACAACTCTGGCTTAACCACGAGCCTACCTCAAGATAATTAGAAATTCAATTAACGTTAATAACCTACTTAAGGCAATGAGTCGTTATAGTTTCCTCAATTTAAGACGATTTCGTCCTAAAAATCTGAGGAAACATACTAGTTACCAGCAGTTCCGAAGAGAAATAAAAATTGGTCTTCCTTGTAGAACTTTCATTTTCAATTGATCTTTTCATTTTCATGGCATGCCTACTTTTATATAATCTTCATGGCACAACTGCTTTGCTATAATCCGAATCTACAAAGACCTTTCATAAATGAGACTTTTAAAAGCAAATGCAATTGTCTTTTAAATTCTCGAATAATCTATGATGCTTAACTTTTCAACATCTTTATTTTAACTAAGTCGTAGTTATATATCAGCTAGTCTGCCATAGCTATACTTCCAATCATGTTCTATACATCAACGTACAATAAGATTGAGCATATTATGCTTTATCATTTGACAATATAATTTACTTGATTACCTTTATTATCAGAGAGCTCACACAAAGGAATCTATTTTCTTTTAGTGGTTAAACATTATGAGACACAATCTAAAAATATTTATTCTTAAAAACTAGGATTAATAGCTCAGTTTATTCAACAACATAAAAAACCTCCCGCACTGAGATTGAAAATGGTTTTTAGTTATATCAATAACTTCTTTCAACGCCTGGAAGCAAGTCTTAGATCTCCGACTGGGGAATTAAACACTTAAACACCATATCATCTCACATCTCCAAATACATATATTTGCTCAATCCGTCAAAAGAAAAATATAACCTCACTGACAAGAATTTTTGAGACTTCGAACGATCTATCAACTACAACTCATAAATCATTGTGCTAACATCAAACTCTAGTTTATTTCATTACATAACGACATGTTATGTTATCTATCTATCATCAGATATAGACAAGAATTTAGTTAACCCTTCAGGTTTCTATCATCCCGTCTTAACCTACCGAATATCTCTCATATCTTTTTATAAATTTAACAACATATATCATCACCTCAGACAATCCATAATCTTCATGTATACTTCAATACAATATGACATTGCCTGTATAATCAATATAAAGAGATCCATGAGATCATTGAAGTAATTCTTGCATAAAATCTTTTCTTGAACTGGTATTTTCATTTCAGAATCTAATGCATCCAATACAACTTCATTGAATAGTTTAATGAGGATTTTAATCCTTAATAGACAAATCCTAGTGAATTAAGTAATTCGCATTAGACTTCTTCATCACTTTATCACCCTGTTAATGAAACATTGGGTTCAGCTCCAATCTGAGCTTTAAAGAACATATTTGTAATTATCAATTCCAACAACTCGGTTGATGATGTGTCTATAAGACTTTATTTTGTCATCATTATTAGATATCTCTCAAGATATAGTATTGAGAAGTTCCAATTATAATTACTCTTCGTGTTCTTTTCTCCATTCAAAATATCGATCACATCAATCACTTTGTGTGGGTGATTTCTCAGAGTGACTTCATTGTATTCAAGAATTTAGGTTACTCATTTAACCACTAATTTCTTTCACTCTGACAACTATAATCTTCAAACTTTCATAGCTTGAAAGTCTTCAAATCACTTTGCACCAACTCTTTGATTTTAAAACTTCTCATTTGTGTTCTAATTTTTCCTCTATGATTCTCTAATCTTAAAAAAAACTAAAAGTCTCTCTAAATCCCTTTCACTTGTCTAAATCTATAATTCAAAAGCTACTATGAATGAATGAACTTGTGCAACCTATTCAATTAAATGGATTCACAAATAGGTTGTGATCTACACCCATATTTCATACTCTAAGCCTCGGCTCTAGGATTTATCTTTGCAATTCATTCCATTTATTATTTGAAATGTATCATAAACTTTTACTCTTCAACCGATGTTTTATCTTTGCAATTCATTACATTCATTGTTTGAAATATATCATAAGCTTTTACTCTACAAGCGATGCTTTAAACCGTTTGGTACAACTATTAAAACAATTATTTCACAATACTTCTTTTAAACCTTCCTTGAGCCATATAATAGTATAAACTATAATTTCTTGCTTTGTTGTGTCAACACACAACTACCTGAAATAAAGTATTAGGCTAAACCATTAACTATTTTCATAGTCCAAGTATAAACAAGCAATTATTATAGTCGAACTATATTTCGATTCTATCTCAAGGCACCCTTGTGTCACTTACAACTTACCTCAATTTCACTCTTAGGTTAATTGAATATACGACACAACAATATCACAAATCTCTGAATATGTTGTTTGTATAATTCAATTATTCCCAAAATAACACTACCATTCAGATTATGTATTAAATATAAGACAATTCTTCTAATTGTCTCAATCTTAGTCAAGTCCATTGACTCGCAATTAACATTCAACATATATACGAGTGATTTAAATTTGAAGCTTATGTTTGCACTTGCGATCCCTTAGCATAAAGCAATTTATCATCAAAGTTCACATAACTCTATGATATTGCTTGTGCCTTTGCTAAGTCTTCAATCTTCTGTTTATATTATCATTGATAACATAATAATAATTGTATTCCAATAGAGTACAACAATTCCATGTCTTTATTCATCAATGAACATAGCACGAGCTCTAGTGAGTTTTCATGGTTTCCACCACGAATTTATCATAATCAAGCCAATGTCTTACTTTATATTCTTATAGTTCTAATTATAATCTTGAATCAATGATAAATAGATCTCAATCAATTCTTGAGAACAACTAGTTTCACGTAATAAATCTAAATGAGTTTCGACTATGAGGAATGAATATTTGTCCTTGATTTTCTTAAAATTAACTCATCACTTAAGTTGAGTTCTCAAACTCGTAAAATTTTCTTATTATACTAAGTAAAAATGGAATTGATCATTAGTTTGACCTTAGAATTAGGTAATTGATGAATTTAATCTCAAATTGTGACGAATTCCAAGAAAACTTGATAAATAAATCTCTTGAAACTTTTAGAGTCACAATTTTCGTTCATCAAGCTTGAATTCTCATTAGGAATCTACTAAGTTTCTATAACAAGTTCAAACCATTTGAATCTCGAATGATAGCTTTATTTTCATGAATCAATATTCGTAAAAATTTGTAAATTTACAAAATTTTCAGGTAAAAGTAGTAGTTAATACCAACTTCTTGATATACTACTTACCTATTCACTCCTTTATCATAAAGTATTCCTTAGATTCCAAAATTCTTAGATTCATTGACAACTCATTTTCCTTAATTTAGACAATACCAGTCTAAATGATCAGATTATGACATCTCACTAGCTCTAACTCAAAGTATATAAATTTTAAAATATCAAACTTGCCATTACTTCCTTTTTTGTATATGTGTGTCCACCACAACGTCATTCTTTTCTTTATTCTACTAGTGGTGCAGTTATACCACAACCACCCTGATAAACTTCTTCTCGTTATTCTAGTATGATCTACCACCATATTTGAAATCTTATACTTCATAACAACTCATGAAGTATACATTCATTAGTGGTTATATAACCTCAATTAGGTTCTTATCTTCATTTCCCTCTAATGTATTCATTTAATGACCTTTAATCTTGTTTAACTAGTTTCAATACTAGTATGCATCTTATTCAAAGTGAATCATCACCTTTAAGTTTCACTAAAGTTCATTCATTATTTTATTTACCTTTTAATGTCAATTTTCTTAATTGTCCTCAAAATCTAGGTAAAGTAGATCCTTCCTCATTGACTATCATTAATTAAACAAAATCAGTGAGAATAAAGACCAAAAAAGACAACTCAATAGGAGAAGACTTTAATTTTTATCACCATACAACTTATTATGTCTTTTTTTTCACATATTCGATTGAGATTTAGGTTTCTACAAACCCTAAACCTCAATGCTATCTCAACTCCTGAGATATTGATGGACATAAGCCATTTTATAATATTTTTATTGTCATCCTTCGTTGGAATACCCCTAGAGTTCGGTTCCCAAGAACACCTTCTCTTCATTGGGTTCCAAAGACAAAGTTGGGAGATAAGACATTTAGAACATCGTATAGGAAAGACATTATAGTTATATCTATCGCATAGATACAATACATCACAACACGTAGCATAACTCAAGCTTTTATCTTTCATTATTCCCCAAAACATAGATAACAACCTCTTATAGAGTCATTGGTTATTCAATAACTTGAGAACTTAAATTTCCAAATCAGTGAACCTAGACATACATTCTATTTTAGGTAATGAATTCAGATTCCAACAAACTATATCAGAGTTATTCTTGAAATCCAAATAACTCAAGAATAGGGAAACTTGCTTTATAAGTAAGGCTCTGATACCAACTGTAGTATCTCCTATCCTGATTAGGACAATATCCAGCCTGAAACCCTAATTAAGCCTCGGTACACCAGTCGGACTCAATTAAAGTAACAGTATATCCATCCTTCATAAATGATACAATTATATTATATCGTATATCAAATAAATTATTAAAAACATAGCATAATTAAAACTTTTTCGATAAAATATACAATATACAAAATCGGCATAGACCATAATAATAAAATCATATTCCAACCTTGTTTATTACGAAATAGTAATTCAATACAATATATACACAATGGGGAATCAATTCACCCTAGAGAAGACTATGAACTCCTAATCTTCTCCATTCCTGAGTAACACGTTATTAACCTGAAATGTTAATTGGGGAATGAGCACTCCAACTTGCTTAGTAAGTGATACTTGTAAATATATCAACTATCGTTTAAATACCAATGGATCAATGAATAGTAATATGAAACCAAAGCATATATATTCAGACATTGAAATTTACATAAACAATACTTAACAAAATTTAAGTTCAATAGTTAATTGCTATTGTACTCATGACTTGTATGTATATTTTTTTTTTAATTTATTTTGCATTCAAAACAAGATTAAGCTACAAAATTTAGTTACCAAATATTACAACCCATAGAATCACACGTCTATGATTCTGTAGTATATCAAGGAATAACGTAGCTACACACTCTTAATGGAAAGTAGTACTTAATTAGCATCACGAATCTAAGAGAAAGGTATTTGTTGGCCTTCCAATACTTGGTCATCAACCTTAATTGAATTCCTTCATCGTACCCCTCTCAGAGTCCAATCAGATACCTTAAGGTTGGTGAAGGGAAGGTGTCGGTAGCTAGGCAGTCACCTTCATTGTCACTCTAGTCTGATTCACCCATCATACTTCTTTCTAGATAGTTTTTCATAAAACAGTTTAGTAACACATTCAAGTCATGGTCCATCGCCCCATTTCCCGTCCATAAACTACGTGCACTAAATATAACTATTTTATGATGCATAAGCGATAAGTATGAGTCCCACTTACTAGTGCCGAGCTTTTCTAACTTTTTACTGATTTACATGATTCTCAAAACCTCTCGACCAAAAACTTTAATTACACCAATTGTCATTATATTGGGTCTAATATTCATTAATTAGAACCTCTAAACTGGTTCTAATAGAACTGGAACCAATTTATTAAATTTTAGGTCAATCCTACCATTTCACATTTTTTGAGATAAAAACCCTTGGTATAAAGTCTCACATGAATCTTGAATTCTTCAATTTTTTGCAGAAATTCATCAATTTCTTTATATTTTATCAAAATATTATTTTTCAAGATTTTTCCTCCATTTTACTCAATTCTTCTCCATTTTCCAGCATTTTTTTCATTTTTTTTAATTGGTTTAGTGTTTAGGCTTGAACCGAGCTGAACTGGGTTCGGCTCAACTGAGTTGAACCACCGATTTAAGGCCCAACCCTTCTTCTCTATCAAAATGAAATAGAGTTGTTCCTCTTTCTCGTTTTGTCTCTCTTTTTCGTATTTAAACTTGGGTTGGAGATCCAACCCCAACTCGATTTGGGATGGGTGACGACTCCATTGGGATTGCAAAAGCAGTTCGTCTGTAATGACCCTGAAATATAACTTGTGCTACATGTCAATTTAGGTCGTACGTGTGCCCATTTGTCGTGATACAGCTATGCAATTCTCGATCGTCAACGCCGAGGTATGTTATTTTTATTCATTGTTTGTATTCTATTTTATTAACCAAATGTTAATTCCAATGTCCTAAACGTGTGATGACATTTGAGTGTGTGCGTTGGTGTTGGGAAATGAGTTCGGCCCGAGAAAAACGTGTGTTACGGGTTTCAGGCGAATAGTTGATGGGTAATTAGTAGTCTGAGGGATAATTTTAAATAAAACACTATCAAAATGTAATTAAATATAATATGGGAATGCCCTCTCCCATCGATAAATTAAGTGTCTTTATGTCTTTTTGGTTGTTTGACAATTGCACTACCCTTTAAATAAAACACTGTCAAAATGTAATTAAATATAATATGGGAATGCGTTCCCATCGATAGTGTCGACAATTGCACGCGAGAGTGCGAGTTGTGTGCAGGCTGGGTACGAGAACCCCCGTGAAAACTAATTTTTGTGTTGGAAAAGGATAACGTCAAAAGAACAAGTCAACATTGAGTCACCTATTTAAGTCAAAAGAGTTGGTGGATTGTGTGATTTATAGCCTTTAGATGAGTCTTGGGATGGATGTTTGAGTCAAGATGCCTTGGAGGGTACAAAAGAGCCAAATTGAGTCATTTGGCCACTTTTCTCATAGCAACAAAACACAAATCTGAAGATTTGGGATTTGGAAAGGAGAAGTGTGAAGTCTTGGTGATTTTTTAGGGTTCTAAAAGGCTTGGAATCATTAATTGAGGTAAGATCTTAGTTGTTCATTTAATTTCCATCAATTTGAGCTATAAATTTAGGGTTTTTATGGAAAAAAATGTGACGACCACCTAGGCTTACTGGATTTTCTTTGTGATGTTCAAATAATGTATATGAGATGTTGATTATGTGGTTATTGATTGAGAGAAAAAATGAAAGAAGACAGTGAAAAAAAAACAAAGGCGTTAAAACACCTCTATTAAGCACCCCACTCTTTCATTTCACAAAAGAGAGGGGAGTGGGGGGCAAGCCCATGGGCCGGATCAACTTAGGCCCAATGGGCTGGCCGAGTTGGACTCACCCAACAAGACTGAACCGGACCGGTTCAAGGAAAAATGGGACCAAAGGGCCCCAAACTACAAAAAAAAAAGAAAATGTTTAGGAAATTATAAAAAAAATTGGTTTTGAAGTTTTCGAAAGTTTTTATACCGAAAAACTTTCCTCAAAAAGTGTGCCACCACTGTGATTTTCCTAATTTGAACAATTTTGGAATTTAAAAATCAACAAATTTCTTAAATAGGCTCTAACACTATGTAAATTTGCCAATATGATTAACAGGGGCATAGTTTCATAGTGTTGGGTATTAGGTATGGATTTGGTGGCGTGTCGGAGCCGATTTGAGTACGTATTAGCTTGGATAAAGTTAAGTAAACCAGTGAGGAATCTTACAGTTATTTCTTGAGCTTTAATTTGTTGTTATTGCTTTGTTCACCATTTCTTTGAAATTTCTATTGGTTGAGTGGTCCATTGGCAAGTGAGTCATGGTTACTATTTATCTGCGATATGAGCTTTTATA
Organism: Stephania yunnanensis; assembly: GCA_039657365.1. Lineage (NCBI taxonomy): Eukaryota > Viridiplantae > Streptophyta > Magnoliopsida > Ranunculales > Menispermaceae > Stephania > Stephania yunnanensis. The sequence continues at coordinate 41,532,383 of CM077590.1, read as the reverse complement.
TGGACGTCGTTGATATCTCCCAATTGAGTGTATGTTGGGGGCACTTATCCATGTCTGTGGATATCTCATAGTCGCGAGGGTTAGGACTAGTGGTCTGTCTCATCCTAAACCCGAGTCTGCTGGGCTTTTGCCGTGACTCAATGACCTTTTGGTCGGGACTCCTTGTTATTTGATTTTCATATGTCGAACCCTTACTTATCGATTGATTTATTTATAGTCTTTTATAGTCATGCGTTCTCGGTTCCATTCTTTCTATCTACATGAATGGGACCAATTTATTTATTTCGAAATGTTGTATATATGTCTTGCTTTGCGTTACTTACCTGGGCTCATCATTCTTGTGTTTGACGTAGTGATAATCCACAATCCAAGCAAGGGGAAGACTCTACAGCTAGTAGATATCATTTGAGGATACCGGGCGCTTCTTTCCACTTGTCTCACGTAGTTATTCTTTTTGTATTATTGGATATACTGATTTTGAAACACTGGGATTTGATTTTTTGAGAGATCTTGGGCATGTATATCTTGTGTTTACTTTCCTCTGATTGTTCAATGGTGATGATATACATATTCGGGGTTTCTAAACTCTAGGTTGTCTTAACTTGTGTGTCTTTAAGGTTTTTCATTTAGTTTGAGGTTTAATTGTTTTCGTTATAACTATGACAACTTACTAATTGATTAACTCAACTTTAATTTTTATAGGGTCTTAGTTAGAGTACTATGACCCTATTCAAAACCACTCCACAATATAACATGAAGCTTGGACTTATTTAATTTAAGCCGCCTTCGTATCTTATAAGAGTTTTAAAAGAATAAAAGCCTACTTAGTTCTTTTTTTCTATATGACATAAATGATTTAAAAGAGCCTTAGTTAGTATACTATGGATGTTTTCTAAAGCAAACCACAACCATAACCTACCTTAAAGCTTGGACTTTTTTTAATTTTAGCTGCCCACGTATCTTTTATGGTTATAGAAGAATCAAAACTTACAAAGCTCTTTTATTTTTATTTTTTTCTAAATGACACAATTGATTTAAAATAGCCTTACTTAAAGTACTATGACCTTTTCAAAAACACTCCACAACATGCCTTGAAGCATGGACTTTTTTAATTTAATCTACCTACATATCCTCTTAGAGGTTTAGAGAAATCGAAGCTTAAGTAGTTCTTTTACTTTTATTTCTTTATATGACACAAAATATTTAATTGGACCTTAGTTATAATGCTATAAACCTTTTGAAAACCACTCCATGACTTGCCTTTAAGTTTGGACTTTTATAATTTAACATGCCTGCGTATCCTCTATGAGTTTTAATTGAATAAAATCTTATGTAGTTCTTAAACTTGTATATTTTCTAGATGACTTGAATGATTTTATAGGTCCTTAGTTATAGTCCTATGAACCTTCTCAATACCACTCTACAACATGCCTTCAAGCTTAGACTTTTAAAATTTAAGCTGCCTACGTATCCTCTAAGAGTTTTAGAGGAATCAAAGCTTACGTAGTTCTTTTACTTTTATTTCTCTTTTCTATATGACATAAATGATTTAATAGCGCCTTTGTTAGAGTCCTATGACCCTATTCAAAACCACACCACAATATTCCTTGAAGCTTTGACTTTTAAATTTAAGTTGCTTATCTTATTAGAGTTTTAACAGAATAAAAGCAATATAGTTATTTTATTTCTTTCTAACTATACGACATAAATGATTTAATATGGTCTTAGTTAGTATACTATGGACCTTTTCAAAATCACTACACAACCTTCCTCAAAGCTTGCACTTATTTAATTTAAGCGGTCTACATATCCTCTTAGAGTTTTAGAGGAATCAAAGCTTATGTAGTTCTTTTACTTTTATTTTTTTCTATATGATATAAATGATTTAATAGGGGATTAGTTAGAGTACTATGACCCTATTCAAAACCATTGCACAACCTGCCTTAAAGCTTGGACTTATTTAATTTAAGCTGCCTTCGTATCCTCTCAGAGTTTTGAAGGAGTCAAAGCTGACATAGTTCTTTTACATTTTTTTTCTATGTTACATAAATGATTTAATAGAGCCTTAGTTAGTATACAATGGATCTTTTCAAAATCGCTCCACAACTAGCGTTGAATCTTTGATTTAATTAATTTAAGCTACCTTTGTATCATTTTAGAGTTTAAAATGAATTAATGCTTACGAGTTTGTTTACTTTTATTTTTTTTTCTATATGACATAAATGATTTAACAGGGCCTTTGTTAATTTACTATGGACATTTTCAAAATCACTCCACAACCTGACTTAAACATTGGATTTATTTAATTTACGCTACCTACGTATCCTCTTAGAATTTTAGAGGAAACAAAGCTTACGTAGATCTTTTACTTTTTTTCTATATGACATAAATGATTTAATAGGGCCTTTGTTATCATTCTATGGACTTTTTCATAACCACTCCACAACAAGTCTTGATGCTTGAACTTATTTAATCTAAGCAGCCTACGTATTCACTCAAAGTTTTAGTGGAATCAGAACTTACATAGTTCTCTAGTTTTGTTTTTCCTAGATGACATAAATGATTTCATAGAGCCTTAGTTAGTCTATTATTAACATTTTATAAATCACACCACAACCTACCTTGAAGGTTGGACTTTTTAATTTAAGCTGCCTACATATCATATATGAATTTTAGAGGAATCAAATCTTACGTAGTTCTTCTACTTTTATTATTTATGTATGAAACAAATGATTCAATATGGCCTTAGTTTTAATGCTATAAACTTTTTCAAAACCAACCCACACCTTGCTTTTAAGCTTGGACTTTTTGAATTTAAGCTGCCTGCGTATCCTTTTAGAGTTTTAAAGGAATCAAAGCTTAATAGTTCTTTTTACTTTTATTTTTTTCTATATGACATGAATGATTTAATATGGCCTTAGTTATAGTACTATGACCCTTTTCGAAACCACTTCACAACATGCCTTAAAGCTTGGACTTTTTAAATTTAAGCAGCTTATGTATCCTATAAGAGTTTGAGCGAAATCAAAGCTTACAAAGTACTTTTACTTTTGTTTTTTTTTTCTATATGACATTCATATTTAATAGGGACATAGTTAGAGTGCTATAAACATATTCAAAACCACTCCACAATATGCCTTGAATGTTGGACTTATTTAATTTAACCTACTTACGTATCTTATCAGAGTTTTAAAAGAATAAAAGCCTTCGTAGTTCTTTTATTTTCTTTCTGTATGACATAAATAATTTAAAAGAGCCTTTGTTAGTATACTATGGACCTTTCCAAAATCACTCCACAACCTGCCTTGAAGTTTGGACTTACTAAATTTAAGCTACCTACGTATCCTCTTAGAGTTTAAGGAATCAAAACTTATGAGTTCTTTTACTTTATTTTTTTTATATGACATTAAATGATTTAATAGGGTCTTAGTTAGTATGCTAAGGACCTTTTCAAAATCATTTCACAATCTGCCTTGAATCTATCACTTATATAAACTACCTACGTATCATTTTAGAGTTTTAGAGGAATCAAAGCTTACAGAGTTCTTTTACTTTTATTTTATTTCTATATGACATTAATGATTTAAAAGAGCCTTGGTTTATATACTATGGGACTTTCGAAAATCACTTCACAACCTACCTTGAAGCTTGGACTTATGTAATTTAAGCTACCTACGTATCCTCTTAGAGTTTTAAAGGAATCAAAGCTTACGAGTCGTTTTACTTTATTCTTTTCTATATGATTTAAATGATTTAATAAGGCCTTAGTTAGTAAACTATGAAATTTTTCAGAATCACTTCACAAGCTGCCTCGAAGCAATGACTTATATAAGCTACTTACGTATCATTTAGAGTTTTAGAGGAATCAAAGCTTACAGAGTTCTTTTACTTTTATTTTTTTCTATATGACATAAATGATTTAATAGGGCCTTAGTTACTCTAGTATGGACCTTTTAAAAATCACTTCACAATTTGTCTTGAAGCTTTGACATATTTAATTTAAGTTGCCTACGTATACTCTTAAAAGTTTTGGAGGAAATCAAAGCTTACGTTGTTCTTTTACTTATTTTCTCTCTTGAGTTTTAAAGGAATCAAAGCTTATGTAGTTCATTTTCTTTATTTTTTTCTATATGACATTAATGATTTAATTAGGACTTAGTTAGTCTACAATGGAGATTTTAAGAACCACTCCACAACATGCCTTGAAGCTATGACATATTTAATTTGAGTTGCCTACGTATCTTTTTAGAGTTTTAAAGGAATCAAAGCTTACGTAGTTCTTTAACTTATTTTTCTATATGACATAAATTAAGAGAGCCTTTGTTAGTATAATATAGTTCTTTCCAAATTCACTCCATAACCTACCTTATAGCTTGGTCTTATTTAATTTACTTTGTTTTTTTTCTTTATGACAAATGATTTAATAGGGTCTTAGTTTGTCTACTATGGACATTTTAAAAATTATTTCATAACCTGCCTTGGTGCTTGACATATTTAATTTTATCTGCTTAAGTATCCTCTTAGAGTTTTAGAGGAATCAAAGCATACGTAGTTCTTTCACTTATTTTTTCTATATGGCATACATGATTTAATAGGGCCTTAGTTAATCTACTATGGACCTTTTCAAAATCACTCCACAACCTGACTTAAAGCTTGATTTTTTTGAATTTAAGCTACCTACGTATCGTCTTCAGAGTTTTAGAGGAAATAATGCTTACATAGATCTCTTACTTTTTTTCTATATGACATAAATGATTTAATAGGTCCTTGGTTAGTATTATATGGAATTTTTCATAACCACTCCACACATGCCTTCATGCTTGAACTTATTTAATCTAAGCTACCTACGTATCCACTTAGAGTTTTTGAGGAATCATATCTTATGTGGTTCTCTAATTTTGTTTTTCCTATATGACATAAATGATTTCATAGAGCCTTAGTTAGTCTACTATGAACATTTTACAAATCATGCCACAACCTACCTTGAAGGTTGGAGTTTTTTAGTTTGAGCTTCTTACATATCCTCTAAGAGTTTTAGAGGAATAAAATCTTATGTAGTTCTTTTACTTTTATTATTTCTATATGAAACATGTGATTTAATAGGGCCTTAGTTATAATGCTATAGAGGAATCAAATCTTATGTAGTTCTTTTACTTTTATTAGTTCTATATGAAACATGTGATTTAATAGGGCCTTAGTTATAGTGATATGACCTTTTTCAAAACCACCCCACAGCTTTCCTTTAAGCTTGGCCTTAGTTATAGTGCTGAACCTTTTTCAGAGGTTCAGGGACATGGCAAAAAGTCTAGATTACTCCGATTGGTGCAAGTCCATATATGAGTGTTTGAGATACTAAGGTAGATTATAGATTCAGCCAGTGGCAGAGCTATGCGATTGTATTCTTCAAGAGGCTCACATATCCAAGTGCATAGTGCATCTTGACAAAACCAAAATGTACCATGATATGCTACGATCATTTTGCTGGCTAGGGATGAAGGCAGATGTCAGCCAGTATGTGAGGAGTTATGAGGTGTGTCGACAGGTTAAAGCCAAGCACAAGAGGTTGGAGGACTATTGCAGCCACTACTTATTTTATAGTGGAAATGGGAACACATCACTATGGATTTTGTTAGTGGGTTGTCGACGACCTTGCTTAAGCATGGTGCTATTTGGGTAGTCATGGATAAACTAACGAAATCTGCACACTTTATTCCAATTTCCAAGAAGTATTTCTTTCCACATCTGAGTATGCTCTTTGAGCAAGAAATTATCAGACTGCACGAAGTGCCAATATATATAGTGTCAGACAGAGACAGTCGATTTACTTCGCAGCTTTGGTAGGCCGTGCAGGAGCAATATGATACTAGATTACAGTTCAGCACGACTTTTCATCAACAGCCACCGTAGCGATCAAAGAAACTTATTCAAATACTTGAAGACATTCTCAAAGCATGTGTGCTACAGTTTAAAGGTCATGGGAGAGTTTTTGCCACATTGTGAGTTTGCTTACAACAACAACTATCAGACCAGTATTGGGATGCTACCATTTGAGGCGTTATATGAGAGACCCTATAGATCACCAGCTTACTGGGCAAGCCCGAGGATGTAGCCGCAGTTAGGATTAAGATTGTTGTAGATCACACTCCGAAAGTCAGGCTAATTCGTCAAATGTTACAGACTGCTCAGGATAGATAGAAGAAGAGCGTAAATAAGTACCATGATAGGCTGAGTTATGAGGTTGATGAATGGGGCTTCTCCCTGAAGGTTCACCAAAGATTTGAGATCAACGGGAGCTTGCACCGAGATTCATCAGGCCATTTCGGATAGTCGATGAGTTAGGGAGGTCGCTTATCAGTTGGGATTATTGAGCCAGTTGGCAGGGGTTCATGAAGTTTTTCACATTTCTATGCTAAGGTTGGGTAGATCATGATCGAGACCGATGTTGATATGACGAGGATCGAGGTCAGACCGGATGTGACATACGAGGAGCACCCCATTGACATAGTGGATCACAAGGTACAGACTCTTTGAAAGAATGAAATATCACTTGTACTCGTTCGATGGCAGTACCATAAGAATGAGGGCCTCACCTGGGAGAGAGACTCTTTGTTGTTTATGTAGTGTTAAAATATGTAAAAAAAAAATATCAGAATTCGTCTCAAAAAGAATTTGGGGGGAAGAAAGAGGGTGGGCAGCGAGGTAGGCCAGGCAGCCTAGGCCCAAGGACGGGTCGATCCGACCTAGCCCAGACCCAAGCGGGTCAGGTCGAACCAACCCGAACCCGGATGGCTCGGTTGGGCCGAACTGGGCTCGGTTCGGCCCCACCAACCCCTAAATAAAATAAAAATAATTAAAAATTGAATAAAACACATATTTAAATAAAATAAATTTCAAAAAAAAAAGAAAAATAGCTAGAAGATTTTGTAAAAATCTAGGAAAATCAAGAAAAATATAAAAATGAGAAAAAAGAAAGAAAAGTAGTTTTCGTGGATTTTTCGGATGTTTGGCACCTTGGTATAGCTCGAAAAGTGTGCCAAAAACCAAACTTCTTGGAAGAAAATTTCAATTTTTTTGTCACACATTATAAATTCACTTAATATGACTCTAAAATAATTAAAATTGTATAATTGGACACCAGGGACTTAGGAGACCAAAGTCGGGTGTCAAGTGCGTATTTCGTGGCATGAGCGCGACATTTTGGAGATTTATTTGTGATTGCTTGATGTAAGTAAACCCACAAGAAAGTCGGTAAGAATTTTCTTATTTTCCTTGTAATTTGCTCATTTCACTATTACTTTCCGCTAGTTAGACTTGCATGTCTACTCTATTCCCGAGTGTGTCTGTGTATGGCCGAAAGGACGGTATGACCCATTTTCGGCTCTCTCATTGATGATGATCCGGTTGTTGCTACAGTGTTAGTCATACCTTAGACTTTGTTGCTACGGTGTTGGTCATACCATAGACTACGTGTGAAATTCTTCTCCGTGAGCCGATGATCTCTAGAATGAGTTGGCTTTAGGCTAACCTCCATCTTAGAGTTCCTCTCCTTTGAGGCGTTGAGCTGAAGTCTACATTCCGACCAACAGAGTTTCTCATTTCGACTGTGAAAAGGGGTGTGGATTTTCCTCACTTCCTGGGCCTTCTCGGTTTAGTATTTATATGTCGGGGCTCGACAGCTATATACCATACTCGCGTTCCATATTCTTGATTATCTCACAACTTATATTCATGCTTTACATTCCCATTCATTCACATTATATGCATGAATTATAGTCGTTCTCTTGGATTTCTTTTGAATACTAACTGAATATCTTTAGGATTTACTCACTAGAACTTTTTTATTATTTTTTGTAGCAAGTTGCAGTTCTACGACGAGCCAGGGGAAGGCGATGCTTGGAGACGACCTTTGATTCGAAGTGCCTCCGCCAGCTTACTCTAGGTGTCTGTATTTATATAAATACTTTTTTGGACCATTTTGGGAGGCTTATTGCCTGATAAATGTATATCGACACTTGTTATACCTTTTGTCGCCTTTATCAATATATATGGTATCCTTTTGCCGGGTTTCCACCCCATAAGTTGTTAGTTATTGCAAAACTCATTTACATTAATTATTGCATATTATTAAGACTTCCGCTATTAAAAATAACCTAAAAAGAATGAAAATAAATAAATTAAGTTGTAAAACTTTTTAACTTAATATATTTTGATGAGATAATCTTTTAGACAATGAAATTGACCAAGTCTGATTACAAAATTGTAAGTTCATGGGCTGTTATGGACAAGTGTGCAAGTGACATGGCATGACCTGCGACGTGTTTGGCGACATGGCGGTGCCCGATTTGCCTCAAAATTTAAGGTCGTCACATAGGAGAGTTTTAAGGAACAAAATTTAATTGTTTCCATAAATATATACCTCCATAATAAGCATCAACTTGGCCTAATAAATATATCAAAAATATTATATTAAATTAGGTATCTGTCAGCCAATTCTTGAAGACCTCTCAAAGGTACAATTTCCATCTTTTTTTTTGTTGTTCTCTTTTTTTTTTTACTCTTTAAACCTACAAAATCCTCACATTTTACATATTTGTGGTGCAGAGAATTCGAAATGCGTTGTCAGTTGGAAATAAGTACTTAGAGAAGTCATATGACATTATGATTAAGCCGAGTTTATTAAGATATGCCAAGCAAATGTGCCATATACTTTCTGGACTCAAAGTTAGTCAAAATGAAGCATCGAGCAGTGGCCAACAATCAGTCGTGCATGGAGAGAGTTCATTAGATGTTGTACTTGGACAAGGTTCATCAAATATCGTGCGTAGACAGGGTTCATCACAAAACATGCATGGAGAAGGTTCTTTATAAGTCGCATGTGGCCATGATTTGTCAAAAGTCATGCGTCGAGACCGTTTTCAAATCCAGGCCTGATCTTGTACAGCAAAAAGAGTCAAAAAATTTAGACCACTGTAGCATGACTTATCTTCTCATTTGCATTTTGAGTTTTATTTTACTGTAACATTTTTCACTTACTTGAACTTATATCAGCTTGTTATATATGTAGATGAAGAGGTTTTACGAGGTTTGGACAAAGTCAAAAGAATTATCTATTTTATTTTATTTTATGAGGTTGCTGAGTGCATGTTTGTGAACTAGCTCACTTGAAGTTGTTTATCATTTGGTATTTTTTTTTGGTTTAGTATACCGGGCAAATATGTTTTTGATTAATAGCAAACATGTTTGATTTTTTCACTTGAACATGATTATTATGTTCGGCCTTTTTACCTAAACATGTTTGTTATGTTTGGCCCTTTAAGACCGAACATGATTGATATGGGAAATTAGTCTTGAAATTAAAATGTGGTCAAAATTAACATATATGAAATAGAAAAGAAACAGTGTATAACATTGCGCATTTTCAAACAATCCACTCCATACATTTACAGGAACAATGTAAAGTACATAAACAAAATTGATTCCCATTGGAGCTTTCTACATGTATCGAAATTCATAATTAAGAGTGAGGGTTCAAAATAAAGTTGTCAAATGTAATGTAGTCAAAAGTAAGTTCATGTTTACAAGTATCAACCCGAGGGCTTTAGTTAGTCGTTATAGACCTTTTCAAAGTCACTCTAAAACCCGTTTTGAATCTTGGACTTATTTAATTTAAGTTGCATACGTATCCTATTCAATTTGAAAGGAATCAAAGCTCATGTAGTTCTTTTACTTTTATTTTTTATTTCTATATGACATAAATGATTTAGCAGAGTTTTAGTTAGTATTTTATGGACCTTTTCGAAATCCCTCCACATTTAGCCTTCAACTTATTTTATTTTATGGTCTTAGTTAGTTCTTTTACTTTTATTTTTTATTTCTATATGACATAAATGATTTAATAGGGCTTAGTATTCTTTGGGCCTTCTCAAATCAATCCACACCCCCTGCTTAAATGAATCAAATCTTACGCACTTCTTTTACTTTTATTTTTTTCTATATGACATAAATGATTTAATACGGCCTTAGTTATAGTAATATGAACCTTTTTAAAACCACTCCACAACCCGCCTTGATTCTTGAAATTTTTTATTTTCAGCTGACTACATGTCCTATTAAAGTTTTAGAGGAATTAAAGCTTACATAGCTTTTTGCTTTTATTATTTTTCTATATGACATAAAGGATTTAATAGGGACTTAGTTAGTATACTATGGACCACTTTAAAACACTCCATAATATGCCTTAAATCATGGACTTCTTTAATTTAAGATGTCTATGTATCCTTTTAGTGTTTTAGATGAATCAAGCTTACTCAGTTTTTTTACTATTATTTTTTATATATGACATAAATGATTTAATGGGGCCCAAGTTAGTAATCATAGATCTTTTCAAAATCACTCCACAACCTCCCTTGAAGCTTGAACTTTTTAATTTAAGCTGCTTACGTATCCTCTTAAAGTTTTAGAGGAGTCAAAGCATACTTAGTTCTTGTACTTTTATTTTTTCTCTATGAAATAAATGATTTAATAGGGCCTTAATATTCTTTGGAACATTTTTAAATCATACCACACTCGGACTTATTTTATTTAATCTGCCTACGTATCCTCTTAAAGTTTTAGAGGAATCAAAGTATACGTAGTTCTTTTACTTTTACTTTTTCACTAAGAAATAAATGATTTAATAGGGCCTTAGTATTCTTTGGAACTTTTCCACATCACTCCACACCCTGCCTTAAAGCTTGGAATTTTCTTATTAAAGCTGACCACGTATCCTCTTAAAGTTTTAGAGGAATCAAACCATACTTAGTTCTTTTACTTTTATTTTCCTCTTTGATGATGTAAATGATTTAATAAAGCCTTAGTTATAGTATCATGACCATTTTCAAAACAACTCCACTACCTAACTTGAAGCTTGGACCTTTTTATTTTAAGCTGCCTATGTATCCTCTCAAAGTTATAGAGGAATCAAAGTATACATAGTTCTTTTACTTTTATGTTTTCTCTAAGAAATAAATGATTTAATAGGGCCTTAGTATTCTTTGGACCTTTTCCAAATCACACCACACCCTGCCTTAAAGCTTGGACTTATTTTGTTTCAGCTTTTGGAGGAATCAAAGCATACGTAGTTCTTGTACTTTTATTTTTTTCTATGAAATAAAAACTTAATTGGGCCTTAGTATTCTTTGAAAATTTTCCACATCACTCCACACCCTGCCAAAAAGCTTGGACTTTTTTTTTATTAAAGCTGCCTACGTATCCCTTTAAAATTTTAGAGGAATCAAAGCATACGTAGTTTTTTTATTTTTATTTTTCTCTATATGATATAAATGATTTAATAAAGCCTTAGTTACATTATCATGACTCTTTTCAAAACAACTCCACTACTTGCCTTAAAGCTTGGACTTTTTTTATTTTGAGCTGCCTAGGAATCCTCTTAAAGTTTTGAGGAATCAAAGCTTACGTAGTTCTTTCACTTTTTTCTATATGACATAAATAACTTAATAGGGACTTAATATACTATGGACCTTTCAAACAACTCCACAACATGCCTTAATGCTAGGACTTATTAAATTTAAGGGACATACGTATCCACTTAGACTTTTAGTGAATCAAAGCTTACGTAGTTCTTTAATTTTTTTTTATTTCTCCATGTCATAAGTGACTTAATAGGTCCTTAGTTAGTATTTTATGGATCTTTTCAAAACCACTCCCCAACCTGTCTTGAACCTTGGACTTATTTAATTTAAGCAGCCTTCGTATCCTCTTACAGTTTTGGAGGAATCAAGGCTAAAGTAATTCTTTTACTTTTATTTTTCTATATGACATAAATAATTTAATATGGCCTTAGTATTCTTTATACCTTTCAAAATCAATCCACACCCGACCTTAAATCATGAACTTATTTTCTTTATGCTACCTATGTATTGTCTTAGAATTTTTTAGGAATCAATTCTTACGTAGTTCTTTTACTATTATTTTTCTATATGAAATAAATGATTTAATAGGGCCCTAGTTATAATAATATGACTCTTTTCAAAACCACTCCACAACTTGTCTTGATGCTTGGACCTTTCTATTTTAAGCTACCAACGTATCCTCTTAAAGTTTTAAAGAAATCACAGCGTCCGTAGTTCATTTTCTTTTATTTCTTTTTCTATATGATGCAAATGATTTAATGAGGCCTTTTTTAAACCACACCACAACATGCCTAAATCTTGGACTTATTTTCTTCAATAAGTCTATGCATCCTTTTAGAGTTTTAGATGAATCAAAGCCTATGTAGTTATTTTACCATTATTTTTTTATATATGAAATAAGTGATTTAATAGGGACCTAGTTAGTAATCTATGGTTCTTTTCTAAATCACTCCACAACCTCCATTAAAGCTTGAACTTGTTTAATTGAACCTTCCTACGTATCCTTTTAAAGTTTTAGAGGAATCAAAGCATACGTAGTTCTTGTACTTTTATTTTTCTCTATGAAATAAATGATTTAATAGGGCCTTAGTATTCTTTGGACCTTTTCCAAATCACAACACACCCTACCTTAATGCTTGGACTTATTTTATTTAAGCTGACTACGTATCCTCTTAAAGTTTCAGAGGAATCAAAGTATATGTAGTTCTTTTAGTTTTACTTTTTCTCTAAGAAATAAATGGTTTAATAGGGCCTTAGCATTTTTTGGAACTCTTTCAAATCACTCCACAACTTGCCTAAAGCTTAGACTTTTTTTTATTAAAGCTTCCTACGTATCCTCTTAAAGTTTTAGAGGAATCAAAGCATTCGTAGTTCTTTTACTTTTATTTTTCTCTTTATTATGTAAATGATTCAATAGAGCCTTAGTTATAGTATCATGACCCTTTTCACTTAGACTTTTAGAGGAATCAAAGCTTACATAGTTCTTTAGATTTTCTTTATTTCTTTATGTCATAAATAATTTAATAGCCCCTTAGTTAGTATTTTATGGGCCTTTTCAAAATCACACCCCAACCTGTCTTAAAGCTTGGACTTATTTAATTCAAGCTGCCTTCGTATTCTCTTAATGTTTTGGAGGAATCAATTCTTAAGTAGTTCTTTTACTATTATTTTTTCTATATGACATAAATGATTTAATGGGGCCCTAGTTAGTAATCATAGACCTTTTCAAAATCACTCCACAACCTCTCTTTAAGCTTGAACTTTTTAATTTAAGTCGCTTTATCCTCTTAAAGTTTTAAGATTTAATAGGGCCTTAGTATTCTATGGACCATTTTCAAATCATACCACACCCCGCCTATTTAATCTCGCCTCGTATCCTCTTAAAGTTTTAGAGGAATCAAAGTATATGTAGTTCTTTTACTTTTACTTTTTCTCTAATAAATAAATGATTTAATAGGGCCTTAGTATTCTTTGGACCTTTTCCAAATCACACCACACCCTCTCGCCTTAAAGCTTGGAATTTTTTTATTAAAGTCACATATGTACCTCTTAAAGTCTTAGAGGAATCAAAGCATACATAGTTCGTTTACCTTAAAGTTTGGACTTATTTTATTTCAAAACAACTCCACGTATCCTCTTAAAGTTTTAGAGGAATCAAAGCATACATAGTTCTTGTACTTTTATTTTTTCTCTATGAAATAAAAGACTTAATTGGGCCTTAGTATTCTTTGAAAATTTTCCACATCACTTCACATCCTGCCAAAAAGCTTGGACTTTTTTTATTAAAGCTGCCTACGTATCCTCTTAAAATTTTAGAGGAATCAAAGGATACGTAGTTTTTTATTTTTATTTTTCTCTATATGATATAAATGATTTAATAAAGCCTTAGTTACATTATCATGACCCTTTTCAAATCAACTCCACTACATGCCTTAAAGCTTGGACTTTTTTATTTTGAGTTGCCTAGGAATCCTCTTAAAGTTTTAGAGGAATCAAAGCTTACGTAGTTCTTTCACTTTTTCTATATGACATAAATAACTTAATAGGGACTTAATATACTTTGGACCCTTTCAAAACAACTCCACAACATTCCTTAATGCTAGGACTTGTTCAATTTAAGCGACATACGTATCCACTTAGACTTTTAGGTGAATCAAAACTTACGTAGTTCTTTAAATTTTTTTATTTCTCCATGTCATAAGTGACTTAATAGGTCCTTAGTTAGTATTTTATGGATCTTTTCAAAACCACTACCCAACCTGTCTTGATCCTTGGACTTATTTAATTTAAGCAGCCTTCGTATCCTCTTACGGTTTTGGAGGAATCAAGGCTAAAGTAGTTCTTTTATTTTTATTTTTCTATATGACATAAATAATTTAATATGGCCTTAGTATTCTTTATACCTTTTCAAAATCAATCCACACCCGACCTTAAAGCATGAACTTATTTCTTTATGTTGCCTATGTATTGTCTTAGAATTTTTAGGAATCAATTCTTACGTAGTTCTTTTACTATTATTTTTCTCTATGAAATAATTTGATTAGGCCCTAGTTATAATAATATGACTCTTTTCAAAACCACTCCACAACTTGTCTTGATGATTGGACCTTTCTATTTTAAGCTAACAACGTATCCTCTTAAAGTTTTAAAGAAATCACAACGTACGTAGTTCATTTGCTTTTATTTCTTTTTCTATATGATGCAAATGATTTAATAAGAGCTTTGTTAGTATCCTATGGACCTTTTTAAAACCACACCACAACATGCCTAAATCTTGGACTTATTTACTTTAATAAGTCTATCCATCCTTTTAGAGTTTTAGATGAATCAAAGCCTACGTAGTTCTTTTACCATTATTTTTTTATATATGACATAAGTGATTTAATAGGGACCTAGTTTGTAATCATGGATCTTTTCTAAATCACTCCACAACCTCCATTGAAGCTTAAACTTGTTTAATTTAACCTGCCAACGTATCATCTTAAAGTTTTAGAGGAATCAAAGCATACGTAGTTCTTGTACTTTTATTTTTCTTTAAGAAATAAATGATTTAACAGGGCCTTAGTATTCTTTGGACCTTTTCCAAATCACACCACACCCTACCTTAATGCTTGGACTTATTTTATTTAAGCTGCCTACATATCCTTTTAAAGTTTCGGAGGAATCAAAGTATACGTAGTTCTTTTAGTTTTACTTTTTCTCTAAGAAATAAATGGTTTAATAGGGCCTTAGCATTTTTTGGAACTCTCCCAAATCACTCCACACCTTGCCTTAAAGCTTGGACTTTTTTTATTAAAGTTGCCTACGTATCTTCTTAAAGTTTTAGAGGAATCAAAGCATACGTAGTTCTATTACTTTTATTTTTCTTTTTATTATGTAAATGATTTAATAGAGCCTTAGTTATAGTATCATGACCATTTTCACTTAGACTTTTAGGGGAATCAAAGCTTACATAGTTCTTTAGATTTTCTTTATTTCTCTATGTCATAAATGATTTAATAGCACCTTAGTTAGTATTTTATGGGCCTTTTCAAAATCACACCCCAACCTGTCTTGAAGCTTGGACTTATTTAATTCAAGTTGCCTTCGTATTCTCTTAATGTTTTGGAGGAATCAATGCTTAAGTAGTTATTTTACTATTATTTTTTCTATATGACATAAATGATTTAATATGGCCTTAGTATTCTTTGTACCTTTTCAAAATCAATCAATACCCTACTTTAAAGGCAGGACTTATTTTCTTTATGTTGCCGATGTATTGTTCTAGAATTTTTTAGCAATCAATTCTTACGTAGTTCTTTTACTATTATTTTTTCTATATGACATAAATGAATTGACAGGGCCTTAGTTATAGTAATATGACCCTTTTCAAAACCACTCAAGAACTTTCCTTGATACTTGAACCTTTTTAATTTAAGCTAGCTACGTATCTTATTAAAGTTTTAAAGAAATCAAAGCCTATATAGTTCATTTGCTTTTATTTATTTTTCTATTTGATTCAAATGATTTAATAGGGACATAATTAGTATATTATGAACCTTTTAAAACCACTCCACAACATGCCTTAAATCTTGGACTTATTTACTTTAATATGTCTATGTATCCATTTAGAGTTTTTGATGAATCAAAGCCTTTGTAGTTCTTTTACCATTATTTTTTCTATATGACATATATGATTTAATAGGACCTTAATTGGTAATCTATAGATCTTTTCCAAACCACTCCACAATCTTCCTTGATGCTTGAACTTTTTAATTTAAGCTTCCTATTTATCCTCTTAAAGTTTTAGAGGAATCAAAGCATACGTAGTTCTTTCACTTCTATTTTTTCTCTAAGAAATAAATGATTTAATAAGGCATTAGTATTCTTTGGACCTTTTCCAAATCATACCACATCCTACCTTAAAGCTTAGACTTATTTTATTTAAGTTGCCTACATATCCACTTAAAGTTATAGAGGAATCAAAGCATACGTAGTTTTTTTACTTTTACTTTTTCTCTAACAAATAAATGATTTAATAGGGCCTTAGTATTATTTGACTTATTTTATTTAAGCTGCCTACCTATCATCTTAAATGTTTTAGAGGAATCAAAGCACACGTAGTTCTTTTACTTTTATTTTTTCTTTACGAAATAAATGATTCAATTGGACTTAGGATTCTTTGGAAAATTTCTAATTCATTACACACCATGTCATAAAGCTTGAACTTTTTTTATTAAAGATGCCTACGTATCCTCTTCAAATTTTAAAGGAATCAAAGCATACGTAGTTCTTTTATTTTTATTTTTCTTTGTATGATGTAAATGATTTAATAGAGCCTTAGTTATTGTATCGTGACCCTTTTCAAAACAACTCCACTACGTGCCTTGAAGCTTGAACTTTTTTTTATTTTAAGCCACCACGTATCCTCTTAAATTTTTAGAGGAATCAAAACTTACGTAGTTCTTTTACTTTTTTCTATATGACATAAATAACTTAATCGGGACTTAATATACTATGGTCCTTCTCAAAACCACTCCACTTCAGGCCTTAATGCTAGGACTTATTTAATTTAAGCGGCATATGTATCCATTTAGACTTTTGGGGGAATCAATGCTTACGTAGTTCTTTAAATTTTTTTATTTCTCTATGTCATAAATGATTTAATAGGGCCTTAGTTAGTATTTTATGGACCTTTTCAAAATCACTCCCTAACCTATCCTTAAGCTTGGACTTCTTTAATTAAAGTTGTTTCGTATCCTCTTAAGATTTTGGAGGAATCAATGCTAAAGTAGTTCTTTTACTTTTATTTTTTCTATATGGCATAAATGATTTAATATGGCCTTAGGGTTTTTGTACCTTTTGAAAATCAATCCATACCCAGCCTTTAAAGCTTGGACTTATTTTCATTATGCTACCTACGTATTGTCTTAGAGTTTTTTAGCAATCATTTCTTACGTAGTTCTTTTACTATTATTTTTTTATATGACATAAATGATTTGATAGGGCCTTAGTTATATTAATATGACCCTTTTCAATACCACTCCACAACTTGTCTTGATGCTTGGACCTTTCTATTTTAAGCTACCTACGTATCCTCTTAAACTTTTAAAGAAATATTAGCAAACGTAGTTCATTTGCTTTTATTTCTTTTCCTATATGATGCAAATGATTTAATAGGGACTTAGTTAGTATCCTATGGACCTTTTTAAAACCACACACAACATGCCTAAATCTTGGACTTATTTACTTTAATAAGTATATGCTTCTTTTAGGGTTTTAGATGAATCGAAGCCTACGTAGTTCTTTTACCATTATTTTTTTATATATGACATAAGTGATTTAATAGAGCCCTAGTTAGTAATCTATGGATCTTTTCCAAATCACTCCACAACCTCCATTGAAGCTTGAACTTATTTAATTTAAGCTATCTACGTATCCTCTTAAAGTTATAGAGGAATCAAAGCATACGTAGTTCTTGTACTTTTATTTTTTCTCTTTGAAATAAAAGATTTAATAGGGCCTTAGAATTCTTTGGACCTTTTCAAAAGCACACCACACCCTGCCTTAAAGCTTGGACTTATTTTATTTAAGTTGTCTACGTATCCACTTACAGTTTTTGAGGAATCAATGCATACGTAGTTTTTGTACTTTTACTTTTTGTCTATGAAATAAACGATTTAATAGAGCCTTACTATTCTTTGGACCTTTTCCAAATCACACCACACCCAACTTTTATTTTATTTAAAGCTGCCTACGTATCCTTTTAAAGTTTTAGATGAATCAAAGTATACTTAAATCTATTACTTTTACTATTTCTCTAAGAAATAAATGATTTAATAAGGCCTTAGTATTCTTTGGAACTTTTCCAAATCACTTCACACCCTGCTTTAAAGCTTGGACTTTTTTTATTAAAGTTGCCTACGTATCCTATTAAAGTTTTAGAGATATCAAAGCTTACGTAGTTCTTATACTTTTATTTTTCTCTTTATGATTTAAATGATTTAATAAAGCCTTAGTTATAGTATCATGACCCTTTTTAAAACAATGCCACCACCTGCCTTAAAGCTTGGGCGTTTTTATTTTAAGTTGCCCGCGTATCCTCTTAAAGTTTTGGAGGCATCAAAGCATATGTAGTTCTTTTACTTTTATGTTTTCTCTAAGAAATAAGTGATTTGATATGGCTTTTATATGATTTGGACCTTTTTCAAATCACACCACACCCTACCTAAAAGCTTTTACTTATTTTATTTAAGCTGCCTATGGATCCTCATAAAGTTATAGAGGAATCAAAGCATACATAGTTCTTTTACTTTTATTTTTTATCTATGAAAGAAAAGACTTAATTTGGCCTTAGTATTCATTGGAAATTTTCCACGTCACTCTACACCCTGCCTGAAAGCCTGAACTTTTTTTATTAAAGCTGCTTGCGTATCCTCTTAAGATTTTAGAGAAATCAAAGCATACGTAGTTCTTTTATTTTTATTTTTCTCTATATGATATAAATGACTTAATAGAGCCTTAGTTATAGTATCATGGCCCTTTTCAAAACTACTCTACTACCAGCCTTGAAGCTTGGAAATTTTTTATTTTAAGCTGCCTACGTATCCTCTTAAATTTTTAGAGGAATCAAAGCTTACGTAGTTCTTTTACTTTTTTCTATATGACATAAATAACTTAATGGGGACTTAATATATTATGGTCCTTCTCAAAACCATCCCACAATAGGCATTAATGCTAGGACTTATTTACTTTAATCGGCATACGTATCCACTTAGACTTTTAGGGGAATCAAAGCTTACACAGTTCTTTAACTTTTATTTCTTTCTCTATGTCATAAATGATTGAATATGGCCTTAATTAATATTTTATGGACCTTTTCAAAATCACTCCCCAACCTATCCTGAAGCTTGGACTTCTTTAATTAAAGATGTCTTCGTATCCTCTTAAAAGTTTGGTGGAATCAAGGCTAAAGTAGTTCTTTTACATTTATTTTTTTTATATGACATAAATGATTTAATATGGCCTTAGTATTCTTTGTACCTTTTCATAATCAATCCACACCCTGCCTTAAAGCTTGGACTTATTTTCTTTATGCTACCTACATATTGTCTTAGAATTTTTTTGCAATCATTTCTTACATAGTTCTTTTACTATTATTTCTCAATATGACATAAATGATTTGATAGGGACTTAAATACCACTCCACAACTTTTCTTGATCCTTGGACCTTTCTATTTTAAGCTACCTACGTATTATCTTAAAGTTTTAAAGAAATCAAAGCGAACGTAGTTCATTTGTTTTTATTTCTTTTACTATATGATGCAAATGATTTAATAGGGACTTAGTTAGTATCCAATGGACCTTTTTAAAACAACACCACAACATGCCTAAATCTTAGACTTGTTTACTTTAATAAGTCTATGCATCCTTTTAGAGTCTTAGACAAATCAAAGCCTACGTAGTTCTTTTACCATTATTTTTATCTATATGACATAAGTGATTTAATAGGGTCCTAGTTAGTAATCTATAGATCTTTTCTAAATCACTCCACAACCTCCATTGAAGCTTGAACTTATTTAATTTAAGCTGCCTATGCATCCTCTTAAAGTTTTAGGGGAATCAAAGCATACATAGTTCTTGTACTTTGATTTTTTCCCTTTGAAATAAAAGATTTAATAGGACCTTAGTATTCTTTGAACCTTTTCTAAATCACACCACACCCTGCCTTAAAAATTAGACTTATTTTATTTAAGTATCCTCTTAAAGTTTTTGATGAACCAAAGTATATGTAGTTCTTTTACTTTTACTTTTTGACTAAGAAATAAATGATTCAATAGGGCCTCAGTATTCTTTGGAACTTTTCTAAACCACTCCAAACCCTACCTTAATGCTTGGACTTTTTTTATTAAAGCTGCCTACGTATCATCTCAAAGTTTTAGAGGAATCAAAGCATACGTAGTTCTTTTACTTTTATTTTTCTCTTTATGATGTAAATGATTTAATAGAGACTTAGTCATAGTATCATGACACTTGTCAAAACAAATCCACAACCTGCTTTGAAGCTTAGACTTTTTTATTTTAAGCTACCTACGTATCCTCTTAAAGTTTTAGAGGAATCAAAGCATATGTATGTTTTTTACTTTTATTTTTTCTCAATGAAATAAAAAACTTAATAGGGCTTTAGTATTCTTTGAAACTTTTCCACATCACTCCACACCCCGCTCGAAATCTTGGACTTTTTTTTTATTAAAGCTTCCTATGTATCCCCTTAAAATTTTAGAGGTATCAAAGCACACAAAGTTCTTTTATTTTTATTTTTCTTTATATGATGTAAATGATTTAATAGAGCCTTAGTTATTGTATCTAAAACCTTTTCAAAACAACTCCACTACCAGCCTTTGAAGCTTGGACTTTTTTTATTTTAAGCTACTTATGTATCCTTTTAAAGTTTTAAAGGAATCAAAGCTTACATAGTTATTATTTTTTCTATATGACATAAATACCTTAGTAGGGACTTAATATACTATGTACCATTTCATAACAATCGAAGAAATGCCTTAATGCTAAGACTTATTTAATTTAAGCGGCATTCGTATCGACTTAGACTTTTAGGAGAATCAAAGCTTACGTAGTTCTTTTGGTTTTTTATTTCTATATCATAAATGATTTAATAGTCTTAGTTATTATTTTATGGGCGTTTTCAAAATCACACCCCAACCTATCTTGAAGCTTGGACTTATTTAATTTAAGCTACTTTCGTATCCTCTTAAAGTTTTGGAGGAATCAATGCTTAAGTAGTTCTTTTACTTTTATTTTTTCTATATGTCAAATAATTTAACATGATATTACTCAACACCTTGCCTGAAAGTTTGGAATTTTTTTATTAAAGCTGCCTACGTATACTCTTAAAGTTTTAGAGGAATCAAAGCATACGTAGTTCTTTTACCATTATTTTTTTCTATAGGACATAAGTGATTTAATAGGGTCCTAGTTAGTAATCTATATATCTTTTCTAAATCACTCCGCAACCTCCATTAAAGCTTGAACTTATTTAATTTAAGCTGCCTATGTATTATCTTAAAGTTTTAGGGGAATCAAAGCATACGTAGTTCTAGTACTTTAATTTTTCCATTTGAAATAAAAGATTTAATAGGACCTTAGTATTCTTTGAACCTTTTCGAAATCACACCACACCCTGCGTTAAAACTTAGACTTATTTTATTTAAGCTGCCTACGTATCCTCTTAAAGTTTTTGATGAACCAAAGTATATGTAGTTCTTTTACTTTTACTTTTTGACTAAGAAATAAATGATTCAATAGGGCCTCAGTATTCTTTGGAACTTTTCTAAACCACTCCAAACCCTACCTTAAAGCTTGGACTTTTTTTATTAAAGCTGCCTACGTATCATCTCAAAAGTATTAGAGGAATCAAAGCATACGTAGTTCTTTTACTTTTGTTTTTCTCTTTATGATGTAAATGATTTAATAGAGACTTAGTTATAGTATCATGACACTTGTCAAAACAAATCCACAACCTCTTAAAGTTTAGAGGAATCAAGCTTAGCCTTTTTTTTCTATTTTTTAATAAGTCTACCTAAAGTATCCTCTTAAAGTTTTAGAGGAATCAAAGCATATGTATTTTTTATTTACTTTTGTTTTCCTCTTAAAGTTTTAGAGGAATCTCATATGAAATAAAAATAAATTAATAGGGCTTTAGTATTCTTTGAAACTTTTCCACATCACTCCACAAAGTTTGGGCCCCTACGTACTCTTAAAGTTTTAAATCTTGGACTTTTTTTTAATTAAAGCTTCCTATGTATCCCCACACCCCGCATTAAAATTTTAGAGGTATCAAAGCATACAAAGTTCTTTTATTTTTATTTTTCTTTATATGATGTAAATGATTTAATAGAGCCTTAGTTATTGTATCTTAAACCTTTTTAAAACAACTCCACTACCTGCCTTGAAGCTTGGACTTTTTTTATTTTAAGCTACATATGTATCCTTTTTAAGTTTTAAAGGAATCAAAGCTTATGTAGTTATTCTTTTTTCTATATGACATAAATATCTTAGGAGGGACTTAATATACTATGTACCATTTCAAAACCAATCGAAGAAATTCCTTAATGCTAAGACTTATTTAATTTACCATAACTTTTTTCTATATAAAATAAGTGATTTAATAGGGCGTATCGACTTTTCCAGACTTTTAGGAGAATCAAAGCTTTACGTAGTTCTTTTTTAGGTTTTTGTTGTATTTTATTTTTTCATAAATGATTTAATAGGGTCTTAGTTATTATTTTATGGGCGTTTTCAAAATCACACCCCAACCTATCTTGAAGCTTGGACTTATTTAATTTAAGCTGCTTTCGTATCCTCTTAAAGTTTTCGAGGAATCAATGCTTAAGTAGTTCTTTTACTTTTATTTTTTCTCTATGTCAAATAATTTAACATGACATTACTCAACACCCTGCCTGAAAGTTTGGAATTTTTTTATTAAAGCAGCCTACGCATCCTCTTAAAGTTTAAGAGGAATCAAAGCATACGTAGTTCTTTTACTTTTATTTTTCTCTTTATAATGTAAATGATTTAATAGAGCCTTAGTTATAGTATTCAAAACAACTCCACTACCTGCGTCGAAGCTTGGATTTTTTTTATTTTAAGTTGCCTACGTATCCTCTTAAAGTTTTAGAGGAATCAAAGCATACGTAGTTCTTTTACTTTTATGTTTTCTCTAAAAATAAATGATTTAATAGGGCCTTAATATTCTTTGGACCTTTTACAAACCATACCACACCCTGCCTTAAAGCTTGAGCTTATTTTATATAAGCAGCATACATATCCTCTTAAAATTTTAGAGGAATCAAAGCATACATAGTTCTTTTACATTTATTTTTTCTTTTTGAAATAAAAGACTCGATAGGGCCTTAGTATTCTTTGGAACTTTTCCACATCACTCCACACCCTGCATGAAAGCTTGGACTTTTTTTATTAAAGCTGCCTACGTATCCTCTTAAAATTTTTGAGGAATCAAAGCATACGTAGTTCTTTTATTTTTACTTTTCTTTATATGATGTAAATGATTTAATAGAGCCTTGGTTATAGTTTTCAAAACAACTCCACTACCTGCGTTGAAGCTTGGACTTTTTTATTTTAAGTTGCCAATATATCCTCTTAAAGTGTTAGATGAATCAAAGCATACTTAGTTCTTTGACTTTCATGTTTTCTATTTACTTTAATAAGTCTATGCATCTTTTTAAAGTTTTAGACGATTCATAGCCTACGTAGCTTTTTTACCATAACTTTTTTTCTATATGAAATAAGTGATTTAATAGGGCCCTAGTTAGTAATCTATGGATCTTTTCCAAATCACTCCACAACCTCCATTGAAGCTTGAACTTATTTAATTTTTAGTTGCCTACGTGTCCTCGTAAAGTTTTAAAGGAATCAAAGCATATGTAGTTCTTGTACTTTTATTTTTTCTCTATGAAATATATGATTTAATAGGGCCTTAGTATTCTTTGGACCTTTTCCAAATCACACCACCCTGCCTTAAAGTTTGGGCTCATTTTTTTAGAGCTGCCTACGTATCCTCTTAAAGTTTTAGAGGAATCAAAGCATATGTAGTTCTTTTACTTTTATTTTTTCTCTATGAAATAAAAGACTCAATAAGGCCTTAGTATTCTTTGGAACTTTTCGACGTCACTCCACACCCTGCAAGATAGCTTGGACTTTTTTATCAAAACTGCCTACGCATCCTCTTAAACATTTTTAGGAATAAAAGCATACGTAGTTCTTTTGTTTTTATTTTTCTCTATATGATGTAAATGATTTAATAGAGCCTTGGTTATAGTGTCATGACAATTTTCAAAACAACTCCACTACCTGCCTTGAAGCTTGGACTTTTTTATTTTAAGCTGCCTACGTATCCTTTTAAAGTTTTAAAGGAATCAAAGCTTTACGTAGTTCATTTGGTTTTATTTCTTTTTCCATATGATGCAAATGATTTAATAGGGACTTAGTTCATATACTATGGACCTTTTTAAAACCACACCACAATATGCCTAAATCTTGGACTTATTTACTTTAATAAGTCTATGCATCCTTTTAAAGTTTTAGACGATTCATAGCCTACGTAGTTTTTTTACCATAACTTTTTTTCTATATAAAATAAGTGATTTAATAGGGCCCTAGTTAGTAATCTATGGATCTTTTCCAAATCACTCCACAACCTCCATTGAAGCTTGAACTTATTTAATTTTTAGCAGCCTACTTGTCCTCGTAAAGTTTTAAAGGAATCAAAGCATAAGTAGTTCTTGTACTTTTATTTTTTCTCATGAAATATATGATTTAATAGGGCCTTAGTATTCTTTGGACCTTTTACAAATCACACCACACCCTACTTTGAAGCTTGGACTTATTTATTTAAGCAACCTACGTGTCCTATTAATGTTTTAAAGGAATCAAAGCATTCGTAGTTCTTTTACTTTTATTTTTTCTCTATGAAATAAAAGACTTAATAGGGCCTTAGTATTCTTAGTAACATTTACAAATCACTCCACACCCCGCATGAAAGATTGAACTTTTTTTATTAAAGCTGCCAACGTATCCTCTTAAAGTTTTAGAGGAATCAAAGCATATGTAATTCTTTTACTTTTATTTTTCTCTTTATAATGTAAATGATTTAATAGAGCCTAAGTTATAGTATTCAAAACAACTACACCACTTGCGTTGAATCTTGGACTTTTTTATTTCAAGCTGCCTATGTATCCTCTTAAAGTTTTAAAGGAATCAAAGCTTATGTAGTTCTTTTACTTTTTTGTTTTCTATAAGAAATAAATGATTTAATATGGCCTTAATATTCTTTGGAGCTTTTTCAAATCGCACCACACCAAAGTTTGGGCTTATTTTATTTAAGCTGCCTATGTATCATCTTAAAGTTTTATAGGAATCAAAGCATACATAGTTCTTTTACATTTATTTTTTCTATATGAAATAAAAGACTCAATAGGGCCTTAGCATTCTTTGGAACTTTTCCACATCACTCCACACCCTGCCTGAAAGCTTGGACCTTTTTTTATTAAAGCTGCCTACGTATCATCTTAAAATATTTGAGGAATAAAAGCATACATAGTTCTTTTATTTTTATTTTTCTCTATATGATGTAATTGATTTTATAGATCCTTAGTTATAGTATCATGACCATTTTCAAAACAACTCCATTACGTGCCTTGAAGCTTGGACTTTTGTCTTTGAAGCTGCCTACGTATCCTTTTAAAGTTTCAGAGGAACAAAAGCTTACGTAGTTCTTTTACTTTTTTATGTGACATAATTAACTTAATAGGGACTTAATATACTATGGCCCTTTTCAAAACCACTCCACAACATGCCTTATTGCTATGACTTATTTGATTTAAGCGGCATACGTATCCACTTGGACTTTAGGCGAATCAAAGCTTACGTAGTTCTTTAGATTTTTTTATTCCTCTATGTCATAAACTATTTAATAGGGCCTTATTTAGTATTTTATGGGCCTCTTCAAAATCACTAACCTACCAGTCTTGAAGCTTGGACTTATTTGATTTAAGTTGCCTTCGTATCCTCTTAAAATTTTGGAGGAATCAAGGCTTAAGTAGTTCTTTTACATTTATTTTTTCTATATGACATAAATGATTTAATATGTCCTTAGTATTCTTTGTACCTTTTCAAAATCGATCCACACCTTACCATAAAGCTCGGACTTATTTTCCTTATGTTGTTTACGTATTGTCTTAGAATTTTTTAGCAATCAATTCTTACGTAGTTCTTTTACTATTATTTTCTATATAATATAAATGATTTGATTGGGCCTTAGTTATAATAATATGACCCTTTTCAAAACCACTCCACAACTTGTCTTAATGCTAGGACCTTTCTATTTTAGGCTACCTACGTATCCTCTTAAAGTTTTAAAGAAATTAAAGCTTATGTAGTTCATTTGCATTTATTTCTTTTTCCATAAGATGTAAATGATTTAATAGGGACTTAGTTCAAATACTATGGACCTTTTTAAAACCACACCTCAATATGCCTAAATCTTGGACTTATTTAATTAAATACTTATATGCATCCTTTTAAAGTTTTAGACAATTCAAAGCCTATATAGTTCTTTTACCACACCTTTTTTCTATATGAAATAAGTGATTTAATAGGGCCCTAGTTAGTAATCTGTGGATCTTTTCCAAATCACTCCACAACCTCCATTGAAGCTTGAACTTATTTGATTTTTAGCTGCCTACGTATCCTAGTAAAGTTTTAAAGGAATCAAAGCATACATAATTCTTGTAGTTTTATTTTTTCTCTATGAAATAAAGGATTTAATACGGCCTTAGAATTCTTTAGACCTTTTTCAAATCACACAACATCCTGCCTTAAGGCTTTCACTTATTTATTTAAGCTACCTACGTGTCCTCTTAAAGTTTTAGAGGAATGAAAGCATAAGTAGTTCTTTTACTTTTATTTTTTCTCTAAGAAATAAAAGTTTAATAAGGCCTTATTATTCTTTGTAACATTTACAAATCACTCCACACCATGCCTAAAAGCTCGAACTTTTTTTATTAAAGCTCGAAAGTTTTAGAAGAATCTTTTTTTTCTCTTTATTAAATGATTTAATAGAGCCTTAGTTATAGTATTCAAAACAACTCCACTACTGCGTCGCTTGGACTTTTTAAAGTTTCCTCTTAAAGTTTTAGAAGAATCAAAGCATACGTAGTTCTTTTACTTTTATGTTTTCTCTTAGAAATAAATGATTTAATAGGGCCTTACTATTCTTTGGACCTTTTTCAAATCACACCACACCCTACCTTAAAGCTTGGCCTTATTTTATTTAAGATGCCTACGTATCCTCTTAAAGTTTAAGAGGAATCAAAGCATACGTAGTTCTTTTACACTTATATTTTCTCTATGAAATAAAAGACTCGATAGGGCCTTAGTATTCTTTGAAACTTTTCCACATCACTCCACACCCTGCCTGAAAGCTTGGGTTTTTTATTAAAGCTACCTACATATCCTCTAAAAGTTTTTGAGGAATCAAAGCATACGTAGTTCATTTAATTTTATTTTTCTCTTGTGATGTAAATGATTTAATAGAGCCTTAGTTATAGTATAATGACCCTTTTCAAAAAAACTCCACTACCTGCCTTGAAGTTTGGACTTTTTTATTTTAAGCTGCTTATGTATCCTTTTAAAGTTTTAGAGGAATCAAAGCTTACGTAGTTTTTTTCTTTTTTTTATATGACATAACTAATTTAATAGAGACTTAATATACTATGGACCTTTTCAAAACCACTCAACAACATGCCTTAATGCTAAGACTTAATTTATTTAAACGCATATATATCCACTTGGACTTTAGTGGAATCAAAGCTTACGTAGTTCTTTAATTTTTTTAATTTCTTTATGTCATAATTTATTTAATGGGGCCTTAGTTTGTATTTTATGGGCCTTTTCAAAATCACTCCCCAACCTATCTTGACGCTTGGTCTTTTTTAATTTAAGCAGCCTTCGTATCCTTTTAAAGTTATGGAGGAATCAAGGCTTAAGTAGTTCTTTAACTTTTATTTTTACTATATGACATAAATGATTTAATATGGCCTTAGTATTCTTTGTACCTTTTCAAAATCGATCCACACCTTTCCATAAAGCTTGGACTTATTTTCCTTATGATGCCTACGTATTGTCTTAGAATTTTTTAGCTATCAATTCATACGTAGTTCTTTTACTATTATTTTTCTATATGACATAAATGATTTGATTGTGCCTTACTTACAATAATAAAATCACTACACAACTTGTCTTGATGCTTGGACCTTTCTATTTTTGGCTACTTACGTATCCTCTTTAAGTTTTTAAGAAATCAAAGCTTACGTAGTTCATTTGCTTTTATTTCTTTTTCCATATGATGAAATGATTTAATAGGAACTTAATTCATATACTATGGACCTATTTAAAACCACACCACAACATGCCTAAATCTTGGACTTATTTACTTTAATAAGTCTATGCATCCTTTTAAAGTTTTAGATGATTCAAAGCCTACATAGCTCTTTTACCACAACTTTTTTCTATACGAAATAAGTGATTTAATAGGGCCCTAGTTAGTAATCTATGGATCTTTTCCAAATCACTCCACAACCTCCATTGAAGCTTGAACTTATTTAATTTTTAGTTGCCTACGTATCCTCATAAAGTTTTAGAGGTATCAAAGCATACATAGTTCTCGTACTTTTATGTTACTCTATAAAATAAATGATTTAATAGGGACTTAGAATCCTTTGGATCTTTTCTAAATCACACAACACCCAGCCTTAAAGCTTGGACTTATTTATTTAAGCTGCATGTACGGATCATCTTAATGTTTTAGAGGAATCAAAGCATGCGTAGTTCTTTTACTTTTATTTTTTCTCTATGAAATAAAAACTTAATAGACCTTATAATACTTTGTAACATTTGCAAATCACTCCACCCCTTGCCTAAAAGCATGGACTTTTTTTATTAAAGCTGCCTACGTATCCTCCTAAAGTATTAAAGGAATCAAAGGATATGTAGTTCTTTTACTTTTGTTTTTCTCTTTATAATGTAAATGATTTAATAGAGCCTTAGTTATAGTATTCAAAACAACTCCACTACCTACGTTGAAGCTTAGGATTTTTTATTTTAAGCTACCATTGTATCCTCTTAAAGTTTTAGAGGAATCAAAGCATATGTAGTTCTTTTACTTTTATGTTTTCTCTTAGAAATAATTGATTTTATAGGGCCTTACAATTCTTTGGACCTTTTTCAAATCACACCACACCCTGCCTTAAAGCTTGGGCTTATTTTATTTAAGCTGCCTACGTATCCTCTTAAATATTTAACAAAAACTTAGTTATAGTATCATGACCCTTTTCAAAATAACTCCACTACCTGCCTTGAAGCTTGGACATTTTATTTTAAGCTGCCAACGTATCCTCTTCAAGATTCAGAGGAATCAAAGCTTACGTAGTTCTTTTACTTTTTTTTTATATGACATAATTAACTTAATAGGGACTTAATATACTATGGGCCTTTTCAAAACAACTCCACAACATGCCTTAATGCTAAGACTTATTTGATTTAAGCGGCATACGTATCCACTTGGACCGTTAAGGAATCAAAGCTTACATAGATCTTTAAATTTTTTTTATTTCTCTATGTCATAAATGATTTAATAGGGCTTTAGTTAGTATTTTATGTGCCTTTTCAAAATCACTCCCCAACCACTCTCAGAGCTTGGACTTTTTTATTT
This sequence comes from Stephania yunnanensis, assembly GCA_039657365.1. Lineage (NCBI taxonomy): Eukaryota > Viridiplantae > Streptophyta > Magnoliopsida > Ranunculales > Menispermaceae > Stephania > Stephania yunnanensis. The sequence continues at coordinate 41,502,686 of CM077590.1, read as the reverse complement.
AAGTTGCCTTCGTATCCTCTTGAAGTTTTGGAATAATCAAGGCTTAAGTAGTTCTTTTACTTTTGTTTTTTCTATATGACATAAATGATTTAATATAGCCTTAGTATTCTTTGTACCTTTTCAAAATCGATCCACACCTTGTCATAAAGCTTGGACTTATTTTCCTTATGTTGCCTACCTATTGTCTTAGAATATTTTAGCTATCAATTCTTATGTAGTTCTTTTACTATTATTTCTCTATATGACATAAATGATTTTATAGGGCCTTAGTTATAATAATATGACCCTTTTCAAAATCACTCCAAAACTTGCCTTGATGCTTGGACCTTTCTATTTTTGGCTACCTACGTATCCTTTAAAGTTTTAAAGAAATCAAAACTTACGTAGTTCTTTTGCTTTTCTTTCTTTTAGATATGATGCAAATGATTTAATAGGGACTTAGTTCATATACTAATGGACCTTTTAAAAACCACACCACAACATGCCTAAATCTTTGACTTATTTACTTTAATAAGTCTATGCATCTTTAAAGTTTTAGATGATTCAAAGCTTACATAGTTCTTTTACCATAACTTTTTTTCTATAAGACATAAGTGATTTACTAAGGCTTTTGTTAGTAATCTATGTATCTTTTCCAAATCACTCCACAACCTTCATCGAAGGTTGAACTTATTTAATTTTTAGTAGCTACTAAGTATCCTTTTATAGTTTGAGAGGAACCAAAGCGTACGTAGTTCTTGTACTTTTATTTTTTCTCTATGAAATAAATGATTTAATAGGGCCTTAGAATTTTTTGGAACTTTTTCAAATCACACAACACCCTGCCTTAAAGCTTGAACTTATTTATTTAAGCTGCCTACGTATCCTCTTAAAGTTTTAGAGGAATCAAAGCATACGTAGTTCTTTTACTTTTATTTTTTCTCTATGAAAAAAAAGACTTAATAGGACCTTAGTATTCTTTGGAACTTTTCCACATCACTCCACACCCTGCCTAAAAGATTGGACTTTTTTTATTAAAGCTTCCTACGTATCCTCTTAAAGTTTTAGAGGAATCAAATCATACGTAGATCATTTTATTTTATTTTTCTCTTTATAATGTAAATGATTTAATAGAGCCTTAGTTATAGTATAATGACCTTTTTCAAAAAAAAAACTCCACTACCTGCCTTGAGGTTTGGACTTTTTTATTTTAAGCTGCTTACGTTTCCATTTAAAGTTTTAGATGAATCAAAGCTTACGTAGTTCTCTTACTTTTTTTATATGACATAATTAACATAATATGGACTTAATATACTATGGACCTTTTCAAAACCACTCCACAACATGCCTTAATTCTAGGACTTATTAGATTTAAGCGGCATACGTATCCACTTGGACTTTTATGGGAATCAAAGCTTACGTAGTTCTTTAATTTTTTTATTTCTCTATGTCATAAATGATTTAATAGGGCCTTACTTAGTATTTTATGGGCCTTTTCAAAATCACTCCCCAACCTCTTTTGGAGCTTTGACTTATTTAATTTAAGTTGCCTTCGTATCCTCTTGAAGTTTTAGAGGAATCAAGGCTTAGGTAGTTCTTTTACTTTTGTTTTTTCTATATGACATAAATGATTTAATAAGCCTTAGTATTCTTTATACCTTTTCAAAATCGATCCACACCTTGTCATAAAGCTTGGACTTATTTTCCTTATGTTGCCTACCTTTAGTCTTAGAATTTTTTAGCAATCAATTCATATGTAGTTCTTTCACTATTATTTTTCTATATGACATAAATGATTTTATAGGGCCTTAGTTATAATAATAGCCTTTTCAAAACCACTCCGAAACTTGCCTTGATGCTTGGACCTTTCTATTTGAGGCTACCTACGTATCCTCTTAAAGTTTTAAAGAAATCAAAACTTACGTAGTTCTTTTTCTTTTATTTCTTTTAGATATGATGCAAATGATTTAATAGGGACTTAGTTCATATACTATGGACCTTTTAAAAATCACACCACAACATGCCTAAATCTTGGACTTATTTACTTTAATAAGTCTATGCATCCTTTTAAAGTTTTAGATGATTCAAAGCCTACATAGTTTTTTACCATAACTTTTTTTCTATATGAAATAAGTGATTTACTAAGGCTTCAGTTAGTATTCTATGTATCTTTTCCAAATCACTCCACAACCTCCATCGAAGGTTGAATTTATTTAATTTTTAGCTGCCTACGTATCCTTTTATAGATTTAGAGGAATCAAAGCATACGTAGTTCTTGTACTTTTATTTTTTCTCTATGAAATAAATGATTTAATAGGGCCTTAGAATTATTTGGACCTTTTTCAAATCACACAACACCTTGCCTTAAAGCTTGAACTTATTTATTTAAGCTGCCTACGTATCCTCTTAAAGTTTTAGCGGACTCAAAGCATACGTAGTTCTTTTACTTTTATTTTTTCTCTATGAAATAAAAGACTTAATAGGACCTTAGTATTCTTTAGAACTTTTCCATATCACTCCACGCCCTTGCTTACGTATCCTCTTAAAGTTTTAGAGGAATCAAAGCATACGTAGTTCATTTAATTTTATTTTTCTCTTTATATTGTAAATGATTTAATAGAGCCTTAGTTATAGTATAATGACCCTTTTCAAAAAACACCACTACCAGCCTTGAAGTTTGGACTTTTTTTATTTTAAGCTGCCTACGTATCCTTTTAAAGTTTCAAAGGAATCAAAGCTTACGTAGTTCTTTTACTTTTTTTTATATGACATAATTATCTTAATAGGGACTTAATATACTATGGACATTTTCAAAGCCATTCCACAACATGCCTTAATGCTAAGACTTATTTGATTTAAGCGGCATACATATCCACTTGGACTTTTAGTGGAATCAAAGCTTACGTAGTTCTTTAAGTTTTTTTTATTTCTCTATTTCTAATAGGGCCTTAGTTATTATTTTATGGGCCTTTTCAAAATTACTCCCCAACCTATCTTGAAGCTTTGTCTTATTTAATTTAAGTTGTCTTCGTATCCTCTTAAAGTTCTGGAGGAATCAAGGCTTAAGTAGTTCTTTAACTTTTATTTTTACTATATGACGTAAATGATTTCATATGGCCTTAGTATTATTTGTGCCTTTTCAAAATCAATCCACACCTTGCCATAAAGCTATGACTTATTTTCCTTATGCTGCCTACGTATTGTCTTAGGATTTTTTAGCTATCAATTCATACGTAGTTCTTTTACTATTTTTTTTCTATATAACATAACTAATTTGATAGGGCCTTACTTACAATAATGCGACCCTTTTCAAAACTACTACACAACTTGTCTTGATGCTTGGACCTTTCTATTTTTGGCTACCTACGTATCCTCTTTAAGTTTTTAAGAAATCAAAGCTTACGTAATTCATTTGCTTTTAATTCTTTTTCCATATGATGCAAATGATTTAATAGGAAATTAGTTCAAATATTGTGGACCTATTTAAAACCACACCACAACATGCCTAAATCTTGGTCTTATTTACTTTAATAAGTCTATGCATCCTCTTAAAGTTTTTGCTGCCTACGTATCCTCGTAAAGTTTTAGAGGAATCAAAGCATGCGTAGTTCTTGTACTTTTATTTTCACTCTATAAAATAAATGATTTAGTAGGGACTTAGAATTCTTTGGACCTTTTCTAAATCACACAACACCCAGCCTTAAAGCTCGGACTTATTTATCTAAGCTGCCTACGTAACATCTTAAAGTTTTAGAGCAATCAAAGCATGCGTAGTTCTTTTACTTTTATTTTTTCTCTATGAAATAAAAGACTTAATAGGACCTTATTATACTTTGTAACATTTACAAATCACTCCACGCCCTTCCCAAAAGCTTGGACTTTTTTTTATTAAAGCTGCCTACGTATCCTCCTAAAGTATTAAAGGAATCAAAGCATACGTAGTTCTTTTACTTTTATTTTTCTCTTTATAATGTAAATGATTTTATAGAGCCTTAGTTATAGTATTCAAAACAATTCCACTACCTACGTTGAAGCTTAGGATTTTTTATTTTAAGTTGCCTATGTAATCCTCCTAAAGTTTTAGAGGAATCAAAGCATACATAGTACTTTTAATTTTCTATTTTCTCTATGAAATAAATGATTTAATAGGACCTTAGAATTCTTTGGACCTTTTTCAAATCACACAACACCTTGCCTTAAAGCTTGAAATTATTTATTTAAGCTGCCTACGTATCCTCTTAAAGTTTAGAGGAATCAAAGCATACATAGTTCTTTTACCTTTATTTTTTCTCTATGAAATAAAAGACTTAATAGGACCTCAGTATTCTTTGGAACTTTTTCACATCACTCCACACCCTGCCTAGAAGCTTTGACTTTTTTTTATTAAAGCTGCTAACGTACCCTCTTAAAGTTATAGAGGAATCAAAGCATACGCAGTTCATTTACTTTAATTTTTCTCTTTATAATGTAAATGATTTAATAGAGCCTTAGTTATAGTATTCAAAACGACTCCACTACCTGCGTTGAATATTGGACTTTTTAATTTTAAGCTGCCTATGTATCCTCTTAAAGTTTTAGAGGAATCAAAGCATACGTAGTTCTTTTACTTTTATATTTTTACTAAGAAATAAATGATTTAATAGGGCCTTACTATTCTTTGGACCTTTTTCAAATCACACCACACCCTGCCTTAAAGCTTGGACTTATTTTATTTAAGCAGCCTACGTATCATCTTAAAGTTTTAGAGGAATCAAAGCATAAGTAGTTCTTTTACATTTATTTTTTCTCTATGAAATAAAAGACTCGATAAGGCCTTAGTATTCTTTGGAACTTTTCCACATCACTCGAGACCCCTGCCTGAAAGCCTGGAATTTTTTTTATCAAAGCTGCCAGCGTATCCTCTTAAATTTTTTGAGGAATCAAAGCATACGTAGTTCATTTATTTTGTTTTTCTCTATATGGTTTAAATGATTTAATAGAGCCTTAGTTATAGTATCATGACCCCTTTCAAAACGACTCCACTACCTGGCTTGAAGCTTGGACTTTTTTATTTAAAGCTGCCTACGTATCCTTTTAAAGTTTCGGAGGAATCAAAGCTTACGTAGTTCTCCTATGTTTTTTTATATGACATAATTAACATAATATGGTCTTAAAATACTATGGACCTTTTCAAAACAACTCCACAACATGCCTTAATACTAAGACTTATTTGATTAAAGTTGCATATGTATCCACTTGGACTTTAAGGGGAATCAAAGCTTACGTAGCTCTTTAATTTTTTTTTTCTCAATGTCATAAATGATTTAATAGGACCTTACTTACCATTTCAAAACCACTCCACAACTTTTCTTGATGATTGGACCTTTCAATTTTAGGCTACCTACGTATCCTCTTAAAGTTTTAGAGAAATCAATGCTTACATAGTTCATTTGCTTTTATTTCTTTATCTATAGGATGCAAACGATTTAATAGGGACTTAGCTAATATACTATTAACCTTTTTAAAACCACACCATAACATGCCTAAATATTAGACTTATTTACTTTAATAAGTCTAAGCATCCTTTTAAAGTTTTAGACTTTTCAAAGCCTACGTAGTTCTTTTACTATTATTTTTCTCTATATGACATAAGTGATTTAATAGGGCTCTAGTTAGTAATCTATGGGTCTTTTCCAAGTCACTCCACAACATCCATTGAAGCTTGAACTAATTTAATTTTTAGTTGCCTAAGTATCCTCTTAAAGTTTTAGAGGAATCAAAGCATATGTAGTTCTCGTACTTATATGTTTTCTCCAAGAAATAAATTATTTAATAGGGCCTTAGTATTCTTTGGACCTTTTCCAAATCACACCATGCCCTGCGTTGAATCTTGGACTTTTTAATTTTAAGCTGCCTATATATCCTTGTAAAGTTTTTGAGAAATCAATGCATACGTAGTTCTTTTACTTTTATGTTTTCAATAAGAAATAAATGATATAATAGGGCCTTACAATTCTTTGGACCTTTTTCAAATCACACCACACCCTGCCTCAAAGGTTGGACTTATTTTATTTAAGCTGCCTACGTATCCTCTTAAAGATTTAGAGGAATCAAAGCATACGTAGTTCTTTTACATTTATTTTTCTCTTTATGATGTAAATGATTTAATAAAGCCTTAGTTATAGTATTCAAACCAACTCCACTACCTGTGTTGAAGTTTGGACTTTTTATTTTAAGCTGCCTATGTATCCTATTAAAGTTTTAGAGGAATCAAAGCATACGTAGTTCTTTTACTTTTATGTTTTCTCCAAGAAATAAATGATTTAATAGGGCCTTAGTAATCTTTGGACCTTTTCCAAATCACACCACGCCCTGCCTTAAAGCTTAGACTTATTTATTTAAGTTGCCAACGTATCCTCTTAAAGTTTCAGAGGAATCAAAGCATACATAGTTATTTCACTTTTATTTTTTCTCTTTGAAATAAAAGACCTAATAGGGCCTTAGTATTCTATGGAACTTTTCTACATAACTCCACACCCTACCTTAAAGCTTGGTCTTTTTTTATTTAAGTTGCCTACGTATCCTCTTAAATTTTTAAAGGAATCAAAGTATACGTAGTTCTTGCACTTTTCCTTTTCTCTATAAAATAAATGATTAAATAGGGCCTTAGTATTCTTTGGACTTTTTCCAAATCACACCACACCCTGCCTTAAAGCTTGAACTTATTTATTTAAGCTCTTTACGTATCCACTTAAAGTTTCAGAGGAATCAAAGTATACTTAATTCTTTTACTTTTACTTTTTATCTAAGAAATAAATTATTTAATAGGGCTTTAGTATTCTTTGTAACATTTACAAATCACTCAACACCCTGCCTTAAAGCTTGGATTTGTTTTATTTAAGCTGCTTACGTATCATCTTAAAGTTTTAGAGGAATCAAAGCATACGTAGTTCTTTTACTTTTACTTTTTCTCTAAGAAATGAATGATTTAATATGGCCTAAGTATTGTTTGTAACTTTTCCACATCACTCCACTCCCTGTTAGAAAGCTTGGACTTTTTTTTTATTAAAGTTGCCAACGTATCTCTAAAAATCTTTGAAGAATCAAAGCGTATGTAGTTCTTTTATTTTTATTTTTCTCTATATGACGTAAATGATTTAATAGAGCCTTAGTTATAGTATCATGACCCTTTTCAAAATATCTCCCCTACCTGCCTTGAAGCTTTGACCTTTTAATTTTAAGCTGTCTATGTATCATCTTAAAGTTTTATAGGAATTAAAGCATACGTAGTTCTTTTACTTTTATGTATTCTCCAAGAAATAAATGATTTAATAGGGCCTTAATATTCTCTGGACCTTTTCCAAATCACACCACACCCTGCCTTAAAGCTTGGATTATTATTTTTTTTGTTTTAAGCTGCCTACTTATCCTCTTAAAGTTTTAGAGGAATCAAAACATACGTAGTTCTTTTACTATTATTTTTTCTCTATGAAATAAAAGACTTAATAGGGGGCTTAGTATTCTTTGGAACTTTTCTGCATCAGTCCACACCCTGCCTGAAAGCTTGGACTTTTTATCAAAGCTGCCTACGTAACCTCTTAAAGTTTTAGAGGAATCAAAGCATGTGTAGTTCTTTTATTTCTACTTTTCTCGATATGATGTAACTGATTTAGTAGAGCCTTAGTTATAGTGTCATGACCCTTTTCAAAACAACTCCACGACCTGCCTTGAAGCTTGGACTTTTTTATTTTAAGCTGCCTATGTATCCTCTTAAAGTTTTAGAGGAATCAAACTATATGTAATTCTTTTACTTTTATGTTTTCTCTAAGAAATAAATGATTTAATAGGGCCGTAGTATTCTTTGGAATTTTTCCAAATCACACCACACCCTGCCTAATAAAGCATGAACTTATTTTATTTAAACTGCCTTTCTGTCCTCTTAAAGTTTTAGAGGAATCAAAGCATACGTAGTTCTTTTACTTTTAGTTTTTCTCTATCAAATAAAAGACTCAATAGGGCCCTTAGTATTCTTTGGAACTCTTCCACATCACTCCACACCCTGCCTGAAAGCTTAGACTCTTTTTATTAAAGCTGCCTACGTATCCTCTTAAGATTTTTGAGGAATCAAAGTATACGTAGTTCTTTTCTTTTTATTTTCTCTATATGATGTAAATGATTTGATAGAGCCTTTTCAAAACAACTCCACTACCTATCTTTAAGCTTGGATATTTTTTATTTTAAGCTGCTTATGTATCCTCTTAAAGTTTTAGAGGAAACAAAGCATACGTAATTCTTTTACTTTTATGTTTTCTCTAAGAAATAAATAATTTAATAGGGCATTAGTATTCTTTGGATCTTTTCCAAATCACACGAGAACCTGCCTTAAAGCTAGGACTTATTTTATTTAAGCTGTCTACGTATCCTCTTAAAGCTTTAGAAGAATCAAAGCATACGTAGTTCTTTTACTTTTATTTTATTCTCTATAAAAAAAACTTAATAGGGACTTAGTATTCTTTGGAACTTTTAGAGATCACTCCACACCCTGCCTGAAAGCTTGGACTTTTTTTATTAAAGCTGCCTACGTATCCTCTTAAAATTTTTTAGGAATCAAAGCATACGTAGTTCTTTTATTTTTATTTTTCTATATGATGTAAATGATTTAATAGAGCCTTAGTTATAGTATCATGAACCTTTTCAAAACAACTCCATTACTTGCCTTGAAGCTTGAACTTTTTTATTTTAAGCTGCCTATATATCCTCTTAAAGTTTTAGAGGAACCAAAGCTTACATAGTTCTTTTACTTTTTTTCTATATGACATAAATAACTAAATATGGACTTAATATACTATGGACCTTTTCAATACCACTCCACAAAATGCCTAAATGCTAGAGACTTATTTTATTTAAGCGGCATACATATCCACTTAGACATTTAGAGGAATCAAAGCTTACGTAGTTCTTTAAATTTTTTCTCTGTGTCATAAATAATTTAATAGGGCCTTAGTTAGTATTTTATGGCCCTTTTCAAAATCACACCCCAACCTGTCTTGAAGCTTAGACTTATTTAATTTAAGCTGCCTTCGTATCCTCTTAAAGTTTTGGAGGAATCAAGTCTGAAGTAGTTCTTTTACTTTTATTTAATAGAGCCTTATTTATAGTATCATGAACCTTTTCAAAACAACTCCACTACTTGCCTTGAAGCTTGAACTTTTTTATTTTAAGCTGCCTACGTATCCTCTTAAAGTTTTAGAGGAATCAAATTTTACATAGTTCTTTTACTTTTTTCTATATGACATAAATAACTTAATAGGGACTTAATATACTATGGACCTTTTCAATACCACTCCACAGAATGCCTTAATACTAAGACTTATTTAATTTAAGTGGCATACATATCCACTTAGACTTTTAGAGGAATCAAAGCTTATGTAGTTCTTTAAATTTTTTTCTCTATGTCATAAATAATTCAATAGGGCCTTAGTTAGTATTTTATGGCCCTTTTCAAAATCACACCCCAACCTGTCTTGAAGCTTGGACTTATTTAATTTAAGCTGCCTTCGTATCCTCTTAAAGTTTTGGTGGAATCAAGTCCTAAGTAGTTCTTTTACTTTTATTTTTTCTATATGACATAAATGATTTAATATGGCCTTAGTATTTTTTGTACCTTTTCAAAATCAATCCACACCCTGCCTTAAAACTTGGACTTATTTTCTTTATGTTGTCGATGTATTGTCTTAGAATTTTTTAGCAATCAATTCTTTCGTAGTTCTTTTACTATTATTTTTCTATATGACATAAATGACTCTATAGGGCCTTAGTTATAGTAATATGACCCTTTTCAAAACCACTCCACAACTTGCATTCATACTTGGAACTTTTTATTTTAAGCTACCTTCGTATCTTCTTAAAGTTTTAAAGAAATCGATGCTGACGTAGTTCATTTCCTTTTATTTCTTTTTCTATTTGATGCAAATGATTTAATAGGGAATTAGTTAGTATGTTATGAACCTTTTTATAACAACTCCACAACATGCCTTAAATCTTGGACTTATTTACTTTAATATGTCTTGTATCCTTTTAGAGTTTTTGAGAAATCAAAGCCTACGTAGTTCTTTTACCATTATTTTTTATATATGACATAAATGATTTAATAGGACCCTAGTTAGTAATCTATGGATCTTTTCCAAATCACTCCACAACCTCCCTTGATGCTTGAACTTTTTTTAATTTAAGCTGCATATGTATCCTCTTAAAGTTTTAGAGGAATCAAAGCATACGTAGTTCTTTTACTTTTATTTTTCTCTAAGAAATAAATGATTTAATAGGGCATTAGTATTCTTTGGACCTTTTCCAAATCACACCACACCCTACCCTAAAGCTTGGACTTATTTTATTTAGGCTACCTATGTATCCACTTAAAGTTATAAAGGAATCAAAGCATACATAGTTTTTTTTACTTTTACTTTTGCTCTAAGAAATAAATGATTTAATAGGGCCTTAGTATTCTTTGGACTTATTTATTTAAGCTGCTACGTATCCTCTTAAAGTTTTAGAGGAATCAAATCATACGTAGTTCTTTTAAATTTTGTATTTCTCTATGAAATAAAAGACTCAATAAGGCCTTAGTATTCTTTGAAACTTTTCCATATCATTTCACACCTTGCCTGAAAGCTTGGACTTTTTTATTAAAGCTGCCTACGTATCCTCTTAAGATTTTTGAGGAATAAAGCATACGTAGTTCTTTTATTTTTTTTTTCTCTATATGATGTAAATGATTTAATAGAGCCTAAGTTATAGTATTCAAACAACTCCACTACCTGCGTTGAATCTTGGACTTTTTAATTTTAAGCTGCCTATGTATCCTCTTAAAGTTTTAGAGGAATCAAAGCATACGTAGTTCTTTTAATTTTATTTTTTCTCTATGAAATAAATGATTTAATAGGGCCTTACTATTCTTTGGACCTTTTTCAAATCACACCACACCCCGCTTTAAAGCTTGGGCTTCTTTTATTTAAGCTGCCTTCGTATCCTCTTAAAGTTTTGAGGAATCAAAGCATACGTAGTTCTTTTATTTTTATTTTTCTATATATGATGTAAATAATTTAATTGAGACTTAGTTATAGTATCATGACCCTTTTGAAAACAACTCCACTACCTGCCTTGAAGCTTGGACTTTTTATTTTAAGCTGCCTACGTATCCTTTTAAAGTTTCAGAGGAATCAAAGCTTACGTAGTTCTTTTACTTTTTTTATATGAAATAATTAACTTAATAGGGACTTAATATACTATGGACCTTTTCAGAACCACTCCACAACATGCCTTAATGCTAAGATTTATTTGATTTAAGCGGCATACGTATGCACTTTGACTGTTAGGGGAATCAAAGCTTACGTAGATCTTTAAATTTTTTTTATATCTCTATGTCATAAATGATTTAATAGGTCCTTAGTTAGTATTTTATGGGCTTTTTTAAAATCACTCCCCAACCACTCTTAGAGCTTGGACTTATTTAATTTAAGCTGCCTTCGTATCCTCTTGAAGTTTTGGAATAATCAAGGCTTAAGTAGTTCTCTTACTTTTTTTTTTCTATAAGACATAAATGATTTAATATATCCTTAGTATTATTTGTACCTTTTCAAAATCGATCCACACCTTGTCATAAAGTTTGGACTTATTTTCCTTATGTTGCCTACCTATTATCTTAGAATTTTTTAGCAATCAATTCTTATGTAGTTCTTTTACTATTATTATTCTATATGACATAAATGATTTTATAGGGCCTTAGTTATAATAATATGACCCTTTTCAAAACCACTCCACAACTTGCCTTGATGCTTGAACCTTTCAATTTAAGGCTACCTACGTATCCTCTTAAAGTTTTAAAGAAATCAAAACTTACATAGTTCTTTTCCTTTTATTTCTTTTACCATATGATGCAAATGATTTAATAGGGACTTAGTTCATATACTATGGACCTTTTAAAAACCACACCACAACATGCCTAAATCTTGGACTTATTTACTTTAATATGTCTATGCATCCTTCTAATGTTTTAGATGATTCAAAGCCTACATAGTTCTTTTACCATAACATTTTTTCTATATGACATAAGTGATTTAATAAGGCTTCAGTTATTAATCTATGTATCTTTTCCAAATTACTCCACAACCTCCATCGAAGGGTTAACTTATTTAATTTTTAGGTGGCTACGTATCCTTTCATAGTTTTAGATGAATCAAAGCATACGTAGTTCTTGTACTTTCATTTTTTCTCTATGAAATAAATGATTTAGTAGGGCCTTAGAGTTCTTTGGACCTTTTCCAAATCACACAACACCCTACCTTAAAGCTTGAACTTATTTATTTAAGCTGCCTACGTATCCTCTTAAAGTTTTAGAGGAATCAAAGCAAACGTAGTTCATTTACTTTTTTTTTATTAAAGTTTGCCTACGTATCCTCTTAAAGTTTTAGAGGAATCAAAGCAACCGTAGTTCATTTACTTTATAATGTAAATGATTTAATAGAGCCTTAGTTATAGTATTCAAAACAACTCCACTACCTGCGTTGAATCTTGGACTTTTTAATTTTAAGCTGCCTATATATCCTTTAAAGTTTTAGAGAAATCAATGCATACGTAGTTCTTTTACTTTTATGTTTTCAATAAGAAATAAATGATTTAATAGGGCCTTACTATTCTTTGGACCTTTTTCAAATCACACCACACCCTGCCTTAAAGCTTGGACTTATTTTATTTAAGCTGCCTACGTATCCTCTTAAAGTTTTAGAGGAATCAAAGCATACGTAGTTCTTTTATATTTATTTTTTCTTTATGAAATAAAAGACTCGATAGGGCCTTAATATTCTTCGAAACTTTTCCACATCACTCGAGACCCTGCATGAAAGCCTGGACTTTTTTATCAAAGCTGCCTACGTATCCTCTTAAATGATTTTAGGAATCAAAGCATATGTAGTTCTTTTATTTTTATTTTTCTCTATATGATGTAAATGATTTAATTGAGACTTAGTTATAGTATAAACAACTCCACTACCTACCTTGAAGCTTTGATTTTTTATTTTAAGCCGCCTACGTGTCCTTTTAAAGTTTCAAAGGAATCAAAGCTTACGAAGTTCTCCTACTTTTTCTGATATGACATAATTAACATAATATGGACTTAATATACTATGGACCTTTTCAAAACCACTACACAGCATGCCTTAATACTAAGACATATTTGAATAAAGCGGCATACGTATCCACTTGGACTTTGAGGGGAACCAAAGCTAACGTAGTTCTTTAATTTTTTTTGTTTCTCTATGTCATAAATGATTTAATAGGGCCTTAGTATTTTATGGGCCTTTTCAAAATCACTCCCCAACCTCTTTCGGAGTAAGGACTTATTTAATTTAAGCTGCCTTCGAACCCTCTTAAAGTTCTAGAGGAATCAAGGCTTAAGTAGTTCTTTTACTTTTATTTTTTCTATATGACATAAATGATTTAATATGGCCTTAGTACTCTTTGTGCCTTTTCAAAATCGATCCACACCTTTCCATAAAGCTTGGACTTATTTTCCTTATGCTGCCTACGTATTGTCTTAGAATATTTTAGCAATCAATTCTTACGTAGCTCTTTTACTATTATTTTTCTATATGACATAAATGATTTGATAGGGCTTTAGTTATAGTAATATGACCCATTTCAAAACCACTCCACAACTTGTCTTGATGATTGGACCTTTCAGTTTTAGGCTACCTACGTATCCTCTTAAAGTTTTAGAGAAATCAATGCTTACATAGTTCATTTGCATTTATTTCATTTTCTGTATGATGCAAATGATTTAATAGGGACTTAGTTAATATACTATGAACCTTTTTAAAACTACACCACAACATGCCTAAATCTTGGACTTGTTTAGTTTAATAAGTATATGCATCCTTTTAAAGTTTTAGACGATTCAAAGCCTACGTAGTTCTTTTACTATTATTTTTCTCTATATAACATAAGTGATTTAATAGGGCCCTAGTTAGTAATATATGGATCTTTTCCAACTCACTCCACAACATCAATTGAAGCTTGAATATTTAATTTTTAGTTGTCTACGTATCCTCTTAAAGTTTTAGAGGAATCAAAGCATATGTAGTTCTCATACTTTTATATTTTCTCCAAGAAATAAATTATTTAATAGGGCCTTAGTATTCTTTGGACCTTTTCCAAATCACACCACGCCCTGCCTTAAAGCTTGGACTTATTTATTTAAGCTACCTACGTATCCTCTTTAAGTTTCAGAGGAATCAAAGCTTACGTAGTTCTTTTACTTTTATTTTTCTCTATGAAATAAAAGACTTAATAGGGCCTTAATATTCTATGTAACTTTTCCACATCACTCCACACCCTGCCTGAAAGCTTGGACTTTTTTTATTAAAGCTGCCTACGTATCCTCTTAAAGTTTTAGAGGAATCAAAGCATACGTAGTTCTTTTACTTTTATTTTTCTCTTTATGATGTAAATGATTTAATAAAGCCTTAGTTATAGTATTCAAAACAACTCCACTACCTGTGTTGAAGCTTGGACTTTTTTATTTTAAGCTGCCTATGTAGCCTATTAAAGTTTTAGAGGAATCAAATCGTACGTAGTTCTTTTACTTTTTGTTTTCTCCAAGAAATAAATGATTTAATAGGGCCTTAGTAATCTTTGGACCTTTTCCAAATCACACCATTCCCTGCCTTAAAGCTTAGACTTATTTATTTAAGCTGCCAACGTATCCTCTTAAAGTTTCAGAGGAATCAAAGCATACGTAGTTATTTCACTTTTTTTTTCTCTATGAAATAAAGGACCTAATAGGGCCTTAGTATTCTATGGAACTTTTCTACATAACTCCACACCCTACCTGAAAGCTTGGTCTTTTTTTATTAAAGTTGCCTATGTATCCTCTTAAATTTTAGAAGGACTCAAAGCATACATAGTTCTTGCACTTTTATTTTTCTCTATGAAATAAATGATTTAATAGGGCCTTAATATTCTTTGGACTTTTTCTAAATCACACCACACCCTGCCTTAAAGCTTGAACTTATTTAATAAGTTGTTTACATATCCACTTAAAGTTTTAGAGGAATCGAAGTATACTTAAATCTTTTACTTTTACTTTTTATCTAAGAAATAAATGATTTAATAGGGCCTTAGTATTCTTTGTAACATTTACAAATCACTCCGCACCCTGCCTTAAAGCTTGGACTTGTTTTATTTAAGCTGCCTACGTATCATCTTAAAGTTTTAGAGGAATCAAAGAATACGTAGTTCTTTTAGTTTTACTTTTTCTCTAAAAATAAATGATTTAATATGGCCTAAGTATTCTTTGTAACTTTTCCACATCACTCCACTCCCTACCTAAAAGCTTGGACTTTTTTTTTATTAAGTTGCCAACGTATCCTCTAAAAATCTTTGAGGAATTAAAGCGTACGTAGTTCTTTTATTTTTATTTTTCTCTATATGATGTAAATGATTTAATAGAGCCTTAGTTATAGTATGATGACCCTTTTCAAAACAACTCCACTACCTGCCTTCAAGCTTTGACTTTTTAATTTTAAGCCGTCTATGTATCCTCTTAAAGTTTATAGGAATTAAATCATACGTAGTGCTTTTACTTTTATGTTTTCTCTGAGAAATAAATGATTTAATAGGGCCTTAGTATTCAATGGACCTTTTTCAAATCACACCACACCCTGCCTTAAAGCTTGGATTTTTTTTTATTTTAAGCTGCCTACTTATCCTCTTAAAGTTTTAGAGGAATCAAAACATACGTAGTTCTTTTACTATTATTTTTTCTCTATGAAATAAAAGACTTAATAGGGGCTTAGTATTCTTTGGAACTTTTTCGCATTACTCCACACCCTGCTTAAAGCTTGGACTTTTTTATCAAAGCTGCCTACGTATCCTCTTAAAGTTTTAGAGGAATCAAAGGATACATAGTTCTTTTACTTATTATTTTTTTATATGACATAAATAATTTGATTGGTCCTTAGTTATAGTAATATGACCATTTTCAAAACCACTCCATAACTTGTCTTGATGATTGGACCTTTCAATTTTAGGCTACCTACGTATCCTCTTAAAGTTTTAGAGAAATCAATGCTTACATAGTTCATTTGCCTTTATTTTTTTTTTCTATATGATGCAACTGATTTAATAAGGACTTAGTTAATATACTGTGGACCTTTTTAAAACCACACCACAACATGCCTAAATCTTGGACTTATTTATTTTAATAAGTCTATGCATCCTTTTAAAGTTTTAGACGATTCGAAGCCTACGTAGTTCTTTTACTATTATTTTTCTCTTTATGACATAAGTAATTAATAGGGCCCTAGTTAGTAATCTTTGGATCTTTTCCAAATCACTCCACAACCTCCATTGAAGCTTGAACTTATTTAATTTTTAGCTGCCTACGTATCCTCTTAAAGTTTAAGAGGAATCAAAGAATACGTAGTTCTCGTACTTTTATGTTTTCTCCAAGAAATAAATTATTTAATAGGGCCTTAGTATTCTTTGGACCTTTTCCAAATCACACCACACCCTGTCTTAAAGCTTGGATTTTTTTTTTTAAGCTGCCTACTTATCCTCTTAAAATTGTAGAGGAATCAAAACATACGTAGTTTCTTTTACTATTATTTTTTTCTCAATGAAATAAAAGACTTAATAGGGGTTTAGTATTCTTTGGAACTTTTTTGCATCACTCCACACCCTGCCTGAAAGCTTGGACTTTTTTATCAAAGCTGCCTACGTATCCTCTTAAAGTTTTAGAGGAATCAAAGCATACGTAGTTCTTTTATTTTTATTTTTCTCAATATGATGTAACTGATTTAATATAGCCTTAGTTATAGTGTCATGACCCTTTTCAAAATAACTCCACTACCTGCCTCGAAGCTTGGACTTTTTTATTTTAAGTTGCCTATGTATCCTCTTAAAGTTTTGGAGGAATCAAACTATATGTAATTCTTCTACTTTTATGTTTTCTCTAAGAAATAAATGATTTAATAGGGCCTTAGTATTCTTTGGACCTTTTCTAAATCACACCACACCCTGCCTTAAAGCATGAACTTATTTTATTTAAGCTGCCTACCTGTCCTCTTAAAGTTTTAAGGGAATCAAAGCATAAGTTGTTCTTTTTTTTTATTTTTCTCTATGAAATAAAAGACTTAATATGGCCTTATTATTCTTTGTAACATTTACAAATCACTCCACACCATGTCTGAAAGCTTGAACTTTTTTTATCAAAGCTACCTACGTATCCTCTTTAAGTTTTAGAGGAATCAAAGTATACGTAGTTCTTTTACTTTTATTTTTCTCTTTATAATGTAAATGATTTAATAAAGCCTTAGTTATAGTATTCAAAACAACTCCACTGCATGCGTTGAAGCTTGGACTTTTTATTTTAAGCTGCCTACGTATCCTCTTAAAGTTTTAGAGGAATCAAAGCATACGTAGTTCTTTTACTTTTATGTTTTCTCTTAGAAATAAATGATTTAATAGGGTCTTAATATTCTTTGGACCTTTTTCAAATCACACCACAGCCTTCCTTAAAGCTTGGGCTTATTTTATTTAAGTTGCCTACGTATCCTCTTAAAGTTTCGAGGAATCAAAGCATATGTAGTTCTTTTATTTTTATTTTTCTATATATGATGTAAATGATTTAATAGAGACTTAGTTATAGTATCATGATCCTTTTCAAAACAACTCTACTACTTGCCTTGAAGCTTGGACTTTTTATTTTAAGCTGCCTACGTATCCTTTTAACGTTTTAGAGGAATCAAAGCTTACGTAGTTCTTTTACTTTTTTTTATATGACATAATTAACTTAATAGGAACTTAATATACTATGGACCTTTTCAAAACCACTCCGCAACATGCCTTAATGCTAAGACTTATTTGATTTAAGCGGCATACGTATCCACTTGGACTTTTAGGGGAATCAAAGCTTACGTAGATCTTTAAATTTTTTTTATTTCTCTATGTCATAAATGATTTAATAGGGCCTTAGTTAGTATTTGATGGGCCTTTTCAAAATCACTCCCCAACCACTCTTGGAGCTTGGACTTATTTAATTTAAACTGCCTTCGTATCCTCTTGAAGTTTTGGAGGAATCAAGGCTTAAGTAGTTCTTTTACTTTTGTTTTTTCTATATGACACTAATGATTTAATATAGCCTTAATATTCTTTGTACCTTTTCAAAATCGATTTACACCTTGTTATAAAGCTTGGACTCATTTTCCTTATGTTGCCTACCTTTTGACTTAAAATTTTTGAGCAATCAATTCTTATGTAGTTCTTTTACTATTATTTTTCTATATGACATAAATGATTTTATAGGGCCTTAATAATAATATGAGACTTTTCAAAATTACTCCACAACTTGTCTTGATGCTTGGACCTTTCTATTTTAGGCTACCTACGTATCCTCTTAAAGTTTTAAAGAAATCAAAACTTACGTAGTTCTTTTGCTTTTATTTCTTTTACCATATGATGCAAATGATTTAATAGGGACATAGTTCATATACTATGGACCTTTTTAAAACTACACCACAACATGCCTAAAGCTTGGACTTATTTACTTTAATAAGTCTATGCATCCTTTTAAAGTTTTAGAAGATTCAAAGCCCACATAGTTCTTTTACCATTACTTTTTTTCTATATGACATAAGTGATTTAATAGGGCCTTAGTTAGTAATCTGTGTATTTTTCCAAATCACTCCACAACCTCCATTAAAGCTTGAACTTATTTAATTTTAAGCCTACGTATCCTCTTAAAGTTTAAGAGGAATCAAAGCATACGTAGTTCTTGTACTTTTATTTTTTCTCTATGAAATAAAAGACTTAATAGGACCTTAGTATTTTGTGGAACTTTTCCACATCACTCCACACCCCTTATTTATTTAAAATGCCTATGCCTAAAGCTTGACTTTTTTTATTAAAGCTGCCTACGTATCCTCCTAAAATCTTAGAGGAATCAAAGCATACGTAGTTCATTTACTTTTATTTTTCTCTTTATAATGTAAATGATTTAATAGAGCCTTAGTTATAGTATTCAAAACAACTCCACAACCTGCGTTGAATCTTGAACTTTTTAATTTTAAGCTGCCTATGTATCCTCTTAAAGTTTTAGAGGAATCAAAGCATACGTAGTTCTTTTACTTTTATGTTTTCACTAAGAAATAAATGATTTAATAGGGTCTTACTATTCTTTGGACCTTTTTCAAATCACACCACACCCTGCCTTAAAGCTTTGACTTATTTTATTTAAACATTTATTTTTTCTCTATGAAAGAAAAGACTTGATAGGGCCTTACTACCTACGTATCCTCTTGAATTTTTTAGGAATCAAAGCATATGTAGTTCTTTTATTTTTATTTTTTCTATATGATGTAAATGATTTAATAGAGCCTTAGTTACAGTATCATGGCCCTTTTCAAAACAACTCCACTACATGCCTTGAAGCTTGGACTTTTTTATTTTAAGCTGCCTACGTATCCTTTTAAAGTTTAAAAGGAATCAAAGCTTACGTAGTTCTCTTACTTTTTTTATATGACATAATTAACATAATATGGACTTAATATACTATGGACCTTTTCAAAACCACTCCACAACATGCCTTAATTCTAGGACTTATTAGATTTAAGCGGCATACGTATCCACTTGGACTTTTATGGGAATCAAAGCTTACGTAGTTCTTTAATTTTTTTATTTCTCTATGTCATAAATGATTTAATAGGGCCTTACTTAGTATTTTGTGGGCCTTTTCAAAATCACTCCCAACCTCTCTTGGAGCTTGGACTTATTTAATTTAAGCTGCCTTCATATCCTCTTAAAGTTCTAGAGGAATCAAGGCTTAAGTAGTTCTTTTACTTTTATTTTTTTCTATATGACATAAATGATTTAATATGGCCTTAGTACTCTTTGTGCCTTTTCAAAATCGATCCACATCTTTCCATAAAGCTTGGACTTATTTTCCTTATGTTGCCTATGTATTGTCTTAGAATTTTTTAACAATCAATTCTTACATAGCTCTTTTACTATTATTTTTTTATATGACTTAAATGATTTGATAGGTCCTTAGTTATAGTAATATGACCATTTTCAAAACCACTCCACAACTAGTCTTGAGGATTCAAAGCATACGTGGTTCTTTTATTTTTATTTTTCTCTATATGATGTAAATGATTTAATAGAGCCTTAGTTATAGTATCATGACCTTTTCAAAACAACTCCACTACTTGTCTTGAAGCTTTGACTTTTTAATTTTAAGATGCCTATGTATCCTCTTAAAGTTCCAGAGGAATTAAAGCATACGTAGTTCTTTTACTTTTATGTTTTCTCCAAGAAATAAATGATTTAATAAGGCCTTAGTATTCAGTGGACCTTTTCCAAATCACACCACACCCTGCCTTAAAGCTTGGATTTTTTTTTTTTTAAGCTTTCTACTTATCCTCTTAAAGTTTTAGAGGAATCAAAACATACGTAGTTCTTTTACTATTATTTTTTTCTCTATGAAATAAAAGACTTAATAGGGGCTTAGTATTCTTTGGAACTTTTCCGCATTACTCCACACCCTGCCTGAAAGCTTGGACTTTTTTATCAAAGTTGCCTACGTATCCTCTTAAAGTTTTAGCGGAATCAAAGCATACGTAGTTCTTTTATTTTTATTTTTCTCAATATGATGTAACTGATTTAATAGAGCCTTAGTTATAGTGTCATGACCCTTTTCAAAACAACTCCACTACCAGCCTTGAAGCTTGGACTTTTTTATTTTAAGCTGCCTATGTATCCTCTTAAAGTTTTGGAGGAATCAAACTATATGTAATTCTTTTACTTTTATGTTTTCTCTAAGAAATAAATGATTTAATAGGGCCTTTGTATTCTTTGGACCTTTTTCAAATCACACCACACCCTGCCTTAAAGCATGAACTTATTTTATTTAAGTTGCCTACCTATCCTCTTAAAGTTTTTGAGGAATCAAAGCATACGTAATTCCTTTACTTTTAGTTTTTCTCCATGAAATAAAAGACTCAATAGGGCCTTAGTATTCTCTGGAACTCTTCCATCATCACTCCACACCCTGCCTGAAAGCTTGGACTTTTTTTATTAAAGCTGCCTACGTATCCTCTTAAGATTTTTGAGGAATCAAAGTATACGTATTTCTTTTCTTTTTATTTTTCTCTATATGATGTAAATGATTTAATGGAGCCTTAGTTACAGTATCATGACCCTTTTCAAAACAACTCCACTACCTGCCTTTAAGCACGGACTTTTTTATTTTAAGCTGCATGTGTATCCTCTTAAAGTTTTAGAGGAAACAAAGCATACGTAATTCTTTTACTTTTATGTTTTCTCTAAGAAATAAATGATTTATAGGGCCTTAGTATTCTTTGGACCTTTTCCAAATCACATCAAACCCTGCCCTAAAGCTAGTACTTATTTTATTTAAGCTGCCTACGTATCCTCTTAAAGTTTTAGAAGAATCAAAGCATACGTAATTCTTTTACTTTTATTTTTTCTCTATGAAATGAAAAACTTAATAAGGACTTAGTATTCTTTGGAACTTTTCCACATCACTCCACACCCTGCCTGAAAGCTTGGACTTTTTTAGTAAAGTTTTCTTTTCTTTTTATTTTTCCTACGTATCCTCTTAAAATTTTTTAGGAATCAAAGCATACGTAGTTCTTTTATTTTTATTTTTCTCTATATGATGTAAATGATTTAATAGAGCCTTATTTATAGTATCATGAACCTTTTCAAAACAACTCCACTACTTGCCTTGAAGCATGAACTTTTTTATTTTAAGCTGCCTACGTATCCTCTTAAAGTTTTAGAGGAATCAAATTTTACATAGTTCTTTTACTTTTTTCTATATGACATAAATAACTTAATAGGGACTTAATATACTATGGACCTTTTCAATACCACTCCACAAAATGCCTTAATACTAAGACTTATTTAATTTAAGTGGCATACATATCCACTTAGACTTTTAGTGGAATCAAAGCTTATGTAGTTCTTTAAATTTTTTTCTCTATGTCATAAATAATTCAATAGGGCCTTAGTTAGTATTTTATGGCCCTTTTCAAAATCACACCCCAACCTGTCTTGAAGCTTGGACTTATTTAATTTAAGCTGCCTTCGTATCCTCTTAAAGTTTTGGTGGAATCAAGTCCTAAGTAGTTCTTTTACTTTTATTTTTTCTATATGACATAAATGATTTAATATGGCCTTAGTATTTTTTGTTCCTTTCCAAAATCAATCCACACCCTGCCTTAAAGCTTTGACTTATTTTCTTTATGCCGTCGATGTATTGTCTTAGAATTTTTTAGCAATCAATTCTTTCGTAGTTCTTTTACTACTATTTTTTCTATGTGACATAAATGACTCTATAGGGCCTTAGTTAATGTAATATGACTCTTTTCAAAACCACTCCACAACTTGCATTCATACTTGGAACTTTTCATTTTAAGCTACATTCGTATCTTCTTAAAGTTTTAAAGAAATCGAAGCTTACGTAGTTCGTTTGCTTTTATTTCTTTTTCTATTTGATGTAAATGATTTAATAGGGACTTTGTTAGTATGCTATGGACCTTTTTATAACAACTCCACAACATGCCTTAAATCTTGGACTTATTTACTTCAATATGTCTTGTATCCTTTTAGAGTTTTTGAGAAATCAAAGCCTACGTAGTTCTTTTACCATTATTTTTTCTATATGACATAAATGATTTAATAGGACCCTAGTTAGTAATCTATGGATCTTTTCCAAATCACTCCACAACCTCCCTTGATGCTCAAACTTTTTTAATTTAAGCTGCCTATGTATCCTCTTAAAGTTTTAGAGGAATCAAAGCATACGTAGTTCTTTTACTTTTATTTTTTTCTCTAAGAGATAAATGATTTAATAGGGCATTAGTATTCTTTGGACCTTTTCCAAATCACCACCTTAAAGCTTGGACTTATTTTATTTAGGCCAAATGTATCCTTAAAATTATAGAGGAATCAAAGCATACTTTTATTTTTTTCTCAAAGAGATATATGATTTAATAGGGCATTAGTATTCTTTGGACCTTTTCCAAATCACACCACACCCTGCCTTAAAGCTTGGACTTATTTTATTTAGGCTCCCTATGTATCCACTTAAAGTTATAGAGAAATCAAAGCATACATAGTTTTTTTACTTTTACTTTTGCTCTATGAAATAAATAATTTGATAGGGCCTTAGTATTCTTTGGACTTATTTTATTTAAGTCGTCTACGTATCCTCTTAAAGTTTTTGAGGAATCGAAACATACATAGTTCTTTTAGTTTTATTTTTTCTCTATGAAATAAAAAGACTTAATAGGGCCTAAAAAAGACTTAAATGATTGGATCCTTACCGTTTCATGTGGCACACATAACCATGGCGCTGAAAAATACATGGAAGGTCATTAAATTACAGGGAGGCTAGCTATAAGAGGATGAGATTGAATTCATGAATATGATGTCAAAAGGACATTTGAAGCCTTGCGAGATCTTGGCGGTGCTTAAATTTTGCAATAAAGATAATTGTTCAACTAGGAAGCGTATCAACAACGAATGCTAGAGATAGAAAGGGAAAATGTCTGGGGGGATATCATAGATGCAACACTTATTAAATTTGCTAAATGATGCACAATATGTTGAGGGACAAAGAGTATTTCCAAGTTCAAATGTGCTTCGGGATATTTTTTGGGCTCATCCCGTGTCTATTAATTTGCTCAAGTCCTTTAAATATCAACGTTTTACTACATAATATTATTTTGATGATCGATATAGAACTTACTTATATATGGGTTAATACTTGCACATGCGAACTTACTTTTGACTACATTATATTTGACAACATTATTTTGAACCCTTACTCTTAATTGTGAATTTCGATATATGTAGAAAGCCCCAATGAAAATCTATTTTGTTTATGTCCTTTACATTGTTCCTATAAATGTATCGAGTGGATTGTTTGTAAATGCACAATGTTATACATTATTTCTTTTCTATTTCATGTATGTTACTTAGGACCACATTTTAATTTCAAGACTAGTTTCTCATATCAATCGTGTTCGGCTTTAAAGGGTCGAACATAACAAACATGTTCAGGTGAAAAGGCTGAACATAATAATCATGTTCAAGTGAAAAAATCGAACATGTTCGTTACTTATTAGAAACATATTTGTCCAGTATAGAAAACCAAAACAACAACATCAAATGATGAACAACTTCAAGTGAGCTAGTTCACAAACATGCACTCAACAATCTCATAAAATAAAATAAAATAGACAATCCTTTTGACTTTGTCCAAACCTCATAAACCCACTTCATCTACATATATATCAAGCTGATCTAAGTTCAACCAAGTACAAAAAGTTACAATCGAAAAAAATTCAAAATGCAAATGAGAAGATAAGTCAGTGCTACATAGGTCTAATTTTTCCGACTCTTTTTGCTATACAAGATCAGGCCGATTTGAAAAACGGTCTCGACGCACGACTTTTGACAAGTCATGGCCACACGTGACTTCTAAAGAACCTTCTCCATGCACGTCTTGTGATGAACCCTGTCTATGCGCAACATCTGATGAACCTTGTCCACGTGCACATCTAATGAACCCTCTCCATGCGTGACTAATCGTTGGCCACTGCTCGATGCCTCATTCGACTAAAGCTAGTCCATAAAGTATATGGCACATTTACTAGGCATATCTTAATAAACACGACTTAATCATAATGTCATTTGACTTCTCCAAGTACTTATTGCCAACTGACAATGCATTTCGAATATGTAAAATGTGAGGATTTTGTAGGTTTAAAGAGTAAAAAAAAATAAGAACAACCAAACAAAAAAGGTGGAAAATTGTACGTTTGAGTGGTCGTCAAGAATTGGCTCACGAATGCCTAATTTAATATAATATTGTTGATATTTTTATTAGGTCAAGCTGCTGCTGCTTATTATGGAGGTACATATTTATGCAAACAATTAAATTTTGTTCCTCAAAATTCTTATATCTAGTGCTTCACGGATAGAAAGACAAAGAAGACGACGAAGAAGCCTTGCGAGCATCGATCAAATGGTTGTTGATTGTGTGCAACTGGAAGGGGTATGTGTTAGGGGTTTTGGTTGATCAATGGTTTGCTGGGATTTCGTTTGGTTTGGTGGAAGGGGAATATTGTTTGGTTAGGTTTTGGTTGATCAACTTTGTGTGTGTGAAGGGTAGTTTAGTCTTAAAAATATAAATTTGGTGTATGCAAAGTAAAAATAAATTTAACCGGTGTGCATGTCAAAATTGGTGTGTGTAAGGGCATTAGGGATGTGCGTTTAGCAAGCCCCAAAATTAATCACGAAAAGCAAAAATACTCACGGAGAAAACTGTATTGACATCTAATATAAAATTTGTAACCTAAAATCGATAAGGCTAGAGGCTCAATTGAAGCAAGAAATCTAACAAGT
Organism: Stephania yunnanensis; assembly: GCA_039657365.1. NCBI lineage: Eukaryota > Viridiplantae > Streptophyta > Magnoliopsida > Ranunculales > Menispermaceae > Stephania > Stephania yunnanensis. The sequence goes on along the minus strand of CM077590.1, from coordinate 41,477,237 downwards.
ACATTAATCGATGAATGAATGAATAAAATCTAAATAGATATCTATAAACAACGAACACCATCTATGAATCTAACAAAGAGAACTATTCGTGGGAAAAAAAAAAAAAAAAAAACTAAGAAAACTACACATAAACTAAAGAGAACTACCATCACATTGTGAGAGAACTAAGAAAAAAATAAAAAACAAAACAACAACAACAACGCCTCAGTCCCAAATTAATTGGGTGCTCGATTCTCATCGTTTTTCATTTTTTTTGTATTGTTTTGATTTTGATTTTATTTATTTTATTTTTATTTAAAGAAATAAAAAACAAAACAAAACAAAAAAAGTGAAAAACGATGAGAATGGAACACTTGGGTCTTGGGTCTTATGTTATAGAGAGTAGTATGACCAATGTTATGACGCAGTTCAAGAAGGCACTGGTTGCATAGTTTCTGAACAGTACCATACATATGTTCAACTTCTTCTTTTTCAATTTAATTTTATCATGCATGCAATCATACACATTCAACTGTTTTGTTGAGTATTTAGAGTAAGATTAAACAGATTCATGTAAATTTTGAATTTTGCAAGTTCTGTAATTCTTTTGATGTATATTGATGGAATTGAAACACTGGTTGGAAATTTGAAAAGTGAAGTTCTTCCATAAGAAGAGAAAAATCTGCATTAATTGGTGTACTTGAGCCTCCATATATTTCATGATTGTGTCACGAGATTATTTAAGAGAAGAGCCGATGATTTTTGAAATTCTTCATAGATTTCATCTGTTGCTACGTCTTAGCTCTGAAACACTCAAAGCCAACATTGCAAATCTCTGAATCCGATTTGCCCAACAATTTCTTCAGTTTTGGAAGCTACGGAACCAATGAAGTTTTCATCCTTTCTTCAGTAAGCGAATCATCTCTTTAAAAAATAGATGAAAGAAGAGTTTTCCCTAAAATCTTAGAACAGAAAGAATGAACATCAAAGGAAAGCTAGAAACTAGACAAGAAATCAAATGGCAAATATATACAATCTGAGATGCCATGACTGCTTCCCCAGCGCCGTGATGCACATTCTGTGTTGAAAAGTCACAGTGGCAATCAGTACAGCAACCACCATCAGCGCATTCCTTGTTTTGCTTGATGCATTGTCTAGGTCCCTTGATATCTCCTCACTAAACTCCTTCCACAAGCCTTTTGTTTGTATTGAATAATAGGCATTACGGAATTGGCTCTTTCCATCTGGTCATGTGAAATTGTCACTTCGATAGTCTCCTGAGATTTACCGCACCGTTCAATAGCACGCAGAAGCAACCAGCCAATTATGAAGTAACCTTCATCACATGAACTTTGATCCATGGCTGTCAAGTTCTTTGAGTTCTTAGCATTCACTTCCACCATACTTTCAGATTTGCTGTTTAGCAACAACTCCACTGTCTGCAAACATTCAACTCTTCTTTGATCACAAATAATGAATGAATCAATGAAAGAAAAAAAAAAAAATACATGTAATTTACTAAGCTACCTGGATTTGTTTTCTGTAGACCGCGAGATGCATGTAATTTATCTTTAAAATAAGCTACCTGTTGAAATTTGTTTTAGATTAAGGTTTAGTAGTGACATGTGTCTATGTAGATGCATGTGTAATGATAATGTATTTTATCTTGATCTTTAAAATTTAACAAATAATGAAAGCCAACCTGTCTAGTTTATAAGTATGTAATGTGTGTGTTGAACAATACTTTGAAAAAAAAAAAAAAAAAAAAAAAAAAAAAAAATTGTTCTCTCTCACCCTTTGCATTGTTAGCTTCTTCCCAACATTGAAGGCTTCGATTGGTTGGATTTCACCACAAGATGAAAAATTGTTTCGCCTTGGACAGTCACTTCTCCAGCAGACTCTGGACAAGCTGACAGTAATTCACCCATAACATCAAGTCTCCCTTTCATGGCAGCCAAGTGAATAGGAGTTCTCCCATCTCTGTCCTTGAGACTACAATGAGAAGAATCAATTTTCAACAGCTCCCTCACCAATTCAATATCACCATTTATACCGGTAATGTGGATTGGACTAAATCCATCTTGGTTAAGCTCTAATGCCTATCTTTGGCTCTGCCTTAAAATTTCCTTGGCGATTTCTGCTTTCCCGGCAAGCACCGCCACATGCAAGGGTGTGTCTTGAGTTAAAGGAACTCTTTCCAGGATAAGAGGGTCGTCAACAAGCACTTCCAGCAAAGCCTCTACACTCCCCAAACATGCCGCCTCAAATAGCCTCCTGTTCATTTGTTACAAGAAAACAGAAATACCAGAAATGAAATGTTCCTTTAGTTGTAAACTTATATTAATCTGGGATTCCAAGTTGTAAACGAGAATCACTAAACCAACGTATCTTGGTCCCCACACGGTCTGCTCCATCACCAACGGTCCTGCTATGCTCTGCATTTGCAGCTTATGCGTGGCACTGTGTACTGCAAAGTTTTGATTTGTTAAAACCCAAGATTGGGACACCTGTTATGTAAATCAATGGATATAAATCACTGAGAATGAATATAAATAGAAGACAGTTATGAAGACAGTTAGTAGGAAATTTCACGAACAGTCAATCAGTACGGCATTAGCTCAGTGTGTCAACAATATACTCTATTTGTAAATTTATATCTAGTTTTTTTTTTTTTTTTTGATAAGATAAATTTATATCTAGTTGAATTGTCAAATATGAAGACAATTAGTAGGAAATTTCCACTAGTCTTGTGAAGAACTTAGATTCAGAATCCTAGATTGATAGTCAAACATTTTAACTTTAGCTCAGCAGATGCATGTGAGCATCAAGAATTTGTTTTCTAGAATCCTACTTGAAAATAAGTAAAACATTGCCTCAGCCACTCAGCTTTAAAATTCTATTTTTACCAATCCCTGTGAAAAGTACAATGCAACAACTAATCATATATTTTGGTCACAACTCACAAATATGCAATTCATTTATACCAGCTAAATTGGAGGCATGGCAAAACTAACCAGTGGTTTGCCCTGAATAGGTAAAAACAGTGCGCATGCATCATCGACATGTGGCAGTTAAGAAATTACCTAGAACCACAATGAACATGATTTATTGCATCTATACCATGACAGCACGGAAAAGTCCGTTGAAGAAAATGACATTCGATAATACTAAACGACCAAAAATGCACACCACAAATTTCATTCAACCATATTATTAGTCCTTTGAAAGCTCCATATGTCCATATTCAATATAAAGTCCAAGCAATATAGTTGTTTTTGTCCTCCAAAATTGATACACCCCATTACACAGAAACTTCGGCGCATTTTGATTGTGAGCTTGTTAAATTAGTCACAGAATTGACACTCTAAATCTAAACCAAGTACAGAACAAGAAAAGTAAAGAATAAATCCAAAGAAACACAAAACTTATGTAATGCCAACCGACCAGAATAACAAAATTCTAAATATTAAAATTGATGCACTAATTTGTACCTGATCACGGATTCATAAGAACCAGTAAAGACAACATTAGCATATCTTCAAGGACTTCCCGTGCCCTTTGTATAATGCAGCATGCACTCTGTAGCCCTTTCTCTTTCTTTGCCAGAATAGGAATGAAATGGAAACATTGCAATCATGTTCAATTCATACAGATAGAGGTATTTTAGTAATTTCTCCCCCAACATTTTGGGCAGGCATTATCAACAAAAGCACATTAATTTAGAAGTTGAACATTGTGCACTGTAATTCGTAAGCTTGGTCTATGCTTTTCCCAAGAGAAAATTCAATTTTCCATCACAATGTGTCAAAAACAACAACAGCAACAAAGGACCAAAGGTGGGTAGATAAGCAAAAATGAGATAACCCATAGTTCCCTAAGAAAAACTTCTTTCCATTCAATGAGACAGGCACATCTTCAATACCTGTAATAACTGCAATCTGAAGAGGAGCTCTTCTATCCTTACTTTTAAGGCGGCCGAAGTTGAGGTTAACATTCGCCGCTCCCAGACTAGTATCCTAAATAGCCATCTGCAGAAGCCAAGTACATGAAACTAAAGCCATCTTGGTTCAAACTCTCCAGCCAAACACAGGCTTCGATCTTATCATCAACTTCACAAATTAATATGTGCACCATGGGTGCCCTTCAGCAATTCGCGCAAGTCACCTGCATTACCTGTCAGCGTAACCTCAAACGACTTATATTCATTTTTTATTTTTTATTTTTATAAAAAAAGGCAACCAAACTCTTTTCCTGAGCTATTGTACATTGATTAAAGATCCAAAAGGACATAAAAAGCACAATCTTTAAGCAATATAGTCCGGGCCTTGTAAGACTTCAAGCGTAGGCAGGGAAAAAATAATATTCTGAAAGTCAGAAGACTATGACCCCTGGTGTTTATTATTTGGTTGAATATCTTGACATATTTAAGGATTTGAATAACTTGAGGACAACAGATGAATCTTCATTCTTGTAAAATAAATAAAAGCAGCTTAAAACTTTTCACCATCATTCAACAGTCTACATGCTCGGAAATCACAGTCTACAAGCTCCATATACACTGCAGGTGATAAAATAAAGGGCACATTCAAGCAGTTTCAGTATGTTGAATTCATCTAAATATTCTTAACAAGAACATGTAAGGGTTTAAAATTTTGGTCCAACACAGATCAATATTTTGTCTCTAAATCCATACAGGATAATGAAGTCATTCAAGATAGTTAGTACTAATTCCTATGTGAGAAGAAAATCTCCGAAAACAAAATGGAGATTGAATGCATAGAAAGTCACAAATGCATGATGACATTCAGAGCATGGAACTATTGACAACTGGATTAAGATCCAATGTTCAGGGGATTTTTTTATTTTTTTTATTTTTTATCTCCACTATATTAACATCATACACACAAAGATCACCATAAAACAATAACTGAAAAATAGTTTTACCACTAATACTTTGGAAAGGTAGGCGGTGGTAACCTCGTTCTCTAACACTCTAACCAAGGGAGAGATGTGTGAGTTCAAGACTTACTCACTCCTTTCTCCCTCTAATTTCTTCCTTGGGTTTCATGGTGGGGGTAGCTAAGGGCCTCCGAGGGATTAGTCGGGCCCACCGTAAGTCTGACGTCAGCAGCAGTGGCTTGTGTACCCTCGGCTATAAAAAAAAATACTTTGGAAAGGTAGGCAAAAATAAAAAGCAAAGATGACAAACTTTCAGGGGTTAGATAATAAAAAACTAGATGGATTTTTTCATTACAAAAACTTAAGGGAACGAAAACACTAACCTGGTGGGTTGAGACTTGCGATTTTAGGAAACGTTCAAGTGAACATCGGACGAAGGAAGAAGATGCAATATCAGAATATGACAATAAATGAAACACATACTGAAGTAGATACTGCTTACTTTTCTTGTCATCTTAGAGGTCCCTGGATGCAGAACTGTGCTTTGTTGCACATCCTTCTTATTTAGAAGAGTCTAATTGTCAGCTGTTTGAGAAATAAATCAGATTCTAGGCCGCATGACAAGATTTGCTTAAAAAGAAAACACTAAGAGATAGCTACAGAAGGATAAAGTCTTCGATACTTCCTTTTTCAAAGAAAAAATTATCAAGTGGACTGGTCCATGAATAATGATTGCCTTGGACGGACAATCAGCGTTAACAACTGAACCCACTTGGCAATCAACGGTATCTCAAGTGGGCAAATAATAGAAAATAAAGGAAATTATTTGTTTACAATGGAATGGTATTAGGGTGGAATGCAGGTTTTCAGCTTCACAGTGATGGAAAATTCATATTTGGAATCTTTGAAATGAACCATAAAAGACTGCTAAGTTCCTGAATATATACTAATTAATAACAAAAATATACCTAGAACTTTAAACTGAACCATAATACTCAGATGGTATATCTGATTCAGACAGCATTTAGGAAAGACTTCAGCCAATTAAATAACACTCACTGCAGAATCTCTTTGTGGAAAATTGCATACCAAATATAGAGCAAGGGAGTTACAAAGAAGGTGTCTAGGCTTTCTTGTAGTGCAGACCTTCATTTCACAGAATCAAAAACCAAATATAGTTACAAAGAAGGTGTCTAGGCTTTCTTGTATGCAGCATTTCTTCAAAATGTTTGCTACTCATTCTGTGTAACAATTAATAATGTATATGATGTTGTTTCTTGGATTAAAAAAAAAAAAAAAAAAAAAAAAAAAAACCAGATAAAAGAGATTAATGTTGATTAATGTTGGTCCTTGAAAAGGCAATACATTTATGCTCAAAATTTCAAGTTCCACTAAAAGAGATTGGCCTTATTTTGACTGTCATCCAGCTAATAAAAATCACGGAATTGACACTCCAAACCAAATGCATAACAATTTTTTTTTTCAAACATGAGTTAGTACTTGTATAATGAAAAGGGACATATAGAAGCTTGTCGAGTTGCAAAAGATGAATAGACAAGATGAAGTAGTCTACCAAGCGGCAGAACGGAGATCGAGCAGGTGAACCTTGTAAGAGTCGAGGGCGGTAAGATTGGATGAATTTGTGCCATAAGGAAATCACGTCTCCAGTCATGCCTTCTTATCGAACCCTAATTAACCCTGTAAATAATTCTATCAACTCTACCACTATAATCCCAATATTCATTCCATATAGAAGAAATCTGGTGAGGGTTGTGGAGAAGGATTTGGGGAATACCAACCGATGACTTGAATCGATACACGGTCATCGATAGAAGTGTTTACGAAACTCGATGTGAATCTAAGGGACGAATCCCAAAGTCGGTTAAAATAGCATATTGGGTTTGTAGGACAGCAGTGCAGCCAACGCGTTGGCGCCTCAACCAACGGTCTAATATTTTAACTCCCAAGCAAGTTGTACTTAACAAAATAGAAACTTTTTATATTTTTGACAACAATTCGTTAATTCTCTCTCAACTCCGCAATTCTTCATCTCCAAGTTTTTAATTTGGTTTTTTTCAAGAAACTCCTTCACTAAGGTTCACAAAGTAATGTCGATTGAGCGAGATCATCAGCAGCGGATTATCGGCCTCGGCCTCAGCCTCTACGACTCCAATGGAAAAGCGATCCAAGATTACGAGCCGCTTGAAGTCCTTGGCGAGGGCTCATATGGGAGCGTGTGGAAAGCCATCAACAAACACTCCGGCGACGTCGTAGCCATCAAAAAACTCAAGGACTTCACTTGCTCTTCATGGAAAGAATGTATGAATCTAAGAGAGGTGAAGGCTTTGAGAGGTGTCGGTGACCACCCAAACATTGTGAAACTCAAGCAACTCATCATGGAAGATAATGTCTTGTATTTAGTCATGGAGTGCATAGACATGACATTGACTCAATTCATGAGGAACAGAGTGAAGAAGTTCGCCGACAACAATGAAGTTCGCGCCGTGGCCATACAATTGTTCCAAGCATTGGCTCACATGCATCAAAGTGGGTACTTTCACCGTGACCTCAAGCCGGACAACATACTAGTTTCCGATGATGTTGTTAAGGTTGCGGATTTAGGGATGGCGCGAGACTTTTCGATAGATGGGGATGATATGTATACCAAGTATGTGACAACTCGATGGTATAGGGCGCCGGAGGTTTTGTTGAGAACTACAACATATGGTCCAGCCGTGGATATGTGGGCGATGGGGGCTATCATGGCAGAGTTGTTCACTTCAATGCCTTTGTTTCGAGGGTCTAGTTCGGTGGATCAGATGTGGAAGATTTGTAGGGTGATTGGGACTCCGACGGAGGAGACATGGGAGGAGGGGTTGTACTATGCACAAGAAGTGCTGAATTTTGAGTTTCCGAAAAAGTATGATGGTGTGGATAATCTAGCCGAATTGGTGCCTAATGCGGATGAGGATGCTATCAGTTTGATTCGATGGCTTTGCTCTTGGGATGACTTGAAGAGACCGACAGCAATGGAGGCACTCCGGCATCCTTTCTTTACTTCTCACTACATTATCCCCAAATCGATTGTGACTCGAGCTCCAAAATCATCTCGAGCGGCGTCATCTGCTAAGACAAGGAACACAAAGTTGTACTTAAGCCAGTTCAAGAAGGCACGGGTTGCATAGTTTCTGAACAATACCATACATATGTTCAACTTCTTCTTTTTCAGTTTGACTGTATGATATGTGCAATCACACACATTCAATTGTTTTGTTAAGTATTTAGAATTTTAGCTTAAACAGATTCATGTAAATTCTGAATTTTGCAAGTTATGTAATTGTTTTGATACATATTGATGGAGTCGAAACATTGGAAATTTGAAAATTTGAAGAAATTAATTTAGAGCAGTGCATATGGTTTTTGATATTATTTTTTTTATAGTATTGTACAGTATTGTGCAGAGCAGAGCATAAAATTTCTGTATTAAAAATTAGTGTGTTTCAAAGAGTATTGTGGAGCCTCCATTTCAACAATTGCTATGAATTTTATGTCTGACTCTATTATCCCAAGTCTAAGGTGCCGAAGGAGCATAAAAGATCAATGATTAGCATTTTCCTAGTCCCTCCTACAAATGGAATTCAGAGATGATTAACTACATTGGACAAAAGCTACCAACTTTAGTAACTAGTATAATACGACCAACTTTAGTAACTAGTATAACTACTTCTTCCTTTCTGGAACTTGAAGTAATCAACCAAGCAGCTGAAGAGATCGAACAGGTGATGCTGCATTTCCGTGTTCATTTGAAATTGCTTCACTGCGAATAGCACCGGCGAGCAGAAGCATCATCTCAATTTGTCCACTACTCATTTCTCTTGGTAAACCTTGTAAGAAGTCGAGGGCGGTAAGATTGGATGAATTCATGACATTTACTTCCACTGCTCTAGAGAGAAAATCATTACAAAGCAGCAACTCAATCACCTGTTGAAAATTGAAGGTTCCTTTATTATCCAATAGAGGGAAAAAAAACTTGCACAACATGGATTCACAGAATTTTGCAAGCTTAATGAGCAAACCAACAATTATTTATCTAATCTCACAGAAGAAAGCCGTTTGTGGACTCGAACATGAAACTTAAAATGTTTAGCAATGGGATTAAATAATTATGTTTATCAAATAGTTTAGCAATTGGATTAAATACTTATATTTATCAAATATATGCCAGAATGTAGTACTTGCCTCTCTTTGTTTCATATATGCTGCTAGGTGCAAGACCATGTTTCCTTGCTCATCTTTTGAATTTAGCAGTGTCTCTCTGTTGAGCTGCTTGAGCTTCTCAAACATAATTTCAAAGGCTTCGAACTGGTAGTTCATGACTACTAGGTGAAGTACAGTTTGCCCTCCAATTGTCACATCTTCAACAGATTCAGGGCAACTTGAAAACAATTCATTTATAATTTCTACTCTACCTTTCACCACTGCAAAGTGAAGAGGAGTTCTTCTTTCCCTACCTTTGAGGCGACAAAGATTGCTATCAATCTTCAACAGCTCCCTCATAATCTCTAAATACCCATTCGCAGCAGCCAAGTGCATAAGACTAAATCCGTCTTGGTTCAATTCACAGGCAAACCCGGGCATCAATCTTGTCATCTCGTTTAGTAAAAGACACTTCCATATTGAATGCTTGGTCAACATGGCATTACTAAAAAAAAAATTTCTTTTACTTCTGTTTTATGTTGTGTATAATTCATTATTTATTCTATGTTTAATCATGACTCATATACTTCAAACACTGTTTTTTTTTTTACTATATGATAATAATTTGGGATTGTTTCCAACCTTCAATTCATTAGCCCTATTCGTGATCACATTCATTAAATCCATAATCAACTGTCATTTTCTACATCAATTTTGTATTGGTAGCTGAGGTATCCTCGAATGGCATAAAATTTTAGCCAAAAATCCAACTTTCAGGACAATTGGTGCTCCTTACACTAGTTACAGCATTTGGTTAGCAAATTCATGTTAGCCCTCTGATGAAACCAATATCTTAAATTTGAACACCAAAGAGAAGTAGAATTTACTACCTTACCCTATATGGGCAAGGCTTTAATTTGTGCTTGTGTTTTTACTTTCAAGGTGATTCATTTAAGCTGTGTAATTTAAACCCGTAATAAGGATTTTTATTTTTTGTCAAAGGTAAGTCGATCTGGTCAATTTGTCTGGCTAAACTAGAAATATGAACAAGGCAATGTCAAGGTAGAATAATTGAACTACTTAAAATCAAGTGCTTATCTGATTTTTCTTCAATAGCCAATGTAGAAATGTCATCATAGTTGGACACTTGAACGATTGGACCATCTTAAAATTATCATAAAATCTTATGTTCTTCGATGGCAATAACAACAAAATCAAGCACCCAAAAAATTAATCAGAAATCAACAGTAAGCTCTTTAAAATCCACTTCTACAAGCTTTTTGTTTAACGAAGCCCTCTTCAAAAAGTTCTTGCATATATAGAGTTCAAAGACTTCAAAAGAAATTACTCAATTTCTCAAAAAACTTGCAGGTTGATGTTCATCATCTTAAAGTTTGAAATCAAAATGGCCAGAATCCCCACTTGCAAGTTGCAACATGCATGATTCAAGTATATAGATAATTGACATACTCGTATAAAACAATCTTGGGAGGTGGGTCCTTATAAATTACAAATAAACTTATGAACTGACAGTATCTACATAACTTCGTAAACATAATACTCGCACTACTGATAACATGTAATTCGCAGCTACTGCGATATCAACTTTATCATAAGAAAATCAATTTTTTAGAAGAAAAAAAAATTATAGAAGATCAATTTGGAATGCACATAACAAAGAAGTAGAGAGTGTTAAAAAATGTACCCGTGCCTGAAATAGGCAATAAACTAGAATGAACAAAATAAATTGAATCAAAGAGAAAAAGACCACATTAAAAAGCAAAAAGCTCGTAAAGAAGAGAGAGCAGCAATCATACCAAATATTCCAATAGGATCAACATCTTTGCATGTTGTCTAAATAAATGACCATTCATCAATCTTGGCTCATAAATACCCTCTTTATTTCAATTTCGTCTGTAGATCATGACCGATTGAGCATCCCAGGACATGCATCTCGTAGAAAAATTGGACTATGCAAGAGGATGATATACATGATGGCATAGATGATGGATAGAGGAACATAATTCAACCATAGCTCTCCTTTATTTATCATTCCACATTTTCCTGATTATGAATGCAAACTTCTTTAGCCACCAAAATGCCCGGGCTACAACCATCATCAGGAAGAAAGCATGAAACAACAGCAAGTCGCAGCCATGGCTTGAGTGGAAACCTGCTGGCCAGCAATGAGATTATGCCAATAGAGATTAGAAATCCTGTTGTGTTGAAGATCAATAATACTGTTCTGCAAAAAACTACCAGGAGGATTAACACCTGCTTGGAAGGTCACAGTGGCAATAAGCACAGTAACCACCATCAGTCCATTTCTATCTCCCTCGATATCTCCTCAAAGAATTCCTTCGACAGACATTTTCTAGGTAATGGACCCGATCTTTGTCCATCGAAGTTAGCCCTTTCAAGCTGGTCATGTCGAAAATTGCCAGCATTAATCTCATGGTATTTAAGAGCTTGAGCTCGTAGAAGCAACCGCCCAATTACTATGTCATCCCCATCACATGAGCTTTCTAGAAAAACATCTAGGATATCTAGCGCTGTCAAATTCTTCATGTTCATAGAGCTCACATCTACCATATTCCCAAATTTTCTGTTTAGCAACAATTCCACCATCTGCAACTTTCAATTCTACTATCCTTAATCTTTCTACAATTAGAAAAACTTAACAAAAGATAGATCAATAAAGTAACCTACCTGGGCTTGTTTTCATGACACTGCTAGATGTAAAATAGTCTTACCTTCTCGGTCCTTCGCATTCAACATCTCTTGAAATGTAACCTGGTCTAGTAGGAAGGCCTTGAATTGGTTGTATTTCACAGATAAGTGAATAGCTGTCTCGCCTCTCGCAGTCGCTTCCCAAGCAGACTCCGGGCACGCTGAAATCAATATGCTGAGAACCTCAATTCTCCCTCTCATGGCTGCCAAATGAAGGGGCAATCTTTCACCTCTGTCCTTAAGATTGGCAAGAGATGAATCAACCTTAAAGAGCTCCTTTACCAATTCAACTTGCCCATTAGCAGAGGCCATATGAATTGGACTAAAACCATCTATGTTCAACTCTGATGCAAAGCCAGGCTTGAGCCTTAAATGTTCCTTAGAAAATTCAGGTTTCCCAGCTAGTACAGTTATGTGCTTCTATGTCACCTGTAAGAGCAGCTTGGAATAGCCACTGATCCATGTTTGGGATGAACACAGGTATAATTGTGAACAGAACTCCAAAGAGAGATGTCAAGGAAGTGGTTGAAAGCTGTAACATGTTGGAGTAGGTGTGTATTTGGCAAGCACAAAACAAATAAACTACTTTGACCAATTAAGCTACTAGCTTTTCAAACATTAAAACAGCCAAATTCAGTGAGTTACCCAAGCTAGAAGGAAACTATTATGAATTGATATGCACCTCATGATACATGATACATGATACATGAGAGTTTCACCAACTATATTTCTATTTTTACCAACTTTGATCACACAAAATATTAGTGACAAGTTTTTAACAAAAGAGGGTGCCCAATAAAACAAAAACTAGCATGAAATATGAGGGCTTTTCTTCCCTTTCCCTTCATAGCTCTACCCCCTCATTAAACCTTTAATGGGGTAGATTTGAATCTGATGCAATAATTTCCTCATGGTACAAGAACTTCAAAATAACCATTCCTAGTTGAAGATTAAGCCAAATTAAAGATGGTTATTTTCAGGATTTTGATTTCTGCCGTATGTTTTTATCTTCTTTTTGTCATACGTAGTTGGTTGGACACATTCAAACACAACCTGCAAATGATTCAGTTAGATAACTTGATGTAGAAATTGAAAAAATTAGACAATATAAAAATATACTAAAGATAAATTTAAACACACTAATTAAGAATGATTTAAGGGATAAGAAAGCATGTCATTAAGGACATAAATCGGGTGAAATGAAAGAATTTGATCTATGCAGTCGACCTCAAATTGGGGTCTTTTAAATGCACCCAAAAAGAGTTAATTTTAGCCGGGTGTGAATGAGATTTTGCCCTCATAGTTTTCCATTCTCCAAACTCAAATAAACAAGTCAAAATCAAAGTCCCATTGAACTTTACATTTCCAAGTTCTAGCCAAGATGAGATACCACCCACAAATCTGATCTGCAACTTAACTGTGTCAGGTGGTATGCGTTTCCATTAATGCAAACACATTGAAGAAAGCAACATATTATCTACACAGTGTGGTCATGCACTGTCAGCAAAGAAAAAAAAAAAAAAAGAATAATTCTTTTAGTGCTTTGTACCATGTTCACTTGGAGTCTAGGACCTCAAAAGTTACAATTCTAACCTTCTATTATTTCGAGGCATATGTTTGGTAGGATGGGTTGTGTCTTCCAGTAAATAGTATGGTTATCTTTTATTAACTCTATAAAAAGAGAAAAATGATTTTGTAACCCACGTTGGACTTCCACTTTAGGCATTTAGTGGGTCCAAATGGGTGCCCCTCTAAGTGATTGTAACGATCCATTTTATAAATGTCTCTTCAATTTACAGACGTGGACGCCAGCTCGGATCTACACGGATGTCGCGGTAGGCTAGGACACACGGTGACTTAGGTATAGTAGTTATTGTGTGTTGGTTGCTTATTTGCGGTGTAAATTTATTGAAATACATCGCATGTGTGTATGTTGTGTCAAAATACGTGCGAGATGGTGAGAACTGTATTTTGCCTCGATATGCGTGTCGAAGTGGGTACCGGGTAGTTGGCGGGACTGAATATTAGGTCGGAGAAACTAAAACACACAAATTATATAAAAACTGACAAAGTAACTAATATGGAATGATATTAGGTGACTAGTGACGCGGCGCTACGCGTATATGGGCGTCGAAACGCCCGAAAAATGGGCGAGTGTCTCAATTGTGTCACATTGTGTGTCAAGATAAAAAGTCAAAATCACTTATCTTTATCTAAACCACACTCTACCACTTTCCTCTCACCTCACACACACACACCCCCTACACACCCCGCACACTCCGTGATCGAGAGGCCGAGAGTAGGAAGAAGGAATGCGGAGAGAGGAGGAGAAGCCGGGAAGGAGAGAAGAGGGAGGAAACGTCATGATCGAGGTGCGTTTTAGTGGTTTTTGTTGGGTTTCAGTGGTTGGCCGAGGTGGCCGGGACAAGGGTTCGGCCATGGAGGCCGAACCGGTCGTGGTGGTGATGGCAGGGGTGTCTCCCCTGCCGTCAAGTCCACCGGGGTTGGGGTAGAGAGCAACCCCAACTCCAAATCACAAAGAAAAAAAAATATTCTCCCGATCGAACCACTGGTTCGATCGGGGAAGAAGGTGCACACGCGCCCCTGTTTGGCCGGGCCTAGAGCCTGGAACGAGCCAGCCGCCCGCCCATGGGCGAGCCTCGACTCCGTTCAGTCCAGGTCGGCCGGGTCCGACCCGATTAGGTTGACTCCGACCCAAACCAAATAAAATAAAATTTGGAGAAAATTCTGAAAAATTGAGAAAATTTTGAAAAAAAATATATTTCCATAAAATAAATAGAAATTTATGAATTTCTATGAAAAATAAAATACTTGGATATTTCGGACGCTGACTTTTTGCGGGATTTTGCCTCGAAAAGCGCGAAATATGCAATTTAGCCTAAAAATTGTAGAAATTTGTTGAAAATTGTCATGGTAAATTAAATTAGAGGGCCGCTATGGGCACCCCACCAATTCATGAAGGCACCCATATTTTTTGTAATTCTCCCAGCTAAAATGGAAATGACTATTTTGCCCCTTCATATATAGTCACTCAAACCCTACACAAACCATTTTCAAAGCAAAACTGGGGCACCCCACCACCTTGGATGATAAGTGAAACCTAAAGCCACAATTGTGTTTGTCGAGCGTGTATCGATTGTTGCGTCTTGACATTATCCGACAGCGTGGTAACAATGTTTGCCAACCTAATGATGCTTTGTAGGAACTTTTATTTGGATAAAAACTATGAAATTGATGGTTTGGTTTGTCAACGTAGGGTTTGGTAAATTCGAGCAATCCGAGTTTGTTTGCACTATAAAATGGAAGATTGTACTACATTGGTGCAAGAGGAGGTAGAACAAGTGGTAATTGTTGAAATTTGATGTGTTTTATTTGCGATTTCTCAAATTCTCAGTCAATTTTTCACGGGCGCGATTGATTCGGCCTCGCGGGACCGAGAGTTGTACAACCATCTCGGTCGACATCCACCGAGACTTCTTCATAGTTCACGTCATGTTGTGAATGAAACGAAGTCATAATCTCGGTATGGAACGACCGAGACAACTTTGTAGGTCTCGGTTGGACATGAACGAAACTATGCTTAGATTCTCGGACCTGTACAATTGAAAACGTGGGTTTTTAGGTTTTTTGGTGAATTTACTTTGCATTTCGGTTTATCATAATGTTACAATGTTTGTATTGCAGGTAATGTCGATTTCTACTTTATTTCCAGACTACAAGGATTCGTTTACCCCATGTAGGCCATTCCCATCTAGAGAAGCGGCAATTTCATGGCTTCAATTGATAGGCCGGGAGAACAAGTTTTGTTAATGATGAAGCACTCTGATGCCGGAGGGATTAAGCGCAGGGGAAGGGTGAAACTTGCGTGTAAGAGGTATGGTACATATAGGGGAATGTCATAAAGATCTGGGAAGGTAAAGCGGCCAAAATTGCTTTGAAATTAAGAAATGAAGAAGAAGAGGAAACGAGGAGGACTCAAACCGGTACGAAGAAATGTGGATGTCATTTCTTTATTAAGATCAAGGAAAATGCTGACTCTTTGTGGTATGTCACTATCATATGTGGGAGGCACAATCACGACCCCGTGAAAAACTTAGACGACCACTCATATGCCGAAAGATTGGATAAAGGGGAGCAGGAGGTTGTGGTGCAGATGACAAAGGGTAATGTGAAGCCAAGAGACATCCTCAATACGTAGAAGCAAAGAGATGTTACAAACATATCGACAATGCGGACAACTCCATTCTCTTGGTGATTAACATATAGGTCCCAAGTAGACTATTGAAACGTAGATAACCATAAATAGTGACCATAAACTAAATGCAACATTTAGTTTCAAGAAGGGTATAGTATCTCACCTCACTTGGGCGCAACCCGTCCAATGTTCGCCTAATGGACCCAATCGTGTCAAGATTCATCACGGTCTCGTGCTTTTGAACCTATCTGCAGACACGAGGTTGCACGTAGTCCTTGTATTTTGCATTAGGTGTGGCGAGCCCAATCTTGAAATGCTCGTACACCCATCCCTGCAAATAGATATAAAGCTAGTTAGAGAAAAAATGCAAAAACAAATAGTAATTACTTAGAAAAGAAGTCTAGTCGATTTAGTAAAAGACCTCAAGTAATGTGAGGTAGCCGGCAATTTGAGAAACTTGTAATCTGGTGGCAGATCCCCAAGTGTCGGTACAAGTACGCTAATGCAGCTGCACCCCATGCATAGTTTCCCACGTCGTCCAAATCTTCAAAACCTTCAACAACGCAATGGATACCCGAGATCCACTCTTATCCGCAAAAGGGTGCAAGAAAGTAGGTACACCAAGTATGCTCGGGCTGTGCATTCCATATGAGGATAGTTTGTGTTCCTCGATCCCGCTTTGGGGCACCATCGACTCTTCAACCAACCTTTTCGCACTGTCAGCCCCTTGCTGATGTTCACTTCCTCATCAACATCTTCAATGCTAACCCCAAGTAGTTTCAACACCAGCTTAATTGCATCCGAGCGAGACTCGTCGGTGTACCTCGCAAAGTTCTCAACTGCCACCACCGTGCCGTGACAGAAATCTTTAGGAGCATGCTCACATCCTCCAAGGAGATCGACATTTCACCGAATGGTAAGTGAAATGTGTTCGTTTCCAGTTGCCACCGCTCCACAAAAGTAGTGATAACCTCCTTGTTAGCCTTGCGGTATGAGTAGTCTATCAGCGTATTCAACCCAGAGCGCTGAATAATCCTCTGAAGGCCCGGGGTGTCAGGGTGGCATGACTGTAAGTCCTATTCTTGGATCTGAGCACAGTGATTGATACACTTGAGTGTTGGACGATCCTGCAGCAATAAAAAACATTCCGTCGACTTAGTGAAAACCCAAAATTTTAAACTACTCCATAAAAGGAGAAATGTATGTACCTCATTGCTCCAAATCGCTAATGCGACATGATCTTTAAAGCTATTCAACAACGATCCATCTTTGGGACCATCGGGGAAAGGATCACACATTTCCCTCAACCCATGTGACTCTCCCTCATTATGGGCACCTCCACCACTAGTACTCCCACCCACATTACAATCACTACTTATGGTGTCCGCCGGTGCTGATGAGTCACTACTACTAGACTCTGATGCATGAGCCTCATCTTCGCCTCAGGCAACGACAAGATATGAGTGTCGTTGCACGTCAATGTTTGAACTCTCATCGTGCAATTCTAATTTTTTCGTACGTCCTCCACCAATCTTACCCTTTCCCTTCAAATCCACCTTGTCTTGCTCTTTCTCTTTCTGATAAGATGTCATCGGGGGTCTCCGTCCGCCTCGCCCACGATTACCCCACGACACCTCAATACCAACCTCCTCCCTAGTCACCAGGGCTTTCGAACGAGCCATACCTAAGAAGACTACAACATGTAAGCGTTTGTCGCACAAACAGAGGAAGAATATAAAAAAAGGAGCAAAATCTCCCATTTTCATAGTCTCGGTTAAGCAGGTCCGAGAAACAAATAAAAATCTCGGTGACACGTGATCGATATATCAATATCAGTTTCGGTCATGCACAACCGAGACAATTTCTAATTTCTCGGTTGTACATCACCGACATGACATCTACTACACACTTTGAATTACTCTTGTGAGATGGTACCCGAGAGCACTCACAGCGTTAAGCTACCTAACATAATAACACAATTACAATTTCAGCGACGCGTGACCGATATACCCGAATCAGTCTCGACCACTCATTGCCAAACCACTCCACAACCTCCCTAGAAGCTTGCACTTATTTAATTTAAGCTGCCTACGTATCCTCTTAAAGTTTTACAGGAATCAAAGCATACGTAGTTCCTTTACTTTTATTTTTCTCTAATGGCCTTAGTTTTTTTAAGACCTTTCCAAATCACTTCACACCGGCCTTAAAGCTTGAACTTATTTTATTTAAACTGCCTATATATCATCTTAATGTTTTAAAGGAATCAAAGCATACGTAGATCTTTTACTTTTATTTTTTCTATAAATAAATAAATGATTTAATAGGGCCTTAGTATTCTTTGGAGCTTTTCCAAATCACTCCACACCCTGCCTTAAACCTTGGACTTATTTTATTTAAGCTGCCTACGTATCTCTTAAAGTTTTAAAGGAATCAAAGCATACGTAGTTCTTTTACTTTTATTTTTTCTCTAAGAAATAAATGATTTAATAGGGCTTAGTATTCTTTGGACCTTTAGAAATTACTCCACACCCTGCCTTAAAGGTTGGACTTTTTTTATTTAAGGTGTCTACGTATCCTCTTAATGTTTTAGAGGAATCAAAGCATACGTAGTTCTTTTACTTTTATTTTTTCTCTAAGAAATAAATGATTTAATAGGGTCTTAGTATTCTTAGGAACTTTTCCAAATCACTATACACCCTGCCTTAAAGCTTGGGCTTTTTTTATTAAAGCTGCCTACGTATCCTCTTAAAATTTTAGAGGAATCAAAGCCTACGTAGTTCTTTTATTTTTATTTTTTCTCTAAGAAATAAATGATTTAATAGGGCCTTAGTATTCTTTGGACCTTTCCAAATAACTCCACACCCTACCTTAAAGCTTGACTCTTTTTATTAAAGCTGCATATGTATCCTCTTAAAATTTTTAGAGGAATCAAAGTCTACGTAATTCTTTTATTTTTATTTTTCTCTATATGATGTAAATGATTTAATAGAGCCTTATTTATAGTATTATGACTTTTCAAAACAAATCTTCACTACCTTCCTTGAAGCTTGGACTTTTTCAATTTAAGCTGCCTACGTGTCCTCTTAAAGATTTAAAGGAATCAAAGCTTACGTAGTTATTCTACTTTTTTCCGTATGACATAAATAACTTAATAGGGCCCTAGTTTATAATCTATGGATCTTTTCCAAATCACTCCCCAAGCTTCCTTGAAGCTTGAACTTATTTAATTTAAGCTGCCTACTTATCCTCTTAAAGTTTTAGAGGAATAAACGCATACGTAGTTCTTTTACTTTTATTTTTTCTCTAAGAAATAAATGATTTAATAGGGCCTTAGTTATTTTCTTTAAGCTACCTACGTATTGTCTTAGAAGTTTTTAGCAATCAATTCTTACGTAGTTCTTTTACTATTACTTTTTCTATATGACATAAATGATTTGATAGCGCCTTAGTTATAGAAATATGACCCTTTTCAAAACCACTCCATAACTTTCCTTGATGCTTTGACCTTTTTATTTTAAGCTACCTACGTATCCTCTTAAAGTTTTTAAGAAATAAAAGCTTATATAATTCTTTTGCCTTATATTTCTTTTCTATATGATGTAAATGATTTAATAGGCTTATTTCTCTTCCTATATGATGTAAACGATTTAGTAGGGACTTAGTTAGTATAATATGGACCTTTTTAAAATCACTCCACAACATGTCTTAAATCTTGAACTTATTTACTTTAAGATGTATATATATCTTTTTAGAGTTTTAGAGGAATCAAAGCTTACGTAGTTATTTTACTTTTTTTTTTTACTATATGGCATAAATAACTTAAAAGGGCCCTAGTTAGTAATCTATGGATCTTTTCCAAATCACTCCACAACCTCCCTTGAAGCTTGAACTTATTTAATTTAAGCTGCCTACATATCCTCTTAAAGTTTTAAAGGAATCAAAGCCTACGTAGTTCTTTTACCATTATTTCTTTCTTTATGACATAAATAATTTAGAAGGGCCCTAGTTTGTAATCTATGGATATTTTCCAAGCCACTCCACAACCTCCCTTAAAGCATGAACTTATTTAATTTAAGATGCCTACGTATCCTCTTAACGCTTTAGAGGAATCAAAGCATACGTAGTTCTTTAAATTTTATTTTTCTCTAAGAAATAAATGATTTAATAGGGCTTTAGTTTTCTTTGGACCTTTTCCAAATCACTCCACACCCTGCCTTAAACTTGGACTTATTTTATTTAAGCTGCCTACGTATCTTCTTAAAGTTTTAGAGTAATCAAACAAACATAGTTTTTTTTACTTTTATTGTTTCTCTAAAAAATAAATAATTTAATAGGGCTTTAGTATTCTATATGACGTAAATGATTTAATAGGGACTTAGTTACTATACTATGAACCTTTTTAAAACCACTCCACAACATACCTTAAATCTTGGACTTAATTACTTTAAGATGTCAATGTATCTTTTTAGAGTTTTTGAAGAATCAAACCCTACGTAGTTCTTATACCATTATGTTTTTTCTATAAGACATAAATAACTTAAAAGGGCCCTAGTTAGTAATCAATGGATCTTTTCAAAACCACTCCATAGCCTCCCTTGAAGCTTAAACTTATTTAATTTAAGCTGCCTACATATCCTCTTAAAGTATTAGAGGAATCAAAGCATACTTAGTTCTTTTACTTTGGTTTTTTCTCTAAGAAATAAATGATTTAATATGGCCTTAATTTACTTTGGACCTTTTCCAAATCACTCCATACCCTTCCTTAAAGCATGGTCTTGTTTTATTTAAGGTGCCTACGTATCCTCTTAAAGTTTTAGAGGAATCAAAGCATACGTAGTTCTTTTATTTTTATTTTTACTTTCTAAGAAATAAATGATTTCATAGGAACTCAAGGAATCACTCGACACCCTGCCTTAAAAGTTGGACTTATTTTATTTAAGGTGCATACGTATCCTCTTAATGTTTTAGAGGAGTCAAAGCATACGTAGTTCTTTTACTTTTATTTTTTCTCTAAGAAATAAATGACTAAATAGGGCCTTAGTATTCTTCTGACCTTTTTTAAATCACTCCACACCGGACTTAAAGCTTGGACTTATTTTATTTAAGTTGCCTAAATATCTTATTAATGTTTTAAAGGAATCAAAGCATACGTAGATCTTTTACTTTTATTTTTTCTATAAATAAATAAATGATTTAATAGAGCCTTAGTATTCTTTGGAGCTTTTCCAAATCAATTCACACCCTGCCTCAAAGCTTGAACTTATTTTATTTAAGTTGCCTACGTATCCTCTTAAAGTTTTAAAGGAATCAAAGCATACGTAGTTCTTTTACTTTTATTTTTTCTCTAAGAAATAAATGATTTACTAGGGCCTTAGTTTTCTTTGGACCTTTTTCCAAATCACTCCACACCCTGCCTTAAAGCTTGGATTTGTTTTATTCAAGCTGCCTACGTATCTTCTTAAAGTTTTAGAGGAATCAAAAAACATAGTGTTTTTTACTTTTATTGTTTCTCTAAGAAATAAATGATTTAATAGGGCCTTAGTATTCTTTGGACCTTTAGAAATCAATCCACACCCTGCCTTAAAGGTTGGACTTATTTTATTTAAGGTCTTTACGTATCCTCTTAATGTTTTAATGGAATCAAAGCATACATAGTTCTTTTACTTTTATTTTTTCACTAAGAAATAAATTATTTAATAGGGCCTTAGTATTCTTCGAACTTTTCCAAATCACTCCACACCCTAGCTTAAAGCTTGAACTTTTTTTTATTAAAGTTGCTACGTATCTCCTTAAGATTTTAGAGGAATCAAAGCCTACGTAGTTCTTTTATTTTTATTTTTTCTCAAAGAAATAAATGATTAAATAGGGTCTTAGTATTCTTTGGACTTTTTTCTAAATCACTCCACATTCAGCCTTAAAGCTTGGACTTGTTTTCTTTAATCTGCATACGTATCCTCTTAAAGTTTTAGAGGAATCAAAGCATGCGTAGTTCTTTTACTTTTATTTTTACTCTCTAAGAAATAAATGATTTAAAAGGGCCTTAGTATTCTTTTGACCTTTTCCAAATCACTCCACACTCTACCTTAAAGCTTGGACAAATTTTATTTAAGTTGCCTACGTATCCTCTTAATGTTTTTGAGGAATCAAAGCATATGTAGTTCTTTTACTTTTATTTTTTCTCTAAATAAATAAATGATTTAATAGGACCTTAGTATTCTTTAGAACTTTTCGAAATCACTCCTCACCATGTCATAAAGCTTGGACTTTTTTTATTAAAGCCGCCTACGTATCCTCTTAAAATTTTAGGGAAATCAAAGCCTAGGTTGTTATTTCATTTTTATTTTTCTATTTGATGTAAATGATTTAATATAGTCTTAGTTTATAGTATTATGACCCTTTTCAAAACAACTGCACTACCAGCCTTGAAGCTTGGACTTTTTTATTCTAAACTTCCCACGTATCCACTTAAAGATTTAAAGGAATCTAAGCTTACGTAGTTGTTTTACTTTTTTCTATACGTCAAATAACTTAATAGGGCCCTAGTTAATAATCTATGGATCTTTTCCAAATCACTCCACAACCTCCCTTGAAGCTTGAACTTATTTAATTTAAGCTGCCAACGTATCCTCTTAAAGTTTTAATGGAATCAAAGCAAACGTAGTTCTTTTGCTTTTATTTTTTCTCTAAGAAATAAATGATTTAATAGTGCCTTAGTTATTTTTTTTAAGCCGCATACGTATTGTCTTAGAATATTTTAGCAATCAATTCTTACATAGTTCTTTTACTATTATTTTTTCTATATGACATAAATGATTTGATAGGTCAAAGGTGACGCACGACGAGTCATGGGGCAGCATGCAGCCTGAGTTTACTCGTTGGCGTGCATGGCGATATTATAAATGCATGAATATATATATATATATATATATATAATTGTATATATAAATATATATTGAAAATGAATAAATAATTAATAATTGGTGGGCGCTGTGACGACCCCAGTTTCCAACAAACTGAGCCCCACTTGGCCTAAGCCCAATAGGATCCTCGAGCCAGTCTCGCAAGGTCAACGCATGCCTAGTCAACCTTCCGATCCATCCAAATAAATAAATTGATGATTTTAAGTAGATTTATTTTTATTTTTTTCAAGTTTTACAAGTTAGCGGAAGCAATTAATACGTTAAATAACTCAAAACAAAGTAAAGGAGTCTGACATCCTAAATATAGAACCTTGTAAACATGTATATTTATATATATCTTGTGTCAAGTATTATAGCTAAGCAAAAATGATATACAAGTCATGTGCTCTCTCAAACCCACACAAGTATCCCAAGTGTGATAACAACATATATAAATAATACAAAAAATAAAAAAATCTACAAAAGTATGTAGAGGTGTGATAACATCATATCTATACTATTATAATAGCAATCCCAAAACGGTTAACCGTGAAGCCTTTTTGGCTAAATCTTTCAACAATGCCCCTAAGTGTTTCGATACAAATATTTAAATTCGGGATAAAATAGTAATTTAATTGATAACTAGGCGGTTTTGATTTTAAATGTGCGGATGAAAACTCAATTACGATGATTTTTTTTCTCTCTCCTCCACCTTTTTACTCTCTCTTTACCCTCCACGTTTATCCGCTCTCTCTTTCCCCTTCACGTTTCTCTCTCTCCCCTCCATAATTCTTTTTCTCCACTCTATTCACGTTTTCTTCCTCCATATGTTTATTTTATTGAAAACTTATATTCACGTTTTCTTCCTCCATATGTTTATTTTATTGAAAACCAATTTCTTTTTCAAAATTTGCCCATTTACTAGTATAAATAATACAAAAAGTAAAAAAAGACCTACAAAAGTATGTAGATGAGGGCTACTCCGCCATCCTTATAGTAGATCGCCAAGTGTTGGCATCTTGCCCTTGCTCGATTGTAGATCCGCACTCGGTCAAATACAAGAATGTCGAGTTTAGTGAGTAAAAGCTGGTAGGATCTAAATAGTCATTTAAAATAAGTAAAGTAGTCTAAAAGTCATGTAGATAAAAAGAAAGCTAAATGGAATGCATGATAATAAGATTGTAAAAATGAAAGTACAACAAGAAATGAGTGTCAAAGGAAATAATAGAGAGGTGCCCAAGTAGTCCAAGACCACCGAGTGTGGGTGCCACAGGGTCGGGTTAGCAGACACGGGTTCTAATATGCGTCATCGTTGGATATCAACGGTGCCCCGGATAAAACACATCTCATTTTGACCAAATACTCTAGTGACTCAAGTTCATGGCCCCGATTGCAAGTTGGTAACCACTCCAATCAGAGACACTCGTATGACTTACTTGGCCCTCGTACACTCATAGATGGGTAGGAGTTTCAAGAAAAGGACACGGTATAATAACAATAAAATTTAAGCTCAAATGAACTCATGTGCATTTCCTAGCTGGTTTTACTTACCTCAGATCTATGTTATCACGCCCTTACGGCTCTGACATGCTCAAAAACTGACACCCGGTGTCTGACACTAGTATACTAGGCTCTTGGTATCAATTTATATTAAATTAGGTGTTTTGAGACTATTTAATGAAGTTTAGATTTTTTAAATCCTTAAATTGTTCAAAATATTAAAATCGTAGCAGTGACATGCTTTTCGAGGGAGATTTCGGTGTAAAAATTCTTCGAAAAATCTAAAACCAACTTTTCTATAATTTCCTCGACTTTTTTCTATTTTTCCAAATTTTTTATGAATTTTCTTGAATTTTATTTTTATTTTTTATGATTTTTAATTATTAATTTTAACCGATTTAGCCTCTTGGGTGGCCCGACCCAGTTGGCTGGTTCCCTCCCCCAATTCATATGAATGATAAAAGCTCTATGTTCATTCTTCATCTCCCTTTTTTTCTTTCCTTTTTTATATTTCTTTTTTTTTTTCCTTTTCTATTTCTTTCTTTCTTTCTCTATTTCTTTCCTTCCTCCATTAAACAACCACTAACCAAAATAAATTTGCATCCTCTATTAGACAATAAAATCTCAAATCCATACGCATTAGCTACAAGAAGTTGAAGGAACGTTAATATTGAAGAGTTAACTACTTGGAATTGAACAAATGTAAAGATTAAAGAGAATATTAACTTTTGATTTTTTTTTCTTTCTCTTGTTCTCCCTCTCTTTTCCGACAAAAACATAGCTCATCAAAACCCAAATACACCTATCGATTGCTCTCTCCCTTATCTACTCCCACTTTCCACACTCATATATCACACTCACTCTAGTAACAAGTGATACATATCCAATTTAGGAATTGTCTATTTTGCCTTCTACGGTTAATTAATTCATTTACTCACATCATTGCATACAATTTTAAACAGTAGGCACTTTTTGTTATCAAACTATAGCCCCATACCTGTAAACACACACATATCGAGAAGTTACCTCACTCGTAACTTGACGATCAAAATATAATAATTAAATTATGTGCAACTTTTTTTAAAAAAAATAGTAATACACCAATCGCCAAAAATAAAATACATCGCTATCAACTTTCGAGGGTTGACCAAGTGTGCCACATCACGACAGGTCTAGGTCACAGTCCTTAAATGTCACATGGCACGAGTTAAAATTTTAGGGTCATTACAATCTTCCCAACTAATAATAATTTATTCCTCAAAATTAAAATAGCTTGGAGTAAGACTTACCATAATCAAAATGGATATGGAAAGTGTTTGCGCATATAGAACTATAGTTCCCAAGTCAGTTCCTTTCCTCGTGATGTTGCCATTTAACGAGGACCAACGGAAAGTCCTTATTCATAGTCTCTTCACCTGACGGTCCAATATCTAAATAGGTTGCTCCTCGTATGTAATATCCCACCTCAGATATATCTGACTTAGATCTACCATCGGTCATACGCCTCCTTTCGACCTATCTAGCCGAAGCATCGAAATATCAAATACGGGGTGGATCTCGGCTAACTAAGGCGGTAACTCTAACTTATATGCAACATTTTCGACTCACCTCTTGACCTTTAAAGGACCAAGAATCTCGGTGCAACTCCAAATCTTTTGTGACCCTTCAAAGGAGAGACCTTTAAATACACATAGGCTCCCTTATCGTACTCTAACTCACCATGGTGGTTGTCGTAATATTTCTTATGTATTTCCTGTGCACCCTTCAGACGTAGTTTGATCTATCGATTTTCTCTATATGATCCACCATAATCTTTGGCCTAATAACTACCACATCTTTTAGCTCTACCTAACACGATGGAGATTTGCATGGCTTGCTATAGAGTGCCTCAAATGGGGCCATCCCACTACTGGTATGATAACTATTATTATAAGCAAACTCACACATATGAAGATATTTCTCTCAAATACCACCGTACTCTAGCACACACATATGAAGCATATCCTCTAACACTTGAATTAACCATTTCGACTGCCCATTTGTCTGTGGGTGATAAGTTGTACACAAATCTAATATGGTGTCAAATAATGCCTACATGTTCTACCAAATCCGCAATGTGAACTGTGATACTCTATCTGACATGATGGATAATGAACTATGTGTAACCTGACAATCTCTCGCTCGTATAAAGCAGCTAACTTATCCACCTTGTGTGTTGTCGATACTAGTAAGAAGTGTGCAGACTTAGTTAGTCTATCCACAATCACCCAGATGTTATCATGGCCATGCCGATATCGAGGTAATCCACCGACGAAATCCATAGCAATATGCTCCTACTTTCTCTGAAGAATGAGAATTAGCCGTAATAATCCTCCGAGTCTCCGATGCTCAGCTTTAACTCGCTAGCATATCTCACACAATCGAACGTAGTCGCTAACATCGGTCTTCATCCCCGACCACCAAAATAGACGATGCATATCCGCATACATTTAGTCCAACCCGGATGAACCATAAAACGTGAGCAGTGTGTCTCTTAAAGTATCTCATCGTAAATCTCAGTCATTAGTAGAATCCACGGTCTCCTTTTAAATCTCAGGCTTGAGTTTGACGACTGACTCCACTCCGGTTGATCAGCTAACTCGCTAAACTTCTGGTACTACTCATCTGTCTGTTGACCTTTAAGTACACTCTGTATATACACTATTTGAGTCCTCATCTGCCTATAAATCAACACTCTTGTAGTAGTTGGTATGTCGACTGAATTCATCAACTCAGCTGCCTTGAGTAACCCATGTTTGTGTGTCATGTAGCAAGTCAGTATCTTTAGTTATGCTTCTGTGACATCTCATCACCAACTAGACTGAACTCAGCTCGATTTGATAGGATTAGAGGCCCAAACTCAGTTTGACCGAGTGACACGGTCGTGCTCGACGATAGTGTACTAAAAGAAATAAAATATTTTTTTGGTGTGCGTGTAATGTTTAATAAATAATTAAATAATTATAAATACACACGTGACACAAAGCATGGTGAGGCGTGCGTTTCACCTCGAGATCCGTGTTGGGCAGGAAATACATAATTTAGACTAGTATCATGATCCACTATTAACTTGATTAAATTTGGCTTTAAGTGTTGTATTAAATTTGATTAATATGTCTATGGTTTGATTGTAAATAAAATGAATTTGAAGGGAAAATTTTAAATTTGTGGAATTAGACTTGCATGTAATTAATTTAAAATGCCATGGGCGAAAATGGAAAATGTCTTATGACACGTATAGGTGGACCAATAGAAAATAAGCTACATGTTATGTATCATGGAAAAAAAGACAAGTAGTAGTTTGATTTTGACTAATGTAATGTGATGGCTTAAATATGAGCCTTTGATTCACCTAAAAATTTGTGAGTGAGATGAGATCTAAAGATAAAAGACTATATAAAATTCATTATTCTTGTTCAACATGCAAAATAATCTCCAGCACCATTAGACAGCTTATGAGAAAAATAATTTGGAGATCAAAGAAGTTGTAAAAAATCTTGCATTACACATTGGGGTTTTTGAAGATCCAATAAGGTTGATTCTAGAGGGTACGATCTAACTTAGTGGAGCTCAAAGAACGAAAGGGAATGACAACTCTATTAAAGCTCTTGACATGTTTTTCTTCACCAAATCTCTAAAAAAATTATGTTCCCAGATATTTTGATTGATGAGTTTTGATACATGTGGGTTCATAAGAGTATATCAACCTTTGATTAGTGAGAATCCCTCAATAGGATTGTTGTGAAGATTTTCATGATTTATAATTTGTGTTATGTGAAGAAGATGATGAATAGTGACTTTACTTAATGATAATTGGATATTTATTGCATAGAAATTGAGTACGAATAATTGCATGATGATGTTGGAACTCCAGGAAGTTGTTTTAAGCCAATGGACCGAGTTTGAGGTGATTTGAATATTTTTAGACTCAAGAATCAAAAGCTTTAGAGTTGCATAAAATTCATTTTGTACAGTTTAGATAAGACTCAAAGAGGATAAATTTCTAATGTGCTCGATGATGCTACGACTGTTATGAGTTTTGAACTTACTCAATGGAAATAAAATCTGTTATAGATTTTCAAGCTTGCTTAATTGGATTAAGACTATTTTGTCTTAGTTTGAGTTTGCTCAAAATTCAAATTTTGGTATTTTAAAGCATGCCCGAAATTATTATTTAGAGCATACTAAATGTTAGAATTGAGCAGACTCAAAGATAGCTTGAAGCAACCTCAATAAAAGTAGTTAGCTAAAACTATAATTTCTCACAAGTGTTCAAATAAGATCCTAACACAACCAACTAATACAAAACAATACCAATAACCGAGAGAACTAATGTCGGGTATAAGATGAGCATTTTGAGGGAAGTGGTGGCATAAACGTGCGACGCCATGACAATAAATTTAAAAATTTAATAAAACTTTGAGGGTTTTCTCGAGACATGTTCATGGGGTTCCGATTTTGGGACCTCGATTTATGCACTAACAGCTATATATGTGGCTAGGGCTCGATGACAACCTAGCGAGGACATCGGCATGTAGTATAAGGTACGAGACGCGCAGTCGTGATTCGGCACGCCGCACACAAGGTTTAGGAACACTGAAAATTTATAAACTTTATTACGCTTCAGATTATGATCGCATAAGTTAGGTGTACGTCGCATCATGATTATTTATGGCCATGCATATAGACATGAGGACCTATAAGAGCCGTCTCCGAGAATTAGATGGGGCAACTTCGACGACAAAGAGTTTCCCCCTTAGGCCAGTCAGACACCTTTGAGGGATGACTATGTGACGATTTCTACCCTCCATCCAATGTAGCAGTTGGAGGAGGTTTCCGCCTCCGGCCTTTCCTAGACGGAGTTACAGTACGTCGGTGCCGCTCGGCTTTACGAATTCGCGTTATAAGACCTTCCCCGATTGTTAATGTTGAATGCTACCGAGCCGACGGGATTCAGGCTAGGTCCTTGCATATAAGATTCATGGGAACCACTTGTTCATACTAGAAAATGATTGAATCATGTTTTATTCCTGCAATTTATTTACATTATTCCTTATTGAATTACTTTATGCCGTAACTTTTCTAAAACCCTACTATTTACTTGCTAGGGGCTTGTAGAACCCAAATCCATCCTCCAGTGATCGAGGGAAGCGCAAGGCGCACCAATGAGACGACTTCAGACTGCCCTAATCTTCACTATAGGAGTAATCTCTTTTGTGTATATATTTCTTTTTATATACCAAACTTATGTTTTGTTTACGTATGGCCTATGGGATACTTTTGGACATATTCTACGACTTGGATTTACAGTACTGATAATATGACCGATGTTTTCCCCACTTAGGTTTTTGTTTACCTTCTAGTATTTATTTATATGTTCATTAAATTCCGAACACGCTTGAATTTAAATTAATAGTAAAAAGAATGGATGAGCGAATCTAGAATGTCTTTTGAGGTCGATGGTGTGACTAGACACCTCAGGAGACTGTTCGTGCCAGTTAGACCATCGGGTCACGACACGAGTGCCGTCAATTTTGGTATCAAAGCTTAGGCTACTGAAAAGCCTAGGACTCAAAGGAAGACTAGAAAACTTGAATAATTTGATGTAAGAGAACTTAGAAAAATGGGAAACATGAGTTGAGGACTAAGTTAGGAAGAATTGGGGAATGTATTCGATCGACTATGTTGATGTACTATGTTAATTTTGAACATATATTATATATAATAGAAAAATATAATGTCGTGACACTTGGATCATTATCTACATGCAGTTATGATATATTTTGTATCATGGATTCGAGTGGGTGAGATTCGTCAGATCTACAAGAGATAGTGCATTCTTCCTCATTTGTAGTCACTGACGATATCATACATGAGATACGTTAGGTGATCGCGCGTCAGCAGACATCCTTAGAGGCCTTCAAGCAATGCTTTGAGACTCTCAAGCATCAAAGAGAGGTCGACTCCACCGATACAAGAAGATTGACTACAGCTATAACATATTTAGTAGACTAGTCGGCGGCACAACCAGAGATTTTGCTACAGACACCGGCATAAGTTCCAGTAGTGCCGGAAGTAATAGTGCACAAATGGGTCCAATTGAGCCTGTAGTAATCCCTCTTCTACCTTACCAGCGGAGAATCTAATAGTATAGCTAGCCCAATTGAGAGTAAGGTGGTTAGGCTCGATCGTTTTTGGAAGAGCTTCGATAGATGTAAGACTCTGAAGTTGTATAGAGATAAAAATAGGGAGAAGGCGAAGCAGTGGGTCTGCAATCAGGAGAAGATTCACCTTTGATCTGTGTCGATGAGGATTTTCGTATTGAGTTATTGACATGCACTTAGAGGAGCTGTCGATGAGTGGTGGTAGGCTATATATGCTAGAGAGGGCCTAGTCGAGGATTGGGCGACTTTTCAATGACTGATATTTGGGAACTTCTTTACTCCCCAATGAGGAGTAGGAAGAGAAAGGAGTTTCTCGTATTGAGCCAGGAGACATGCCCCATTTAAGTTTGTCGATCGGTACTCTAGACTGTCATTTATGGTAGGAGATCTGTTGACACCAGATGACTATTTGTAGTGATTTGTTATGTGTCTGAGATGTGAGATTAGTTAAAGTGTGAGTGCATTAGATGTGACTCCGTTTAAGGATCCCGTAGATCGAACTATTACTTTTGAGTTGATAGAGGAGTTTCAGGATGGGGACATCAAGGTGACACACCAATCACGATTCCTCGAGTCGAAGTCTGGTGGTTAGGGAGACGGGATGCGAGAATACCTTAAGAGGTTCTATGATGACAGGTCAGGATCGATCACTTCGGCACGGACAGTTTCAATTCAGCAATCATTCACATCGAGGTAGAGTAAACCACCATTTATGAGGTTTGATCAAGGGTAAAAACAGTCGGATATTGGATATGACAGAGGGGTGAGGCGATGCTGACTCAGACTTAAGCACCAACATAGTCCAAGGGTCGAGGTTATCGAGAGTATATTAGACATTACTTGTTGGGGTTGTGGTTGAGCAAGACATTTTCGTAATAATTGCTCGAACCACATATATGTAGTGTAGCCATCGAGTCAGACTGAGCAAGTGCTTATCGTAGGGACACCAGATAGTCAAGCCACTAGGGAGCTGATCACGATTATTATTTTGATTTGTGGACGAAACACATACACACTCAAAGATTCAGGGTCCATGATCTCATTCATATCAGAAGGTATGGTAGATACAGTAGGTTTATCACTAGTAAGAGCAATTAGGTATCTCATACTTAGTAAAGCCACGGGAGATAAAGTTTACCCTAACCTTGTCTACAAGAGATGCATTGTGATAGTTGAGGGTTACGATATACCTATTGACCTTCGGGTACTCAAGTTCCTTGAGTTTGGCACACTCTTAAGTATAGACTAATTGGCAGAATACCACGCCTACATGGAATGCCACCGGAAAGTAGTGACCTTCCGTATTCTAGGACTTACGAGGTTTGAGTTTCAATGCATGTTGACAGCCGATAGTAGTGCCAGAGGCTGAGTTGCGACGTGTAGAGAGTTCGAGGATCACGTGAGATTTTACAGAGCTTTAGAACTCAAGACAAAATTGAGGATATCCTAGTTATATGAGACTTTTCTTACGTGTTTCCAGACGATCTCCCCGGTTACCTCCATGTCGCATGAGATCGACTTTATTATATAAGTGAAGGAGGGAATAAAGCCAATTTCGAAGCCTCCCTACAAGATAGCGAGATCAGAGTTGATTGATATGAAGAAGCAATTCGAGGAGTTATATGATAGCAGATTTATACAGCCGAGTATTTCCCTATAGGGTTCACCAGTTTTGTTCAATAAGAAGAAAGACAGATCTTTGAGGCTTTCAATTGACTATAGGGAATTGAACAAGGTCACAATCTAGAACAAGTACCCTCTACTTCAGATTAATGACTTGTTCGATCAGTTGAGTGGTGCTCAAACACTTCTCAAAAATTGACTTGAGATCGGGCTACCATCAGCTGCATGTCAGGGATGAGGACATTGAGAAGACCGGGTTCCACACGAGATACATGTCTTTTCAGTTCACAGTGATGTTGTTTGGAGTCATAAATGTCCCGACTATGTATATGACTTGATGCACTATATGTTTAGAGACTACTTAGATCAGTTTTTTATAGTGTTCATTGACGATATACTCATTTACTCATGGACGGTTAAGGGCCACGAGCGTCACTTGAGATTTACCTTGCAAACTTTGCGTGAACATAAACTATATATAAAGTTTAGCAAGTGTGAGTTTTGGATTGACCGAATCAGATTATTAGGGTATGTAGTTGGGGTAAATGGGATTTTAGTAGATCCAGAGAAGGTCAGAGTGATTGTTGACAGGCCTACGCCTACTTAGCCGATAGAGGTAAGGAGTTTCCTTAAATTGGAGGGCTACGACATGAGGTTCTTTCAGACTTTCTCTTAGATAGCCGCGCCCATGAATGCTTTAACCAGGAAAGACGTAAGGCTCGATTGGATCGATCAGTGTAAGGATGCCTTAACAGAGCTGAAGGAGCGACTATGTCATGGCCCAAATCTCTAATTTGACTTTAATCTTTTAATTAGGATCAAATGACCCATGACGTGGGAGCCGTTTCGATATACCTATCACAACCGAGGCTAGATGGCCGAGGGAAATGTTATATTTATAATGATGAATGCCTAGTGTATTGTATATGTGTAGACTACAAAGTCATTCCTACTTGTGAATAGGTGTCGAGACGTATGTGGGAACGCGCCTCGAGTTGTGTATTGGTGTGGGGCTGAGGTAGAGAACAATATGGTGAGTTGGTATAAGCTTTATATTGCTTTAATAAGTGATATAAGTGGGGCTATGGTTGATTAAGTATCAAATGCACTTAAGTTTGAAATTTAAAACAATAGCCACTTGATATTTCTCAAAACACGTAATGACCAATCTCAACACCAATTGAGTCACTTATTGGTGTCATTTAGCATGAGTTAATGGTACATGTGTTAATAGGTGTACCATTTGATAGGTCTCGAGATAAGTGAGCACATTAGGATAAGTTGCTAGCAATCAACCATATCCAATTCATGAAAATAAAGCTTTTGGTTAACTCAAGCAACTCAACTCTTTCATTTCAATTGCTTAAGCAACAGGGAAACTTGCTGGAGAAGGAGGAGCTACTGGAGAAGAAGAAAACCAGCAAAAACTTGGTGATTTAGTGAAGGAGAGATCAAGTATAGCTAGTGTTCATTAAGTTAGGTAACTTCTTTACACCATAGAGTTAGCTAAATTCAATGAATTAATGAATTTGATGTTGTGGGTTATTGTTTTATTTCGTGATTAATGTTATGGAACTTTAGTAATATGTATGGAGGTTCCTTAGGCATTAACATGGCTTATATGTAGAGAAAACTCTGAAGTCTGATTGCAGAATTATAGGTTTAACTACACATAGCGTGCTAGGTAGATCAGCTAGCTCGCTAATTTAGATTAGTGCGCTAGATAAGGATTGGTAGCACGGTAATGTGTCATTAGCGCGCTAGTTCTATGATAGCATAAAAAATGCAATTTTAAAAAATTCCTTAAACACTATAAAAGAGTCTAATACACTAATTAAAGGTCCAAACACATTCAAAAATCTATAATATGATATCATGAACCTAGGCAAGTATTTCGAAGATTTAAGTACAAGTTTCGAGGTGTCGGGAGGCCGAGTAGCATAGGAAATTACATAGATTATAAGTAAACTGACTGAAATATTTCATTACATTTCAATCCTATTCATATGTTCATTTCCAGTCATTTGGACTAAATTACCTTTGTACTCGATATGCTATGACTTGTTCATTCTCATTATATGAGGTTGTTTTCATGGTATAGTTTGTTGATAAAATGATTTCATTGACTCATATTCATGTGCTATGTCAGTATTGATTGCTAATATATGTTGTCAGTGAAATAACATGCTATTAGGTAGGTTTTACATAGTATTGTAATCTATTTTCTTTGTACATTAGATATGCGATTGCTTCATTGAATTCTTAAATCATGTCATATTTTGAAATACAAAAGTGGTTCTTGTATCAAGGGTCATTATATTATAGAGGTCTATCGGACATACGGGGGATTATTAGACTTCTAGGGTGATTGGGGTCTCTCCATCTTGCGTAGCACAAAGGAAATGAGTCATGGGTTTGTTGGCAAGCATAACTTATGTAGCACCCGTGGTCTAGATCATTACTACTTAGCCATATGTCATAACATATCGCAGGTAATTGGCCTCGTGAAAGGTTATAAAGGCAAGAGCACTGCTAGATATTCACATTGATGTAGAGTTCAGCTCCTTCTTCATATAGTGGAAAGGCTGATGTGATGAGATCACGGTCGACCGACTCTAGATCATTACTACTTAGCCATATGTCAGATTCATGTTGTTTAACTAAAGTATCTCTTTGCATGTTCTCTTTACAACATAGTTGTTATTATCATGCTTTTAGATACTTGTTGTAGAATTGAGAATGTAAAAAAATGTCTCTCAGTATTACTTTTTACTTTCTTATACTCACCGTCTAGTTTGTGACGATAGGTGCGGATCCATCGAGTAACAGACCAGTGAAAGAGAAGATGGGCGATTATGTCTGAGCCAGTGGAGCACTGCTACACCTGATTTTGTAGCTTTGGTTTTTGATGTATTACTTTTATATGTATTAAAACTTTTAGGGTTGTATATCATGGGTTGAGATAGTAGTACCTTGACCAAACACATGATATTATATATCGTGGTTTCATCATATATATGCATGTGATCTTTATTCCCTAGTTTTTTCCACAATTCTTAGGACTCATATTATATGCTTTCGCCAGATTGCTAAGAATTTAGCTAAATAAAACTTGAAGTAAAAAAATCTTAATTAACTCAGATTTATGAATTGACATAGAATAAGTAGGTAAATAGTTTTTGGATAGGCTGATTAGTCCTTTGTTAGGTCATACATGATGAGATTAGGGCTTAATAATGAGATTAGGTTGGGCGATGCCCTAATTTGAGAAGGGGTCATCACATGTGGTATCAGAGCTTAAACTTATAAAGCTTAGGAGATTCTATCTTTATAGGGCTTAGATTATGGAATATCGTTATTCTACAATATGATACCAAAGCTACAATTTGTGGCAAAAGGCCTAACCTTTCCATTAAATAATAATAAAAATAATTTAAACAAGGAAAAAATAATAAATAAATCTTAGTGATTGAAAACCAGATGATCCTTACTAGAAATCATTAGTTAGGAAGTAAGTGAAAGTGAGATGGGGATGTTTTATATGTATAAATTTTAGTTTTCTATATGTATATATGGGTTATGTAGTAGCTAATTTGCGTTCACTATCAACCTACAGATATTGATGGTTGATTCACGCGATAGTGGGGATGTAGGAGCGAGTGGCAACCAACCTCCTATTCTAACAGTAGATGATTTTCATAGGCTATCTGATCGAGTAGGTGTTGGGGCATGTGCCCTGAGTCAATCCATTTTAACTATATGTATGAATACTTTTAGTTAATAAAATAGAGGATTTCATTTGTTGTTTATTATAATTAATTTACATGTTTACATTATAACAAGATCCATGGTGCAGAAATATCATAAATGTCCCTAGTCGATCATTATACTAGGAACTATAATTAATTAAGACTAGTGTGAGTCTTGACTGATGATCATATGATGATTATACGTATAGGGATACGAATCAAGATCACGAGTACTTGTTAGGGAATAAAGTACTGGATTGACCCGCTATGAGAACATCACATGGATTAAGTCATAATTGTTTCTCATGATAAGTATATTTTTAGTCCTCTGACTTGAGATTACCAGAGACTTCAACATTAGGAACACAGTGATTTGACACAATCAAACGTTGTCTTTAACCGGACGATTATAAAGGTTGTGATTAGTTACTGTGCGAGAAATGTGATGAAGTTCCCTCTCATATAAAGAGAGATATCTAGTGGATCCCTCGATGTGTTAGACTGTTAAAAGGCTTAGTCTAAGTGAATTGATATTGATCAATGTCACTTGGATGTTTTCAATCTACTTAGAGATCGAGACTAGTACGATTGAACATGTTGGATGACAATTCCATGCCTTATATTTGATCAAAAGGATATCGTGTGACAAAAGGATGTTATAAACACTATTGATTAGGTTGTATCGACTTGATATTCGTACAACTTAGGTAGTCATAATGTCTTGCTAGAGGCCGATTATGACTTGTATACCAAAATGTGTTTTGGTACACTGTCAACGTTGTATGAGCCTATTTGGTTGCACACTAAGAATGGTTTTGCAAGATTTTAAGATGGTTCAGAAAAATAAATTTTATATGATAAGATTCATGATAGAAACGTCCTTGTGGTGTATTACACTTATACTTCTTTAAGTAGGGGTATATGTGTAATTTACTTAACCGTCTATATATAAAGGTTATATAAATAGACACTTTAAGTTAGAACACATACACGAAAGATTAAAAGACGAAACACTATTTTCGTTTTAGAAATGACTTAGGGTTTTCTGGTACGCTCTGGATCATTTTGGAGAGAAACAAAAAGGTTTGGTATTCTCTTGAAGCTAGCACTTCGAATCTCGACTGCCGTTTGTGTGTGGACTGCTGGTAAAGGGCATTCGTCGTTGGCAGCGCCTTAGAGATCGATCAACCTTCAAAAAGGTATTTTGCGACCGAAATATGATTAAACTTTCTTGGTTTAAGCATTTTAATGGAATTAGATTCGATCCTATCGAGGTTTTTGTCAAAATTGTTTTGTAATCTCAGCTGCGTATGAACCCCAAAACCCAACAGTGGTATCAGAGACTTCGAGTTCGATTCCATTAAAAACATTGCATGTTTTCTTCTGATATATACATGATATATGATTGGAAACATGTTAATATTTGATATATATGTGATATACATAAGTTTTATGTGAGATTTATTATCATATATTGTGTATATGATACATATATTCGTGATTTAATTGAAATCAATTTTGTACATACTAGTAACCATGTTAGGTTAATTCGAATAATTTTAATGAATTGAATTTCGTGTTCTGTGATCCATGACACCATCAGGTATAATCTTTATTTTTCGTGTATTGATGCATGGATGAAATCTCTATAATTCAGTTTGCATATTTAGGTTACATTGTTTTACGTTTCTTAAATTGTATAAGTCTGAATATTAATTCGAAACAAATATGATTAGGTTCGATTGGGATAGTAGTTCATGATTCAATGACATGTTTGTGATTATTTAGATGAAGACCGAAATTGCAAATAATTAATCTTTGAAATTGTTTATTTATCTCTTTATATCTATTTTGTTATGAAATTTCTATTTGATAAGAGATAGATAACAAATTAGATTAATAGATATTAGCAAAATCGGTTTCGTTATCCCTATTGGATAGGAGATAAATATAGAGAATTTTGTTATTGGTGATATGCTAGGATTCAAATATCTTAAGTCCTAATTGGATTAGGAGAAGATGATTAGTTAGATGTGAGCTCGGGTTAATTGAAAATGTTTTAATTGATTTAATTTTGGATAAATTAAGTGGTAAATTAAGGATAATAAAATCAGCGAAAAATATGATTTTCTATAGCGAATTTTAATTTTCGAAATTGAAATTCATCTTCTGAAAAAAAAAGGGGCCGCTCCTTCAGTACTCGCTATTGCCGATTAGGCCACAATGGCACCAAATTGTTTAAAAATTTCCAAGTTGATTTTAACAAATCAATAAAAATATATGATATTTTATTGTTTACATAAAATCACTAAAATTAAATAAAACCCTCTATTAAATTTTAAGTCTCATGCCATCCATTTTAAACACTTGTCAAGGCCTCGATCACACTAATACAGTTTCAGCCATAACTGAGTGTATTGTGTTATCTTGGTGAGACAAGTTGGATAAGAGTTACCTAAATGTTTAAAATGGTCCAACTTAATAAAGCTATCAAAATAGTTTTGAGTTTTAGGCACATGATTAGATAAAAACATGATAAGACATAAGATGTCCCGTATCTCATAAAAGTATCTAAAATTACATAAGATGTAATTGGCAACTATTACCTACCTAA
Source organism: Stephania yunnanensis (assembly GCA_039657365.1). NCBI lineage: Eukaryota > Viridiplantae > Streptophyta > Magnoliopsida > Ranunculales > Menispermaceae > Stephania > Stephania yunnanensis. Next base: position 41,438,628 of record CM077590.1, on the reverse strand, counting down.
ATAATCTTTTTCCGTGTTTCATGTCATAGCTGTCATAGAATTAGGTGAAATATGGATTTTAGTCCCTAAATAAATAGTGTGTTTTAGGAGGGTTGTTAATTTAGTGGGAGTCTATTCCTCTATACTAAAATAAACTTTGCATAATCTTTATTGTAGATCAATGGCCTCTTCAAGTAACGATAATCCCCTATCACTGGGATCCATCCTTGAGAAGGACAAGCTATATGGGACTAACTTTCTTGACTGGTTCAGAAACTTGAGAATTGTTCTTAAGCATGAACACAAGTTGTATGTCCTGGATGCTCCATTCCCTGAGGACCCACCAGCCAATGTTATGAAAGCTGTGAAGGATGCACATAATAAGCATGTCAACGATTCTACTGATGTTGCATGTATTATGCTGGCAACTGTGGTTCCTGAACTTCAAAAGGACATGGAACTAATGGAAGCCTACGACATGACGATAATTGTGAAGGAAATGTTCCAATAGCAAGCTAGGCAAGAAAGGTTCGAGACAGTTAAAAACCTACATTCTTGCAAGATGCGTCAGTTAGTCCTCATGTTCTGAAAATGAAAGACTATGTTGACCAGCTTGATAGACTCGGATTTTCCATAAGCCAAGAGTTAGCTACGAATTTGATCCTGAATTCATTACCAGAGAGTTACTCACAATTTGTGATGAACTACAATATGAATAATATGGAGAAATCAATTTAGAGTTGCATTTGATGCTCAAAACTGCTGAACAAAATATCAAGAAACCCTTTGGTAATGTGTTGATTGTCCAAAAGTGAAAGGGAATGAAAAAGAAAGGCAAAGGTAAGACTAAAGTTGTTAAGGTTGTTGCCTCACCTGTCGCAAAGCCTATGGAACATGTCAAGCCCCAGCATGTTCCTACTTCAAAACACCCAAAAGAAATGGAAGGAAATTTCATTTCTGTAATGAACCTGGACGTTAGTTTAGAAATTGCAAACTCTATCTGGAAGATCTAAAGAATAAAAAGGGTAGTTCGACTACTATTACAGGTATTTATGTTATTGAAATTAATTTATCTACTAGTGATTCCTAGGTATTAGATACCGGATGTAGATTTCACATTTATATAAATGTGCAGGGACTCACCACAAGTAGAAAGTTGAAGAAAGGATAAGTCATCCTCCGCGTAGGGAATGGAGCAGAGTTGATGCCCTGGCTATTGGATCATATGACTTAGTCTTACCTAGTGGACTTATTTTAATTTTAAATAATTGTTATTTTGTGTCCGCCTTGAGCAAAAACATCATTTCTGTTTTATGCTTGGATATGATGGTTTTGATTTTATTATTGTGAATAATAGATGTTCCATTTCTGGTAAAAGTATATTTTATGCAAATGTTGATTTGTGTGATGGTCTTTATATTCTAAGCATGAAAAGGTCCACTGATACTCCAGTCTTTAACATAAATACAAAGAGATTCAAGTCAAATGATTTGAATCAAACCTATCTTTGACATTTTCGCCTCGAGCACATAAACGAGAAACGCATGACGAAGCTCCATAAAGATGGACTTCTATATTCATTTGATTTAGAAACATATGAAAAGTGCGTATCTTGTTTACTATGTAAGATGACTAAAAGTCCATTTATTGGACACAATGAAAGGGCAAGTGATTTATTAGGTCTAATACATACTGATGTATGTCGTCCTATAAACACAATGGCTAGAAGAGGTTATCAGTACTTCATTACATTTACTGATGATTTCAGCAGATATAGTTATGTATATCTAATGAAACATAAAGTTGAATCATTTGAAATGTTTCGAACGTTTCAAAATGAAGTGCATAATAAACTTGGTAAAACTATCAAAACACTTCGGTCAGATCGAAGTGGTGAATATTTAAGCCAAGAATTTGATGATCATCTTAGAAATTGTGGGATTGTCTCCCAATTGACTCCATCAACAACTCAACAGTGGAATGGAGTTTCTGAAAGGAGAAATCGAACCTTATTAGATATGGTTCGATCTATGATGAGTCATGTAGATCTTCCATTATCCTTTTGGGGTTATGCATTACAAACTACATCTTTCACTCTAAATCGAGTTCTTTCTAAAGCGGTTGATAAAACATCATATGAGATATGGTACGAAAAGAGACCTAGTTTGTTTTTCCTTGAGATTTAGGGTTGTGAGGCTTACGTAAAATGACAAGTCTCAGAAAAACTAGCACCTAAATCTGACAAGTGTTTATTTGTGGGGTATCTTAAGGAAACAAAAGGATATTACTTTTATAATCCCGCTGAGAACAAAGTGTTTGTTGCTCGGTATGGTGCCTTTATGGAAAAATAGTTTATTTCAAAAGACACTAGTGAGAGAAAATAAATCTTGAAGAAGTTCAAGAATCACCGATAAACCCTGAACTGCAACTAGAAGTTCAACAACGTTTTGAACTAGTTGAACCTCCACAAGTGACACAAGGCCCACGTAAATCTGGTAGAGTAAGACATGAGCCAGAGATATTCGGATTTCTCATTACCGATAGTCGTGATGTGTTGCTTATGGATCAAAATGAGCCCACCACTTATCAGGAGGCTATGTCTGGACCAGACTCAGATAAATGGCTAAGTGCCATGAACTCTGAGATGCAATCCATGTATGATAACCAAGTTTGGAACTTGGTTAAACTTGGTTGATTTACCTGAAAGTTGTAAGACCATTGGATGTAAATGGGTTTTCAAGAAGAAAACTGACATGGATGGCAAAGTGCATACTTTTAAAGAAAGACTTGTAGCAAAAAGTTTCAGGCAAACTCAAGGTGTTGATTATGATGAAACTTTTTCGCCAGTAGCGATGCTTAAATCCATAATAATTTTAATTGTCATTACTGCATATTATGACTATGAGATATGTCAAATGGATGTAAAAATAACATTTCTTAACTAAAAAGTGCTTTAGGGACGTGTATATAACACAACCTGAAGGTTTTGTACATCCTGAGAATTCTAGGAAGGTATGCAAGCTTCAAAGATCCATTTATGGATTAAAGCAAGCTTCTCGGAATTGGAATCATTGTTTTGATGAAACAATCAAGGATTTTGGTTTTATTAAGAACGAAGATGAGCCTTGTGTATACAAAAAGGTCAGTGGGAGTGTAGTTATTTTTCTGGTACTGTATGTTGATGATATATTACTCATTGGAAATGACATCCCAACATTGTAGAATGTCAAGTCTTGATTAGGGAAGTGTTTCTTAATGAAAGACTTAGGAGATGCATCCTATATCCTAGGGATAAGGATCTACATGGATAGATCTAAGAGGCTAATCGGTTTAAGTAAGAGTGCTTACATAGACAAGGTGCTGAATAGGTTCAGTTTGCAAGACTCTAAAAGAGAATTGTTGCCAATGTCTCATGGCATAAGTCTCAGCAAGATTCAATGTCCTAAGACAAATGATGAGCAAGACCGTATGAATAAGATTCCATATTTATCAGCTATTGGATCAATCATATATGTCATGCTATGCACTCGACCCGATGTATCATATGCTTTGAGCACTATAAATAGATATCAGTCAGATCCTGGTGAGAGTCATTGGATTGCAGTAAAAAACATCCTTAAATACTTAAGAAGGACTAAGGAAGTGCTCAATGTCTATGGAGGTTTTAAAAATGATCTAGTTTTAAATGGTTACACATATGAAAGTTTTCAAACTGATATAGATGATTTTAGATCGCAGTCTGGATATGTGTTTGAATGAGGGTGCAGTAAGTTGGAAAAGTTCAAAGCAAAGATCGCGGCAGCGATTCTACAATAGAAGTTGAGTATATTGCAGCGTCCGATGCAGCAGAGGAAGCAGTTTGGATCAAAAAGTTCATTTCTAAACTAGGTGTGGTTCCAAGTATTGCTAACCCTGTTATTTGTATTGTGGCAATAACGGGGCAATTGCACAGGCCAAGGAACCTAGATTACACCATAGATCCAAACATATACTCAGGCGTTTTCATCTCATCAGAGAGATTATTGAGAGGGGAGACGTGAAGATTTGCAGAGTACCTGTTGAAGACAACGTTGCGGATCCATTGACAAAAGCTCTTCCACAAGTAAAACATGATAGTCATGTTAAATTATTAGGCATTAGATGCATGTATGATTGGCCCTAGTGCAAGTGGGAGATGTTGGGCCATGTGCCCTAGGTCAATCCATTAACTGTCATTATGAATACTTTTAGTTAATAAAATAGAGGATTTCATTTGTTGTTTATTATAATTAATTTACATGTTTACATTATAATACGATCCATGGGTATTTGCATAAATATCTTAAATGTCCCTAGTCGATCATTATACTGGAAACTATAATTAATTAAGACTAGTGTGAGTCTTGACTGATGATCATATGATGATTATACGTATAGGGATACGAATCAAGATCATGAGTACTTATTAGGGAATAAAGTATTAGATTGACCCGCTATGAGAACATCACATGATTAAGTCATAGTTGTTTCATGATAGGTATATTTTTAGTCCTCTGACTTGAGATTACCAGAAACTTCAACATTAGGAACACGGTGATTTGACACAATCAAACTTTTTCTTTAACCGGACGATTATAAAGGTTGTGATTGATTACTGTGTGAGCAATGTGATGAAGTTATGTAATCGAGATAGAATTTATCCCTCTCATATAAAGAGAGATATCTAGTGGATCCCTCGATGTATTAGACTTGTTAAAAGCCTAGTCTAAGTGAATTGATATTGATCAATGTCATTTGGATGTTTTCAGTCTACCTAGAGATCGAGACTAGTACGATTGAATATGTTGGATGACAATTCCATGTCTTATGTTTGATCAAAAGGATATCGTGTGACAAAAGGATGTTATATACATTATTGATTAGGTTGTATCGATTTAATATTCATACAACTTGGATAGTCATAATGTCTTGCTAGAGGCCGCTTATGACTTGTATACCAAAATGTGTTTTAGTACATTGCCAACGTTGTATGAGCCTATTGGGTTACACACAAAGAATGGTTTTTTGAGATTTTAAGATGGTTCAAAAAATGAATTTTATATGATAAAATTCATGATAGAAATGTCCTTGTGGTGTATTACACTTATACTTCTTTAAGTAAGGGTATATGTGTAATTTAATTAACTGTCTATATACAAGGTTTGGTTTTAAGTTCTCTTACACGAAAGATTAGGCCAAAACTCTATTTTCGTTTTAGAAATGACTTAGGGTTTTCTGGTACGCTCTGGATCGTTTTGAAGAGAAACAAAAAGGTTTGGTGTTCTCTCGAAGCTAGCACTTTGAATCTCGGTCGTCGTTCGTATGCGGACTGCTGGTAGAGGGCGTTCGTCATTGGCAACGCCTTAGAGATCAATCAACCTTCATAAAGGTATTTTGCGATCGAGGTATGAATAAAATTTCTTGGTTTAAACGTTTTAATGGAATTATATTCGGATCTGTTGGGGTTTTTGTCAAAATTGTTTTGTAATCTCCGCTGCATATGAACCCCAAAACCTAATAGTAGGTGCTCAGGGACAACATTTGGCGGAGTTTATTGCCATGATGACTTCACATTTCACTCTACTAGTTGAGACACCAGCCCCTATCACTGCAACTACTTCCACATTACCGATAGTAGTACCAGTAGTGACACCTCCAGTCGTAGAGACAGTTGTTACACCATTTTTACACATCTATCTTCTAGCTCGACGAGATTCAATTGGTGAAGGATTTCATCAGATTAAAGCCAGTTTACTTTGATGGTTAAAAATATTTCAAAAAGATTAAGAAGTGGATATTGTTTTAGGAGAAGTTGCACCCAGTCTTGAGGATTGAGGAAAGACCTCGAGCTGAGATTTCGTCGTACACTCTACAGAGAGATGTTGATGTATGGTGGCATGCGATGATAACTACTAAGGGAGAGTTTTGTTTGCTTTTGGGGTTCATGCGCAGCGAGATTACAAAACAATTTTGACAAAAACCCCAACAGGATCCGAATCTAATTCCATTAAAAACGTTTAAACTATGAAAAACTTAATCATACCTCAGTCGCAATATACTTTTCTGAAGGTTGATCGATCTCTAAGGCGCTCCCAACGACGAATGCCCTCTACCAGTAGTCCACACACGAAAGGCGACCGAGATTCGAAGTTCTAGCTTCGAGAGAATACCAAACCTTTTGTTTCTCTCCAAAATGATCCAGTGCATAAGTCGTTTCTAAAACGAAAATAGAGTTTCGGCCTTTTAATCTTTCGTACGTGTATTCTAACTTAAAGCGTCTATTTATACAACCCTTGTATATAGACGGTTAAGTAAATTACACATATACCCCTACTTAAAGAAGTATAAGAGTAATACACCACAAAGACGTTTCTATTATGAATTTTATCATATAAAACTCATTTTTCTAAACCATCTTAAAATCTCGCAAAACCATTCTTAGTGTGCGACCCAATAGGCTCATACAACGTTGGCGGTGTGCCAAAACACATTTTGGTATACAAGTCATAAGCAACCTCTAGCAAGACATTATGACTACCCAAGTTGTACGAATATCGAATCGATACAACCTAATCAATAGTGTATATAACATCCTTTTGTTACACGATATCCTTTTGATCAAACATAAGGCATGGAATTGTCATCCAACATGTTCAATCATACTAGTCTTGATCTCTAGGTAGACCGAAAACATCCAAGTGACATTGATCAATATCAATTCACTTATACTTGGCCTTTTAACAATCTAACACATCGAGGGATCCACTAGATATCTCTCTTTATATGAGAGGGACAAATTCTATCTTGATTACACAACTTCATCATATTGCTCACATAGTAACCAATCACAACCTTTATAATCATCCGGTTAAAGACAACGGTTGATAGTATCAAATCACTATATTCCTAATGTTGAAGTCTCTGGTAATCTCAAGTCGAGGACTGAAAAATATACCTATCATGAGAAACAACTATGACTTAATCCATGTGATTATCTCATAGCGGTTCGGTCTAGTACTTTGTTCCCTAACAAGTACTCGTGATCTTGATTCGTATCCTTATACGTATAATCATCATATGATCATCAATCAAGACTCACACTAGTCTTAATTCATTATAGTTCCCTGTATAATGATTGACTATGGACATTTAGGATATTTCTATAAATACCCATGGATCTTATTATAATGTAAACACGCAAATTAATTATAATAAACATCAAATGAAATCCTCTATTTCATTAACTAAAAGTATTCATAAAGACAGTTAATGGATTGACCTAGGGTACATGCCCTAACAAGTTTGAGTCATGGGATGCCTTCAAGATGAGTTTTATCAGTAATATTTCCCACCTACGGTGATGAAAAGGATGAGGAATGAATTCATGAACCGGAGACACGGAGCTAATGAGTCAGTTATGAGCGATAGAAACATATACAACTATTTGAGGTAGTTTGTTAGGGATTTAATAAGATAGGATTTGGATGATATGTACCACTTTAAGGATGGGGTGAGACCAGATATTGGATTTTATATGGTCATTTTAGGTGTTAGGACTTTGGGTGAGATTTACGAGCATGCAATTTCTCACGAGACATTATTTTGGCAGAGTTGCCGATGGGACACCACTAGTACCAGCGTTGACACCTGACTAGGTTGTAGAGTTTTAGAGGAGGAGACAAAGGGGCAAGGGATCGAGAGATGGGATAGAGGTACCCAAGAGTCAGGGACATTTACAACAGTTGTACCCCTTTTACCATCCCTTACACCATTGTAGACTATTGTTGGTAAACCTCCATTGCCACCACCATTTAGACCTGCAGTACTAGCAACTACAACTTTGCCAGCTCTATCAGCACCACCAACACGTTAGCAATAGTAAGGTGGTAAATGCCGATGCAAAGTTAAAGGTAGAGGTCGAGATAGTTCTCGACAGGGGCAGAGATATGAACATTCCCAATATCAAGTTCAGGGTTAGCATAGACCTATCACATGTTATAGGTGTGGTCAGGTTGGCTACGAAATTAGAGATTGTCCATTGCCAGCAGTGTTGTATTCATTGAAGGTATGGTTTCCATTTGTAGTAGACCGTTATATGTTTTGTTTGATTCGGGTTCTATAGTATCTTTCATTTCTAATCGCGTGATCGACATTTTATGGTTGACATCGATTAAAGTTAGTGTACATTTGATTTTGAGTATCGTAGTTAGGGATAAAGTTTACCCTAATTGTCTTGTTGAGGGATGTCCAGTAAAGATTGGTGGGTAGAGTTACCTATAGACTTTAGAGTTCTCGAGCTCTTAGACTTCGACACAATTTTATGGATGGATTGGTTAGCATCATATCACACTTATATCGACTATTTCAGTAAGATAGTGACATTTGAGATCCCAGGGCATCCGATGTTTACGTATAGTATTAGTACACCAAGAGCCGAGGGCATTAGAGGTCGACTTGCGACTAATGGAGAAATGAGACTCTTGTGTCATTATACATCGTAGTAGAGAGTCAGGGACCAAGACTTGAGGAGATTCCGATTGTGTGCAAGATTTCAAACGAGTTTTCGGAATACTTACCTGGTTTACCACCATCGAGAGAGATAGATTTTATCATTGAGTTAGTTCCTGGCACTAGACCTATATCTATACCTCCATAGCGCATGGCTAGGAGATAGTTGGAGGTTTTGAGGTGTCAGTTTTAAGATTTAGGACATAAGGGATTCATCACACCTTCTATGTCACGATAGAGAGAATCGATCCTTTTATGAAGAAGAAAGATGGTACTTTGAGACTTTGTGTCGATTATAGAAAGTTGAACAGGGTCACAATCAGAAACAAGTATCCCTAACCATGGATTGATGGCTTATTCGATCAGTTGAGATGAGCATAATATTTTTCCAAGATAGTCTTGCGATCAAGGTATCATCAGCTTAGGATCAAGGATGAGGATAGGTCCAAGACAACATTCAATACGAGATATGGACACTATCAGTTTATAGTCATGTCTTTTGGTATGACTAATTCTCTGCCATGTTTATGGATTTGATACATCGAGTGATGAGGCCATTTCTTGACCGTTCCATGAAAGTTTTCATTGATGATATATTGATATATTCGATGACTAGAAAGGATCGCAAGCAACATCTTAAAGAGACATTGCAGACCTTGAGGGAGCATCGACTTTATGTCAAGTTCGGTAAGTGTGAATTTTTGCTATCAGAGGTCAAGTTTTTAGTACATGTTGTTGGAGCAGCAAGCATTGCTATAAATCCAACTAAGATTCAGGCTATTATGGATTGGCCTACGTCGACGTCAGTTACGGAGATCAAGAGTTTTCTGAGGTTAGCAAGATATTATCCTAGGTTTTTGAAGGATTTCTCGAAGATCGCTTCACCGATGACTAGATCGACTCAAAAGACATCAAGTTTAACTGGTTTGAGGAATGCGAGGTGGCATTTTCTTAACCGAAGAGATTGTTGACTACGGCTCCAGTGTTGATATTGTCAAAGGCTAGACAAGGATTCCTAATATATACAGATGTTTCTCATACAGGTCTAAGTTGTACATTGATGCAGGATAAAGGCACGGTGGCTTATGCATCCAGATAACATAAGTTATATAAGAAGAATTATCCCACTTATGATTTGGAGTTGGTAGCGGTAGTATTTTCTTTGAAGATATGAAGAAATCATCTGTATGAAGAGAGGTTCACACTCTAAATTGTCCATAAGAGTTTGAAATACATTTTCACACATAAAGAGATGAGCATGAGACAAAGCAAATGATTAGAATTTCTGAAGAACTACAACTTTCCTATGGAGTATCACCCATGAAAAGTTAATGTAGTTGTTGATGCGCTGAGTAGGATACCGACTAGTGATGCCGAGAATGTTAGATGCCATATGATGTATGAGTATGGATTGTCGAGGTAGCATCAATGATGAATTGGTCAGAGATTTCTATAGATACTCGGGTGATCATTTGTGCACAGATAACACATTTGATAGTGTATATTCAGAGAGTGTTAGATGGTCAAAAATTTAATATCATATACTTAATATTCAGTGAGTTAACCCAAAGTATTGATTATACTGACTAGACTCAGATGGTAGATCAGTGTTTGAGATTTAGAGGCAGATTATAGATACCAACAATGTCAAAGGTTGAAAAATGAGATTATTCAGAATTCACACCACTTTTGGGTCACCATTCATCTAGGTAGGAGCAAAATTTACTATGAAATGAAGAGACATTTTTGGTGGCCTGAGATAAAAGTGCATGTATCAGAGTTTATTAGGAACTATGTGATCTGCCAGTAGGTGAAGGTAGAGCAAAGTAAATCTAGAGAATTATTACAACCACTTCTCATTCTACAATGGAGGTAGGAAGACAACCATGGATTTTGTTAGAGGATTATCGAGAACTTTCCGTCGACACGATTCCATCTGGGTGATTATGGATAGACTGACGAAATCTGCCCATTTCATACCAATTGCAGTTCATTACACATTTGGCCAGCTGAGTATATTATTCGAGAGGGAGATTATTAGGTTGCACTGGGTACCATTAACTATTACGTAAGACAGAGATGTTATGTATACGTCCAGGATGTGGCGGAGTAAACAGGAGTAATATGATACGCGCCTATAGTTTAGCACAGCTCTTTTACCCTCAAATTGATTGACAAACTGAGAGGTTGATTCAGACTCTCGAGGATATTCTAAAGGCTTATGCACTTGATTTTCGCAGATCATAGGAGGAATACCTACCATTATGTGAGTTTGCATACAAAACAGTTATCAGGTTAGCATTGAGATAACGCCATTTTAGGTTTTATATGGCAGACCTTGTCACTCGCCATCCTGTTGGGCCGAACTAGAGGACCTAGAAATTATAGGGCTTGAAATTGTTGCTAATCACATAGTGAAGGTATGACAGATTCGCCAGAGGCTTAAAAGAGCCCAAGTGATGTAAAAAAAGTATGTAGACACATATTGCAGCGATCTCACGTATAACGAGGGGGCTTTAGTGTATCTAAAGGTTTCTCCTCAAAAGGGTATTCACGGATTTGGTATAAAAGGCAAGTTAGCACCGAGATTCATCGGGCCTTTCAAGATCAAGAAACGGGTCAGAAAGGTTGCTTATGAACTAGATTTACCTCCACAGATGTCAGGGATTCATCCAGTGTTTCATATTTATATGCTTCTACTAGCCAAGTCGAAGGCAGGCAAAAGGTCGATAATGGACTTGAGTCAGATTGACTTGAGTAAGGATGTATCATATAAGGAGCAACCAGTATAGATTCTAGATCATAAGGTACAACAGTTGAGAGGCATATTTATCTCAAAGGTGCTGGTCAAGTGGCAGTTCCATGGAGACTCAAAACTAACTTAAGAATGGGAAAACTATATGTGCGATAGATTTTCGTGCCTCTTCGAGTCTGGTATAACTATAAGTTAAGTTTGATTTCGAGGAAGAAATTTCCATTAGTTAGTAAGAATTGTTCATGGGCCAAATCTCTAATTTGACTTTAATTTTTAATCAAGATTAATGACTCGTGACGTAGGATTCGCTTTCGATATACGTGTCGCAACCGAGGATAAATGACCAAGATAAATGTTATATTTGTAATGATGAATGTCCAGTGTATTGTATATGTGTAGACTACTAAGTCATTCCTACTTGTGAATAGGTGTCGAGACGTGGGAACGCACCTCAAGTTGTGTATCGGCGTGGGACCGAGGTAAGAATAATATGGTGAGTTGGTGTACACTTTATATTGCTTTTATAATTGATATAAGTGGGGCTATAGTTGATTAAGTATCAAATACACTTAAGTTAGCAAGATAAAACAATATCCACTTAATATTTCTCGAGTCACGTAATGATCCATCTTAATACCAATTGAGTCACTTATTAGGTGTCATTTAGCATGAGTTAGTGGGACATGTGTTAAAAGGTGTACCATTTGATAGGTCTCGAGATACGTGTGCAAATTAAGATTAATGGTTATCAATCAACCATATCCAATACATGAATATAAAGCTTTTGGTCAACCAACTCTACTCTTTCATTTCAATTACTTGAGAGAGAATGAAACTTGCTGGAGAAGGAGGAGCTGCTGGAGAATAAGAAGATCATCAAAAACTTGGTGATTTAGTGAAGGAGAGGATCAAGTATTACTAGTGTTCATCTAGTTGGGTAACTTCTCTATATCATAAAATTAGCTAAATTCAATGAATTCATGAATTTGATGTTGTGGGTTGTTGTTTTATGTTGTGTTTGATGTCATGGAACTCTACTAATGTGTATGGAGGTTCCTTAGGCATTAACATGGCCTATGTGTAGAGAAAACTTGGGATTTTGATTGCAGAACTTTGTGTTTTACAGCACATTGCACACTAGGTAGATCAGCTAACACACTAATTTAGATTAGCGCGCTAGATAAGGATTGGTAGCACTAATGTGTCATTAGTGCACTAACCCCATACATTAACGCACTAGGTCTATGACAGCATAAAAATTGCAATTTTTTAAAATTTCTTAAACACTATAAAAGATTCTAATGCCCTAAGTAAAGGTCCAAACGTAGTCAAAAACCTATAATATGATATCAAGAACCCATGGAAGTATTTCAGGGATTCAAGTACGAGTTTCAAGGTGTCGGAAGGCTGGAGTAGCATAGGAAATTGCGTGGATTGTAAGTAAACTGATTGAGATATTTCTTTACATTTCATTCATATTGTTATGTTCATTTCCAGCCATTTAGACCGAATTGCCTTTTTACTCCATATGCCATTACTTATTGTCCATTCTCATTACATGAGGTTGTTTTCATGGTATAGTTTGTTGATAAAATGATTTCATTGACTCCAATTCATGTGCTAAGTCATTATTGATTGTTAATACACGTGGTCAGTGAAATAGCATGCTATTAGGTAGGTGTTACATAGTATTGTAATCTATTTCTCAAACCATGTCATCTTTTGAAATATAAAAGTAGTTATTGTCTCTAGGCGTCATTATATTATAGAGGTCCATCGGACATACATGGGATCACTAGACTTCCAGGGTGATCAGGATCTCTCTATTTCTTATACAACGCACAAAAAATGAGTAATGGGGTTGTTGTTAAGCATAACTTATGTAGCACACATTGTATGGGACCTAGGATTGTTAGCAATTATATATCACAGGTAATTGGCACTAGCAAAAGGTTATAAAGGTAAAAGCACTTCTCAGACCTTCACATTGATGTAGAGCTCGCTTCATCCTCATATTGTGAAAAGGCTGATATGATGAAAATTACGGCCAACCGACCCTAGATCATTACTACTTAGCCATGTGTCAGTTTCATGTTTTTTAGCTGAAGTATCTCTTTGAATGTTCTCTTTACAGCATAGTTGCTATTGTCATTGTTTTAGATACTTGTTACATAATTGGGAATGTGAACAAATGTCTCTCGGTATTACTTTCTATTTTCTTGTACTCACTGTCTAGTTTTTTACGGTGGGTGCAGATCCATTGAGTAGCAGATCGGGCAAAGAGAAGATCGGCGACTACCTCTAAGCTAATGAAGTACTACTACACCCGATTTTGTAGGTTTGATTTTGATGTATTACTTTTATATATATGATATATTTCTGGGGTTGTATATTATGGGTTGAGAGATTAGTACCATGACCAAACACATGATATTATATATTTACGTTTAATTATATATATGCATGTGATCTTTATTCCCCGATTTTTCCCATAATTGTTTGGACTCATGTTATATGCTTTTGCTAGATTGTTAAGACTTCTGCTAAGTGAGATTTCAAGTGAACAAAATTTTAAGTGACTCTAATTTATGAATTGACATAGGATAAGTATAGGCTTATATCCAATAAATAAAAAATAATAAGTAGGTAAATGGTTTTTAGATAGGCTGATTAGTCCCTTTTAGGTCATATATGGTGAGATTAGGCTTAATTATAGGATTAGGACGGGCTGTGCCCTAATTTAAGAAGGGGTTATCACAAACTGACTAAGACACTAGTGTTGGTATTACTTAAGGATGGCAAGGAGTTGACAGTCTACACCAATGCTTCGAGGATGAGACTGGGAGAAGTGTTGATATAGGAGGGCAAGGTGGTGGCCTATGCCTCTTGCTAGCTGAAGGTGCATTAAAAGAGCTACCATGTCCACGACCTCGAATTGGTGGCGGTAGTTTTTGCACTAAAGTTGTGGCGACACTATCTTACGAGAGAGAAGTGTACGTTTTTTATGGATCACCAGAGTCTTAAGTATTTTTTCACTTAGACCGAGTTGAATATGAGAAAACGGAGGTGGCTCGAGTTGTTGAAAGACTACAACTTCATGATCGAGTACCACCCCGGAAAGGAAAACGTTGTGCAGATGCCTTGAGCCGAAAATAGTTAACCCCATAGATTCAACCGAGTACGGGTTGTTAGAGGTCGCGCTTGTAATGTATGTTTTAGATATTCCGGCAGATAAGGGAGTTTGTGCACAATTGGGGTTACAGCCGATGCCTTTCCAGGCGATTGTTGATGGACAAATGGTAGATTCGAGCTATAAGTCTATGATAGGTACCACAATTTGGCCGACAATCCAGGTTTCAAATATTGGACAGTGGCAATAGATCAGAGTTTGAGATTTTGGGGTAGAGTGTGGATTCCAGCAGTACTAGAGTTGAGAGATGATATTTTTCAAGAGTCACACTAATCGTGTTATATTGTTCACCCAAGTGTTACCAAGATGTACTAGGACGTACGATGATTATACTCGTGGCCGGCTATGAAGGCATATATAGCCAGGTATATAAGGAAATGCGAGATATGTCAGCAAGTTAAGGCTGAATATCGGAGATTCAGAGGACTACTTCAGCCATTACTCATTCCTTAGTGGAAATGGGAGCACATTGCGACGGACATGGTGACAGATTACCGACTACCCTGAGGAGACACGATACGGTATGGGTTATCGTCGATAGATTAACGAAGACAATAAACTTCCTACCGATTCGACTCTCCGACTCGTTCACTAGCCTGAGCTAGATTTATGAGCGGGACATAGTCAAGTTATATGAGGCGCCAGTGAGCATAATATCAGATAGGGATCCTCGATATACGTTAGGGTTATTGAAGGGTATGCAGTATCGGCTATGCACTCGGATTCACCTCAGTATGGCTTATCACCTGCAGACAAACGGGTAGTCAGATAGGCTGATCCAGGTTCTGGAAGACTTGCTACGTGCTCGCGCACTCGAGTTTGGGGGGTCACTAGGAGGATTATTTACACCTGTGTGAATTTTCTCATAATAATAGTTATTAGTCGAGTATCAGGATGGTGTCATTTGAGGCTTTATACGGCAGTCGTGTAGGACACCGTCATGTTGGGCAGAGGTGGCTGATACAGTGGTAGTTGGGCTTTTGGTCGAAGATCACATAGAGAAAGTGAGGCTAATTAGTCAGAGATTGGCAAGAAGAATACGCCAATCTGAAACGTCAAGCAGTTGAGTTCAAGAAGAGAGACTTTGCATACTTGAAGGAGTTGCCTATGAATGGACACCAAAGATTTCGATCCAAAGTGAAACTCGCACCGTGTTATACAGGACAATTTGAGATCGCTGAGGGACTTAAGAAGGTTTCTTACAGGTTAGCACTACCGCTACATATGTTAGGGGTACCCCCAGTATTTCACATTTGTATGTCGAAGAGATGTGAAGGTACAACACAAGATATAGTGGACTGGGATATATTAGTGGTTAGGCACGACTTACTAGAAGCAGCCGATTGAGATTATTGATAAGAAGGTACGGACTTTGAGACACGAAGAAATCCCCCTTATGAAGGTCAAGTGGCATTTTCACGGGGACCAAGAGTTCACATGGGAGTGCGAGATCTACATGCGAAAGCACTTTCACGAGTTATTTGATTCAGGTATAATTTAAATTTCAATGATGAAATCCCCTAAGTTGGGAAGATTGTAACATCCCGTCACCGATTAAACCTGATTCAGCTCAATCCGACCATATTGGAGGCCCAAACTCGATTTGATCAGGTGACTCAGTTGTGTTCAATGATAGTGTACCACAAGAAATAATATAATATTTTTGGTGTGCGTGTAATATTTAATTAATAATTAAATAATTATAAATACACACTTGACACAAGGCAAGGTAAGGCATGTGTTTCACCTCGAGACACGTGTTTGGGCGGGAAATACATAATTTAAGCTAGTATCATAATCCACTATTAACTTGATTAAATTTGGCTTAAGAGGTGTATTAAATTTGATTAATATGCCCATAGTTTGATTGTAAATAAAATGAATTTCAAGGGCAACTTTAAAATTTGTTGAATTAGACTTGCATGTAATTAATTCAAAATGACATGGGCAAAAATGGAAAATGTCTTATGACATGTGTAGGTGGACCAATAGAAAATAAGGTGCATGCTATATGTCATGAAAAAAATAAGTGGTAGTTTGATTTTGACTAGTGGAATGTGATGGCTTAAATATAAGCCTTTGATTCACTTAAAGATTTGTGAGTGAGGTGGGAGCTAAAGACAAAGGACTATATAAAATTCATTATTCTTGTTCAACATGCAAAATAATCCCTAACACTATTAGAGAGCTCATGAGAAAAATAATTTGGAGATTAAAGAAGTAGAAAAAAAAATCTTGCATTTCGTGTTGGGATTTTTAAAGATCCAAGAAGGTTGATGCTAGAGGAAACAGATCTAACTTAGTATGGCTTATAGAACAAAAGATGACAACAACAACAACAACAACAACAACAACAACAACAACATAGCCTCAGTCCCAAATTAACTGGGGTCGGCTACATGGATCAAACTTTTCCATTGTGCTCGATTCAGTGCAATTGATGGTGAGCTTTGCAAACCATTCAAATCTCTCTTAATTAATGCATCCCATGTTAACTTTGGTCTACCCCTACCTCGTCGAATTTCTACGCTTCTATTGAGTCAAGTTTTCTAGTTGGGGCATTTGTAGGCCGTCTTTGCAGGTGACCAAACCATCGCAACCGCCCTTCCCTAATCTTTGTATCAATTGGTGCTACTCCTACTTGTCTTTGAATTTCTATATTTCTTATTCTATCTTTACGGGTTTTACCACACATCCACCTAAGCATCCTCATTTCTGCTACATTCACTTTATGTAATTGTTGTTGCTTTACTGCCCAACATTCACTTCCATAGAGCATAGCCGGCCTAATTGCGGTCCTATAAAATTTTCCTTTTAACCTAGTGGGAACATGTCGATCACAAATCACCCCCGTTGCACTCCGCCATTTCTTCCATCCAGCTTGGATTCTATGAGTGACATCATTTTCAATGTTACCATCATTTTGTATGATAGAACAAAAGATGACAATTCCATTAAAGTTCTTGGTATGTTTTTCTTCACCAAATCTCTATAAAAATTATGTTCCCAGATATTTTGATTGATGAGTTCTGATTCATGTGGGTTCATAAGAGTAGATGAACATTTGATTAGTGAAAATCCCTCGATAGGATTGTTATGGAGATTTTCATGATTTATAATTTGTTTTATGTGAAGAAAATTATGAATAGTAACTTTACTTAATGGTAATTAGATATTTATTGCATGGAAAATGAGTATGAATGATTGCATGATGATGTTGGAACTCAAGGAAGTTGTTTTCAAGCCAACGGATCGAGTTTGAGGTGATTTGAGTATTTTTAGACTCAAGAATCGAAAGCTTGAGAGTTGCGTAAAATTCATTCTGTACAGTTTTGAGCAGACTCAAAAGGATAAATTTCTAATGTGTTTGATGATACTACAACTGTTACGAGTTTTGAGCTTACTCAATAGAAATAAAAACTATTATGAATTTTCAAGCTTGCTTAATTGGATGAAGACTATTTTGACTTAGTTTGAGTTTGCTCAAAGTTCAAATGTTGGTATTTTAAAGCATGTTGGACATTATTATTTAGAGCATACTAAATGTTAGAATTGAGTGACTTAAAGATAGCTTGAAGCAACCTCAATAAAAGCAATTAGCTAAAACTATAATTTCTCACAAGTATTCAAATAAGACCCTAACATACCCAACTAATATAATACGATACCAATAACCGAGAGAACTAATGTCGGGTGTTAGATGAGCGGTTTAAGGTAAGTAGTGGCCTAAACATGTGATGCCATTACAATAAACTTAAGAATAAATTTAATAAAACTTAGGGGTTTTCTCAAGACATGTGCACGGGGTTTCGGGGGTTTTAGGACCTAAATTTATGCATTAACAGCTACATATGTGGCTAGGGCTTGACGATGACTTGGCGAGGACATCGGCATGCACCATGAGGTACGAGACGCGTAATCGAGCTTCGACATGCCATACACACAAGGTTTGTGAACACTGGGAATTTATAAACTTTATTACACTTCATATTATAATTGCATAAGTTAGATGTGCATCGCATCATGATTATCTGTTGCCATGCATATAGAAATGAGGACCTATAGAAGTCGTCTTCAAGAATTAGACGGGCAACTTCGATGGTGACAAGTCTCCCCCTTCGGCTAGTTAGGGCACCTTTGAGGGATGACTATACGACGATCTTCTACCCTCCAGCCAGTGTGGTAGTTAGAGGAGGTTTCCTCCCTTTGGCCTTTCCTTCGACGGAGTTAGATGGCATCGGCGCTACCCCGGGTTCATGAATTTGTGTGACGAGAACTCCCCCAATAGTCGATGTTGAACACCACCGAGCCGATGGGACTCACGCTAGGTCCTTGCATATAAGGTTCATGGGAACCGTCTGTTCATACTAGAAAAGATTGAATCATGTTTAATTCTTGCAATTTACTTATATTATTCCTTGTCGAATCACTTTATATTGTAACTTTTATAAAACCTTATTGTTCACTTACTAGGGGCCCTTTGGAACCCAGATCCATCCTCCAGTGATTGAGGGAAGGTTAAGGCGCACCAATGAGATGACGACTTCAGACTTCCCTAGTCTTCACTATAGGAGTGATCTCTTTTGTGTATATATTTCTTCTTATATACCGAAATTATATTTTGTTTACGTATAGATTATAGGAAACTTTTGGACATGTTCCTCAACTTGTATTTACGGTACTGATGATATGACAGGTGTTTTCCCCACTTAGGTTTCCGTTTATTTTTCAGTATTTATTTATATGTTCACCAAATTCTGCACACACTTGAATTTAAGTTAACGATAAAAAGAATGGATGAGCGAGTCTTGAACGTCTTTTGAGGTTGATGGTATGACCTGACACCTTAGGAAATGGTTCAGGCCGGTCAGACCACCGGTTCAATGTACGGGTGCTGACATCTCCTCTCCAGCTCAATGCGTCAGCTATGACATTAGCCTTCCCTGAGTAATACTCCAAAGAGAAATCATAATCCTTAGGAACTCTATCCAACGCCTTTGTCTCATATTCAACTCCTTGTGAATGAAGAGGTACATCAAACACTTATGGTCAATAAATAGCGTGGATTTTTCTCCATAAAGGTAATGATGTCTAATCTTCACTGCAAAAACCATTAATGCTAGCTCTAAGTCGTGAGTAGGGTAATTCTTCTCATGAATCTTAAACTGTTGGGATTCATAAGCTATCAAGCTACCATCCCGCATTAAAACACAGCCCAAACCGACTTTAGAAGCATCGGTATTCACCTTAAAACCCTTTCCTGACTCTGGTAATACTAATACTGGTGTAGTACTTAATCGTTCCTTCAGAGTCTGAAAATCATGCTCACAACTATCATTCCACTAAAATTTGACTTCCCTCTTTGTTAATTGTGTCATCGGCGCAGCGAACTTGGAGAAATCCTGAACAAACCGTCTGTAATAGCCCCCAAATCTTAAAAAACTACGAATGTTTGTTACTAACGTTGGTGTAGGCCAATTGATCACTGCTCTAATCTTGACGGGGTCCACTAACACTCCGCTAGCTCCGACAATATACATAAGAAATTCGACCTAAGTGAGCCAAAACTCGCACTTATTGAACTTTGCGTATAGTCTCTATTCCCTTAAAATATGTAGGATTGCCCGAAGGAGTCCTCGCGATCCTCACGAGTCCTAGAATAGATGAGAATGTCATCAATGAACACGATCATGAATCTATCCAAATACCTTTTCAATACTCTGTGCATAAGATCCATAAACATTATCGAGCATTCGTCAGTCCAAAAAGCATGACGATAAATTGATAATGCCCATATCTCATGCGGAAAGCAGACTTCTCCCTATCTTTATCTCGAATCCACTGGTGGTATCCTGATCTCAAATCAATCTTCAAGAACCAATATGCCTATGTTAGCTGATTGAACAAGTCATCAGTGCATGGGAGTGGATACTTGTTTTTCATTGTGGCTATGTTGAGCTGTCGATAGTTAATGCAAAGTCTCACACTGCTATCTTTTTTCTTGACAAACAGTATTGGCGCTCCCCAAGGTAACATGCTCGAACATATAAATCCCAACTCTAACAACTCATCTAGTTGGGTCATCAACTCTTTAGCTCCTTAGAAGCCATCCTATATTGTAAAATTGATATGAGTTTAGTCCTCATGACCAAATCTATGATGAAGTCAATCTCTTTGGGTGGTGGTAATTCTGATATCTCTGTAGGAAAAACATCCGAAAACTCGCATACAACAGGCACCTCCTCCATCCTCGTCTCAACTCTCTCGGTTGTACTCAAAATACTAACAAAAGTCTTGACCTCTAAAATCGTAGGCACTCTAGATCGGGTGATCGGTAACGTGGTCGAAGTCCCCTGAAAACTAAACTCTGCTTGATCCGGAAACCGAAACGTAACTACCTTGCTGAAGCACTCACGCTGTGTGTGGTACTCGGATAACTAATCCATGTCTAACAAGGTGTCGAACTCTAGAAATTCCAATACCCTCAAGTCTGCTGGCATCTCCTAGTCCTCTATCTTAATTGGGCTATTAACACATAGTAGGTTCGAGTATATCTTTTCCCCACCGGCCATGCTAAGGATCAAGGGTCGCTTTAACCTAATAGGTGTCAATCCTAACTCATAAACCATACGACCCGAAATAAAATATATTGTAGACCCCGAATCAATCATAGTATGCATAATTTGAATACAAATATAAATCATACCCTCAATAAGGTTACGGGTGGTAGCTCGATCCGATGCAACGATGGCATGAACTTGCTCTCTGCTCTGCTATGGCTAAGCCCCGCTTAGTCGTGCATATGTATTGACAAAGTGTCATGTTTGTCCACGCTCAAAACATGCTCGGTGTAGTCTTGGTCCTGGTAGAATCCGCTATCCCTATCCATGCGTCTGACTAGACCTTTGCCCCTGAGCACTGCCTCTGCCTTTACCCTTTGTCTGCTGATATTGTTGTGGTGGCCCTGACTATGTTGTTTGTTATGGTTTACTGTCATAACTCAGTGCTGGAGAAGACGGTATTGGTGCGGTTCGCGTTGGATAGGATGGTGGCGCCACAAATCCTATACTATGTGCCTTGGCATCTCTTGGCCTGAACGGTCGATGCCTCTTCCTCCTCTTATCACCACCTTGCATAAAATCTGAATGTGCTCTGCTGGGACGATCTCATCGAGGTATGTGCTCAGGTATGTCTCTCTAGCTAGGCTCCTCTCATATGCCGCTTGTAAGCTCTCTGGCTTTATAGTCACCATGGTGTCTTCGATGTCCCTCAACAGACCTTCCATGAAATAGTATGTTTGGTCGGCCTCTATGTCAGCTATGCCTCCAGCATAATCTAACAACTGCAAATATCTACCCATATATTGTATCACCGACTCCCTAATGTACTGTCGATGCTCAAAAACTCGGCCCTATTCAACTTCATGACCGAAGGCGAAAATTATTTCTGATTAAATTGCCTATTGGATTTTGCCTAATACTTGGGCTTACCTTGGGTAGCCACCATACTGCACCACCATGCATCGACCCCTCTAAACATCAGTCCTTATGATATACTCAGTCTCATTTGCTCAGGTGTGGTCAGGATGTCATGTATCTTCTCGTGGCTCTTCACAAATTTATCTACCGCCTCGAGATTCATAGAACTCAAGCATAGTCTCCACCGGTGCAGGTGGTGCTGGTGATACTATCTCAGTTTAAACCAGTACTATCTCAACTATAATGGGTGATGTCAGTATGACGAGAGCTGCTGGAGCGGCCTGTATGGTAGGCGCACTTCCCTATTTAACCGTGGGCACTATCGACGAAGATGGTGGTGGTGTAGCTATGATATGTGCCCTGAGTATCCTCAGGATCTCATCCAATCACTGAACTTGGGATGTGACCCTCTAAGTCAAGGACTGTACCTCCTTAATACTTGCTAATCAAGGACCTGCAACCCCACTATCATCACTCGAACCAGGCTGATCTGCCATCACGATTTGCAACAACAAGAGAATCTTTAATCAACATATAGTTATCGATATAGTATTTTACAATACAACAATTATCATATATAGGATCCAATTTTTAATTTTCCCAACTCTCCTCACTTCCCAACTAAGACTCTAAATTAAGACCATAGGGTTCCACTCTAAGTTCCAACCGTGTCCTAACTTTTATTTTTAATTTTTGTCTTATATTAGTTGTTTGTTAATCAAGAGCTAGACGTAAAACCATAGTCTTTGATACCAACTATGATGGCCCCAATTTCCCACATACTGGGCCTCTCCCAGCCTAAGCCCACGTAGTCTCGCAAGGTCAACACAAGCCCAGTTAGCTTTTCCGATCCATCCATATAAGTAAATTCATAATTTTAAGTCGAGTTATTTATGTTTTTTCAAGTTTTACAAGTTAGCGAAAATAATTAATACATTAAAATAACTCAGAATAAAGTAAAAAAAGTTGGACATCCTAAATATAGAACCCTATAAACATGTATATTCATATATATATTGTGTCAAGTGTTATAACTAAGAAAAATGATATATAAGTCATGTGTATTTCTCAACCTAAACAAGTATCCCAAGTATGATAACAACATATATAAATAATACAAAAAGTAAAAAAATTATAAAAGTATGTAGAGGAGGGTCGTTCCGATATCCTCAGAGTAAATCACTAAATGTTGGCATCTTACCCTTTCTCGATTGCGGATTCGCACTTAGTCAAACACAAGAATATTGAGTCCAGTAAGTAAAAGCCACTAAGATCTAAATAGTAATTTAGAATAAATAAAGCAGTTTACAAGTCATGCAGACAAAAAGAAAGCTAAATGGAATATATGATAATAAGACAGTAAAAATGAAAATACAACCAGGAATGAGTGTCGAAGGAAATAATAGAGAGGTGCACAAGTAGTCCACGACTACCGAGTGCAGGTGCCACAGGGTAGGGATCATAGAGTCGTGGCAAAGCCTAGCAGACTCAGGGGTTCTAGGAAGAGGCGTCGCCTACTGTACCTAGACTGTCGCGAATTAGGGATATCAACGATGCCCCAGATAAAGCACATCTCATTTCGACTAAATACTTCAGTGATTCGAGGTCATGGCCCCATTTGCAAGCCGGTAACCACTCCAATCAAAGACACTCGCATGACTCACTTGGCCCTCGGACACTCATAGATGGGTAGGAATTCCAAGAAAATGACACAATACATTAACAATAAAATGTAAGCTTAAATGGACTATTGTGCATTTCCTAGCTAGTTTAACTTACCTCGGATCCACGCTATCACGCTCTCGCGGCTCTGACACACTCAAAAACTGACACCCGGTGCCCGACACAAGTATCCTAGGCTCCTAGTATCAATTTCCATTAAATCAAGTGTGTTTGAGACTATTTAATAAAGTCTTGATTTTTAAATCCTTAAATTATTCAAAATATTAAAATCATATCAAAGACACGTTTTTCGATATAGATTTTCGGTGTAAAAAATCTCCAAAAACTCTAAAGCCAGCTTTTCTATAATTTCCTCAACTTTTTTCTATTTTTCTAATTTTTTTTTTATTTTTTTATTTTTTTGAGTTTTTTATGATTTTTAGTTATTAATTTTATTTAGTTGAACCGGTTCGATCTAGCCCCTCAGGTGGCCCGACCCAACGGGCCTAGGGGCCCACCCGGTTGGTAGCCCCCTCAATTCATATGAACGAATAGAGAGCAAAAGCTCTTTGTTTGTTCTTCACCTCCCATTTTATTTTTTTTATTTTTTCTTTCCTTCTTTTTTTCCATTTCTTTATTTCCTTTTATATTTCTTTCTTTCTTTTTCTTTCTTTCTTTATTTCTTTCCTTTCTCCATTAAAGGACCACTAACCACAATAAATTTACATTCTCTATTAGACATTAAAATCTCAAATCCATTCACATTAGCTACATGAAGTTGAAGGAATGTAAAGATTGAAAAGTTAACTACTTGGAACTGAATAAGTGTAAATATTAAATAAAAGATTAACTTACTTGAATTTTCTTCTTTCTCTTGCTCTCCCTCTCTTTTCCAACAAAAACATAACTCCTCAAAACCCAAATACACCTATCGATTTCTCTCTCCCTTATCTACTCCCACTTTCCACACTTATTTATCACACTCGCTCTACCAATCTATTCCCACTTTCCACACTTATTTATCACACTCGCTCTACCAATAAGTGACACATGTCCAATTTAAGAATTGTCTATTTTTCTCTCAACAATTAATTAATTAACTAGGATCATTGCATACAATTATAAACTTTATGCACTTTTTTCTCAAACTATAGCCTCATACCTATAAACACACACATATCAAGAAGTTACCTCACTAGTAACTCGGCGATCGAAATACAATAATTAAATTGTATGCATCCTTTTTAAAAAAAAAAAAAAAAGGTAATACATAAATCACCGAAAAATAAAATACCTCGGTGTCTACTCTCAAGGGTTGACCGAGTGTGCCATTTCACGACAGGTCTAGGTCACAGTCCTGAAATGTCAAGTGGCACGGGTTAAAATTTTAGGGTTGTTACAGGTGCCTAGTGACACAAGGGGTCGAGGGTGACACGCGTGGGATGTACAATATGATGTATGTCTGACGATCGTCATTGACACGTGCAATGAATTTTTAGGCACGAAACACATAGTGATCTATACATTTATAGATATAGTTATATATAAATATGTAAGCGAATCCTATAGTTTGAATCAAATAAAAAATTAGACATTAAATTTTCCTCGAGATACGCATAGCTTGAGCATCGAGGAGGTGAATATGTGGTGCATTGATTGTTTGAGGAATTTTCTACGCCTTGAGATTCCTGTGATCACATCGCGAGGATAATCAAGTAGTACATACACAAATATGTATGTCAAAATAAAGGCTATAGATTTACCCCGAGATATACGATATGTATCTCGAGGAAATCAAAATATATTTGATCCTAAGTATAACGGTTAAGATACTTTCAAGGCTTATTGGTTTGTTAATAGCCATTAGATCGGCTTTAAGATACGTGTTACATATCTCGAGAAGATCAAAATAATAAAAGAAACATTAGATTTGCCTCAAGATCTGCGCAAAATTGAATCTCGAGAAAATATACCATATATCCTCAAAAACCCATTGCCTTATATATGGAACTCAAACCAAAGAAGAAAAAAATCAAAATCGGGATAATGAGAGAGAACTTGACAGATCAAGGAAGAGAGATTTAGATCGAGGATGGATATCGAAGGTAAGTGTTGTTGTTGTGCGTTTTTGTTGTTTGTTGTTGGTGTTGTTGTTTTATTGGAGTTGTTGATGAGTTGATGATGGAGATGCGAGGCGAGGAAAGAGACGACTGAGAAGCCATCTCCCCTACCCAAGAACGCTCTAGGTTAGGTCAAACCCAACCCTAGTGGTCGATTCAAAATTAAAAAAAAAATTGTTGGTTTGATTGAACATAGAGGCAAATGAAGAAGAAGGGGGGTTAACCCCGAACCGAATTGAACCGGGTCCGGTTCAAGGTCAAACCACCAAAAAAAAAGAAAATGTTAAAAAAAATTAGAAAAATTGCCAAAAAATAAGAAAAAATCTCGAAAAATAATATTGTGATAAAAATAAATAGAAATCGATGAGTTTTTATGTAAAATGAAGAATTCACGATTCGACAAGACTTTATATCGGGTTTTATCTCGAGAAACGTTAAATTGTCATATTGATCTAAAATTTGATAAATTGATTCTGAATTCCATTAGGACCATTTAGCGATTCTGATTAATGAATATTGAACCAAAATTGATGATAATTAATCTATTTTAGGTTCTTGGTTGATGGAGAAAGATTTACGATCTCGGGAGTAGGTAAATCGGTAAAAAATTAGAAAAGCTCAACACAGGTCAGTGGGACTCGTATTCTTATCAATTATGGAACATAATTAGTATAATGAGTTCATATACTATTATGGACTGGGAATGGGGCAATGTACTGTGACTTGAACTGATTTTTATGAGAAATTATTTGAAAATATGTACAACGGGTGAATCGTACTGGAGTGACAATGAAAGTGATTGGCTAGTCACCAACACCTTCATTTGAGGTACCTTGAGGTACCAATTATTGCTTTCCTATTGTTTTATATCAAAAAATGATTTCAGAGAGGGCTGCGACGAGGGAATCCCACTGAGGTTCATGGCCAAGATATTGAGAGGTTCTATGGACTGTAATTCTGGGTAATAGGAGTCTACAACTCTTATTTTGAATGCAAATGAAATAAAAAATACAAGTCATACGTACAGTTGCAAATTAATCTATGAACTTGCATTCCATTATCTATTATTATATCATTTTAATACCTGAATATATAGATATGTTTTGGATTTATAGTGCTATTCATTGATTCATTGATATTAGTTGATAATTGATATGTATACGAGGATCACTTACTGAGCAAGTTGGAGTGCTCATCCCTAATTAACATTTCAGGTTGTCGATGTGCGCTTCGACTCAGAACGAAGAATATTATGAGTCCATAGTATTTTCTATGGTGAAGTGATTTGCCCACTATTTATCTATTGTACTGAATAAATATTTTGTAAACAAGGTTGGGATATGATTTTATGACCGAGGTTTATGTCAATTTTTGTACATCAATTATTTTATCGATAAAGTTTTAATTTTGCTTAGTTTTCAATTATTTATTCGATATATGATATATTGTTAGCGTGATCATCAGGTATGAAGGACGGCTGTATTGTTACTTTAATTGTGTTTGACTGGTGTACCATGGCTTAGTTAAGGTTTCAGGCCGGGTATTGCCCTAATTAGGATAGGGGATGCTACACCATCCAACTCACTGACCAAAGCAGGGGCAATTCTATGCGTCTGACATGTATGCATGATTAACAACAATGCGAAATGCAATGTAGACTAAAATCACAAATGCAGATTCAAAATAAATTAATAAATAGTAAATGTCGCTATAGGTTTTACTTACAACCAACCAATTTGAGCATACTTTTCGGAGTCCTCGGAGCATCAGATCACCATGAAAATGCATTTAATAGCTTCCCTACATACCTAATTATATTAAGGGTGAATGTTCAAGTTAAACCAAATCACAAAACCTTATAAAAAAATGCGTCTAAAGTACACTAGAGAACTATTTTCAAAAATAATTTGTAACAATTTCAAGTAGCTTTCAATTAGCTAATTTTGGATAACTTTTAAACCTTGAAAACCTCAATATTTTTTACGTTGATAAAAAGGAACTCTTAGAGCACACTTCATACTTTCCATAGACTACAAGAACTCTCAAACCGGATAATAAAAAAGAGAAGTTATGAATTTCCTAGTATGGCCTATTGATTAGGCAAACTTTATTAATTTTGTACTAACAAAACTTCTCCAAAATAATATTTTCGTAATTAAATCCCCAAAACCTAACATCCGACAACATGAAAACACTCGATGCCAACTTTGAAATATTTCCACAGCCATATAGCCAATTTGGACAAAAACCAATAATTAATCCGTCTAGAATCCTAATGTAAATTAATTTCAACTATAAAGCATCTTCAAAAACATTTCTCAATTGAATCACATCAACTCGATTCATAAAACCCTAAACCACATCAATGAAATTTATCTCAAATTGATGCAAACCATGACAAAACCCTCACATGATACTTAACACCTAATTTAATGATTTTTGAGCAACTAATAATTTTTATTTCTACGTGCCCTTCAAATACGCATTTGAAACTCTGAGTATGAAAAAAATTTAGGATACAATACACTCCATATTCACTACAAAATTATCATATAATACACACACTGTTGGGGCATGTACCCTAGGTCAATCCATTGACTGTCTTTATGAATACTTTTAGTTAATAAAATAGAGGATTTCATTTGCTGTTTATTATAATTAATTTGCATGTTTACATTATAATAAGATCCATGGGTATTTACAGAAATATCCTAAATGTCCCTAGTCGATCATTATACTGGGAACTATAATGAGTTAAGACTAGTGTGAGTCTTGATTGATGATTATACGTATAGGGATACGAATCAAGATCACGAGTACTTGTTAGGGAACAAAGTACTGGACCGACCCGCTATGAGAACATCACATGGATTAAGTCATAGTTGTTTCTCATGATAGGTATATTTTTCGGTCCTCTGACTTGAGATTGCCAGAGACTTCAACATTAGGAACACAATAATTTGACACAATCAAACGTTGTCTTTAACCGACAATTATAAAGGTTGTGATTGGTTACTTGTGTGAGCAATGTGATGAAGTTGTGTAATCGAGATAGAATTTGTCCCTCTCATATAAAGAGAGATATCTAGTGGATCCCTCGATGTGTTAGACTGTTAAAAGGCCTAGTCTAAGTGAATTAATATTGATCAATGTCACTTAGATGTTTTCGGTCTACCTAGAGATCGAGACTAGTACGATTGAACATGTTGGATGACAATTCCATGCCTTATGTTTGATCAAAAGGATATCGTGTGACAAAAGGATGTTATATACACTATTGATTAGGTTGTATCGATTTGATATTCGTACGACTTGGGTAGTCATAATGTCTTGCTAGAGGCCGCTTATGACTTGTATACTAAAATATGTTTTAGTACACTGCTAACGTTGTATGAGCCTATTGGGTCGCACACTAAGAATGGTTTTGCGAGATTTTAAGATGATTCAGAAAAATGAATTTTATGTGATAAAATTCATGACAGAAACGTCCTTGTGGTGTATCACACTTATACTTCTTTAAGTAAGGGTATATGTGTAATTTACTTAACCGTCTATATACAAGGGTTGTATAAATAGACGCTTTAAGTTAGAACACACAGACAAAAAAAGATTAATAGGACAAAACTTTATTTTCGTTTTAGAAACGACTTAGGGTTTTTGGTATGCTCTGGATCGTTTTTGGAGAGAAATAAAAGGTTTGGTATTCTCTCGAAGCTAGCACTTCGAATCTCGGCCGCCATTCGTGTGTGGACTACTGGTAGAGGGCGTTCGTCGTTGGAAGCCCCTTAGAGATCGATTAACCTTCAGAAAGGTACATTGCGACTGAGGTATGATTAAGTTTTCATGGTTTAAACATTTTTAATGGAATTAGATTCAGATCCTGTTGGGGTTTTTGTCAAAACCGTTTTGTAATCTCCGCTGCGTATGAACCCCAAAACCCAACAGTGGTATCAGAGCCTTCGAGTTCGATTCCATTAAATTCATTGCATGTTTACTTCTGATATATACATGATATATGATTGAAAACATGTTTATGGTTGATGTATATGTGATATACATAAGTTTTCTATGAGATTTATTATCATGATTTGTGTATATGATACATATATTCGTGATTTAATTGAAATCAGTTTCGTACATGCTAGTAACCTTGTTAGGTTAATTCAAATAATTTTAATGAATTGAATTTTGTGTTCTGTGATCCATGACACCATTAGGTTCGATTGGGATAGTAGTTCATGATTCAATTACATGTTTGTGATTATTTGGATGAGGACCTAAAATTGCAAATAATTAATTTTCGAAATTATTTATTTATAAATAATTAATTTTCGAAATTATTTATTTATAAATAATTAATTTTCGAAATTATTTATTTATCTTGTTATATCTATTTTGTTATGAAGTTTCTATTTTATAAAGATAGATAACAAATTAGAATATGAGATAAATATCAAGAATCTTGTTATTGGTGATATACTAGGATTCAAATATCTTAAATCCAAAATAAATAATTAATTTTCGAAATTAATTATTTATCTTGTTATATCTATTTTGTTATGAAATTTCTATTTGATAAAGATAGATAACAAATTAGAATATGAGATAAATATCAAGAATCTTGTTATTGGTGATATACTAGGATTCAAATATCTTAAATCCAAAATAAATAATTAATTTTCGAAATTATTTATTTATCTTGTTATATCTATTTTGTTATTAAGTTTCTATTTGATAAAGATAGATAACAAATTAGAATAGGAGATAAATATCAAGAATCTTGTTATTGGTGATATACTAGGATTCAAATATCTTAAATCCAAAATAAATAATTAATTTTCGAAATTAATTATTTATCTTGTTATATCTATTTTGTTATTAAGTTTCTATTTGATAAAGATAGATAACAAATTAGAATAGGAGATAAATATCAAGAATCTTGTTATTGGTGATATACTAGGATTCAAATATCTTAAATCCTAATTGGATTAGGATAAGATGATTAGTTAGATGTGGCTCCGAGTTAATTAAAATGTTTTAATTGACTTAATTTCGGATAAATTAAGGGGTTAATTTATGATAATAAAATCAGCGAAAATTATGATTTTCTATAGCGAATTTTAATTTTCGTAATTGAGATTCGTCTTTAAAAAAAATCTCCAAATTGTTTAGTGATTGAACAAATCAATAAAATATATGATATTTCACTGTTTACATAAAATCACTAAAACTGAATAAAATCCCTCTATTAAATTTTAAGTCTCGTGCCGTCCATTTTAAACATTAAGGTAACTCTTACCCAAATCCGTAGCCAACTCTGAACTTTCTGGTAATGAATTTAGGATCAAATCCGTAGCCAACTCTTGGCTTATGCGAAATCCGAGTCTATCAAGCTGGTCAACATATCCCTTCATCTTCAGAACATGAGGACTAACCGACGCACCCTCAGTCATCTTGCAAGAATGTAGGTTCTTGACTATCTCGAACCTTTATTGCCTAGCTTGTTGTTGGAACATTTCCTTCAACGTTACGGCCATGTCGTAGGCTTCCATTAGTTTCATGTCCTTCTAAAGTTCAGGAACCATAGTTGCTAGCATAATACATGCAACATCAGTAGAATCGTTGACATGCTTATTATGCGCATCCTTCACAAATTTTCGTAGCATTGGTCCGGTGGGTCCTCGTGGATTGGAGCATCCAGACATACAACTTGCGCTCATGCTTGAGAACGATTCTCAAGTTTATGAACCAGTCAAGAAAGTTAGTCCCATATAGCTTAGCCTTCTCAAGGATGGATCGCAGTGACAGGGGATTATTGTTACTAGAAGAGGCCATTGATCTACAATAAAGATTATGCAAAGTTTATTTTAGTATAGAGGAATAGACTCCCACTAAATTAACAACCCTCCTTAAAACGTACTGTTTATTTAGGGGACTAAAATCCATATTTCATCTAACTCTATGACAGCTATGGCATGAAACACAGAACTAAATTATTTAGGTAAGTAACAGTTACCAATTACATCTTATGTAATTTTTATATCCTTTTATGAGATATGGGACATCTTATGTCTTAGCATGTTTTTATCTCATCATTTGCCTAAAGCTCAAAATTATTTTGATGGCTTTATTAAGTCGGACCATTTTAAACATCAAGGTAACTCTTACCCAACTTGTCTCACCAAGATAACACAATACACCCAACTATGGCTGAAACTATATTAGTGTGATCGAGGCCTTGACAAGTGTTTAAAATGGATGGCACGAGACTTAAAATTTAATAGAGGGATTTTATTCAGTTTTAGTGATTTTATGTAAACAATGAAATATCATATATTTTATTGATTTGTTCAATCACTAAACAATTTGAAATTTTTTTTTTTTTTTTTTACTTTTCACTAACAAAAAAAATTCCGTACACTAGGATTAGTTAGATGGCGGTCCCGCTGGCCGGTCAGTGGGACAGGGTACAGGGGGGAGCGCCCCCGGTTTTTTTTTTTTTTTTTTTTTCTTAGAAGACGAATCTAAATTCCGAAAATTAAAATTTGCGATAGAAAATCATAATATTCGCTGATTTTATTATCATAAATTAACCCCTTAATTTATCCGAAATTAAGTCAATTAACACATTTTAATTAACCCGGACCCACATCTAACTAATCATCTTATCCTAATCCAATTAGGATTTAAGATATTTGAATCCTAGTATATCACCAATAACAAGATTCTTGATATTTATCTCCTATTCTAATTTGTTATCTATCTTTATCAAATAGAAACTTCATAACAAAATAGATATAACAAGATAAATAATTAATTTCGAAAATTAATTATTTATTTTGGATTTAAGATATTTGAATCCTAGTATATCACCAATAACAAGATTCTTGATATTTATCTCTTATTCTAATTTGTTATCTATCTTTATCAAATAGAAACTTCATAACAAAATAGATACAACAAAATAAATAAATAATTTCGAAAATTAATTATTTATTTTGGATTTAAGATATTTGAATTCTAGTATATCACCATTAACAAAATTCTTGATATTTATCTCTTATTCTAATTTGTTATCTATCTTTATTAAATAGAAACTTCATAACAAAATAGATATAACAAGATAAATAAATAATTTCAAAAATTAATTATTTATTTTGGATTTAAGATATTTGAATCCTAGTATATCACCAATAACAAGATTCTTGATATTTATCTCATATTCTAATTTGTTATCTATCTTTATAAAATAGAAACTTCATAACAAAATAGATATAACAAGATAAATAAATAATTTCGAAAATTAATTAATTATAAATAAATAATTAAAAAAATTAATTATGTATAAATACATAATTACGAAAATTAATTATTTATAAATAAATAAATACGAAAATTAATTATTTGCAATTTCGGTCATCATCCAAATAATCACAAACATGTAATTGAATCATGAACTACTATCCCAATCGAACCTAATGGTGTCATGGATCACAGAACACAAAATTCAATTCATTAAAATTATTCGAATTAACCTAACATGGTTACTAGCATGTACGAAACTGATTTCAATTAAATCACGAATATATGTATCGTATACACAAATCATGATAATAAATCTCACAGAAAACTTATGTATATCACATATACATCAACTATTAACATGCTTTCAACCATATATCATGTATATATCAGAAGAAAACAAGCAATGAATTTAATGGAATCAAACTCGAAGGCTCGGATACCGCTGTTAGGTTTTGGGGTTCATACGCAGCGGAAATTACAAAACAATTTTGACAAAAACCCCAACAGGATCCGAATCTAATTCCATTAAAAACGTTTAAACCATGAAAAACTTAATCATACCTCAGTCGCAATATACCTTTCTGAAGGTTGATCAATCTCTAAGGCGCTGTCAACGACGAACGCCCTCTACCAGTAGTCCACACACTAACGGCGGCCGAGATTCGAAGTGCTAGCTTCGACAGAATACCAAAACTTTTATTTTTCTCTCCAAAACGATCCAGAGCATACCAAAAACCCTAAGTTGTTTCTTAAACGAAAAAAGAGTTTTGGCCTTTTGATCTTTCGTCCGTGTGTTCTAACTTAAAGCGTCTATTTATACAACCCTTGTATATAGACGATTAAGTAAATTACACATATACCCCCACTTAAAGAAGTATAAGTGTAATACACCACAAGGACGCTTTAAAGTCATTAATTTTATCATATAAAATTCATTTTTTCAACCATCTTAAAATCTCACAAAACCATTCTTAGTGTGCGACCAATAGGCTCATACAACGTTGGCGTGTACCAAAACACATTTTGGTATACAAGTCATAAGCGCCCTCTAGCAAGACATTATGACTACCCAGTTGTACGAATATCAAATCGATACAACCTAATCAATAGTGTATATAACATCCTTTTGTCACACGATATCCTTTTGATCGAACATAAGGCATGGAATTGTCATCCAACATGTTCAATCGTACTAGTCTCGATCTCTAGGTAGACCGAAAACATCAAAGTGACATTGATCAATATCAATTCACTTAGACTAGGCCTTTTAACAGTCTAACACATCGAGGGATCCACTAGATATCTCTCTTTATATGAGAGGGACAAATTCTATCTCGATTACACAAC
Source organism: Stephania yunnanensis (assembly GCA_039657365.1). Taxonomy (NCBI): domain Eukaryota; kingdom Viridiplantae; phylum Streptophyta; class Magnoliopsida; order Ranunculales; family Menispermaceae; genus Stephania; species Stephania yunnanensis. The sequence continues at coordinate 41,404,266 of CM077590.1, read as the reverse complement.
TTCATCACATTGCTCACATATTAACCAATCACAACCTTTATAATCGTCCGGTTAAAGACAACGTTTGATAGTGTCAAATCACTATGTTCCTAATGTTGAAGTCCCTGGTAATCTCAAGTCAGAAGACTGAAAAATATACATATCATAAGAAACGACTATGACTTAATCCATGTGATGTTCTCATACCGGGTCGGTCCAGTACTTTGTTCCCTAACAAGTACTCGTGATCTTGATTCGTATCCCTATACGTATAATCATCATATGATCATCAATCAAGACTCACACTAGTCTTAATTCATTATAGTTCCAAAGATAAATGATCGACTAGGGACATATTTCTCTAAATACCCATGAATCTTATTATAATGTAAACATGCAAATTAATTATAATAAACAACAAATGAAATCCTCTATTTTATTAACTAAAAGTATTCATAAAGACACTTATGGATTGACCTAGGGCACATGCCCCAACATCTCCCACTTGCACTAGGGCCAATCATACATGCTTATAATGCCTAGTGATCTAACATGACCATCATGTTTTGCTTGTGGAAGAGTTTTTGTCAATGGATCCACAACGTTGTCTTCAGTAGGTACTCTGCAAATCTTTACGTCTCCCCTCTCACTAATTTCTCGATGAGATGAAAACGCATGAGTATATGTTTGGATCTGTGGTGTGGATCTAGTTCCTTGGCCAGTGCTAAGCGCCCCGTTATTGTCACAATACAAACAAACAGGGTTAGCAATACTTGGAACCACACCTAGTTCGAAATGAACCTTTTGATCCAAATTGCCTCCTTTCTTTGCATCGGACGCCGCAATATACTCAAACTTCAAGTTGTAGAATCCGCCACATCTCGTTACTTGAACTTTTCAACTTATCGCACCCCCATCCAAAATAAACACATATCCAGATCGCGATCTAAAATCATCTATATCGCTTTGAAAACTTGCATCTATGTAACCATTTACAACTAGATCATTTTCAAAACCTCCATAGACAAAGAACACTTCCTTAGTCCTTCTTAAGTACTTAAGGATGTTCTTTATCGCTATCCAAAGTGACTCTCGCTGGATCTCGAATGATATCTCGCTTGTAGTGCTCAAAGCATATGATACATCAAAGTCGAGTGCATAACATGGCATACATGATAGATCCAATAGCCGATGCGTATGGAATCTTATTCATACGGTCTCGCTCATCATTTGTCTTAGGACATTGAGTCTTGCCGAGAGACTTATGCCATGAGACATTGGCAACAATCATCTTTTAGAGTCTTGTAAATCCGAACCTATTCAAGACCTTGTCTATGTAAGCACTCTGACTTAGGCCGATTAGCCTCTTAGATCTATCCCTATAGATCTTTATCCCTAGGATATAGGTGCATCTCCTAAGTATTTCATTGAGAAACACTTCCCTAACCAAGACTTGACATTCCGCAATGTTGGGATGTCATTTCCAATGAGTAATATATCATCGACATACAGTACCTGAAAAATAACTACACTCCCACTGACCTTCTTGTATACACAAGGCTCATCTTCGTTCTTAATAAAACCAAAATCATTGATTGCTTCATCAAAACGAAGATTCCAACTCCGAGAAGCTTGCTTTAATCCATAAATGGATCTTTGAAGCTTGCATACCTTCCTAGAATTCTCAAGATGTACAAAACCTTCAGGTTGTGTCCTCAATCAGCTTTCCATTAAGAAATGTTGTTTTTACATCCATTTGCCATATTTCATAGTCATAATATGCAGCAATGGCAATTAAAATTCTTATGGATTTAAGCATGGCTATCGGCGAAAAAGTTTCACCATAATCAACACCTTGAGTCACTGAAACCTTTTGCTACAAGTCTTGCTTTAAAAGTATGCACTTTGCCATCCATGTCAATTTTCTTCTTGAAAACCCATTTACATCCAATGGTCTTACCACCTTCAGGTAAATCAACCAAGTTCCAAACTTGGTTATCATACATGGATTGCATCTCGAGTTCATGGCACTTAGCCATTTATCGAGTCCGGTCCGCACATAGCCTCCTGATAAGTGGTGGGCTCATTTTGGTCTATAAGCAACACATCACGACTATCGGTAATGAGAAATCTGAATCTCTTTGGCTCATGTCTTACCCTATTAGATTTACGTGGGCCTTGTGTCACTTATGGAGGTTCAACTAGTTCAGAACGTTGTTGAACTTCCAGTAGCGGTTCAGTGTTTACTTGTGATTCTTGAAATTCTTCAAGATTTATTTCTCTCCCACTAGTGTCTTTTGAAATAAACTGTTTTTTCATAAAGGCGCCATACCGAGCAACAAACATTTTGTTCTCAACGGGATTATAAAAGTAATATCCTTTTGTTTCCTTAGGATACCCCACAAATAAACACTTGTCAGATTTAGGTGCTAGTTTTTCTGAGACTTGTCGTTTTACGTAAGCCTCACAATCCCAAATCTTAAGGAAAGACAAACTAGGTCTCTTCCCGTACCATATCTCATATGGTGTTTTATCAACCGCTTTAGAAGGAACTTGATTTAGAGTGAAAGCTGCAGTTTGTAATGCATAACCCCAAAAAGATAATGGAAGATATGCATGACTCATCATAGATCGAATCATATATAATAAGGTTCGATTTCTCCTTTCAGAAACTCCATTCCATCGTGGAGTTGCTAGTGGAGTCAATTGGGAGACAATCCCACAATTTTTAAGATGATCATGAAATTCTTGGCTTAAATATTCACCACCTCGATCTGATCGAAGTGTTTTGATAGTTTTACCAAGTTGATTTTGCACTTCATTTTGAAACGTTTGAAACGTCTCAAATGATTCAGCTTTATGTTTCATAAGATATACATAACCATATCTCGCAAATCATCGAAAATGTAATGAAGTATCGATAACCTCCTCTAGCCATTGTGTTTATAGGACCGCATACATCGATGTATTAGACCCAATAAATCATTTGCCCTTTCACCGTGTCCAAGAAAGGGACTTTTAGTCATCTTGCCCAAGAAACAAGATACGCACATTTCATATGTTTCTAAATCAAATGAATCTAGAAGCCCATCTTTATGGAGCTTCGTTATGCGTTTCTCGTTTATGTGCCCGAGATGACAATGCCAAAGATAGGTTTGATTACAGAAATGACAATTTTCTTCCTTTTCTTTTGGGTGTTTTGAAGCATGAACAGGACGGGGCTTGACTTGTTCCATAGGATTTGCGATAGGTGCAACAACAGACTTGGAAACTCTAGCCTTGCCTTTACCTTTCTTCTTCATTCCCTTTCTCTTTTGGACCATCAACACATTACTAGAGGGTTTCTTGATATTTTGTTCTGCGGTTTTGAGCATCAAATGCAACTCTGAATAAAATCCCTCTATTAAATTTTAAGTCTCGTGACGTCCATTTTAAACACTTGTCAAAGCCTCGATCACACTAATATAGTTTCAGCCATAGCTGGGTGTATTGTGTTATCTTGGTGAGACAAGTTGGGTAAGAGTTACCTTAATGTTTAAAATGGTCCGACTTAATAAAGCCATCAAAATAATTTTGAGCTTTAGGCAAATGATGAGATAAAAACATGCTAAGACATAAGATGTCTCATATCTCATAAAAGGATCTAAAATTACATAAGATGTAATTGGTAACTGTTACCTACCTAAATAATCTAGTTCTGTGTTTCATGCCATAGCTATCATAGAATTAGGTGAAATATGGATTTTAATCCCCTAAATGAACAGTACGTTTTAGGAGGGTTGTTAATTTAGTGGGAGTCTATTCCTCTATACTAAAATAAACTTTGCATAATCTTTATTGTAGATCAATGGCCTCTTCAAGTAACAATAATCCCCTCACATCGCGATCCATCCTTGAGAAGGATAAGCTATCTGGGACTAACTTTCTTAACTGGTTCGAAACTTGAGAATTGTTCTTAAGCATGAACGCAAGTTGTATGTCCCGGATGCTCCAATCCCGAGGACCCACCACCAATGCTACGAAAGTTGTGAAGGATGCGCATAGTAAGCATGTCAACGATTCTACCGATGTTGCATGTATTATGTCGGCAACTATGGTTCCCGAACTTCGAAGGACATGGAACTAATGGAAGCCTACAACATGGCTATAACGCTCGAAGGAAATGTTCCAACAAAGCAAGCTAGGCAAGAAAGGTTCGAGACAGTCAAAAACCTACATTCTTGCAAGATGACCGAGGGTGCGTCGCTTAGTCCTCATGTTCAAGATGAAGGGCTATGTTGACCACTTGATAGACTCGGATTCCCCATAAGCCAAGAGTTGGCTACGGATTTGATCTTGAACTCATTACCAGAGAGTTACTCACAATTTGTGATGAACTACAATATGAATAATATGGAGAAATCAATTTCAAAGTTGCATTTGATGCTCAAAACTGCTGAAAAAAATATCAAGAAACCCTTTAGCAATATGTTGATGGTCTAAAAGGGAAAGAGAACGAAGAAGAAAGGCAAAGGAAAGGCTAGAGTTGCCAAGGCTGTTGCTGCACCTGTCGCAAAGCCTATGGAACAAGTCAAGACCCGGCCTGTTCCCGCTTCAAAACACCCAAAAGAAAAGGAAGAAAATTGTCATTTCTGTAATCAAACCTATCTTTGGCATTGTCGTCTCGGACACATAAACGAGAAACGCATAACGAAGCTCCATAAAGATGGGCTTCTAGATTCATTTGATTTAGAAACATATGAAACATGCGTATCTTGTTTACTAGGCAAGATGACTAAAAGTCCTTTTATCGGACACGTTGAAATGACAAGTGATTTATTGGGTCTAATACATACCGATGTATGCGGTCCTATAAACACAATGACTAGAGGAGGTTATCAATACTTCATTACATTTATCGATGATTTCAAAGAGATATGGTTATGTATATCTTATGAAACATAAAGTTGAATCATTTGAGATGTTTCAAACGTTTCAAAATGAAGTGCGTAATCAACTTGGTAAAACTATCAAAACACTTCGATCGATCGAGGTGGTGAATATTTAAGCCAAGAATTTGATGATCATCTTAGAAATTGCGGGATTGTCTCCCAATTGACTCCACCAAAGAACTCCACAATGGAATGGAGTTTCGAAAGGAAAAATCGAACCTTATTAGATATGGTTCGATCTATGATGAGTCATGCAGATCTTCCATTATCCTTTTGGGGTTATGCATTACAAATCTGCAGACTTTCACTCTAAATCGAGTTCCTTCTAAAGCGGTTGATAAAACACCATATGAGATATGGTACGGAAGAGACCTAGTTTGTCTTTTCTTAAGATTTGGGGTTGTGAGGCTTACGTAAAGCGACAAATCTCAGAAAAACTAGCACCGAAATCTGACAAGTGTTTATTTGTGGGGTATTCTAAGGAAACAAAAGGATATTACTTTTATAATCCCACTGAGAATAAAGTGTTTGTTGCTCGGTATGGTGCCTTTATGGAAAAACGATTTATTTCAAAAGACACTAGTGGGAGAGAAATAAATCTTGAAGAAGTTCAAGAATCACATATAAACACTGAACCGCTACCGGAAGTTCAACAACGTTCCAACCAACTTGAACCTCCACAAGTGACACAAGGCCCACGTAAATCTAGTAGGGTAAGACATGAGCCGAGAGATTCGGATTTCTCATTACCGATAGTTGTGATGTGTTGCTTATAGACCAAAATGAGCCCACCACTTATCGAGAGGCTATGTCTGGACCAGACTCGATAAATGGCTCAAAGGCCATGAATTCCAAGATGCAATCCATGTATGATAACCAAGTTTGGAACTTGGTTGATTTACTCGGAAGGTGGTAAGACCATTGGATGTAAATGGGTTTTCAAGAAGAAAACTCGACATGGATGGCAATGTGCATACTTTTAAAGCAAGACTTGTAGCAAAAGGTTTCAGAGCGACTCAAGGTGTTGATTATGATGAAACTTTTTCGCCAGTAGCCATGCTTAAATCCATAAGAATTTTAATTGTCATTGCTGCATATTATGACTATAAAATATGGCAAATGGATGTAAAAACAACATTTCTTAATGGAAAGTTGCTTGAGGACGTGTATATGACACAACTTGAAGGTTTTGTACATCCTGAGAATTCTAGGAAGGTATGCAAGCTTCAAAGATCCATTTATGGATTAAAGCAAGCTTCTCGAAGTTGGAATCTTCTTTTTGATGAATCAATCAAGGATTTTGGTTTTATTAAGAATGAAGATGAGCCTTGTGTATACGAGAAGGTCAGTGGGAGTGTAGTTATTTTTCTGGTACTGTATGTTGATGATATATTACTCATTGGAAATGACATCCCAACATTGCAGAGTGTCAAGTCTTGGTTAGGGAAGTGTTTCTCAATGAAAGACTTAGGAGATGCACCTATATCCAGGGATAAGGATCTATAGGGATAGATCTAAGAGGCTAATCGGTCCTAAGTCATAGTGCTTACATAGACAAGGTGCTTGAATAGGTTCAGTTTGCAAGACGCTAAAAGAGGATTGTTGCCAATGTCTCATGGCATAAGTCTCAAGAAGACTCAATGTCCTAAGACAAATGATGAGCGAGACCGTATGAATAAGATTCCATATGCATCGCTATTGGATCTATCGTGTATGCCATGTTATGCACTCGACCCGATGTATCATATGCTTTGAGCACTACAAGCGATATCGATCGATCCGTAAGAGTCATGGTAGGAGTAAAGAACATCCTTAAGTACTTAAGAAGGACTAAGGAAGTGTTCTTGGTCTATAGAGGTTTTGAAAATGATCTAGTTGTAAATGGTTACACAGATGCAAGCTTTCAAACTGATATAGATGATTTTAGATCACATCTGGATATGTGTTTACTTTGAATGAGGGTGCGTAAGTGGAAAAGTTCGAAGCAAGAGATCGTGGCGATTCTACAACGAAGTTGAGTATATTGCGTCGTCCGATGCAAAGAAAGGAGGCGCTTTGGATCAAAAAGTTCATTTCTCGAACTAGGCGTGGTTCCAAGTATTGCTAACCCTGTTTGTTTGTATTGTGACAATAACGGGGCAATAGCACAGCCAAGGAACCTAGATCACACCACAGATCCAAACATATACTCAGGCGTTTTCATCTCATCAGAGAAATTATTGAGAGGGGAGACGTAAAGATTTGCATAGTACCTACTGAAGACAACATTGTGGATTCATTGACAAAAGCTCTTCCACAAGCAAAACATGATGCATGTTAGATCATTAGGCATTAGATGCATATATGATTGGCCCTAGTGCAAGTGGGAGATGTTGGGGCATGTGCCCTAGGTCAATCCATTGACTGTCTTTAAGAATACTTTTAGTTAATAAAATAGAGGATTTCATTTGCTATTTATTATAATTAATTTGCATGTTTACATTATAATAAGATCCATGGGTATTTACAAAAATATCCTAAATGTCCCTAGTCGATCATTATACTGGGAACTATAATGAGTTAAGACTAGTGTGAGTCTTGATTGATGATTATACGTATAGGGATACGAATCAAGATCACGAGTACTTGTTAGGGAACAAAGTACTGGACCGACCCGCTATGAGAACATCACATGGATTAAGTCATAGTTGTTTCTCATGATAGGTATATTTTTCACCTCTGACTTGAGATTGCTAGAGACTTCAACATTAGGAACACAATAATTTGACACAATCAAACGTTGTCTTTAATCGGACGATTATAAAGGTTGTGATTGGTTACTGTGTGAGCAATGTGATGAAGTTGTGTAATCGAGATAGAATTTGTCCCTCTCATATAAAGAGAGATATCTAGTGGATCCCTCGATGTGTTAGACTCGTTAAAAGGCCTAGTTCTAAGTGAATTGATATTGATCAATGTCACTTGGATGTTTTCACTACCTAGAGATCGAGACTAGTACGATTGAACATGTTGGATGACAATTTCATGCCTTATGTTTGATCAAAAGGATATCGTGTGACAAAAGGATGTTATATACACTATTGATTAGGTTGTATCGATTTGATATTCGTACGACTTGGGTAGTCAAAATGTCTTGCTAGAGGCCGCTTATGACTTGTATACCAAAATATGTTTTGGTACACTGCCAACGTTGTATGAGCCTATTGGGTCGCACACTAAGAATGATTTTGCGAGATTTTAAGATGATTCAGAAAAACGAATTTTATGTGATAAAATTCATGACAGAAACGTCATTGTGGTGTATTACACTTATACTTCTTTAAGTAAGGGTATATGTGTAATTTACTTAACCGTCTATATACAAGGGTTGTATAAATAGACGCTTTAAGTTAGAACACACAGACAAAAAAAGATTAATAGGACGAGACTCTATTTTCGTTTTTGAAACGACTTAGGGTTTTTGGTATGCTCTGGATCGTTTTTGGAGAGAAACAAAAGGTTTGGTATTCTCTCGAAGCTAGCACTTCGAATCTCGGCCGCCATTCGTGTGTGGACTACTGGTAGAGGGCGTTCGTCGTTGCCAGCGCCTTAGAGATCGATTAACCTTCAGAAAGGTACATTGCGACTGAGGTATGATTAAGTTTTCATGGTTTAAACGTTTTTAATGGAATTAGATTCGGATCCTGTTAGGGTTTTTGTCAAAACTGTTTTGTAATCTCCGCTGCGTATGAACCCCAAAACCCAACACACACACACACACACTTAGCATTCAACAATGAAAAATAGCATTGATCTAATGATTTCCCTTTTCACTTATTCGTTTCCTAATCCATAACACCCGTCGTGATTATGACCCATTAATCTCGTAATTAGATCTTAATAAAGGTTTATTGAAATAAGGGATTTCATAATGTATTTCTAGTGGTATTTGTATATTATCATATGTTTTGAAGGTTTGTAGTGAACATTCCCTTATTATCATTATTGTTTCAATGTCATAGTCTTTTTTACAACTAAATTTATAGTAGATAGATGTTCTTTTGAACAAATAAAATCAGTGAATCAATGTATTTTTTTAGGCAATTGATTCTATGTTTGGTCATCTATCGAGCAATAGATAATTAATAAAATTTCTATTTTTTTAAAAAGATAGAACTCAATCTCATGTAGAGTATGAGTAAATCTACTAATTGGTCTTATTAAAGACTTCATTATAAGTTTATTCAACGGGCGGGCCTGGGCCGGGCTTAGGTGTACTTTTTCTCAAAGCCTTGTCCAAGCCTGCTCTGGTCCCATATTGATGGAGCGAGCCCAAGCCCACCTAAGCCCGAGCTTAGGCGGGCTTAATTGGGTTTGATATTATTTTAAAAAAACTAAATATATTTATTAAGTTTTAAGAGTCAGACAAAAAAAAGTAAGTGGAGTGGTTAGAACTTACTCAAATGAGCATTAAATACAATGAATTAATTTTTATACAAGGTATTTATAAAAATAACATTCTTATTTAAAGCGGGTTGGAACTAGATCAGGCTTGAGCTAAGAGCACAAACACATGCCCGCTCATTAAATAGATGGGCTTTTGGCAGGCTCGTCTTGAATTTGTAAGACTAAGCCCTACCTCATATCTGGCAGGCCTAGACTAACCTTGCTAGCAAGCCCCGACTCAATGAACATGTCTACTCATAGCACTACAAAAAAACAGCAAATCAGAAACGGAATTAGAAACGGAAATAAGATCCGTTTCTAAATCAGAAACGGAATTAGAAACGGAATAAGTTCCGTTTCTAAATTAAAAAGTTAGCGACGGAATTGAGACGGAAACATTTAGAGACGGATTTGAGACGGATCAGAGACGGAATTAGAGACGGAATTAGAGACGGAATTAATTCCGTCTCTAAAAAATGGCGCCAACATTCCCACCAAAATTTGCATTTATTACAACCGTCTGTTACGTCTCGAGATTCGTGCGTGTCTCGATCTCGATAATTCAAAAATGGGGACCAAAACTCTATCTCTCCCTAAAATCTCTCTCCCACCGCTCTCTCTCTCTCTCTCTCAACGAAACCTCTCTCCTCACCGCTCTCTCTCACCGTCACCGCCGCTTCTCTCACCGTCACCGCCGCTTTCTCACCGTCACCGCTTTCTTCTCTCTCTCTCACCGTCACCGCTTCTTCTCTCTCACCGTCGCGCTCTCTCTTGTCTCTCTCTCGCAGCTCTCTTCTCTCATTCTCTCACCCTCTCTCTCGCGCTCTCTCTCGCTAGGGTTTGTTGCTATAAAATGTGGTGCTAACTAGCAATCAGCGATGCCACAAGTCTTCTTCTCTTCTCTCGCTTCGCTAGGGTTTTGTTGCGGCGATTTGCGAGAGGAATCTCCTTCTCTCGTGACGGCCGAGGTGAGATTCTATCTTCTCTTCTCCTTTCGAGCTTGGATTCAATTCGTTTGTGATGATGTTCTTTGCTTTCCGATGTTGAGCATCGTGGTTGATCTTGTTCTCGAATTTTAGATTTGAATCGTTTGTTACTTATATTTAGTTTGAGATAGCGTTGAATGAGTTGTTGTTGTTGTTGTTGAAGTTTTTTTTTTAATTAATAATCAATCTAGTTGGTGTGTAGAACATATACACCAAATGTTTGATAAAATGACTCAAATAAGGTTTACTTGTTCATTTCGAGTTTTGAGCATGGTTTGATCAGTTTGAACTAATATACATTTTAACTTACAAAAATTGTTTCTCAAATTAGGTTTTTACTAAACTTCATGAATTAACTCCAACTTAGACTATTGAAGTGAAGATTCAAAATTTCAATGGCTAGACTTCATTCTAAATTTGCTTTGATGATTGGAAATACTTTATTTGAGTGAGGTAGAGATTGTGGACGTAATTAGGAAGAAAAGCTTGAATTAAAATAGTATATTAAATGAATGCATTCCAATTGTTTAATATAATGGTTGAAAGGAAACTTGTCTTTTTTTTCAAATTCAATAGTAGAAATTTACATGGATAAAAGAGTAATTAGATTGATATGCATCATATGCAATTATTTTTAAGAATATAATAACTGACACTTGGCTAGTTGAAGTAAACTACTTATAAATTGATCTTGGAAGAGGTTTGGACTTCCATAAAATTAAGTAGTAATGGTTTGGTAGAGTTGAACCATTTAAAATCACTTGTTTGAGCCTAACCAAACTTAGAAAAGGTTTAGGTATAAATGCATATTAGAATAACTTATAAATTCATTTTTACTAGCACATGGAAGTAGGCTTGCATATTTAAAAGAACTATTTAATATTAATGCTAGCCTTGGGTAATTAACTATTCTAATTGGAAACTATATTTGTAGTTACATGAATCCAACAAAACCCAACGCCTTTGAATATACTTTCATATACACCACATGTTTGGACAAATGTATTGTTTAGGTTTAAATTACTAGAACAATGGTTCTATTAGCTTAGGATTTTGAGATTTATATTGCAGTGCGAGTGCTATTAGCGCGCTAATTCTGGGATCTAGCGCGCTAACATCATAGCGCTTAGCGCGCTAACGACAAGATTAGCGCGCTAACTCAGAACTTCGAGAATATCTAATTTGTTCCTTTGTGTTAGCAACCCTTAAACTTGTCCGGGACCTAACCAACCCTTATATAACATGTTATACATGTTTATTATGATTCATTAAGCTTACTTGGGTGGTCCTGATAATTTTATAAACCCCGAAAACGGAAATTCAAAGTTTCACAACTTATTAGGGGCTTTCCCGCAAATTTTCGCTTAACATTTCAAAAACAAGTTTTCCTTTTTCAAAAACATTTATAATGATCTTCTAATATGTAAATGACCATTCACACATGGTTTCACATTGTTTAACCTCATTTACATAGTTAAGTGTTTAAAATCCACTTTTAAACTTTGAAATCAACTTATGACTTTGAGAAATGATTTCGAAAACTTGATGTATGCATGAACTAATGCATTTGGCTTGTGTGAAAGAATTTGTATACCTTACATTGATATTACAAATTGCGGCTTTAACTTTTCTTCTTCATTTCTTCATTTATGCCGAGTCTTGAACTTGTATTTCTTGAATACTCTTGAAGTGTTGTATTGCATCACAATCTCTCCATATTTCTTGAATACCCCTGATGTGTTGTATTGCATCCTTTAACACAAACTGAAATACTTGATTAGTACATTTTCACCTTGTTTGTTTCCATCAAAATCTCGGTCGGAATGTGAATGACTAACCACTTAGTCCAACAATTGTGTCATACATTGTTTGATTGTAGATACGCGTGGATGGTTCAACTAGACTATTCGAATCATCGATTTGACGTAAAAAATTATGCAATTGTATTGTAAGTAAACTAGTAAGAAATTCAATATTATTTCTTTTTCCTTTCCTTGCATATTTTAATGGAAATGATACCTATTGTTGGATCTCTACTTCCCTACCGAGTGACCTAGGGTCTAAAGTGGTAGAATTGAGTCGTTTACTCGTAGGTTAAGCATTCAAGTCGTGCTTGTGGCTCCTAGACGAGACTGAATCCTCTTGGTGAGCATTCGCCATGTGTCGTGGCTCCTCACAAAACTTCAAGGATCCAATTAATGTCCGAGCATCCAGCTGCAACCGCTGGTCATTAAGTATCACAAATAGCTTCCTACGATAGTGAGTGATTCTTCTATTGTCATTTCAAATATATATATAATGGCTATACAATGGATGATAAAGTGACATTACCAAAGAAACCAGCTTGGTTTGTTTTTTTTTTTTTTTTTTTTTAGCAAGATATCATAGCAGTTCCTATCTCGCTTTGCTTGGCCACACTCTAAGCTTTTCTTTTAAAGCTTTCTTATTCTATTTGTGAGTTGTTATGCTATTTCTTCACCGCAAGAGATTTCCTCACTGGTTTTTTTTTTTTTTTTTTTTTGGGAGCAGAACACATGGTCAGCAAGTATTTGGAGCACGCAGAAGGTGTAACTTCATTCCTATCTCGCTTTGCTTGGCAATATATCTAGTGGAAATTTTGGAATTGGAACTTGGAAATATGAACTTGCGCTTATTCGGATCGCCGGAAAGTTTTATGGACAAGCGCAGCGCATGTAAGTTAAAAAGCTCGCTTTGAAATGAGATGAGTGAGCTTATGATAAATTTTGTAGCTTGTGAAAGTGGATTGATTGAAAATAGTCTTATGAGTTTTTTGGTCTATCTATGAGGTAGCATATTTTTGTTTTCTTATATGTTTTTAGAAAATGAAGATAAAAGTGAAAATGACAAACATTGCTATCTTCCTCCTACTGGATTGGTAAGAATTTAATTTACTTAAATCAAGATATGCGTGTTTATCATCGTTTGTGGATTCTTAAATCTCAAATGAATTAATGTTAATCTTTTTGCTTGTTTGTAGACTTTGATGGTCGAGTGCAGGTGGATCGTCACTATAAGTTCGATGTGAGTCATTGCTCGTCTACATTAGCTCTATCTCCTATGATGCTTATGTCCCTGAAAAATTTAAGTTCAACTATTCAATTATTAAGTTGTTTCAAATGTCCCTTGGTACGGTGGTGTTGAAGAACATCTCAAGACTTTTCGATTGATAATTCCTTTTGTACATGTTCGGGATTGTAAGGTTTTTTTTTTTTTTTTTTTTTTTTTTTTGTGGTTGTTGAACAATAGGATTGGTGGTTTTGTGAATACTTAGAAATTTGGAGCATTTGTAATACTATACAATTTTTTTGGATATATATCTTTTTCAATTTTTGATTTTTACATTTTTGTTCTCTCAATTGAATATTTGTTGATATATATTGTCGATGTATGAATGTCAATTTATTATATATTGGCGAGTTAAATGTGTTTGGATTGAGACCTATATATGTAAGACTTTAAAAACTAAACAAAAATGAAAATTAGAGACGGAAATAGCAACGGAATCTTTGGATTCCGTATATTCCGTCTCTAATTTTTTTTTTTTTAGATATGAATCGAAACGGATAAAATTCGTCTCGATCCGTCTCGATTAGCAACGGATCGAGAGACGGAAATAATCGAACGGAATTTATTCCGTCTCTAATCGTAAACGGAATTAGAGACGGAATAAATTCGCTTTCTAATCGAAACGGAATTTATTCCGTTTCGATCCGTTTCTAAATCGAAACGGAATCCATTTTCCGTTTCGATCCAATCAACGACGACGCTTTCGAGACGGAACGCATTCCGTCTCGTTCGTTCAAATCAAATCGAGACGGAATTTTTGCAAATCAGAAACGGAAAATTCCGTTTCTGATTTGCTTTTTTTTTGTAGTGTAGACATTATCCAGAACTATTTAATTACATACAAACACACTTTTTACCGACCAATATATTTCGAATCATGTATTTAACCAGTGCGCATATATCAATGTCAAGATATTGAGGAATGCCTTGTGTATTATGTGATTGATCTCAATCCCACTTGATCACATTTCTTTAAAAAAAAAAATAGAAATTTCATTATGATGGCTATTAATTCATCAATGGAACAATACAAGCTATAGAATCAATCACCTTAACAAATTGATTTTTTAATTCTAATGGTGTGTTCGGTTGGGATGAGTAAAAGGTTAATCCTAGGATTAACTTTTAGTCTAATGCTCACTTAGGCAGACTTAGTAGCGAAATGAATTACATAATCTTGTATCCATGTCACTAAATAAAGTAAACCTTAACCCACTCACTAATTAACCCAATCTAAAGGGAAGCATTATTTCCCATTTTGCCTTCATTTGTTTTAAAACACTTCACACAACATACTTCATCAACGTTTTCGGCCTCCCTACCTCAAAATCGAAAATCAATCTGTCCTTAAATTTGAAAACGTTGAGCTTCTCCTCCTCTATCAATGCCTTGCCTTCGATCGTCGTCCTCTTCTCTCATTTGGCTATGAGCATCTCCTTCTCTCTCTGCACAATTGTAAGTCTCCCCTCCCATCTAAGGTTTTGTTTCACATTGATGTGTGCACACTAATCTCCACTATCGACACCCATTATTCTTGATTTTCTTCAAATTTAGTTGATTATTGCTTGTTAGACCCTTTTGAATGTGTGTTTGCATGTGTGTTTGTGATTGGTTAGTTGGTTGTTTGGGATTGATGGTGTGTTCAGTTTGGAGAATCAAATCAAGGTATCTTCTACTTTTTCCTCAAGATTGTGAAGCACAAATCATATATATGTTTGAACAATAGATTAATTTTACTGGTTCTCCAATTCTTGATTTTTGAACTTTTTTTAGGGGTTTGAGATTGCGAGTAAGGTGAGTTCGATTGTGTTGGGGTATTTGATTGATTATTTGAACACACCATAATAGTTTTAGAGAACATTCAACTATCATAAAGTTAGTTTTGAAGAGTTGTCATGGTAACAATAGAATTAAAAAACAATTTGTCAATCAATGACTACTCTCTTAACCATCTTTCCAAACATCGCCTTGCACACATACATTACTTACCTTAGCATCTCTAATTAGCCCATGCACACATACATTACTTAACTTAGCATCTCTAATTAGCCTAATTTGTCCAATACTGAAAGCAACCACTTGGCGGCATAAATCACAACTTCATAATAAGATATGGAGGGAGGAGACAACATGTTTTCTTGACGGATAATTCATAAGCTAGTTATAGTATTTGATCATAACCAGACAACAAAGAAAAGATATGCAAAGGTATATTCGTCAGTAATCGCACCATCTTCCAAACCTGATTTACCGCCTTTTAAAAAAAAATGAAATGATAGTGATAGTCCTTTCGTACATACAATAGTCACACAATGGTTGAGACTCCTTCGTCAAATATCGACATACGTGCTAACGCATCATAACACAAAATCCAAGGACTGGAACAACATAACTACAAATGTGTGTACCAAAAGTAAGTCACCCCATCATCTGCTTAATGAGATCTTCCAGGATTTTGTAGGGACAGTACCTCGTACGCCCGTAACTCTCACCCCTCGGATCTTCCTCCCAAATCTCACAATAAAATGGCACGGTCCGTACTCTCCTTGCGATTCAGCTCCATTTAATGAAGCGCAAACTTGGTTAGTCATTCATTCAAATTTAATTATCTCTAATTGGCGATCAATTCGTCGAATTCTGATTACTTGTTTTTAGATTTAATCGATCGAACGAGCGATCAATTTCGGCAGCGATGGCGATCAGAGGAGTAACGATGGATGTTAGCAGCGATGGAGTCGCGGTGATCAAGTTCTTCAATCCTCCTGTCAACGCATTGTCGCCTCCAAGTGAGCAAACTTACACTGGATTGATCGATTTTTTGTTTGATTAGGGTTTCTTTGATTTCGTTTGGATTTTGTGGTTGATCGAGTGAGTGGGGTTTTGATTTTTATTAGAATTTGTAGGATGAAATTCCGAAGCCCAAGTTTAGACGGAAGGGAGAGTGAATGAGTGAGGGCTTAAGGTTTTGAGTGGAGGCTTCACGAAAATGTCAAGGCAAGATGGTGTCTCCAATCCAAACTTATAACCCTTTCTTTATTTACTTAATTTAAGACCCCCCTCACGTCCAACGGGCAATAACCAAGTTGAGACTTGAATTAACAGCAAAAATCCAACTGAGACACTCAAATCCAACAGGGCATTGACCAACTTTGGGAAACTACCCAACTGGGATGGTTCAACGAGGCATTGGCCTAGACCAAGAGGATATCCTACTTGGTAGTGAACTTGGAATGAAACATTGGGCACCCACAGTTTGCTTTGCTACCAAATTAATATAATTAAACTTATCGATTAGGTTAACTCGAAAGTAGACTGACCCCAAATTAGGATTTTGGCTCCGATACCATATTAGAATTTGTAAAATGGAATTCCCAAGTGCAAGTTTACATAGGAGGGAGAGTGTGAATGAGTGAGGGCTTAAGGTTGGGAGTGGAGGCTTCACCAAAATACCAAGGCAAGATGGTATCTCTAATCAAAACTTATAACCCTTTCTTTATTTACTTAATACTCGATAAGGGATTACAACCACAACACAGTCTCAGTCCCAAATTAATTGGGTTTGGTTACATGGATCAAACTTTTTCATTATGCTCGATTTAGTGCAATTGATGATGAGCTTTCCAAACCATTCAAATTCCTCATAATTAATGCGTTCCAAGTTAATTTCGGTCTACCCGTACCTCGTTGAATTTCTTCGATTTTTTTGTGTCAAGTTTTCTAGTGGGGGCATTTGTAGGCGGTCTTTGCGGATGATCAAACCAACACTACCACCCTTCCATAATCTTTGTGTTAATTGATGCTACACCTACTTGTCTTTGAATTTATATATTTTTTATCCTATCTTTACGAGTTTTACCACACATCCACTTAAGCTGCGGGTAGTTTAAAAACTACAAAACTTCGCCAAAGTTTATGTTCAAAATCGACAACTTTGATACAAATTGATATGGATTGTTAAAAACAAAGAGAAATTACAAACTTTTTTGGTCAAAAAAATCGAGTAAGTGTGTAAGAGACGGAAGGGTCGAGGGTTGTAATTGATGGTGGCTTTTGAGGGTATTGAGAATTTGAGAGTGACTCACTTTTGTACACATCTCTACAACGATCATGTAATCCCTTGATTTTGCATTAATATTCAATGTATGCATTGAGATTCGCTTTTGCACACACATCTCTACAACGCTTTGTAGTTTTTTTTATTGATGTATAATGTCAAAAATGAAAAATAGTTATTTTCTTTTGTTTTAAATACTGACCCATATAAAAAAACTTGTTTCATAATTTTAATCTTACTTACGTGAATGTGCAATTAATAAAATGGTTAAAGAATCAAATTAAGTGTATTTATTATCACTAAAAAGTGATCTACCATGCACAATATGTACGACTAGTGCCAATAAAATTGACCTAAAATAATTAAATTATAAATTTTTAAGGTATAAATGCATAATTGTGCTTGTTTTGACTTCACATAAAATGAGTTTTAGTTTATTAACCAGTTAAATAAAAATTCTTAATTTTCTCTAAGTTAGGGAATTTTTACCAAAATTCTTCACGTCGAATTAAACTTTTCCGAATTAATTCCGATTATCAAGAGGGCGAATTATAAGGTGAAATCGAAGTTTCGATCATTGCCTAAGCATCCTCATTTCTGCTATGTACATTTTATGTATCTATTGTTGCTTTACTGCTCTGCTATGTACATTTTATGTAGCTATTGTTGCTTTACTGCCCAACATTCACTTCCATAGATGATAGAGCATAGCTGACTTAATTGTAGTCCTATGAAATTATTTTTAACAATTTTGGTGTGTGTGTATGTGTTTTCAGTTCTTGCTGGATTGAAGAGGAAACTTGACAAGGCGATCGAGAGAGTCGATGTTAAAGCTATGGTTTTGATGGGTGAGGAGTTGCAGTTTCTATTGGTTGATTGGTTACTTGCTAGAAAAAAAAATGCTTGGATGAGATGAGACCCTTAATTCACTGTTAACAATGCAGCAATGCCCTAGTGACTATCAAGTTATGCATGTGTGTCCATGCAACTTGAAGTCTATCTTGCAATTTAGAACTTTCTTTGTGTTAAACCTTTCGACAGTGACTACGTTTTCGGCGAGATGTTTATATATTGATTTCATTCTTTGACAATTCAGGTGAAGGGGGTAAGTTTTGTGGGGGGTTTGACATCAACGTTTTTCAGAGCATTCAAAGGAAAGGTATCAGCTAAATTCGATTATGTCAGTAATCTGAATTTGTAACAATCAATTCGTTTAGCCACCATATTGGAACAGTTCTTAGTTTTTGTTGTTTATTTTGTTATTGTGCTAGACAGGCAATTCAGCTGCGCCTGAGGTGTCTGGTGGGCTTGTTGTGAAGACAATCGAAGGTACTCCTTTTTATTAGTTTGTTTTTTTAGGAATTAAATCAATGGAGCACCTATTTTTTACATTTACGAAATGCATATCTATCTATTTATTTTCTTTGTATGACTTTTCTTACTTTGTTGTTATATATGTTAATCTCAGAAGCCAAGAAGCCAACTGTTGCTGCAATTGATGGACTTGCACTCGGAGGTGGCCTAGAACTGGCAATGGTTTGTTTTTCTGCAAAACTTAATTCTTCAGTTCTCTAACATTCCAATCCCTCTTTTTCACCTTCGGCTTTTCCTTTTGTTTCATTTCTATTGCCATGAAAAGAACACTTATTGGATTCCTCTTGATTATCCAATTACAGGGATGCCATGCACGGGTTTCTACTCCAAAAAGTCAGCTTGGCTTAGTGGAACTTGCACTTGGGATTATTCCTGGAATGGGAGGTTCGCTGGTTTCATTTATATTTGAATTGTAAAGCAAGAGTTATTTTTGTTGCGCTTCTGTTCATTTACAATGGCGACATCACCATAGATACTGCTGATTTCTTGAAGGCACTCAGCGTCTTCCAAGGCTTGTTGGGATTTCAAAGGCTATTGAAATGATGCTGGTATGTTCAATTAACAAGTCTTTGGATAGTTATTTGGTTATTGGAGAAACAAGCCACTTGTCTGACAATAAGATTTAATACTGGAAGCTTAAGAGACTGAATGCCAGCTTCAAATCTCGATTTGTTTGTTAAACTTGTTCTAAAAGGTGAAAGTTAATTTCGTCCAAAAAATAATAATTAACAACTGCCCATATAGTCAGGCCTGAATGCTGTAACTCAAACGTTTATGGTCTATTTTCAAATTGTTTACATGAGAAAATCAATACTGAGTGAAAAGGTCAAATTCTCTCAACTGACTTTTGATTGGCCGGTGAAATTCTAACTGGATTGCCTAAACACGACTTGAAATCCTTTGGGGAATCTTTGACTTTCATATAAGAAAGTGGTTAATGATAAAATTTATCTTCGTATTGAGGGTTCGTACAAGGAGATTGAGAAGGGAGCAAACCAAAAGAGAAACATGCGGGTTTATTACCCTCATTCATCTTATTACTATTTTATATGTAATGGAGAAACACTGCTCAAATATCTTGTTATGTTTTGGCCTATATGCAGTATGGTTGTAGAATATCCTCCTATAAAAGGGTAAAATGCTGAATATCCACTTTTATACTTATTGCATAAAATGATAATCCTTGCAGTTATCCCAGACAATCATGTCTGAAGAAGGGGAGAAACTGGGCCTTATTGATGTTGTTGCATCGTCCAACAATGTGTTAAAGCTAGCACAATCTTGGGCTTTGGACATTGCTGAGAGACGTAGACCTTGGTTATCTTCTCTTTGCAGGACTGATAGACTTGGTCCTCTCTCTGAAGCCCGTGAAGTAGTGAAAGTCGCTCGACTGCAAGCAAGGCAAAATGCTGCAAATATGCCTCAACACCAAGCATGTCTTGATGCCGTTGAAGAAGGCATCGTTCATGGTGGATATTCAGGGATATTGAAGGTATATGTTTTTCTTTTTCCTTGTGATTTTTATTTTGACCGAGTACTTACTGATATTCTTACCTCAATTCAAAAGTCCACCTACAAATGCCCCAGTTAGAAAACACGATTTAGTAGAAATTGAAAAAACTCGATGATATAGGGGTATACTGAAGCTAACTTGGGATGCATTGATTAGGAAGAATTTAAAGGAATTGGAAAGCGCAACATTTACTGCACTTAATCGAGCACAGTGGAAGAGTTTGATCCATCTAGCAGACCCCAACTAATTTGGGATTAAGGCTTTAGTAACTTTAGGTTCATGATCATGAAGATGGAAATAAGCTAAATCATGAAATTTATGTCCTCTTGGTTTAGTAGTTGGATAATGTAGATTTATTTCTGAGTACTTCAACATGATCCTTTTGTTGAACCTACTCGATTGTCTTTCTTACAAGAGAGTATTCTTAGTGGTTTCATGCCATTAGTATTGTTGTTTTTTTCGTTCTTTAAATCATTTGTCATATAATTGGATCCACGTATATGGGAAAAAAGTGATGGCATTGGCTTAATTCTTAATTTATGTGCTAGAATTACTATTGCTCATCAAGATGTAAGGTTAAGCACATGGAAGATCCTTTCCAGAATTACTATTGAAATGGAAACTAAAACATGCTTATTACAGGAAGCAGAGGTGTCCAATGTGCTAGTCTCATCAAGCACTGCTAAAGCTCTAATGCATGTCTTCTTTGCTCAACGAGCCGCTTCCAAGGTTGGTTCCTGATATTCATATAGTAGACACTATCGATTGCCTCCCCACATCAACTTGTCTGACTCAGCCTTCACTTTTGTTACTTGGTCCTAGTATGTGTTTTGCATTTCTGTTACTTAGTCCTAGCATGTGTTTTGCAAGATTTGTAATGCTTGATTATCTGCTTTCTGGGATTAATCTTTCTAATATTAACCTGCGATTGCCATTTGATGGGTCATTTGACCCACTCATGTCTGACATGAAATATATGCTTTTTTTTGGCTGTTATCATAATTGGACAATTTCACATGTTTTCCTTGAACTTAGCATGTGAATCCCACTGAATTTACTGAAAAAGGGTAGTTCATTCTGTTTTTTTTTTAAAAAAAAACATACCATGAGCATGGATACCTGGCACATATTAACAAAAGAAGTTTCATACTAAATGGGATAGAAATGCTGCAGTTTCGTCGAAATTGAACATAACTATGACTCCATTCTTGCTGAAATGCTCCTCACCAAGATCTCTCATTTCTGTGTCTGTTTTGGGGAAACAATTCTGTTTGATTCCATAGACCTGAAACTCAATTGATTGGTAGATGCAACAAGTTCTTGAAACTCCATTCTAACTATCCCCAACATGTTGATAGTAGACTTGAAGCTTTACTGAACTACTTCAGTATGCTAACAGTAGCTTTGACATGGTGAGACCCCATTCTAACTAAAATAGTCATCCGTGTACTGCCAATGTGAGACCTATACTTAATCATCCCACACTACCAAACACCAGCCTCAAGGTAAAGATCAAAGTAAAGAGGAAAGGAGAAAGAGGCCCGCTGGATGAGCTCTCTAGATGCCCTAATCTTCCCCCTTGATTTCCAATTGATATTGACCTGAAAAATTGAAAGTCCCTTAATCCAAATTCTTTGTTTCTCCCCTAAATCTTTCATCTGTAAATAGAGTCCAGAAACTGCCATTCTTTAGCATCATAAGCTTCAGCAAGATCAATCTTGAACAAGAAACATTTTCTTTTCTTCTAAATTACTCCACCAGTTTATTGGCAGGCAGAACTACATCAAGGATCTGTTTTCAAAAAAAAAAAAAAAAAAAGTGAATTTTTAGCGTGCATGTTGAAAAAATATATAAAGATTCCGCTTTATAGCTGATTAAATCTAGAAGCAGATGCAATAATTTCTGTTTTACTTAAGTGGCTGTTTTCTTGATGAGTCCTTGAGAGACTTGTCCAAAATGATCCTGATTAAGTATACGTAATTTAGTTTCTCGGTAATTTCTTTAGATATGTAATTGTTAAGGGTATCTTAGGAGCATAAGAAAGTATATCGATCATTTTTCCTTTTCATCCTTTCTCTATTTTATATGAAACAGGTTCCTAATGTTACTGATATTGGACTCAGACCAAGGCATGTAGAGAAAGTTGCTATTATTGGCGGTGGCATTATGGGCTCCGGAATTGCTACAGCTCTTATTTTGAGCGGTATATCAGTTGTTCTCAAGGAAATAGATGTTGAATATCTGAAGAAGGGGATGAAAGTGGTAGAAGGTTCTCATTCCTGCTTAATTTTTTAGTTTTTCCTACGAATCTTTTTTTCAGTTGTTAAGAAAGTATTCTTTGTTGAACTTGAAATTATGCCATGCAACTTTTTCTCTACTCTTTTACTCAATTAAACAAAAGCCTTTTTCTGAGCTGCATGAATACTTCTTCACCATTTCACCCTGTGATGGGCTACACATCATATCGGTAGCTTGCATATATTACTTTTATTACTATTACTTATTGAACTCCACCTATGTTGTACACTATGTGCGCTACATAGCCGGTCCCAAGTCCGGATAAAGGAGGACTCTGACGCCCATTTTTTCATACATAAAAATGGGTAAGGGAGGTCCCAAACTCACTTTTCATACCCGAAAAGTGGGGGAAGGAGGCCCCAAGCTCATTTTCCTTTCTTGGAAAATGGGGGAGGATTGCGATAGGTTGACAGCCAGCGTAAAACTTTTGTCATTTTTCATGAAATGGATCAAACATATATAAACGTTGGGGCGTACCCACGCACTTAATCGAGCACAATGGAAAAGTTTGATCCATGTAGCCGACCCCAGTTAATTTGGGACTGAGGCTATGTTGTTGTTGTTGTTGTATTACAATAACTTATTGGTATATGTACTGGATCTTTTCTTGTGGTGCATATCTATTATGGATATCTTGTCTTGCAATATCTTATTGTAAAAATCCATGGGCCTGGAGAGTGTTGGGCCACACATGCACACGCGGGTATATAAATGGGGTTGGAGCTCATCTTTGCACAAAACCAATTGGCTTGTGCTAGGATCCAATCTACTTTTCTCATATACCACTTCGACTGTTATTATATTTCTAATGTTGGATTATATACTACAACACTCCCCCTCAAGTGCAACTGAACCTGGATCTGTTGTCACTTGCCAAACACAGACCGACCCTTAGACGTCCGTACAAACATGCCTAGGCCAACTCCCAGAGGTTCTAGGTCCACAAATGTGTCAAGATTGCACTACTAGCCAACCAGGTCTTCAAACACGAGCCTAAGATCATCCCGCTCTGATACCATATAGAAATCCATGGGCCTCGAGAGTGTTGGGCCACACATGCACACGTGAGTATATAAATGGGGAGCACACCTTGCATAAAACCAATTGGCTTGTGCTAAGATCTAATCTACTCTACTCTACTCATATACAACACTAAATGTTATTATATTTCCGATGTGAAATTATATACTCCAACACTCCCCCTCAAGTGCAACTGGGCCTGGACTAGTTTTCACTTGCCAAACACATACTCTTAGAGGTTTATACAAACATGCCTAGGCTTACTCTTAGAGGCTCTAGGTCCACAAACGGGTCTAAACTCCACTACTAGCCAACCACGTCTTCAAACACGAGCCTAAGGTCATCCCGCTCTGATACCATGTAGAAATCTATAAGCCCGGAGAATGTTGGGCCACACACACACACACGTGGTTATATAAATGGGGTTGGAGCCCATCTTGTACAAAACCAATTGGCTTGTGTGCTAGGATCCAATCTACTCAACTCATATACCACACCAACTGTTATTATATTTCCATTGTGGGACTATATACTCCAACACTTGTTATATATCTTCAGTTACCAGTGATATTTTGTTCTCCCCTATAGGCTCTATCTTGCTATGCCATCTATTGTTAAGATATAGTTTCTTCTGATTGGCACATTGTCTGGTCCTTTCATGCATGTAAAACTATCTTAGTTGAATCTCGCTTAATTTTGTCTAATTGGTGCTATGAATAGCTTTTGATATTTGTTTGTTAGAGACCTTTTCTTGCAATGTCTTACCACATTTCTGTGTGGACATTCTCATATCCGTGACAATTATTTGCTGCATGTTTCTTTGTTGCTAAAATTCTATCCCATTGGACGTTGCTGGCTTATTTGTTGACCAATAAAGTCTTCCTTTCAACTTCACGAAAGTTATATTAATGGGAGGAATGTAATAACTATTTCATACAAATAACATTTAGCACTCTTTCCTTATATTTATTTTTCTTAGTGTTTTTTTGACAAGTTAATATACCATGTTTTATCAGCAAATCTTCAAGGCCTTGCAGCAAAAGGAAATATAACAAAGGAGAAAGCAGAGAGAGCATTCTCAATTCTTAAAGGTGTACTGGACTACTCTGAATTCAGACATGTGGATATGGTCATAGAGGTAAGCATTATGCTCCCATCCTACAAACCACTTGTGTCTAATTCAAGCATTAGTGAAATTGGATCTTCATCTGTGGCTTGATCTTTCCAATGTATGTTGTAATCTTTTTCATCTATTGCTATGTAATGTTATTAATTGCGTATATTTCTTTGTCATGATTTTCCTCATCTTAATTGAAAAATGTATTGATGTTCTTAAGCTGTTGAGATAAGCATGGTACAGTTGTGAATGAACAATTAAGCTGTTAGACACAAGTACTTCGAAACTGTGTGGGAACTGTGTTGGTTCTCCCATGGAACAAACTTAATTTAGATATGCCATTTCATGTATATGGTTGAATCATCTGAGATAATTATAATGAATAACGGGAGTGGCTAGCCGGTAGGTTTTACTCAACGTACCCCAGTCCAATTTTTTTTGCCTTTCTAATTTTGCCTCTTAGCGAAATTACCAAATTGCCCATCATGTGTAAGGGTTTTTACTCACCCATACCCCACCTCCTAAACACACACCCGAGGCTGAGCTCCCCTTCCCTCAATTCCGAATCTCCGATTTGGCTGAAATCCGACATGATTCCAACGAGATCACGACGGCTCTTCTTCAATGAAGTTATTCTCACCATTTTGGGTTTATTAGCGGTCGTTCGAGTTGTTTTTTGTGTTGTTATCAGTCGTGTTTAGACTTGTGATTTTAGTCTCCAATCTTGGCTTTTAGGGCGAAAACATGGATGGATTCGAGAGTAGTAGGCATTTACAACAAAAAAAAATCCAACTTTTATTCGTTTTCATGGATTTTTTGTGGAGTTTCAAGAGTCTCTTGTCGGTCGTAAAGTTCGGTTATGTAGGGTTGGGACCCATGGTATGGGCCTCGACACTCCAGGACCGAGACCTGTACAATCGGTTTCGGTCCTAGATCGACCGACATCCCTATCTAATAGCGCAATGACTGAGGATTGAGATCTTCGTCTTTTGTCTCAAATCTGAGGCGCCGAACCTTTCTATTCTTGACGAAATTTTCATTTCTCCTGTGGAATCTTGTCTGTCGGTGGAGACCGATAGCGAGCCGTCTCGTTGATTGTCCCATCATCAATACAAATCTAACAGAAACCAACAACGGACTACCAAATTGGGGTGACTAGTCATTTTTCCTATCGATACATGCATAGGAGATTGATAGTGAGCCGTCTTGTCGACTGTGCCATCATTCCGAAAATAACTCACAAGATACACCCGACATTGATCGATTAGACCCATTAAGACAGTGTGTGTCATCTCGCCCTATGTCCCTTTTGTCTAAGCACACTGGTCAAGGCACAGTGCCTCGATCACCGGAAGGAGGAAGTTGTCATGGCAAGCTTGGACTCACCCTTAGCTGAACCGTTTGTGAAAGATAACCGTTTGAACTCAATTACCTTTCACAAAGGCCTCCCACCACGGTTCAACGGAAGAGTCCAAGTTTAGCATTCCAACTTCCTATCATTCTGGTGATCAAGGCACGATGCTTGACCAGTATGCCTAATCCTAAAGGAAGCAGGGCAACATGGCACAGGGGCCTCGACACTGTCTTGGCATGACCCAAATTCTTTCAATTCAAGCTACTTATAAGGTGGAGATAAGCTCAGCTTTTTTTACGTCTCGACATGTCTAAACATGAAAGCAAGCTAGTAGTGGTTTTAGTACAACAATACAAGGTAAACCACACCCACGAACTGAATTAGAAAAGGAATTTCATCAGTCTCGGTGAAGGGTTACCGATACCCCTCCATGGCATCTCGATCTCCATTGGTCGAGACCTTTGAAGTGGTCTTGGGTGGAGCAAACCGAAATCTCAAAGAGGCGGCGGGTTGAGTTATCTAAGGCCCCTTCGAAGGTATCTGCCCCAGTGTGCCTGAGAAGTTTGAAGAGATCTCGGGCATGTCTCACTCACGTGAAACCGTGACCTACGAGCACACCCCAAAATAAAACCTAGAGTTTGTCTTGACTGACCAAAACACACGAAAACATCACCAAAACACGCACAAAGACATTGGGAACTAAACCCATCAAGTTTTAAAACAAAAAAAATACCAAACATGCCCAAATCCGCCTTGGAAGGTTGCGGTTCTTCCTCGCTCCTTGGACTTTGTTCACGCCAACTCCAACCTCAAATCGACCTCCAAAACACTCCTAGGTAGGTCTCAAACCTAGTAAAAGTGGTATAGAGGCCGAAGTAGGAGTGGTAGGGTGGGGTAGACAGCTATGGTTAGGGTTTGATTTGTTGGGTGGGGTGTAGGGGAAGAGGTTTTTATTCTATGGAGGGATGGGTATTTTGGGGATTTCAGAGAAAAGTGGCGTACATTTATCAATTGCATTTCAAAAATTGGGAATGCTTGAGTAATGGGGTACGTTTAGCCGCTCCCTCAATAAATCTTAATTACTGAATAAATCATAACTTATTTCCTTAAAATGATATAACATATTCAGAGCATTAATTATCTCACTTTCTTGTAATAATTTTCATGTATCCTTGTGGAACTTATTAGCCGACCCCAATTAATTTGGGACTGAGGCTATGTTGTTGTTGTTGTTGTTGTTGTTGTTGTTGTTGTTGTATCCTTGTGGAACTTATTCCTTTAGGACTTCACATGCTCACATAACTCGGAATGATTCCCATGTCAGGCTGCAACTGAGAACGTTTTGCTGAAACAATCAATATTTGGTGAAATTGAGAAGGTTTGTACTCCTCACTGCATTTTGGCAACGAATACATCAACTATCAATCTCAATATTGTTGGAAGGGAGACCAATTCTCAAGATCGCATTATAGGTGCACATTTTTTCAGGTATTTAAAAAATCTAATTAATTCATTGAAGTTCAGAGAATTTTCAAAAAATGCGTCTAGCTCTCTTGGTTGAAGTGGTATAACTAACATTATATTCTTGCAACTGTTGCTATGATTTCATTGTTTAAGTTGAAATGCTTCCATATTTTGGTAGTTCCTGCTCTCTTCATGTAGTAGAATTCTAATGCAATCCTTGAGCAGCCCTGCACATGTGATGCCTCTCCTGGAAATCATTCGTACAGAAAGAACTTCAGCACAAGTGATTCTTGATCTCATGACTCTTGGGAAAATGATTAAAAAGGTTCCTATCGTGGTTGGGAATTGCACTGGTTTTGCTGTTAATCGTACCTTCTTCCCTTATGGACAAGGATCACATTTCTTGGTGAACTTAGGGGTGGATTTATTCAGAATCGACAAAGTAATCAGAGACTTTGGCCTAAAGATTGGCCCTTTCCAGTAAAACTCTTTTTCCTTTAACATTGTTTCTTGCACATTCATATAGTATAATCGGATATCTTTCATATTTATCTGCATATCGTCTCAAGATTTAAACAGGGAAGTGAAGAAAATGATAAATAAAAACCATCTACTTGTTAGAAGATTGGGTTTTCCTAATGGTTCTCTTCATTGAGTGAGAAATTATATGGACAATTAATTGGGTACTCTAATATCTGGTTGCGGGGCAGGGCTACAGGCTACTTATACATGTCAATAAATTTGTCAAGTCATTACTCCTAAAAAGAAACAGTTGCATGAATAGACTGACTCTCATTGCTTCTGTACATTCCCATTTCCCATTCTATCGTTGGTAAACGAAGAAAAAAAAAGTGAAAAACACTTGATTATGACAATTGAGATAATAAACTGTGGGGTGCATTTATAATACCGACTAAGTACAATAGACTGAATCTTTCCAATTATTAGTCTCTTTTTTAGGGTTCTGTAAGAAAAACTAAATCAATTGATAAAATAAGGTGTTATCATTAAATCCATTACATGAAGCCTACTAGATCACGTCAGTAATTGGTTGAGTGACACCCAATGTCCATACACAAGGTGAGGTAGAGGGGATAGTTTATAATTCCTAATTGTTATTGGGTGTTGTTACCATTAGGGGCGTAATTCAATCAAGTGAATGCATTTATCTTCAAAACATCCATTGGCTCCATTAATCAACTGTGCATTACTGTTGTCTTTTAGCTTCCGATTATTCAACTTTGTGAGTCTAGCTTTTCATTTGACATCAATGATCAGGCAAATACCATTGGACGTCATCTCATGCTTTTTTTTTTTGGTCAAACATGCCATGCTGCTTTGATGATGTATTTTATGTCACCAATCTTGATTATAGTGGAATGCTGAGTAAATAGATTCTCAAGTTCTTTCTTTTTTAACGTGGGAGTGGGACTTGGTTTTTTCATCCTTCTTTACAGAAGAAAGTTTTCTTCTAAAACTTTCAAGTCAAAACTCCTTGGTAAAAGTCTACATTTGATGTTGTCTTTGTGGGTTTTTTTTGTATTTAGTTTGATTTTCTTCCGTTTTTGCCCTCTCTTTCATGAAATTAGAGGAGAGTAAAATTTATTTCTTGAAATGGTGTCATCATGGCTGCAGAAGGTTAAGACTATTTGTTCATCGTTTTTATTATAAAAGTACTATATTAACTTCAATGCTATTATAGGTATTATGCTTCAATTGAGGAGCTACAGCTACTGTGATATTTTCGTTTACATTTCTTATTATTTATCTTCCTTGCGTTTTGGCGCACTTCATCATGCCGACTTCTCTCTTTACCCTGTTTCATTTACATTTCTTTCTTAATATAAATCAAATTAAGCATCAAAATAGATTATAATTTGTTTATTTCTATACCAGTACCCAGAAGTTATTTATTCTTTGCTTCAAAGCTTAATGTTTTACAAGTTGATTTTGTTATTTATTGTTATTTTTAGAAAAAAGAAACTTATAAATTCTTAAAGCTTTTTTTTCAAACTGTTCTTATTTTTTCATTTGCATAATAGGTTGTGTAATTACCGAGTCCGCAGTTGTTATATTTTGGTATATATGCTTTTTAATGCGAATTGGGTAAGCATCAATTCTTGCATCCCTTTTAGAATCTACGAGGTGTGTTGCTCTATTAATGCATTAATCTTGGTTATGGTTTTGTATGATCTACAATCATTATTTCATCATATTACATGTGTTGCACTATGGGTGTACTATCTGTGTACAAAATAAGCTATTTATTTGCAAATTAGGCATGTAACAGTTGGAATACGCTATTGCAATTTTATCTGCCTCTCTGTAACTTCGTGCATGCATATATTTCAGTTTCTATGAGCTGTACCAGATATTTGATGCGTGATTATATTGTGGATGCATTCTCAGACTCCAGGACTTAGCTGGACCGGGATTGCGGAAGGAGGCTGGGAAAGAATATGCTAATGCTTTCCCAGATCGAATATTCAGCTCTCCATTAGCTGAGCTTATGGTGATAAACGGTCGATATGGTCAGGAACAATTCTTTGTTTACATTGAGTTGCTAAAGTTGCTCTTTTTCTGCTACTTTTGCCTTGTATAATTTTCTTCACAAGGAAAAGTTTCTTAATTATCAGGTAAAAGTAATGGGAAAGGATACTATATTTATGAAAAGGGAAACAAACCAAAACCAGATTACTCTATTCAGTCGCTTATTGAAGAGTCCAGAAGGCTTTCAAACATTATGCCAAGTGGAAAGGTTCCTTTTTGTCTCCTACTAGTTGGGAAATCTGCTTATTGTTGATTTGTAAGCCATGGGTCTTTTGTGTCTCGACACTACCCTCGACTTCAAGACCATAATGGTGACACTTCCATGCACGCCTTCGACAGTAGATTTATTAGCATGAGGAAGTGATGTACAAATGGCAGAAAGTTCGCGTTTCCATGTGATGCCATTGTGCTATAAAGATATTTTGGATATAGAAGATGTGGGGGCTCATATAGACCTGATAGTAAAAATATTGATTTCTTTCTGTTCTGCCTTATATCCGAAATTGAATTTGTGTTGATGTTCTCATTTGAGGTTTACTGCAACATTACAGCCCATTACAGTGAATGATCAAGACATTGTGGAGATGATATTCTTTCCTGTGGTGAATGAAGCTTGCCGCGTCATGGATGAAGGAATTGTTGTTCGTGCTTCAGACCTTGATATTGCTTCCACCCTAGGAATGAATTTTCCCTCTTATCGGTGAGTGACTAGTAATTAGAATCGGTTTGTGTCTTACATAGCAATGCCGTTTCCTTCAGGAATTCCCAATTTTGTCACTGCTATGATCCATCCTCGCAGGTCTGATGATATTGGTTGTGCACAACCGGCAAAGCTATATTTATATGTGATTGAATGTTTTCTTTTCCTAGTTCTCGCTCCCATTGTTATTCATAAACTTCTATTGGAAAGTTTAGGGGGGAAAGTGGCTTAACTCTATTCGCAGGTTGTTGAAAGCCTTTCCTTTCCCTGTTTCTACAAAAAAGAGCTTGGTTTTGCTTACACTATTCAGCTGTTGTTTGGGTAAAGCAGCGTAATTTGACTTCTCTTTTTTCTATAGGGGTGGCATTGTATTTTGGGCTGATACATTTGGATCTGGCTACATATACACCAAACTCAAGAAGTTGTCTGAAGCATACGGTGGATTCTTCAAACCATGCAAGTTTTTGGAAGAGAGAGCTAGCAGGGGAATGACTTTGGTAAGTGTTAACTCCAGATTTTTCACGTAATTCTCTTACCCCTCCTCCGATTTTTCATGAGAAAGTGAAACACAATTATCCATCTTGGGAGGACAATGATCCAAAAACCATGCCATGCATTTAAGTGTTATTGATGTAGTTCAAGAAATAGCTTGCACTTTCTTGGATAAGTATGATTGTGTGGTGGTTTCGTAATTTTGTCGAAGTGCAGTTGAAGGAATTTCGAAATTCCTTCGCTCACACTTCGACTTCGACAAAATCATGAAACCGCCACTCAAGTCATATTAACTTATCCAAGAAAGTCCAAGCTATTTCTTGGACAACATCAGTTACTGTTTGATTGTTCCTCTTCATACTATGATCAGTTGATGTGTGGGTGTTAATACATCAATTTTACTTCTAGTTATAGCTGAACATTAGAAATCATACATTGCTTCTATTTTTTTAATTTGATTCATCTCTGGCCATGATCTTTGTTCTGATGATAGCTGCTCTTTATCATTTCTTAGACTTATGTTTCCATTTTTTTCGTGCGTGAGGCTGTGAGCACGCATTTGGAAACTGATATTTGCTTTCTTCATTCTTCATTTATAAAAGGTACTATTGAACTGCAAAATTTCAATAGTGAGCTAACAATGTTGGCCATCCTGCAGAGTGCACCTGCATCCAGGTCTGAAGTTTCCAGATCAAATCTGTAGCTGGCCATTTGCTTGGGAAGTTAACAAATAAAATGATCTGTATTCCCCATAAAAACATACTGATCCTGCAATCAATAAAATTATTCCTTGTGTAATTTTCCGCCAATTCAGAATGTATCTTTGTTCTTTTCTTTCTGAATTGTCAATTCAAAATGTTCGTTTATTGTGAAATGTAGAAACAAATGATTTTGTTCAGCTAAAAACGGACGATAATGATTATTTTGTTTTACGCTTGTTGAGGAATGCAATGTTTTATATTATCAGAAGACTAAAGTAGCTCATATTCACATGCAAAGGTATACACAAGGCTCATCTTTGTTCCTACTGAAGCTAAATTCCTTAATTGCTTCATCAAAACTTAGATTCCAACTTCGAGAAGCTTGCTTTCTCCATAAATGAATTTTTGAAGCTTGCATATCTCCCTAGAATTCTCAGGATGAAGAAACTCTTCATGTTGTATCATATACACGTCCTCAAGTAACTTCCCATTAAGAAAAAAAATTGTTTTGACATGTATTTGTCATATTTTGTAGTCAAAATATGCAGTTAAAGTCAATTAGAATGGATTTAAGCATAGCTGCAAAAGAAAAAAGTTCCATTATAATCAACACATTAAGTTTGTTTAAAATATTTTGCTACTACTCGTGCATTATAAGTATACACTTTGCAATCCATGATAGTTTTCTTCTTGGAAACCCATTTACATCCAATGGTCTTACTACCTTTAGGTAAATCAATCAGGTTTCAATGACACTAAGCTATTTATCTAACTCGGAGCTAGACATAATCTCTTGATAAGTCAACACTTCACTATTATCAATGACAAGAAATACAAATCTCTGAGGCTCGTGTCTTACCCTATTAGATCTACGCGGGCCTGTGATGCCTGTGGAGGCTCAACTAGTTTAGAATTGTGTTGATCTCCCACTAGCGGTTGAATTTTTATTTGTAGTTCTTAAACTTCTTCAAGACTTGCTTTATTCTCATTAGATGAGCTAATTTTTTTGAAAGTTGATGTTTAACGTAAGCATCACAACCCTAAATCTTAAGGAAAGTCAAACTAGGTCTCTTTTCATACCATATCTCATATGGTGTTATATCAACCACTTTAGATGAGACTCGATTTAATTTGAATGCAACAATTTCTAAGGCATAACTCCAAAAAGATATAAGAAGATCTACGTGGTTCAATATATATCGAACTATATCTAATAAAGTCAAATTTCTCATCTTGGAGACACAATTCCATTGTGAAGTTGTTAGTGGAGTCAATTGTTAGACAATCTAATAGTTTCTAAGATCATCAAATTCTCGGCTTCAATATTAATCACCTCGATATGATCGAAGTGCTTTGATGGGCGCCTGAACGCGTTAACAAAATAAAATTTCCTAAACCAACTATTTTGTAGAATATTGGCAAATGATCGATCCTACATAGATTGGTGGTTTTTTTAAGGTCAAAAACAACAAAAAGGAAAAATCGGTGGTTTTAAATAAATAATTTAACTAACTAATCTAAAATAAACTAAATAAATAAAAGCATGCACCGATCACATACATAACCTAGATCTAAATCATATTCATTAAAATCAACAAGAATGAAATAGGAGAATTAAATTAAATTAAATAATAAAATAGAAGATCATATATAATATGCCATGAATCCATAATCTCGACTTATTTCCCTGCCGACCTAGGCAATCGTCAAAAGAAGTCAATGCTAAAAATATAATAGTCGGTGTTCTAAATAATAAAACATAAGTTCCTAATATATAAAACTACTAAAAATTGGTTCTGGGAGGTGAGAGACTAATTTTAGGGATTTGGGAGGTGACTCGTGCCCCGATGAGCATCATAGGACTATTTTTGGCTTGAAAATAGGTTCTGTCCACGTGGCGCATCCCAATTAGTTCATTTCCTACAGCAGCTGACGTGGCGCTCTCCAATTGGCTTGACCAAAGCTTCTGACGTGGTGGTTGGGGTGAGAAGCAGACACATGGCGCACAGGTATGAGAAGCGGGTTCAGTTCGATCACGCGAATGTTGCATGAGACGAATGCACAACACGTATCTGGAGGATCATCTATTGGCAGCTGAGGCGTGAGAGAATTTGGTTTTGATGCTGTGCGTTTGTTGTGCTTGTTGATGTGGCAACACGGGATTGGTGGAGATTGCTTGCATGACGTGTCCCATGAAAGCCAATGGAAGGTCGCCACGTGTCCCATGAAAGCCAATGGCACGCTGCCACGTGTCAATTGGTATGCGGATCATCTATTCTACTCACTGCGCAATGTGTAACTCGAGGCAAATTATCCGGCATTGGATCACTTCAAGTAAATACTTCATTTTGAATATTTTTTCGTCACGAACTCAACCGCCCACTCCGTTTTACCTGAAGATGACCAATAAATATAATTAAATATATTTTTAAAAACTTTCTATATTTAAATATACTAAAATAAACTAATAAAAGCATATAATAACCAACTTATCAAATAACCCTAAACTTAAGACTTTGCACGTCCCGAGCAAAGGTGTAATTGACAACATGAACTAAACTAGAATCCTTATATAATAATGCACTGACTCAATAATCCTACACCCGACTCAAATTCATGGAGTTCCTTTTATTTACATAGCCACCAAGTTAATAAGCAACTCTAGAAATTTCGTAGTTATGATTTGTCAAGACTCGCAACCCTAACCCAATTAAGATCCCACCATGAAGACAAAGATTCGGTCAAAACAAAGGTCATCAACTACTCACAAGTTTTCTTGGTCTATACATTTAAGCACGCAAGTTTAAATTTCACTTAATTTAGCGAAAGCACTCGAACTAAATCTTTTATTTGAGGAGTTTCAAAACTTCCACCTTTATTCATTATTTTATTATTTTTTTTATATTTTATTCTCCAATTTCTTTTTCAAATAATACGATCCTTGCTCCTACCGCTTTTCTCACTTTTTTCCACGACAAATTTCTTTGCTCCATTTCCTGTGGACACCTGCGGGACTTTCTATATTCACAAAAAAAATTCTTGTTAGTCGTTCTCACTTTCACAATAATCAAGCAAATCCTCCAATGTGGGATAAAATAATATAACTTGCACAATTATTTGACCGTCTGCTCATTTTTGTTATCTAGCACAAAGTTAAACTATCAACTAAGTCCCTAATCATGAAATCATAAAAATGCAGGGTACGGACTTGATTGAGTGTTTCTCCTAATTTTCCTTACGTTTCAAGTCAAAAAGGCAATTGTAAATTACTCATCTACAACCAAAGGTATGAAACAAAGTTTCAGGAAACTCTATATGCAATAAAAAAATAAAAAAAACTATGCTAAATACATGCATGAAAGTGTGTCAACTGCTAATGAAATAAAAAGAAATATGAAGGGACAAGAAATGAAAGAAATGATATAAAACACCACCATTACCATCCAACAATCGCATATAACTGTATAAAAAAATAAACGATCTCACCCGTGGTCTTTCGCAAAGAATTCATCCAAATCAATCCAAATCCCTAAAATACTCCAAACTTATTCCGAACCTTGTCCTCAAGGTTCAAAACAAGTCAAGAGAATCCAACAAGAAGAAAATGACAGTGGTAAAGAAGAACATGGATAAGAAGATGATACAAATGCATGCATGACAAAAAGTCTCTATAAACCAGTGAATGTACAAAATCTCTCATGTGTAGGTGACTAAGGAAACTATAAAAGAACAATCATAACAAGAGCAAGAACTAGTAAACATAGGTGTTAACTGAAAAGATCTCAATCAAATCTTGCGAGTCCAAAGTCTTTCAACTAAGAGTGAAATCAACAAGATGATGGAATGAAGTCTAGGATTTTGGGTCTACTAAAAAACCCACCACTAATGCGGTGATTTAAGTTGGATATGTGCGAATCAAGTCTCAAAACACCTAAAATTCTATAAACATGTTAATTCCTAAAAAAATGCTCAAATTATGCTAAAAAATGTAATTCAAAGTCAAACCTAACAAAACTCACCGGTGCTCCAATTGATTAAAATTAATAAATAAAATAAATAATAATGATAATAATAATAATAATAATAATAACAATAAATAAAAACACCAAAGAAAGAAAACCAATCTCTGGCAACGGCGCCAAAAACTGACGCGCGCCGAACGTGTCAATAAAATAAAATCTCCTAAACCAACTATTTCGTAGAATAGTGGTAAAAGGGCCGATCCCACAGAGATTGGTGGTCTTTCCAAGGTTAAAAACAACAAAAAGAAAAATCGGGAGTTTTAAATAAATAATTTAACTAACTAATGTAAAATAAACTAAATAATTAAAATAATTAAAATAACTTTGAAACAATTAATGAACACCTAAATAACACCTAGGTCTAAAGTTCCACAAATCAGGATCAAGATTCAATGACAATCATGGTATTCAATCTTTTCCAAAAAGTTATTAATTTAAATTTTCCTAGATTAGCTATAGAAAATCGACATCTGCAAGAAATCCATCATTCCCCTAATCTCAATGGCCAAGACGCCTGCCTCTAACTACTTCCCTAATTAATGCATGACCCTAGACATCTGTCAATTAGGTTTAACACACTAACCGTAGTAATTGTTGGGTTTTGGGGTTCATGCGTAGCGGAGATTACAAAACAATTTTGACAAAAACCCCAACAGGATCCGAATCTAATTCCATTAAAAACGTTTAAACCATGAAAAAATTAATCATACATCAGTTGCAATATACCTTTCTGAAGGTTGATCAATCTCTAAGGCGCTGCCAACGACGAACGCCCTCTACTAGTAGTCCACACACGAACGACGGCCGAGATTCGAAGTGTTAGCTTCGAGAGAATACCAAACCTTTTGTTTCTCTCCAAAACGATCCAGAGCATACCAAAAACCCTAAGTCGTTTCTAAAACATAAATAGAGTTTCGGCCTTTTAATCTTTCGTACGTGTATTCTAACTTAAAACGTCTATTTATACAACCCTTGTATATAGATGGTTAAGTAAATTACACATATACCTCTACTTAAAAAGTATAAGTGTAATACACCACAAGAACGTTTCTGTCATGAATTTTATCATATAAAATTCGTTTTTCTGAACCATCTTAAAATCTCGCAAAATCATTATTAGTGTGCGACCCAATAGGCTCATACAATGTTGGCAGTGTACCAAAACACATTTTGATATACAAGTCATAAGCGGCCTCTAGCAAGACATTATGACTACCCAAGTTGTACGAATATCAAATCGATACAACCTAATCAATAGTGTATATAACATCATTTTGTCACACGATATCCTTTTGATCAAACATAAGACATGAAATTGTCATCCAACATGTTCAATCGTACTAGTCTCGATCTCTAGGTAGACTAAAAACATCCAAGTGACATTGATCAATATCAATTCACTTAGACTAGGCTTTTTAACAGTCTAACACATCGAGGGATCTACTAGATATCTCTCTTTATATGAGATGGACAAATCATATCTCGATTACACAACTTCATCACATTGCTCACACAGTAACCAATCACAACCTTTATAATCGTCCGGTTAAAGACAACGTTTGATAGTGTCAAATCACTATGTTCCTAATGTTGAAGTTTGGTAATCTCAAGTCAGAGGACTGAAAAATATACATATCATGAGAAACAACTATGACTTAATCCATATGATGTTCTCATAGTGGTCGATCCAAAGACTTTGTTCTCTAACAAGTACTCGTGATCTTGATTCGTATCCCTATACGTATAATCATCATATGATCATCAATCAAGACTCACACTAGTCTTAATTCATTATAGTTCCCAGTATAATAATCGACTATGGACATTTAGGATATTTTTGTAAATACCCATGGATCTTATTATAATGTAAACATGCAAATTAATTATAATAAACAACAAATGAAATCCTTTATTTTATTAACTAAAAGTATTCATAAAGACAGTTAATGGATTGACCTAGGGCACATGCCCCAACAGTAATATGGATATGTAGGAACACTAATCCTAAATAACCAGATCGCATCCGCTTCCGATTTAACCTAGATTCAATTGTTGCACACTTAAGAACTGAAAGGGTTTTACGACAAATGAGTGTGTGTTTATCACTTTATTGGTCCAAAAACACAATTACACGAATATTAATGCTCTAAATAACTATAGGTTGTCTCCCTAAAAGCATGCACTAGCTACATACATACCCTAGATCTAAAACTTATTCATTAAAATCAACAACAATGAAATAAGAGAATTAAATTAAATTAAATAATAAAATAGAAGATATCACATAATATGCCATGAATCCATAATCCTGACTTGTTTCCCCGCCGACGTAGGCAATCGTCGAGAGAAGTCAATGTTAAACATATAATAGTCGGTGTTCTAAATAATAAAACATAAGTTCATAATATATAAAACTACTAAAAATTGGTTTCGAGAGGTGAGAGAAACTAATTTTAGGGGTTGGGGAGGTGACTCGTGCACCAATGAGCATCGTATGACTGTTTTGGCTTGAGAATAGTTTATATCCGCGTGGCGCATCCCAATTAGTTCATTTCCTATAGAGCAGCTGACGTGGCGCCCTCCAATTGGCTAGACCGAAGCTTGTGACATGGTGGTTGGGGTGGGAAGCAGACACGTGGCGCACAGGTATGAGAAGCTGGTTCGGTTCGATCACACGAATGTTGCATGACGCGAATGCACTGCACGTATCTTGAGCATCATCTATTAGCAGCTGAGGCGTGGGAGAATTTGGTTTTGCTGTGTGTGTTTGTTGTGCTTGCTGACGTGGCAACACTGGATTGGTGGAGATTGCTTGCATGACGTGCTTGGAGAGGGTGACCTGCTGACATTTGGTAGCTGGAAGAGAGAAGAATTGGTGTGTGTGACGTTGTCAAGATGCTGACCGCCAATGGAGGGCTGCCACGTGTCCCATGAAAGCCAATGGCACTCTGCCATGTGTCAATTGGTCTGCTGATCCTCTATTCTACCCCGCGCAATGCGTAACTCGAGGCAAATTATCTGGCGTCCGATCACTACAAGTAAATACTCTATTTTGAGTATTTTTCACCACAAATTCAACCGTGCACTTCGTTTTACTTGAAAATGATCAATAAATATAATTAAATTTATATTTTAGAAAGTTTCTACATTTAAATATACTAAAATAAACTAATAAAAACATATAATAACAAACTTATCACGATTTAATCTTTTTACCAAGTTGATTTTGCGTTTCATTCTGAAAGTTTCGAAACATCTTAATGAAGCATTTATAGCCTCCTTTAGCCATATTGTTTATAGGATCACATACATCAGTATATATTAGACCCAATAAATCACTTGCCCTTTTATTGCGTCCAATAAAGAGACTTTTAGTCTTCTGGCGTATTAAATAAGAAACACAAGTTTCATATGATTCAAAATCAAATGAATCTAAAAGTCTATCTTTATGAAACTTTGAAATGTGTTTCTCATTTATGTAGCCGGGACGACAATGCCAAATAAGGTCTGATTCAAATCATTTGCATGAATCTCGTTGTATTTATGCTAAAAATGGGAGTATATATGGATTTTTTCATAATAAGAATATAAAGACTATCACACAAATCAGAATTTGCATAAAACATACATTTACGAGAAATGAATCACTTATAATTTGCAATAACGAAATTAAAACCATGTAAATCCAAACATGAAATTGAAATGATGTTTTTGCTCAAGGCAGAGACATAATAATAACCATCCAAAGATAAAATAAGTCCACTAGACATAACTAAATCATAACATCCCACAACAACTCTTGCTTCATTCCACATGCGTAGGACGACCTCCTCTTTCTCCAACTTTCTACTTCTTGTGAGCCCCTATACATTAATAAAAATATAGGATTCACATCTGGTATCCAATACCTATAAATCACTAGTAGATAAGTTAATATCAATACTAAAAATACTTGAAGCGACAGTCGCATTACTCTTCTTCTTTTTCTTCAAATCTTCTAGGTTAAGGTCATAGCTTCTAAATCAATTACTAGGAGCATCACAGAAATGACAGTTACCTTCCTTTTTCTTTCACTTTTTAGAGTTGTGAAGTAGAAGCAGTCTTGGGTTTGACTTGTTTCACAGGTTTTGTGACAGACAAAATAAAAACCTTAGCAACTTTAGCCTTGCATTTGGTTTTCTTCTTCATACTCTTTCACTTTCGGACCATCAACATATTGGTATAGGGTTTCTTGATATTAGTATATGGTACTATATGAAAATATATAAATACTTTGGACCGAGTCAATAAAGGTAGTTTCTTGAGTTTAATGAGAGCATATGCTTTGATTGTCTATTAAGTTCCGCATCATCTTTAGCAGTAACTTCAAGCACGGTTATGAGATACTCAAACAACAAAGAAATTTCAACAGAACTTTTCTTGTTTTTATTCCATTAGTTTCCCAACTTGAAAAAGTAATTTACTTCATTATCCTCCTTGCTCTCCTCAGCCTGTAAAATTCAGATTAGCAACAATACATTAAAGAATTGTGGTGGCCCCAAACTTCGATGCCGTTGTGGGACGTGCCATGTCGCATCACATGTCAACAAGCCTCGCCACGTAGTGGCCTGCTTATCTATGACGCCTTGCAACCTAACTAATTGGTTACACATTTTACATTAAGCTCTAACTTAGCTAATTAATCTTTATATAATTATTAACAATTTAAATTATCCGGTTAATCAATTTATAAAGTACTAATAAAATCTTTACAACGGAAGTCTTTAAATGAATAAATTACGCAATACTTAACAATCCTAAGTAATGAAAAACTCGACAAAAAAATACTACGTATATATCAAGGCGAAATAAGTACATCAAAAGATCCATATACATATATTCGGTGTTCTACAATCCCTAAAACGAAATGAGAATAAATATATACATATTGTAATCAAACACGAGTTGGCATCAGTATCTAAGAGGTAGTGTCACGGCCCATATCTCTAAACCCCGTTTTAATTCCTTAATCAGGATCACCGCTTGAAGTGGGACATACAATGTGATACGTGCACCGACCGAGGCACGTGGTCGAGGTATATTGTATTTTTGTATTGATGTATGCATAGTGTTACGTATTGTGTAGACTTACTAAGTAAGTTTGTACAATTGTAGGCGTCGAGACGAGAGCGGGGACACGCCTCCAGTAGCGTGCGAGCTGGGGAAACCAAATAGTTAGCATTTTGGTAAGTCTTATTTAATACTTAATATGAAATAAGGAATTACTTATAAGCCTATAGTTGTGTTTGTTAATGTAAATCAAATTAAAGGCTATAGTTGAGTAAATTAAATAGAAAACATAAGATTGGTCTAGAGATACATATTGGCACATCTAGGAACTAGATGAGTAATGAGATGGTGTCACTTGAGGTTGAGTTAGTGGGAGTTAGTGAAATATATGGCAAGAGGTGGACCATTAGATATTCCTCGGGATACATAAATCCTTGGAGATCAGGGGCCATTAGATATTCCTCGGGATACATAAATCCTTGGAGATCAGGGGTTAGGAAGGAACATCACCTTAATATATAATATTAGTGATCAAACAACATGCAAACTAAATCACTCATTCATTTTAAATCATAATTTTGCAAACTAAACCTTTCCGAAAAGCTAAGAAATAGACCAAAAATAACTGTACTGATGGAAGATTTCGATATTTGGACCATTTCATGCCTAAAAGTGCATTAAAACGTAGGACTGAAATTAAGACTTAATTTAATCTTTAGGGGCTGATTTAGGAAGATTGATTTAAAGTCTATTGAACCAATTTGAATACATAATAAACACCACTAAATTGAGCTTAACCCCACTATATTTGAACTAATGAGACACCAAACTCAGGAACCTAGGAAAATGGTACAGGAGAGCGAATACAAGATTTGGAGTATCGGGAGGCCAGTAAAGCTAGGACTTTACTTTGTTGTGGTGAGTATACCCAATGAAAACTTTACTTGGCATTTCATTTCTATTAATTGTTGTCCTTGCATAGTCATTTTGACTATTTTGCCTTTGTATTCTTATATCATGTGTTCTTTATGTCTATGCTCACTTGATGAGTCTAGTTTGCATGATATCCATTCATTTGATTTGATTAATTGATTCTATCCCATGCTATGTCTATTCTTGTTGTTTTAAATGTGAATTGAATGATAAATAACATGTTATAAGGCTAGTGAATATCTTATAAATGTTTAAGAGGACTTGTATTCCTTATTTTTTTAGGTGTGTAGATGTGCCTATGCCTTGACAATCCATACTTGGTATTTCTTGAAATTTAAAAAGTATCTTTCGCATTTAGGTCCCGTACTCGATCGAGGTGTACACGACTCACGGGGTTAGAGTCCATGGGGATGTCGGCGCATGTTACTTGACACTGTATGACACTCGAGGTTAGAGTCCCTTGTGCTATATGATTATTGAGTCGGAGTGACATGTTTCACTGCCGACCGAACCTAAAGTGCCACTACTTACCCTAGTGGCAGTATCACTTGTTTAACTCTGGTATTTACTCGCATATGGTTTATTTTCCAGTTTTCCCATTTATATGCTTTTAAATACCATTTGAATATTTGGAAATGCAAATTAAACTTGTCATCGAGGATTACTGTTTTATTCTTGTACTCACCGTCCTTTTTATGACGGTGGGTGTAGAGCCGTCTACCAGCAGGCCGGGCAAGGAGAAGATCGACGACTATCCCTGAGCCCGCGGCGCATCACTGCATCGATTGTAGGTTTTCTTTTGGTATTTTGATTGTATATGTTATGTCTTTCCGAAACTATTTGGGGTTGTATATTGGGTTAAGCGTTAGTTCCCCGACTTGACTTAGACTATTTTACTGTTTCAATACATTTTGAGGACTTTATATTTGTAATGTCATTTCTTGGTTTTCCACATTTAAGATTTTATGAATGGCTTACGCATAAGTTAATTAATAAGACTTGCGCTAATTAATAAATTTAATAAAAAGTCTTAATTAACTCTAAATTTTATAAACTGGTAGGACTAGTTTATTACTTATCCTGAACACGAGAAAAGAGGCGTCTGGATTGTAAAAACTAACTAATACGTAGTTAAGTCCTGTATGGATATGATTAGGGCTTAATTATGAGATTAGGCTGGGTGGTGCCTAGATTAGGAGAGGGATCGTCACAGTTAGTATAAGAGCCCAGGTATTAAAACCTTAGGGATAAATAAAAAAAAGACAAACATTAGAAGTGGAAACTAGATGATCCTTGCCTAGGAATTATTTTGTTGGGAATTGAGTGAAGGTGAGATGAGGATTTCTTATATGTACGTGTTAATTTCTATATGTATATATATGCATTATGCCACGTAATAGCTTATTCGCGTTCGCTATCCACTTGAAGACACCGATGGCGGACTCGCGCGAGGCCGGAGACATTGGAGCTAGAAGCAATCAGCCTTCCACCATATTAGTTGCGATTTTTAGAGGATGTCTGACCGGATGACAGTTCAAGAGCGACAGATCGCCAATTTCATCGCTTACATGTCGGCGCAGATAACTGGACTGCTTTCAACCGTCCCCGTCACCACAACTACTACTACAACACCCCTGACCACGAGACTCAGCACTACGAGAGTTTGACTTGCATCTAATAGAGAGATAGAGACTCTAGGTAGTGTTGTAAACAGTAGCGGAGAGTCATGGACCCAGACTAGAGGATATACCGATTGTTCGAGACTTCCCAGATGTTTTCCTTGAGGATTTACTTGGATTACCGCCATCAGGAGAGGTAGACTTCATCATCAGCCTAGTACCGGGTACCAGTCCAATCGCAACATCGTCGTACCGCATAGCTCTGAGGGAGCTAGAGGAGTTGAGGACTCAGCTTAAGGATTTAGGGGAGAAGGGGTTCATCACACCTTGGATGTCACCGTGGGGAACACCAGTTCTTTTTGTGAAGAAGAAGGATGGCAGTCTGAGACTATCCATTGACTACAGGTAGTTGAACAAAGT
The DNA here is from genome assembly GCA_039657365.1 of Stephania yunnanensis. Lineage (NCBI taxonomy): Eukaryota > Viridiplantae > Streptophyta > Magnoliopsida > Ranunculales > Menispermaceae > Stephania > Stephania yunnanensis. The sequence goes on along the minus strand of CM077590.1, from coordinate 41,360,178 downwards.
GACAGCCAGAAATAAGTACCCACTTCCGCAGATATACGATTTATTTGATCAGCTAAGAGGAGCACTATTTTTCTCCAAGATAGACCTGAGATTGGGGTATCATCAACTTAAGATCAGGGATGAGGATAGGTCTAAGACAACATTCAACACTAGATACGGACACTACTAGTTCACGGTCATGCTATTCGGGCTTACCAATGCCTCCGCCGTATTTGATGCATCGGGTACTTAGACCATATCTCGACCGCTTCGCTTGATATACTCGAGGACATGTGAGGATCACGAGCGGCACCTTAAAAAGGCATTTCAGACATTGAGGGAACACCGACATTTTTCTGAGTTCAACAAGTATGAATTCTGGATTGTAGAGGTCAAGTTCTTGGGGCACATTGTTGGAGCAACACATATTGCAGTAGGTTCGCCAAGATTCAGACGATCATGGATTAGCTACAACCGACATCAGTATCGAAGATCATGAGCTTTCTGGGGTTAACAGGATACTATCGTAGGTTCGTGAAGGATTTCTCGAAGGTCATTTCACCAATGATGAGGCTGACACAAAAAATGTTGCTTATAAGTGGACTGAGAAGTGCGAGACTGTATTTACTCAGTTGCGTTTGTATTTGCGCTGAAGACTTGGACACACCTATATGGACAGAGACTCACACTCTTCACTGATCACAAGAGTCTGAAATATCTCTTCATACACAAATAGCTGAATATGAGACATCGCAGATGGTTGGAGTTCTTGAGGGACTATGAATTTTCCTTAGAGTATCACCCAGGAAAAGCGAACGTAGTCGCAGATGCGCTAAGTAGGAGACCGAGTAAAGATGCTGAGGTGGTAAGATGTCACATAATGCATGAGTACGGATTACTCGTGGCAGTGGCGACATCATATCAGACAGAGATTCCTACCGATACTCAAGTGATGATTTGCACACATATGAGAATACAGACCGTGCCCACTTAGTGAGTGTTAGAGGGTCAGAAAACCAGACCGATTGTACTCAAGATTCAACGAGTTAGCACAGAGTGGAGAGTGTACAGATTGGGTAGAGACGACAGATCAGTGTCTGAGATACCGGAACAAGTTATGGATACCAAAGGTGCCGGAGCTGAGAGATGAAATCCTTTAAGAGTTACACTGTTCCAGATTTACTGTACATACAAGCAGGAGTAAGATGTACCATGACATGAGGAGATATTTCTGGTGGCCTGGGATGAAGGCAGACGTGTCTAGATTCATCAGGAATTATGGTATCTATCAGCAAGTGAAGTCCGAGCATCGCAGACCTAGGGGATTACTACAACCGCTTCCCATTCCTCGATGGAAGTGAGAAGACATCTCTATGGATTTTGATAGAGGACTGCCGAGGACCGCGAGGAGACATGAATCAATCTGGGTGATAGTTGACAAACTAACGAAGTCTGCTCATTTCTTGCCAGTGGCATCACATTACACATTCGATCAACTGAGCGTACTATTCGAGAGAGAGATTATCAGGCTACACAGGATACCATTGACGATCATGTTAGACCGAAATGCTACGTATACACCCAGGATGTGGCAGAGTATGCAAGAGCAGTACAATATGCGCTTACAGTTCAGTATGGCTTTCCACCCTCAGACCAACGGGCAGACTGAGAGATTGATTCAGGTCTCGATGACATGTTGCGGGCATGCGTGTTAAAGTTTAGCGGATCTTGGGTGGAGTACCTACCATTATGTGAGTTCACTTACAACAATAGTTATCATGCTAGTATTGAGATAACGCCATTTAAGGCTTTGTATGGCAGACCGTGTCGCTCGCCATCGTGTTAGGCTGAGCGAGAGGACCGAGAAATAATGGTGCTTGAAATTATTGTTGACCACACGGAAAAGGTCAAACTGATCCGTCAGAGACTCATATGAGCACAGAAGAGACAGAAGAGATATGCAGATAAATATCGCTGTGATCTCGCGTAGTCCGAGGGAGCCTTTGTCTATTTAAAGGTTTTCCCTCGAAAGGGTCTTTAGAGATTTGGGGTGAAAGGCAAGCTTACACCGAGGTACATCGAGTTTTTCATGATTAAGAAACGGGTTGGGAAAGTGGCGTATGAGCTTGAATTGCCTCCACAGATATCAGGGGCCCATCTAGTGTTCCACATTTCGATGCTTCGACTAGCTGAGTTGAAGGCAAGCGTGCGACCGCAGTTGACTTGAGTCAGATTAACCTGAGCGAGGACATCTCTTACGAGGAACAACCCATTCAGATCCTAGATCAGAAGGTACAGTAGTTGAGGAGCAAGTCCATCCTGAAGGTACTTGTCAAACGAGAGTTCTACGATGACACGGAACTCACTTGGGAGCGGGAGGACTTCATGCGAGATAGATTCTCGCACCTGTTCGAGCTAGGTAGAACCGTAACTTAAACTTAATTTCGAGGACAAAATTTTCATTTTGTTGGGAATATTTGTCACGGCCCAAATCTCTAAACCCCGTTTTAATTCCTTAATCAGGATCGTCAACCCTTGAGTGGGACCTACACTGTGATACGTGCACCGACCGAGGCACGAGGTCGAGGTATATTGTATTTTTGTATTGATGTATGCCTAGTGTTATGTATTGTGTAGACTTACTAAGTCAGTTTGTACAGTTGTAGGCGTCGAGACAAGAGCGGGGACACGCCTCAAGTAGCGTGCAAGCCGGGGAAACCGGGTAGTTAGCATTTTAGTAAGTCTTATTTAATACTAATATGAAATAAGGAATTACTTCTAAACCTATGGTTGTGTTTGTTAATGAAAATCAAATTAATGGCCTATAGTTGAGTAAATTAAATGGAAAACATAAGATTGGTCTAGATATACATATTGGCACATCTAAGAACTAGATGAGTAATGAAATGGTGTCACTTGAGGTTCAGTTAGTGGGAGTTAGTGAAATATATGGCAAGAAGTGGACCATTAGATATTCCCGGGATAAATAAATCCATGGAGATCAAGGGCTAGGAAGGAACATCACCTTAATATATAATACTAGTGATCAAACAACATGCAAACCAAATTACTCATTCATTTTAAATCATAATTTTGCAAACTAAACCTTTCTGGAAAGCTAAGAGAGAGACCAAAAATAATTGTACTGATGGAGTGTTTCGATATTTGGACCATTTCATGCCTAAAAATGCATTAAAATGTAGGACTAAAATTGAGGCTTAATTTAGTCTTTAGGGGCTGATTTAGGAAGATTGATGTAAAGTCTATTGAACCAATCTGAATACACAATAAACACCACTAAATTGAGCTTAAACCCACTATATTTGAACTAATGAGACACCAAACTTAGGAACCTAGAAAAGGGTACGGGAGAGCGAATACAAGATTTGGAGTATCGGGAGGCCAATAAAACTAGGACTTTACTTTGTTGTGGTGAGTATACCCAATGACAACTTTACTTGGCATTTCATTTCTATAATTGTTGTCCTTGCATATTCCTTTTGACTATTTTGTCTTTGTATTCTTATATCATGTGTTTTTGTGTCTATGCTCACTTGATGAGTGTAGTTTGCATGATATCCATTCATTTGATTTGATTTATTGATTGTATCCCATGTTATGTCTATTCTTGTTGTTTTAAATGTGAGTTGAATGATAAATAACATGCTATTAGGCTAGTAAATATCTTATAAATGTTTAAGAGGAGTTGTATTCCTCATTTGTTTAGGTGTGTAGATATGCATATGCCTTGACAATCCATACTTAGTATTTCTTGAAATTTAAAAAGTAGTTTTCACATTTAGGTCTCATACTCGATCGAGGTGTATGCAACTCACGGGGTTAGAGTCCCTGGGGATGTCGGCTCATGTTACTTGACACTGTATGACACTTGGGGTTAGAGTCCCTGGTAACACTTAGGTTAGAGTCCCTTGTGCTATATGATTATCGAGTCGGAGTGACATGTTTCACTGCTGACCGGACTAAATCACCACTACTTAGCCTAGTGTCAGTATCACTTGTTTAACTCTAGTATTTACTCGCATATGGTTTATTTTCCAGTTTTCCCATTTATATGCTTTAAATACCATTTGAATATTTGAAAATGCAAATTAAACTTGTCATCGGGGATTAATGTTTTATTCTTCTACTCACCGTCCTTTTTATGACGGTGGGTGCAGAGCCGTCTACCAGCAAGCCGGGCAAGGAGAAAATTGACGACTATCTCTGAGCCCACGACGCATCACTGCATCGATTGTAGGTCTTCTTTTGGTATTTTGATTTTATATGTTATATGTCTTTTAGAAACTATTTGGGGTTGTATATTGGGTTGAGCGTTAATTCCCTGACTTGACTTAGACTATTTTACCGTTTCAATGCATTTTGAGGACTTTATATATGTGATGTCATTTCCTGGTTTTCCACACTTAGGATTTTATAAATGGCTTCTGCATAAGTTACTAATTGCTTCTGCATAATCAATACGACTTCCGCTAATTAATTAGTTTAATAAAAACTCTTAATTGATTTTAAATTTTATAAACTGGTAGGACTAGTTTATTACTTATCCTGAACACGAGAAAAGAGGCGTCTAGATTGTGAAGGCTGACTAATACGTAGTTAAGTCATACTTGGATATGATTAGGGCTTAATTATGGGATTAGGTAGGGCAGTGCCCTAGATTAGGAGAGGGGCCGTCATAGGTAGTCGCCCAATATCTCCTTGCCCGTTGCCCTTGATTGTCGAAGGATCTGCACTCGATCACCCAACAAAGAAAGTGACGAGTCTAGTGAGTAAATTCCCAAGAGAAGTCCACACAATATTCATGAAATAAAACTAGTAAACTATGAAACATGTGAATATAACATATGACAACAGTAAATCATATTCTCATGAATGTAGGCGACATACAACAAATGTAAAAACACATACCAATAAAGCAGGCTCGAAAATAAAGCAACAATGAAGAAATAAACAAGCGAATAATCAAAGAAAACCACATCCTAAACTAGTCGGTAATCGACAAAACATGACATTAACTACGTATATACTTGTAGGATTTCATTGACTAAACCCCAATTACGATTAATGGATAGACGCTATTTCAAGTCAAGGGAACATCTTACATTTTTCCCGACGGTCGTGGATACATTCTACTTCCATCAGCACGAGTGCTAAAAAGAAGCAAACCCGTGCAAGTGATTTATCCAAAAACAATATATATGCAATTGAATTAGACTGAAGACCCATGTGTTCCCACTAGTAATCATACATGTAATCCGACATTAATAAAAACTCGTTAATTTAATGAAGCATTCCAGTGAGTTTATGCACCTCAAAAACGTTGAATCCTAGCTCACGATGCCCTTACATCGACCACGAACGTGTACTTGATACCCGACTACAATTCTCTACGTTCATAGTATCAAATTTATCCAAATAATTAGTTTTAGGTTAGGTCAAATGGGTTTAGGAACCTTAACCCAAAACAACTCCATAAGACTAAACAACGTTGAAATTTCAGTTATGTATTACAACACGATTTTAGGCATGAAATTGTCCAAATCATACAAATTTTTGGTCTCTATCTTAGCTTTCCTAAAAGGTTTGGTTTGCGAAACTCTGATTTAAAACGAAAGAGATATCGTAATTCTACAAAAAATAGTTCAAATCGGAACCTAATCCAACCAGCAGACTTAAAAAACTTATTTCACCAAATCTATAGTTTCAAAAATTGTAATTTTTGGTCATAAGGCAGCTAAATTTCCAATAATAACATATTAAAATTCAGCTCATTTAGATAAGTAATTTGGGAGTTATGCCTTTTAAAAGTTTTGTTTCAAAAATCTCGTAATGCATTCAATCACCTATTTGTATAGCACTTTTGGACATGAAAATTTTCGAATTACAAAATTTCTAGTAAGAAAAAGTTGTTTCCCTTTGAGTTAGCTTTCAAATGCTACCGGATTAGGTCCATTTTAATTTAAAATGAGAAAGTCATGACCAAATTACATAGGTTGGTTCATAATCCAAGCATAATTTCAATTTTGGTCTCACAACTTCAAAAATTTATATCTTTTTTATTTCAAAACCGGTTTAAGAACTTCGTAATAGCTGAATTACCAGCTTGAAATGAGAAATCCAAATACGTAAACTAATTTCAAAGATTTAATCATCTACCATATGAAAATAACCAAAAACCAGAACTAGTTTCAAACTTGAAATATAAATATGTGTACCTAAGGTTGATGACACTTTGATTTGAGCTCCAACTCTCCTTGATCTCCCTGAGTTTTTTCAGCCATGACCGTCCTCAATTCATCTCATTTTTTAGATTAAGTATATATGTTGAGCTCCTCCATTAAGTATATGTCTTATATACTTGTATTAGTAAGTGGATTAATTAGCCAAATCTTTGATTTACTATTAGTTAATTGCTATGGCATGTGTCCTCCCTCAATGCCACTTGTCTCACATGAAATCACTTGTCCCACATGAAAACCACTCATCTTGCCTTGTTTTATGTATTCTAGGATCATCACTAGGTTGATCAACTGCTCAATTAATTCCAATCCAACTATATGACTATTTTATCTTAAATCAAAAAATTCACCTTCACATAATTACATATTGTTAGTGTGCTTATTCATATATTTAACAAATTTGCGGTCACACTAACCCCTGATTACCCAAAACTCGGTGCCCTGCACCTCGACATGCATCTCGATGTACCTACCTGTCACACCAATTCTCTCGTTAGCAATGTACACACATGCGATGCAATATAATAATATAATGATTTTGAATGTCGAATTATAAGCAACCATCATCCATAAATAACATTTACCCTCGATTCTCGTATCTGAGTCAGTTGAGTTGTCCACGTAATGCCCGAATTATGATTATTAATCCCCCTAGATTAATGCTAATCCTAGTTTTATTAATTTGGGTCGTTACAAGATGCTCATCCAGACTCCAATAGTTTTGGATGGAGGAACTAGAGAGTGTGAGTTCGTCCTTATCTGACTCAGGTATTTCTTTTAACGAGGTCGACTTTGATTACGATTATTAGAGATAGTGAAGCACTTAATTATTTTTCAATTGCACTCACTATATAGATAGGTATTTTTTATATATTTATTACGATTTGCAATTGCAGCAAGGTGGTGGGATCTTCTCAGATGAAGATATCATGGTTGTCCAACATAGGAGCTTCCTCGAGAAACACTCCAAGGAATGAGATTTCAGATAGAAATAGAGAACTGTAAAGTTCATGCATGTTATGTGCTCTGAACTATCTGTTATAGAGTTGTTTCATTCATCCTTTATATAGTACAGTTGTGTACATATATGAGATTTAATCACAACCTTACACTTGCCCATCTCAGCTAACTAATTTAGTTACAATTGAGTACTCACATGAATTACACTATACATTTCACTCAACTCCTTTACGGAATACACTTAATGTGTTATTCTCACTTCCCCCCTCAAGTTGGAGGGTAACTCAAGTACACCCAACTTGGCTGTGAGAAACTGGAAATGCTGACGAGTGAGAGGTTTGGTCAGACAATCTGGGATTTGATCCACAGTAGGAACATAACGAACCTCCAAGGAATGATGCAACACTTTTTCTCGCACAAAATGAACATCAAGTTTAATGTGCTTAGGACGAGAGTGAAACACAGGGTTAAATGCTAAAGCCCCAGCACCCATGTTATCGGACCAGATGATGGGAACAATAGGTAACAAGAAATGAAGTTCTTGAAGAAGAGACTGCAGCCAAGAGAGTTCAGCTGCAGTATGAGCTAAAGCTCTGTACTCGGCCTCTGTTGAGGGTCTAGCAATGACATGTTGTTTTTTGGACTGCCAGGAAACTAAAGATCCCCCCAAAATAGATGTAGTAACCCGTAATGGAGCATCAATCATCAGGTGATGATGCCCAGTCAGCCTCAGCAAAACCAGTGAGAACAAGTTCATGAGACCCTTTGATGTGCAGAGAAGAGAACAGGGAACCTTTGAGGTAGTTTAATACACGTTTGAGTGCTTACTAATGGGCCATGGTAGGAGCTTGTTGAAATTGACTAAGTTTGTTGAAAACATAGACAATATTAGGTCTTGTATGTATGATGTACTGAAGACTCCCCAAGATGCTACGAAACTGAGTAATATCAGTGAAAAGTGGACTGTCATCTCTGTACAACTACTTGGATGTAGCTGGAGTAGAAACAGGTTTGAGATTATCAAACCCAGATTTGTGTAGTAACTATTGGATATAAGAGGCTTAGCTCAAATAAAAACCAGTTGAATCTCTAGCAACTTCAATTCCTAAAAACAAACTCAACTCCCACAAATCATTAAGAGCAAATACAGTATGGAGTTGAGTAATGAACTATTGCGCTAGTAAGGAATTGTTACCATTAATGAGAATATCATCATCATAGATGAGAATGTATACCAAAGAGTTTCCTTGTTTGTAGATGAACAAAGAAGTGTCTGCTTTGGAACTAGAGAAATTCCATTGAACAAAGGTTGATTTGAGTCTATCAAACCAAGCTCGAGGGGATTGACGAAGACTATAAATGGCTTTGAAAAGTTTGTAGACATGATATGGATGAGATTGATCAATAAAACCTTCTGGTTGAGGCATATATACGGTTTCAGTGAGTTTCCCTTGAAGAAAGGCATTGTTTATGTCCAATTGCCTCGCACTCCAATTGAAAGAAACAGCCATGGTAAGAAAAATATGAAAGGTAGATGATTAGATCACATGACTATATGTAGCTATGAAATCAATTCCTGGAATTTGAGTGTAACCCTTTGCGACTAAATGAGTCTTGTATCTATTGACAAAACCATCAGAATTTTTCTTTACTTTAAATAACCATTTGTTCCCCACCAAGGTTTGATCAGTACTTGGAGGTACCAACTCCCAAGTATGATTCTTTTGTAGTGCAGAGAACTCAGTTTGCATAGCTTGCAATTGATGAGGAATGGTAAGAGCTTGCTTGGTGCTATGAGGTTCTGAGTAAGGAGACTCGACTACTGCTGTCAAGACCTTTGGTTTGAAAATACCATTCTTGGATCTTGTCAACATATGATGAACATTTTGAGCAGGTTAAGGGTGAGGTGGAACTAAGGTAGTAACCTCTAGAGAATGTAATTGTGCACCGATAGTTGACTGTGGACCTGATATGGTTGGAGACTGCTGTATTGAAATATGAGAAGGCTTTTTTGTTGCAGTAGGAGAAATGAGAGGCTCAAATATGAAGGCACATCCTGAGGAGGAACATCAGACGACTAAAACATGAGCTACATGGATAGGCAATGTGTTAGTAGATTGTGAAGTAGCAAGTACATCAGGACTGAAGGAAATTGTTAAAGATGGTGAAGGTGTGACTGGAACACTCTTTTTAGCAGGAAACAATTGTGTATAAGGAAATTCAACCTCATTGAACAATACATTTCTGGAAATGTATATTCTCCCAGTAGAACTTAAACATTTACACCCCTTATAATTTGAACTATAGCCAATGAATACACACCTTTCAGACCTGAAGTGAAATTTATGTTGATTATAAGGTCTCGAGTAAGGATAGCAGGAACAACCAAACACCTTTAACAAATCATACTTTGGAGGAATTCTCCATAACATTTGATAAGGAGAAACACATGATAACACAAGAGTAGGGAGTCTATTGATAATAAAAGCAACTGAACTGCATGCCTCCCACCAAAAGGGTGGTTTCAATGATATGTATGTGATTCCTTTCAGCTCTTAGTATACGTCCATGGATGCTGAAACATGATGCCATTACTAGTCAAGTATTTCTCAAATACCCTATACTCAACACCCTAATCTGATTGTACACACTTTATGTTAGATGAAAACTGATTTTCAACTAAAATTTTAAACTGAAGCAACATGTTCAGTGCCTCACTTTTCAACTTCATAGGATACACAAATGTAAAATGAGAGAAGTCGTCAACAAAATGAATGTAATAGAGTTACCACCAGTAGATCGTATTAGAGAAGGTCCCTAGACATCTGTGTGTACAAGTGCTAAAGGGCTAGTAGCACGAGAAACTGATCTAAGAAATAGAAGTGAATGTATTTTACCCAACTTACAAGCCTCACAAAAATTAGAGAGATTATTTGAAGGTACATACATATTACAACACTTCAATACTTGAGCCATTATTTGCACTGAACAATGGCCAAGTCTTGAATGCCAAACTAAGAAGAAACTGACTTCTGAGTAGCCATTAGAGCAGCAGGATTAGTCTGTGTATTCAACTTCATTTCATTCAACCTTGACTTGAACATGTATAAGCCATTTGTAAGCGTCCCTTTGAGGATAATCCCCTTGGATTGAAGATCCTTGAGAAACAATATTTTTAATGAAATTCCATAAACACAAGATTGTGATTAGTTAACTGAGATATGCTAAGTAAACTCTTGGTAATAAGAGGGACATGTAATGTATTATGTAGTTGGAGATGAGGAGATAATTTGTCAACCTTAATGGATCCAATATGAGAGATGTTAAGCATTTTACCGTTCCCTACTGTGAGAGAATTAGTACTTGCATGAGAGGACTTGTTGTATAGTTGATTCACATCATGAGTCACATGAGAAAAAGCTCCACTGTTAGCATACCAGGCCTGATCAACCACTGATTCTGGTGAAGCAACATAATGATTTCCAGCAGGAGCAGCATAGAAAGCATTATGATTTGCAGGATGAAACTGAGGACGAGCATTGAAATTATGATTTCCCTGAGTTTGCTGAACATTGTTCCCATATGCTAGATCAGTCTTCTAGTAACAGATAGATAGCTTATATCCAGTCTTTTTACAAATTTGACAGATAGGTATGTTGTTGTTGATATATCTACCACGACCTCGACCTTGACCTCTATTCCTGCCTCCATTAAAACCTCCTCTATTAGCAATACTTCTTCCCTGACCAGAAATTGTCCATTCTCTACTTGCTTTCCATTTCCATTGATTGAATTCTCAAACACAACATTAGCAGTAAGTTTGACAATCATATTACTTAAATTGACAGTAACACTATAAACTTGTTGCAGTCTAGCTTCAAATCCCAACATAGAAGCATACATCTCTTACCAAGTTAAAGATGGTCTTTCTTGCAACACTGCTGAATACGTTGTGCATTCTGCATTAAATCCAGCTAGAGCACTTGCAATTAGGTCTGATTTAGCCATTGGAGCACCAACTGAAGCAAGACTGTTTGCATTTTCCTTTGAAGTTTGCAAATACTGCAACATGTTCATGTTTCCTTTTCTTATTGTAAGAATAACATTTCTATAAACTTGAATTTTAGATTTGTTTTAAGCACCACACAGGTTTGCTATTGATTTCCACACTTCTTGTGCAGATGAGTTTGTAACTCTCAAGATCTGAGAAGTTATAACCGGTGTAAGAGAATTCAGAATGATATATAAGAGAAGTTGATATTTGGAGTTCCAATCTTGATAGCTTTGATTGAACAAACCAGTTTCTTGATCAAACTTAGGTGGACATGGAATTTCTCCTAATAATATACCATCTAAATTGTATCCTCTAATGGCAGGCATTAACAAAGTTTTCCACAACAAGTAATTCATCTCATCTAGCTTAACAAGTATTGATTGGCTCAAAGAATGACCAAATAGAGCAATACCAATCAAATGACCTGCTAAACTTGGTGTCATTGAAGGAATCACAGTTGCATTACTAGATCCAGTCATTACAATCCCTGCTCCCTTCATCACTGCACCAGATCCAGCCATCGTTGTTCCATTTCCAAACATAGCTTCAAAACCAGGTTGAGAAGTGTTGGGTTTTATGATCTCCGCCAGTACCGATATTGTCCCCAACTTGACCACCTTTCAATTTTTATAGGTGTGGGGTTTTATCTCAAAAGGCCTCGGTATTAGTTGAGGGGAGATAATCACTTATATACTTCACTATGAAGTTTCAATTATCCGATGTGGGACTATTATTTCGGTCCACAAATCTCAACACTCCACCTTGGACCGAAATCTATCCAATGAGTTTTTTTTTTTTTTTGACAAGTCCCGATCGAACCGTCGGCTTTGGATACCATGTTGATTTTTCATGCCCGCGGCACTTCTCCGCGAGCCTATGATCTTCGCCAGTATCGATACTGTCCCCAACTTGACCACCTTTCAATTTTTATAGGTGTTGGGTTTTATCTCAAAAGGCCTCGGTATTAAAAGACCTTTTTCCTTAAATTTGCATACTTTGGTGACATCGCCTGTTTGCTTGCAACTTCCACAAATAGCATCAGGCCTCCACCAACAACATTTTTCAAGATGAGTGGACTTCTTGCAGTACTTACAAGGAGAATAACTCTTTTGATTTGAAGTCACTTGACTTTGATTGCATTTCTCTTTCTTGATGAAATTCCTTTTGTTTTTGTATGATGCGTTTTCTTTCTTTTGAATTTGGAAAGCTTTTTTTGTTGAACCTTCTTGTCTCATAGCCCTTCGTTGTTCTTGAGCTTGTAATGCATTGAGCAATTCCGAAAGTGATATTGATGAAAGATCTTTTGAGTCTTCCAAAGAGGATATTTTGGATTCAAACCTCTCTGAGAGAGTCACAAGAACCTTATCAACTATTCTGGAGTCAGGAAAATCCTCTCCAAGTAATCTAATTTTGTTTACAATGAGAGAAATTCTATCAGAGTACTTGGTGATGGTTTCATCTTCTTGCATCTTCAGGCCTTCAAACTGTCTTCTCAAGTTTGAAAGTTGCATCTGAATGGTTTTTTGACTGCCTTGAAATTCTTCCTTCAACCTTTTCCATGCTTCTCTTGCCGTCTTGCATGCCATGATTCTGGAAAAATAGAGTCTGACACAGAATCCTGAATTACAGATTTAGCTTAGTATTTTTTTGCATTTTCTTCATTGTGATGCTTGATCTGAGCAAGAGTCGGATTTGTTGGAAGTGGTTGCTCTTGCCTATCTTCCGTCACAATTTCCCAAAGATCAAAAGCCTCCATATATGACTGCATTTTGACAGACCGTATTTGGTAGTTTTCGCCAGTGAAAATTGGAGGGGCAGTCAAGGAGATATTATTGGTTGCCATTTTTGCGAATTTTTCAACAATGGTAGGCCTATAGAATGATCTATGGCTCTGATACCACTATTAATGAAGATAAAAAATTATTTTGAAAAGAAATTGAGAGAGATACCTCTGTTTTTTTATATTAAGAATCAATCATCTAACAACTTCTACGTAACAAGTTATAGTTCATCTAAAATGAGATAAAGATCAAATCCTAACTAATTCCTAATTTAAAGGAAAATTTAAACAACAATTCTTATTCAAAGTAGATATGAACTAAAATGCCAACGCATCAATACTCATCATTGGCATTTTTGTGAAGAACGTCAATCCTTTTCCTCAGCTCTTCAAACTTGTCCTTTGGCAAAGCTTTTGTAAACATATCCGCAAGTTGATCTTCAGATGAACAATGAATCAAACTCACTTCATTAGACTGTTGAGCTTCCCTAACAAAGTGAAATTTGATCTTTATGTGTTTTGTTCTGCCATGAAAAACATGATTTTTAGCAATTGAAATTGCTGAAATGTTGTCACACAAAATTGGAGTAGCTGATTTCTGTTCAAAACCCAAATCACATAAAAGTTTCCGCAACCAAATTGCTTGATTTACAGCTGATGCGGCAGTGAATTTAGCCAAGAAAAATCCCCTCCTTTGCTCTACTATCCAGTTTGTCTCTTTTCTGCTCAGGTACTTGATAGTAGCATAGACACCCGAACACTTTGAGATGTGCCACTGATGGCTTCATATCGAACCATGCTTCATAAGCTGTTTTGTCTTCAAGGGATTTTGTAGGTAGTCTATTTAGTAAGTAGATATCAGTGTTGACAACTTTAGCCCAAAACTTATTTGGAAGTCCCTTTTCAAATAAAAGACATCTGGCCATATTCATCACATTTCTATTTTTTCTTTCACTTACACCATTTTGTTCAGAAGTGTAAGTGACAGTGAGCTGGTGCTGAATTCCTGCATCTCTGCAAAACTGATTAAATTAGTTTGAGGTGTATTCAGTGCCGTTGTCGGATCTCAAGATCTTGATCTTAAGATTGCATTGATTTTCCACATAGGCTTTGTATGTTCGAAAGACACCATAAACTTCACTTTTAGCAGATAAAAAATAGACCCACACATCCTGGTAAAATCATCTATGAATAGGATGAAATATTTGTTACCTCCCAAAGAAGGCTCCTTCATTGGTCCACAAACATCAGTGTGAATAAGTTGCAGCTTTTGAGAAGCTCTCCATGCTTATTTTTTGGAAATGGAAGTTTGGTCATCTTCCTTTTTTGACAAGCATCACAAACATGCGGTCCAGCTTCGACATTTGGCATATTATGAGCCAAGTCTTTCCTTTTCATGTAAGCAAGACTCCTATGATTAAAGTGTCCAAATTTTTTATGTCAAAGATTTGAATCACTAACCACAGTATTAGCATATGCATGAACATCAGCTTCATCCCAATCCACTGCAAAACTTTTTCTTTTCATCTTGATAGATAGCATTTCAACTCCTTGACAATTGTAGATGGTGCAAATATTGTTCTTGAATTTCAGAGAATATCCTTTCTCTAAAATCTGTCCAACACTCAAAAGATTTTGACTAAGATCAGGCACATATAAAACATCATGAATGAGCTTGATACCTGATTGTGTTGGAATGGAAATTGTTCCTCGTCCTTTAACTGCCATCATGTTTCCATTGCCGACCTTCACCTTCGAACTATAAGATTCATCAAGTTCTTTGAAAAGAGTTGCATTGAAAGACATGTGATGAGTGCATCCACTGTCGATGAGCCAAGAATTAGAGGTCTCTTGATTGTGAAAACAAGAGACGGCAAAGAGATGCTCCTCCCCGACTTCGGCATATGCTGCTTGTGCTTGTTGGGTTTTATGATACCACTTGTTAGGTTTTATGATCTCCTCTAGTACCGATACTGTCCCCAACTTGACCACCTTTCAATTTTTATAGGTGTGTGGTTTTATCTCAAAAGGCTTCGGTATTAGTTGAGGGGAGATAACCACTTATATACTTCAATATGAAGTTTCAATTATCCGAAGTGGGACTATTATTTCGGTCCACACATCTCAACAAGAAGTCCTAATCTCATCAATTATAGTGGCTTCGACATTACTAGCTATTCCAGTTGATGATTCATACATCATCAATGAATTCATTTGAGCTTGTCTTGATGAATGCAGTGATGGACCGTCTTCTATTGCAATTGAAGCCTTTTGAAGCTCTGATACCAAATGAGATTTCATATAGAAATCAAGAACTATAAAGTTCACGCATTTTGTGTGCTCTAAACAATCTGTTATAGAGTTGTTTTATTCATCATTTATATAGTAGAATTGTGTACATATGAGATTTAATCACTGCCTTACACTTGTCCATCTCGACTAACTAATTTAGTTACACTTGAATACTCACATGACTTACACTATACATTTCACTCAACTCCTTTACAGAATACACTTAATGTGTTATTTTCACACAAGGAAATGAAAAGTGAGTGGTCTAAAGAGGCGATACTGAAATCCTTAAAGACAAGAAATTATAAAGTTTCTCAAGAGGCTAAAATCTGCAGCATATACATAGTAAGTAATTGTAAAAGCTGCTCAATGTTGCTATTTTCATTTTTTTCCTATTGCTATCTTGAGGATGCTTCGAATTCAAATGCAATTGTTTTTTTAATTTTTACTCCGAGCAAATTCTTGAAATGGTTTTTTGGATTGTGATTTACAGGATGGATTTAAAGTGGATGAGAAAATGGAAGTCTGAGCTGTCATTATGAATTCCACGTAAATTGCATCAAAGATTGGTTGATAAGAAACAATACATGTCCAATCTGTAGACGATCTGCTTTGGAGGATTGAAGCAGTAAGGAAGAACAAAGGATATGATCTATTGCCTACTCTATGTCATAAAGTTGATTATATTTTTTTGTCAATTAGTTTGTATGACTGTATTAAACAGAATGAAAACAATTGTCAATTAATATGCACAATTGATTCTCTTTGTAATGCATCTTTTTGTGAAGAAAATCTATAGCTTATGTTTTTTTTTTCTTATAAATGGTTTATTTCCTTTATGTCCTAATATGTTAAATGTCACATTCTCAAAACATACTTCCTTATTCTAGACATAAGAGTTCGAATAAAAAATCTCGATATAGAATTGAAACAATAGATGAAGAATTTAAAACATTACACCAACATAAGGAAAAAAGTAATTGTAGTTTTAGTGTTTATGAAATAGAACATGTGTTATAAGAACAAGAAAGGGTTTGTTCAAGGAAACACTTCAATGATGGATTTGAAACCTATAACGAGAGTTATCTTGTAGGAAGTAAAGCTAAATTCCGTGAACAACTTCTGTAGGATTAAAAAAAATAGTGTTCTGTGTTTGGCGCCAGTCTTAATGCCAGCCACAACGACAACACTAGAATACTCCTTGTTTTGGGTGTTGAAGTGTCGGGTCGATGCTTCAGTACTCAGAATGAAAAGTTGCGATTTTGGGTGTTATTTGGTCCATTTTTTTCCATTTATTTGTACCAAAACTCACAGACACTAAGTCCTTTAGTTTTTTATAAATTAAAGGAATTTAGTATGTACTAAATACATTGAAATACATTGAGATACATTGAGAAATCTGAAACACAAAAAGGTTTTTGAAATAAAATTATATTCTTGAGTCAAAAAAAGCATCATTCTCTCAAAGTTCTTCAAAGAGTGGTCTTGGTTGGAGTTGTGTTACACACACATCATCCAACAACCATTAGAGACTTGGTTGTATCTTGAGTTTTGATTTTCTCATTGTGCATACGCGATATCGATCGTTATTGAGAAATTTTGTCTAAAAAAGAGCGACTACGCGCCTTAAGTCATTGTTTGGTTATTCCATTCTCATCTTGCATTTTTCTGTACGAAGCCATTTTGTTCCAACAATTCTTAGACAAGATTTTACTTCATCAATGGCTTCTTCGACTTCAGACAAAATTGCGCAAACAAATGGGAATGATGGCTCTTAATTGTCCACCAAACTCAATTCTAATGGCGGGTTCGTTCCTCACTCCATACAAATCATGAACCATGATTTAACCCGCCTCAAAAGGTCTGACGACGAAAATTTCACTCGATGGCGAGAGAAAGTGATGTTCTTTCTCACATCTCTCAAGTTGGAGTACATCCTTGATAATGCTCTTGAGACCCTTCCTCAACCAACTCCGGACGGTTCAAACGAAGTAGTTGATTGATTGTTAAGGTTTGTGATCTAACAAGATTTACAGATTTAAGTATGAGATATGATGTATTAATTACTTAATTTAGTGATCATGTGTTGAAGACACAATTTTTTTGTCTTATATAATCACGAGTATGCATATTGTTGGATCATGGCATGACTCTAACATCATAAGTGCTTTAACGCATTTTAGTTTTATTTATGGGTAATTATATGCGGAAACATTACCAAGGTATATGAAAACGCATTAAACTTTTGCATGTGATATAATACATGTTATACATTGTTGTTGATGCAAGTATTTTGAATACTTCATGTTATAGATTGCATATATGTTTTACATATATATGGTTGTGTTATTATTTGATTTAAGTATATTCAAAACATATGGATGAGGATTTAAATCCCGAAATGATGCTGTATGTTTTTTGGTCATGTTATTTCCTAATAGTGATTTTCAATTTATATCTCCATATAATCTGAAAATAGGGAAAATTGTAGGATTAAAAAAAATGGTGTTCTGTGTCTGGCGCCACAACGCCAATACCAGAATACTCCCTGTTTGTGACTTTTGGGTATTATTTGATCCATTTTTTGTCCGTTTCTTCCAACCAATTTGCACAAAAACTCACCCGTTAGTGGATAGAAATTAGGTTCCTTAGTTTTTTTTGTAAATTAAAGACTTTAGTAAGTACTAAATACATTGAGATACATTAAGAAACATTGAAACACAAAAAGGTTTTTGAAATCAAAGTGTGTTCTTAAGTCAAAGCATCATTCTCTCGAAGTTCTTCAAAGAGTGTTTTTGGTTAGAGTAGTGTTACACACACATCATTGAACAACCATTAGAGACTTGATTGTATCATAAATGCAAGTTTCGATTTTTCCATTGTGTATACGCAGTTTTAACCGGTAGGAAGAAATCTTGTCTAAAAGAAAGCGACTACGTGCCTTAAGTCACTGTTTAGTTTTTCCATTGTCATCTTGCATTTTTATGTATCCAACAACTTCTTCCATTCGCTCTTAGTTCTCTATTTCCCATCCACCTCAACCATCAACTAGAAATCAAGAAAGAGCTGCAACTCCACTGATTCACGCGTGCCACCATTAGGATCTAGTACTATGTCTATAATTATCATTTTTCCTCTTTTCTCCTTCAAAATAATAGCTTCTTTACGTCGCTTCAATATCTTCAAGCAATCCTCGTCGCTCTAATCATGCAAAACCCACTATTTTAATCGCTTAAATATGTATAGTAATAAGCACAATTGTTAAACTCTAGTAAAAAGAAAGAAAACGTTTGAAAGAGATGAAATAATCAGTCCATGTATACCTTGAGAAGAACCGAATCAACAACAACATTAGGGAGGTCAAGAACTGAGCACTTAATATGTGAGAACGCTTGCGCGGCTACCCTGCCCATGACTCCAGTCCCGCCACCAACATCAACCAGCGATGTCAGCCCCTTGATAATGTCCTTACACTTCGTGACAAGGACACTTGATATAACTCTAGAGTCTGCAGCCATGGCCTCATTGAACATGTCACAAACATCAAGGTTTTCAAGTCCGAAATCCCAAAGACTCTTCCCATGTACAGCCTTAAATGATGAGTTGTCATCACCTCCATTGTACCAACCACTCAAAAGACTTCTATGGTTGGAGAATCTCAGGGCCTATGAGTACTTTTGGAAATAGCCAATGATTCTTTAATAGGAGAGTAGAAATTTTCATGAGCACTTATCCTTCTCCTTCTTGTTGCTATTATAAATATTCATGAACGTGAACCTTTTGCATTGCAAAGAAGCCATTATGCACCAATAGGCGCATTAGGCAGTACAGGTGAGTGGATTGTCATCGAGGGATTTGAAGTGCACTTACTAGTTTAGAGTGAGTCACAGGTTTTTGGTGGTTGTGGACAGGGGCGGATCTAGGGATCGCCTCCCTTAACCCTCGGGACCCCTTATAGCCCCCCTATGTTTTCGTACTTCCCGCCCTCTATGGTCAACACACGCTCCCTATATAACAATTTAACATTGTAAAAAAATGATGTATTTAAAGTGTCTTGAGTGTGGCATTGTCAAAAAAAAAGTTGTTATGCTTATTTTTTCATACTAATATATTTTTTTGTTTGGAAAAAAAAGTTAAGGTTACCCTAACTACATTTTATGGTTTCGCCACTGGTTGTGGATGATATCTGGTATGCGCAACTCAACAACGCACTTGAGAGACATGGAATTTATGAAACTCAACATATGCTTATATATGCGAGCTTGAGCATTAAGCATATCTTTAAGGTTTGCTCTATCCTTAGCTCTGCTACACATATCTGTTATGCTGTTAATTGAGAAATCTAACATGAAAGATGAAGCGGAAGTGGAAGAGTTTAATTAATGTTGTGAATTCAAATTACTAAATTTTGATTGAGGCTTTGTGTTGTTTTCATCATAAATCATTGTCTTGATGTGTACATTCCATGCAAACATGTAACCAAAAAATGTTAAGAGTGTCAATTTCGCCTTCTAATAAAAGTATGCGTTGTTGTAAATTGAATTGGAACTTGCTAAGAACTAGAGAAGGAAAATAGAAGACTAAGAACTTTTACTGCTACAAACTACTACTACAAAGGAGAAGAGAAGAAATGAGATAGTTAGAATGAGAAGTTTTCATTCAACTTGGTGTGTTTTTACAATGAGGTTGGCACCCTCTATATAGACCATTTAGTGATGATGATAAATGTACTTTATACAATGTGTATAAGTAACACATACACCTCATGTCATACAATACATTACAAGTAATTTGACAATACATGGAAGAGTTGGTGTACATTGGAAATTGTTACAAGTAACATGACAATACATAGACAAGTGGAGGTACTATTAAGTAAGAAATACAAGTTACATGACTACACAATATGTTGGTGTACATGTATGGTCATCCATATTCCACAACACTCCCCTTGGATGACACTTGCTTAGAGATTGTGCCTCGTTAAAACTTCTACTAAGAAAAACCCTGTGGGAAAAAATATAGTAAAAGAAAAAAAGTACACTATTCTCATAAATATTAAGATGGGTATAATATTGTTAAGATTGCCTCATTAAAAACCTTGCTAGGAAAACCCAATGGGATAAAATCATAGCTAAGGGAAAAAAGTGCAATACGCTAATCAATAACTCCCCCTCATGTGAACATGGGTGAAACTTGTTCAGTTTCTTTACTTGCAATGTCTTTAAGTTTACGCAAGCCAATACCATATGTAAGCCTTTTAAATATCGTAGTTGGTAAGGCTTTTGTGAATAAATCAGCAAGATTATCACTCAATCGGATTTGCTTGACATCAATTTCACCATTCTTCTGAAGCTCATGCGCATAAAAGAATTTTGGTGAAATATGTTTTGTTATGTCCCATTTTATGAATCCTTCACTTAATTATGCAATACATGCTGCATTACCTTCATATAATATGGTTGGAGAATCTTTTATTGAAGGCAATCCACATGATTCTTGAATATGTTCAATCATGTTTCTCAACCAAACACATTCACGACTTGCTTCATGAATTGCAAGTACTTCAGAATGTTTGGAAGAAGTAGCAACCATAGTTTGTTTTATTGACTTCCATGATACAACAATATTACCATAGGTGAATATATATCCCGTTTGAGAATGGGCCTTGTGGGGATCAGATAAAAATTCAGCATCACCATAACCTTGGAGACTCGATTTTACCCATCTCGAGTAAAATAAACCCATGTCACTTGTTCCTCGAAGATATCGAAAAACATGTTTAACACCATTCCAATGTCTTCGAGTTGGTGAAGAGTTGTATCTTGCAAGTAGGTTGACAACAAAGTCAATGTCCGATCTTGTACAATTTGCAAGATACATAAGTGCACCAATTGCACTTAAATATGGTACATCCGGACCAATTAGCTCTTCATCACTTTCATGAGGTCAAAATGGATCCTTATCCACTTCAAGTGATCTGACAACCATTGGAGAGCTCAATGGATGTGCTTTGTCCATATAAAATCTTTTTAATATTTTTTCAATATAATTTGATTGATGGACAAGTACTCCACTTGAAAAATGTTCAATTTGCAAACCAAGACAAAGTCTTGTTTTTCCAAGATCTTTCATCTCGAATTCATTTTTCAAGTATTCGGATGTTCTAACGATGTCGTCGTGGTTTCCCAGTATATTTAAATCATCAACATATACAACAATAATCACAAATCCTATTGATGATCTTTTAATGAAGACACATGGGCAAAGCAGATTATTTACATATCCTTCTTTCAGTAAATAATCACTAAGACGTTTGTACCACATTCATCCGGATTGTTTCAATCCGTACAAAGACCTTTGTAATTTTATAGAATACATGTTATGAGGTTTTGATTTTATTTCTTCGGATGTTACAAATCCTTCAGGGATTTTCATATATATCTCACTGTCTAGGGATCTGTACGGATATGCTGTAATGACATCCATTAAATGCATATCAAGCCCTTCAAAAACTGCAAGGCTTATCAAGAACCGAAATGTGATTGCATCTATAACATGAGAATATGTTTCCTCATAATCGATGTCAGGTCTTTGTACGAAACCTTGAGCTACAAATCTCGCTTTGTACCTTGTAACTTCATTAATTTCGTTTATCTTTCGTACAAATACCCATTTATATCCAACAGGTTTTACGCCATCTGGCGTTTGAACAATCGGTCCAAAAACCTCTTGTTTCCTTAACGAGTTTAGCTCTGCTTGGATAGCCTCTTGCCCATTTTGCCAATCAGGTCTTTTTCGACATTCGTCCACTGATCGTGGTTCTGGATCATCATCATTTTCACATATTTCAAAAGACACATTGAAAGCAAATATATCATCAGGAACAATTTCATTTCGATCCCAAATCTTACCAGAGTATTGAGATCTCATTATTTTCATCTTTTTCCTTTTTTTCTAGAGGCAGTTGTTCCTCGTCAAAATCAACTTTTTCTGACAAATCGTTATCAAATGATTCTTGTGCTTTCTCAGGAGTATTTTGATTTGTATTTATTTTTACTCCCGTTTTCCTCTTTCGAGGAATTATATCCTTTGAACCAACTGGTCTTCCACGCTTTAAGCATTTCGTTGGTTCTTGTGCAGTTTGTTGCACATAGACATCAATTCTTGCAGGAGCATTTACAACTGGAATATGTGATTTGGTCACTTGTTTTGCATCATTAAATGCATTAGGTAATTGATTTGCGATTTGTTGCAAATGAATGATCTTTTGAACTTCAAGTTCACACTGATTTGTGCGTGGATCATAATATGATAAAGTTAATGCGTTCCAAGCAATTTTGCGCCATTCCTTTTGAATTGGCTTCTTATCTCCCCCTAATGGTGGAAAAATTGTTTCATCAAAGTGAAAATCAGCAAAACGTGCAATAAATAAATCCCCTGTTAAGGGCTCAAAGTATCTTATAATGGACGATGAGTTAAATCCAACATAAATCCCAATTTTTCGTTGTGGACCCATCTTAGTTCTATTGGGAGGTGGTATAGGAACATACACTGCACAATCAAAAACTCTTAAGTGTGAAATATTTAGTTGTTGACCTAAAATGAGTTGCATGGAGGAATATTCATGGTATGCAATAGGCCTATAACGAATGATAGATGCTGCATGATGGACTGCATGTCCCCAAACTGAAGTTGATAACTTAGTTCTCATGATTAAAGGTCTGGCAATTAATTGAATGCGCTTAATCAGAGATTCTGCCAAACCATTCAGGGTATGCACGTATGGAACAGAATGTTCAATGGTAATTCCTATAGACATGCAATAATTTTTAAATGCTTGAGATTGAAATTCTCCAACATTATCAAGATGGATGGTCTTGATTGGGTTGTCAGGGAATTATGCTCTTAACTTAATGATTTGTGCTAAAAGTCTAGCAAATGCAACATTGCATGTTGAAATCAAACAAACATTTGACCACCTAGTTGATGCATCTATCAAAACCACGAAATATGTAAATGGTCCACAGTGAGGATGAATAGGTCCACATATGTCTCCCTGAATGCGTTCTAAGAAAACCGGGGATTCCACAACAATTTTACTTGGGGATGGTTTAACTATCAATTTACCTTGAGAACAACTAGCACAATTATAATCACCAGCTGAAAATATTTTGTAACTCCTTAAAGGATGTCCATGCGAATTATTAATTATTCTTCGCATCATTGATGATCCTGGATGACCAAGCCGGTCATGCCATAAAATGAATTTCTTTGGATCATTAATTTTTTTATTTAAGACGACATTCGTTTCGACATGCCTTATATGAGTAAAATATAATCCAGAGGATAAAGCTGAGAATTTTCTAACACTTCTTTTTTCCCATTTGAAACAAATGTGACATAGAGAAATTCTCTATTATTTTCGTTCACGGTTTCAATGTGATATCCATTTTGTCGAATATCTTTAAAGCCGAGTAAATTTCTTCTGAATTTCTCAGAGTATAAGGCATTGTCAACATGAATTGTTGTTCCCCCAGTCAACATAATATTTGCTCTTCCAGAGCCATTAATCAAATTGGAGAAGCCATATATTGTTTGAACATTAGCCCCATCTAAGTTCAAATTGGAGAAATATTCTCTGTTTTTAAGGATTGTGTACGTAGTAGCACAATCAACAAGACATATATCGCCCTTATTTGATTCATGATTTGAACACATGATTTTTTTTATCCATCTGGAAAAATAATGTTTGGCAAATTAAAAAAGAGTCATATTTCATTGATAAAATTCATAATATTTTGCCTTTGATTTTGAAGGCATGGTAAAGGTCACAAAAATATTCGGGTATATATATGACAATATTTAGGCAAAATAGCCTTTCATATATGACCAAAAAAATGTCACAATTATGAGCGCTCGTTATCAATAATTATTTACCCTTTGTAGTGGTGCACCACTTTTGTTCCAATTTTTGGTGAAATTGTCAATACGACCTTTACTTGATATTTTCACCTTTTCCACGTCCATAAATTTATCATTATGATCATGATCATTATATGCAACATATGTTTCTTAATTTGAAGCTGAACTAATTGGACGGGAGCGATATTATATTTATAATATCTCATTATTTTACTCAGCTACCATGAGACAAGAAATCAATCCTTAATCTTTATTGGATTGATGTGAGCACTCGATATTTGTTGCAGCAATAAGTCGAGGTGGGCCACGTGACCTTATTTTTATTGTCTCATCAGTCATATTTCCACGTAGCCTCAACATAGAGGTAATTAAAATTGTGGAATTATAATTAATATTTGATTGATTAAATTTTGTAGCTTGAGACTCAACCACTCTTTTTGAGCTTTTGGAGTATTACCTTTTTTGGTATTTATATATTTATAACTCCATAGGGTGAAAAGATATATGAAATATTCACTTTTTAAATCTCTAAAGAGATATTGGCAAATTATTGTGTACAACACACAGCCTTGCATAGATGCAAGCTTTATTCATAATTTGTAATATCTAATTATCATGACAAGAATTATAATAAGGTAACAAATTCAACTATGGTTGATTAATATTTTGAAAGTAAATATAATATAAAATAATTTTCTCTTTTCTTTTATGTAAAAAAAATATAACATATGATTAAGTATATGTTCACAACTTGATTCATTAATAATCAAATGTACTATTCGTATGAGTTGGTGGGACAACCTCCAGGTTGGGTGGCGAGACAAAGTCTGCTTAATACCGTGCCTCCTCGAACGGGATAACCCGCCTCCCTTTCAATATTTAGCTTTACCGGGGACAAGACTTACCTACTATCAACTCAAACTTATAACATTATTTATATTATAAAATCAAGAATAGAACAATAACTAATCGTTTGTAGTTTTAAGAGAAAACTAGTTATGTCACATATTGACTTTTGATTTCTGATGTAGAAGATTGTACAAGACGCAACTACAGAGCATACTTTCGCAATCGATGACGTTATAATGTATAGTATATGAATAATTAAAGTATGCATATAGAAGTGATGCATGTAATAAAAGGAAGCAACCATGACAATATAGAAATAAATTGAACTTATTTAAATAAAAAAGTTATACCTTCCTAGCTTTGTCTCCTTAACAAGCCTTCTTGAACTTCAAGATCTCCTTAATGCTAGAGCAAGCTCGTGCTAATAACGTGTTGTAAATTGAATTGGGACTTGCTAAGAACTAGAAAAGGAAAATAGAAGACTAAGAACTTTTACTACTACTACAAAGGAGAAGAGAAGAAATGAGATAGTTAGAATGTGAAGTTTTCATTCAACTTGGTGTGTTTTTACAATGAGGTTGGCACCCTCTATATAGGCCATTTGGTGATGATGATAAATGTACTTTATACAATGTGTATAAGTAACACACACACCTCATGTCATACAACACATTACAAGTAATTTGACAATACATGGAAGAGTTGGTGTACATTGGAAATGGTTACAAGTAACATGACAATACATAGATAAGTGGAGGTACTATTAAGTAAGAAATACAAGTTACATGACTACACAATATGTTGGTGTACATGTATAGTCATCCATATTCCACAACATGCCTAACGAAATGTTAATAAGTGAGTATGAAAGGGGTATCCAACACATATTAATTAGTGGGGATGGGAGAGAGAGGTGAAGATAAGTCACATATTAGTAGATCCCCAATCTATTGTCTTCAATTCCATCTCTGTTCATAAAAGCACAACTAATATTGCAGGGTATGACCCTCTTATCTCTTCCTTATGTAAATGGAAACTACCTTAGTTTGAATATAAATTAATGAATTGTTGGAAACATGCCAATAGCACATGGAATCTCAGTTCCTAATCATGGATGATGAGAACATATAACCGTGGTATCAGTGTTTTTAAATTCTTTCTAGAGGTTTCTAACATGGTTTAAAAGCTTAATCAATTTCACATTGCATCATGCAATTATTAGTTGACAAAAGTGGTTTCCAACATGATGCCAAATGGCAACATTGCAAGTAGCCTAGAAGAATATTGGATTTCTCTTAATGAATGGATTGGAAACTAGCTAACAATTGTCAAATGAGGTTAAATTAACTAAGGAAGTTGGATTAGATCTACTGTTTATTTGTAATTTACGTTTCCTTTATATTAGTCGTTGTGATTGTTATTCTCATTACTAATACAATGGTCATTTATGAACTTCACTATTTTCTTATTCCATCAACTTATTCAAAATAATGTGTTTTCCTTCAATGTTGAATACTAAGCATGATTAGCAAATAGAACTGGCCAATTTCAATAGAATGTTAAAGATTCACTATAATCAGCAAAATCTCACATGAATGAGATTCTAAGATGAGCTGGTAAATATGTTATGCATGCATATCATAATTTTATTCTTTTGGTAGTTAAAATGTTTAAACAGGATGAGCAAATGCCATTTAAAGAGCAAGAACCAATTCTTTTCCACACTTCTTTAGCTTTGCCTTATTAGTATCACTATGCATGTTGCAGTATTTTGGTTTTGACTAGCATTTGGTGTACAGGGAA
This sequence comes from Stephania yunnanensis, assembly GCA_039657365.1. Classification (NCBI taxonomy): domain Eukaryota; kingdom Viridiplantae; phylum Streptophyta; class Magnoliopsida; order Ranunculales; family Menispermaceae; genus Stephania; species Stephania yunnanensis. The sequence goes on along the minus strand of CM077590.1, from coordinate 41,333,276 downwards.
ACATCAATAAGTATTGTCTATATAATTGGTTAATGGACTTGATAATTTACAATTAATAACATTATTGTTTTTTGTGAGAGAAAAACATAAATTGTGCAATAAACAAATGAATGGATGGCCTAAAAAATGGAAAAAAAAACATTTAGTTCTTTAGCACATTTTGCAAACCGAATAAACGAAAAACATGAATGGATATAAAACTGTGCTAAGAATCCTACAAACATAGCCAAGCAACTGTTTTAACATAATAGAAATGCATAATATAATGAATAATCTATTACATTTAGATGTATTGATTTACTATTGCACAATATGTCTTGCGAGGCAGTGTAATATGCCTAAACAATTTAAAAACTTGAATTACAAGATCCCTAAAACTGAGATATAACAATACACTAGTAAATCACATATTCTTCCTATGTAGTAGAACAAACCAGCAGAAACAATAGACGCGAGAATTCATTTGATGAGATAAATAAAATCAACGTTTATTGACATTAAAGAATTTTTTTTTATTAGTATAGTACTGCATTTGCCATTACAAAAGAATGGAAAATCAGTTATTCTCCTAATAATTTCTTTAACATTACATACTTGCTATAATTCATATCCATTCTGTTTAGTTGCTAAAAAGAATTCCAATTTTTTATCCACTCAAACATAGAATATGCTTCTACTAATCTTACTCAAATGAATTTCATCTTACAACTAGCTATTTTAGTTTAGGTAGCGGCTAGAAGGACCCAGTTTTTGCTAAACGGACCCTTATTTAAAAAAAAACTAATGCATGTGTGAAATGACTCAACTGCACTTCCATATAAATGAGTTTTTGCTTACTCATACCCCGCTCACACCCACTCACTCATACCCCAGTTACCCATCTCTCTAATCGCATTCTCACTTCGGCCTAAATCTAATAAAATTCAAACGAAACCACATCAATCCGTGCCATGGGTGTATTCCCCACCTATTTTTGTGTCGATTTCTAGATTTTCTTGGAGTGTTTTTTGCATTTTTTGAGTTAGTAGTAGTGTTTTGTGAATTTGTTGTTGGGTTTAGGGTTTTTGATTTGGAACTTGAATCTCCCATTTTTGGCACAAAATATCGATGAAATAAAAAATATCTAGTGATTACGAGCAAAACCCACTAATTTTTTGGTCGGTTTCATGTATTTTCTTAGAGTTTTAAGATTTTTTTTGTTCGTTCTTGTCGCCCTTGGGTTTTGGACACACATGGTCGAGACCGTTTTAGAAGTCTCAGTCAGACAAGTACAAGACCGCTTTGGAAGTCTTGATCACACAAGTTCGACACCTCTTTAGAGGTTTTGGTCGGCTCCCATCGAGACCAACACCAAACCGAGACCTTTTCAAAGGTTTCAGTGGGAGTCGATCGAGTCCTCTAAATATGTCTTGGTGTAAACCAACCGAGACCTCTTTAGAAGGTTTAGGGTTTAGGGTTCGGGCTACATTTCTTCACTTCTAGAGCATGGGTAAGCAAGAGTATTTTTGGAATTTATGAAAATAAAGGTGGGGTACGTTTAGCAAAATTAGGGTATGCTTGAGTAATTGGGTCATTTTAGTAAAAATTGGGGTATGAAAACCAAATAAACGGAAAACATAAATGGATATAAAATTGTGCTAAGAATCCTACAAAGATAACCAAGCAACTGTTTTAACAAAATATAAATGCATAATATAAGGAATAATATATTATATTCATATGTATAGATTTACTATAGCACAATATGTCTTGGGAGGCAGTGCCATATACCTAAACAATTCAAAAACTTGAGTTACAAGATCCCTAAACTGATATATAGCAATACACTAGTAAATCACATATTCTTCCTATGTAGTAGAACAAACTAAGAGAAACAATCGAGAATTCATTGGATGAGATAAATGAAATCAACATTTATTGGCATTAAAGAAAAAAATCATTTTATTAGTATAGTACTGCATTTGCCATTACAAAGGAATGGGAAATTAGAGATTCTCCTAATAATTTCTTTAACATTACATACTTGCTATAATTCCTATACATTATGTTTAGTTGCTAAAAAGAATTCCAATTTCTGATCCACTCAAACATAGAATATGCTTATACTAATCTTACTCAAATGAATTCCATCTTACAGCTAGCTACTTTAGTTTATAATTTAACCTTCTTCCGCACTTCGGTATCCGAAATATCGTCTTTTAAGAAAAGGTAAGACAACAACCTATCCGCATTCCACTTTAACTTGTTATTCCTCGCAAAGCATCTCTTTAAGAAGTCGTACGCTTTTTTTGATATCCCAGCTAGTATTTTTGGCAATTCAAAGCCAAATCCAATCCTATCCAAAAAAAACTCTCAAACTCTCAACAGTGTGTAACTAAAAGTCAGCTACCTGCATAACATCTCCACCACAACACACCCTAGAGACCATACATCACAGGCCTGCCTCTTCTTGTTATCAGTGATAACCTCGAGCGACATATACCGCGGGGTGCCTTCCGATACAACCTTTCATTCCTTCAAAAAAGTTTTCTTGATATCAGATAAAAAAATCTCTATTTAACAGAAAATTCTTGTGGTCACAAACAACAGATTTGTATATATTATGTTAGTGGTCAAAGATACAAAACGACAAACATAATGTTTTTGTGGCCATAGATAGCATATTTGTATATATTGTGTCTGTGGCCATAGATATAAAACTGTTTGTCTTTTGGCATAAATACAAAGGCAACAAATAAAGATAAATTGCAGTAAATAGAGAACACATAAGAATTGTTTACACAGTTCATACCTCATGTCCTATGTCCATACCCAAGCATAAGCTTCACTAAGAGAAACAGATTACAAAATCATACAAGGTTTCATCACCAGTGATCCCTTACCAAACCTTGACACTCTCCTTGGAAAAGGTTAAGTCCCCTTAGCTAGGCGTGTATGAAAATAAAAGAAGAGAGTTGGCTGATGTTTACTCTATCTCACTAATACTGTGAAAATCAATCTCATAAAAGACTTTTTCATATTAGTGATTACTTACATATATAGAGAATTTTGTATAAACATGGAAGTTCTTTAATTGGTCTTCAAGGTAGCTATGATATATCTTTCTTTTTTAATTTATAGCTGTGATTTATCTTTCTTTCCATATTTTCTTCAATCAAGATCTTTATATATACGGAAAGATCTCCCAATCACATATCCTTTGACATCCCTCACTTTCCATTCTCGCTTTTCTTGTTTGAATCATGAATGACATGATGAATGTACCTCATTTGTTATCTAATGTGCTTGATATGGAATGTTTTGATGATAGGTCCAGCTAACATTTTGTCGATCTTGCGAGAACTTTAGCTAATCTGTCAAGATAGTCGTATGTGACCATAGACTGATTGTCATGTGGGCACAACCTATGAAAGAAAGCTTAGGAACAGTTAGATGTACATATTTTACTTTATTTCCTTTGCTTACCATACATGAGTTGTAACAAATATTGAGAATCACATAATTTTACCTTAACACTCTCCCTCTTTGTCATTTATTTGTCACAACTGGTATATATAGAACAAACAAGCAATATATATATATTACAAGATAAATTTAAAGGGCACGCAATGACTAGTAAAAGTATGCATTTATACATAATAGAAATCCTGTAATAAAACATTTTTTATTGTAATCAACATACTCAGGAAATAAAATATACCAAGAAATGTGTCAAAAATGGCATAACATTAAGTGTATGCTCCCCCTAAAACTAAGACGAAGATACTCTAAGATAATCTCCCCCTTTGTGACAAAATTGACAAATAAGCTCCGGAAAGGTACCATCTATCAATTGAGCAAGAAAAGAAAAGACTCCTCTTTCATCCTTGCATTATCTCCCCATTTGTGGTAAAAAATGACTTTACAAAGGAGGAAAACCAACAACTAATTGAAAACTTGAAATGATGAAAATCAATTGACTCATCAATCGGTGCTAGCTGATGAACAAGAACAACCTATACTTAGGAAAACTATCATATCAAAGCTACAAACCCCCCACATTGGTAGTAAAAGCAACGAAAATATTAGTAACTACTATAAAAGAGTTATAGCATGAGATAGTGCCAAAACAATAAAGGAGGACACATACAAACTTATACTTACACTCACTACCCTAATTTTATCATTACCTCCAACAAAAACTGTTGTGGTCGCAACAATAACAGTGGCTCTGTGAGCATAAAAGTTGTAGGCACATGGTAGTGGCTCTATGAGCACATGAGCTGTAATATTCTAAGAAAGTTCGTCATCTCCATTTTTGTTTTTTTGAACTTTCCAACTTGTTCCTTGTCATTCAACACAAACAAAAATGTTGCAAGAAAAATATAAAAATAAATGAGATTTAGCTTTATACCTTTCCGTAGTCCATATGGAGTCACCTTAAGTTATTGACAAAGATAAGCACAAATTCAATGGAATATTTTTGTTATTGCATTGAAGTTAAGCCTTAGGTTCCCATCTAAATTACTGTCGAGGCTTGCTCACCATCTCTATAGGAACATCATTCTTCTGTGTCATGTTCCTTTGTTTTCGTACTAAGTCTCGCTACATTTTGAAACATTAGGGCCTGATGTGTCCCTTGATTCCATAATAGTAGCAAATGGGTCAGAAACATTATTGTACAACTTCATCATTCTTTGCAGCTCTATCTTTACTGCCTTTGATGAAAGGAATTTGCCCATTTTTCTTTGTTGATGATGAGCCTTCATTCTTGTACCCAAGACCTTTGTGATCACATGAGTCTTTACCCATCTTTAAGATGTCATTCAAATTTGTTTTTTCTTTGTTCAACTACTTAAGTGTGACCTTTGATTGTTTAAGTGCCTTCTTATACATAGCTAGCTCTTACTATTTTGCATCTAATTGGTTTTGAAGTATGGTGATCTCCTTGGATAATATGATATTTTTGTCAACACATCAGAACATTTTTTTCAAAAATCTCTGCATATGCTTGATTTAGATCTATAATATCAACGGAGTTAGTAGAATCTGAATCTGAATCAAAGTCATAGGAAATTAATTACCATAAGTTTTGGATCAAAGACTGTGGACACAAATTCAGGATATATGGGCACAGATGTAGATTGTCTGTCTATGGGAATAAATGCATACTATCTGTCTGTAGGCACAAGATAACTGGTTGTGGCTATAGAAACAATATCACATGGATTATTCAAGATGACTAAAGTGAAAGCTACATAATTTCTGATATTTTTTCCATTACATTCATCATCAGTGTCACATTCTGAGTCACTCCTAGCAGTGGTGGATGATTTTCCTTTCTTTCTCAAAATATTTGGACATTCGGCTCTGAAGTGTCCAAATCCATAATATTCTCTGCATTTTGATTTGTCACTTTTTCCTGCGATTGGTCTTTCCATCTCTTACTCCCATCTTTGAAGTGTCAAATTTGTTACCTTCTCTACCGCCATGAAATTTCTTGTACAATTTGTTGTAATGCTTAGTTAGCATAGCAACATCGATGTCTCCAGCCTTTTCATTGTTCAAATATTGAGCAACAGTCTTTAGAGCCATGTCCCTTTGTTTTTTGTTTGGATTGAGGTGCATTTCATATGTCGTAAGGGATCTAATTAGCTTATCAAATTTTATATTCTTCAGCCACTTGGTTTCTTGAATTACTGCAACTTTCACATCAAACTTGAAAGGGAGAAATTGAATGGCTTTCTTAACCATTTTTCTATTTTTATAAGTCTTACCAAGTTGTTCAGCCTGATTTGTGGTGTCTTTCAATTTTGTCGTGTATTCAATGATAGTCTCATCGTCGCCCATTCGCAATGCTTCAAATTGTGAGGATAGCAACACCTTCTTTGAGTCTCACACATCGTCGTTTCCTTCAAATACATTTTGAAGGATTAACCAAGTGTCTCGTGCAACTTTGCATGATGATATCAACTTCAAGTGTTCTTGATTCACTCCGCTAAATATGGCGTTCCATGCTTTAGTATTTGCAAGCAACAATCTTTCTTCGGCCTTTGTCTATAGGTCTGTGGTTTTTGGATTTCCATCAAGAAAAAGAGCAGAATATCCTTTTCGAAGGCCCTACATGCCTTCACATTGATAGATATGTGTAATTGGTGCCAGTGAGTAATGGAGGCTTTGTTGTAAATATTCCATCTGGTTTATCAGACTTTAGTATTTAAACATTGATTTTGTTAGGATCACACCATCCTTGAGACAACGAAGATGTTAGGTATATTCTCTTATACCACATGATAAAAACAATGTCTCTATTTCATAGAAAATTATTGTAGCCATATATAGCAGTTTTGTATATATTGTGTCTATAGTTACAGATACAAAACTGCAAACAGAATGTTGTTGTGGCCACGTACAACATATTTGTATATATTTTGTCTATAGTCACAGATAGAAAACTGCTTGTTTTTTGTCGTAAATACAAATAAAGATAAATTGTAGTAAATAGAGAATACACAAGAATTGTTTACGCAGTTCAGGCCTCCTGTCTTAAGTCTACGGAGCCACGCTCAAGCGTAAGCTTCACTAAAAGAAATATATTATAGAATTATAAAAGGTTTATCACTATTTATCCCTCACCAAACTTTGACACTTTCCTCACATGATTCCATTACAATGACCTTACATATTTAAACCCCAAGTCCCCTTAGAAAAGGCTAAATCCCTTTAGCTACCCAAGTCCCCTCGGAAAAGGCTAAATCCTTTTAGCTAGGTGTGTGTGAAAACAAAAGAAGTGAGTTAGCTGATGTTTACTCTATCTCACTATTACTACGAAAATCAATCTCACAAAATATGTTTTTCATATTAGTGATTACCTACTTATATAGAAAATCAAAGATTGTATAAACATGGAAGTTCTCTAATTGATCTTCAAGGTAACTGTGACATATCTTTCTTTTTTTAATGTGCAGCTGTGATTTATCTTTCTTTCCATTTTTTCTTCAATCAAGATCTTCATATATGTGGAAAGATATCCCAATCACATATCCTTTTGCATCCCACACTTTTCATTCTCACTCTTCTTGTTTGAATCATGAATGGCATGATGAATGTACCTCATTAGTTGTCTAAGGTGTTGAATATGGAGTGTTTTAATGATTGGTTTAGCTAACATTCCATCGATCTTGTGAGAACTTCAGTTGATCTATTAATGATAGTTGTTTGTGACCAAAGACTGATTATTCTGTAGGTACAACCAATGAAAAAAAGCATATGAACAATTAGATGTATACATTTTACTTTATTTCCTTTGCTTACCATACCCAAGTTGTAACAAATATTGACAAACACAAAATTTTACCTTAAAAATATTTGTTTAGGACTCTTGGCAATCCAAAAATCACTAATCTAGGCAATCAAATCAGCAGAGGTAGAGGCGCCCCTCTTCCTCTTCCTTGTCGAATCCCATACTAGCAGAATGTTCTTAAACTTGATATCAAGATGAGCATAGCCCTTTTGTGAATACAATTAAGCCCTAAAAGAATCGACTTCGTGAAGCCCTTAACATCACATTCGCCTAATCCACCACCACCACCAGCACTCTTAATGAGATCAGACAGGTTGCCTCCAGAGGCGTGTTTGAACAGGACGCTATACATCATCCTTCCATTATTCACGGTCGTGCATTCGTCTTCATAGTATTAGATAATTTAAGGGCAGCCTTAAAATTGCCTATGAGCCTCCTTCTGTCGCTGAAAAGAATTGGAATCGCCAATCTCTACATACTTGGCGGCGAGAAGTCGAGGAAGATGTAATTGGGAACTACCCAACAATTTTTGTTCTTCAACAATAAGACTGATTGATTTAGTCCATCTATTACTACTACTAGTACTAATACCAATGATTGTTGTGGGTTTTGGTGATCTGGGTTTGGCCAAGTAGATGGTGGTGTTACGAGCGCCCAACGCGATTATGACGGCCCTAAATTCCAATGCAATTCGGGCGCCGCCACATCGCTGGACACATCACTAAAATGCTACATCACTGCACGCTTATCAATGATGGTCCATACATTTTTCCTTTATCCGAAACTTTAGTGAGCCTAACTTAGTGATTTTCGAGTTATTAAGCCATTTAATTCAAAAATTTACAAGTTAGATGTTTACTACAACTTGATAAGTTAATATCAGTTAATTTATTTGAGCAGAAGTTTTAAAACATGCATATAATAAAATTTGATTATGCATCAACAAACAACCTAAAGTGTGGAAACATAGTAAAAATATCATGCATATCGTTTAAGTGGCGGCAAAATATACAAAAGAAGTTAATATGCATGTATCAGGTACATAAGTCATCCACGAAACCCATAAAACAATATATAACCACCTACACAAAATTCGGTGGGGTTCGGTTACCTCAAAGATAGTCGCCTAGTAGTACCTCATTTCCGCGGATCGACTGTGGATTTGGAATTTGCAAGCATTGTCGTTGCCAAATAGCAAAAAACAATGAGAAAATTTCTAATAAGTAAATCAAGAGAATTTCTACCAATATTTAAGAGATTTAATAAAGTGGTTACAATTCATGCTAGTAATTTAAAGGACAGGAAAATAAGTAAATTGCATGAAAATAAGTCGCAACTGAAGCAAAGGGACATGAGTGTAGGCTTACATCGCGCTTAATCAAGGGTTGAAGTTGCTAAATCGAGAAGGCCTGATTGGCGAGTGACTTACACTAGCTCCACACGGTCTAATGAGAGTTATCCGACGGACGGTAGTCAAACTACTGTCTAATCCCTTCGGGAAGGGGTCGATGACAGGAGTAAACTCATCGCCAACCCTTCCGAACCATACATGACATTTTGCAGGACTAACCTCAATTGCGATTGCCAACATATGTACACTTCTCAAGCAAACCCCAGGGTAGCGAGCCCCGAGTGCGAGGATATGTCATGCCCGACCCTATCGACGAGCAACTCAACACTTACAGGAAGAGAGTACAACATGGATAGAAATAATAGCACAAGTTTCAATTGAAAATAAATAGTGATATAAATGATTGCAAGCCAAGATTCTAATGGTTTTACAAACCTTAAGCTATCATAATAACCCTTTAAAATGTCCAGCATACGCCTCGAAGTGCGCACCTGACACCCGAATGTAATCTTCTAAGTCACTGGTGTCCAAATATACAAATTTAAATATATTTAGGTCAAAATAATTGAGTTTATAGTATGTGACCAAAAATAAATATTTAATAGTGGCACACTTTACTGGTTACGCACCCTGTGTCAAAACCCCAAAATTCTCTCAAAACTCTAATTTCTATTAAGATATGGATGAACAATTGACCAAAATTTTGGATAACAACATTGCAAGCATGGCTTTGTCATTGAGTTGTAATATCAAGCATTGCTCTTACTTGTATTCATATCCAATGTACTCACTATTCTATGTATTGTCAATGTTGCTTGTGAAGAGTTGTATGACATGTGATGTATGTGTTACATGTAAACATTGTTTAAGTACATTTATCATCATCACCAAAGGGCTTATACAAAGGGTGTCAACCTCATTGTGAAAACACATTAGGTTGAATGAAGAACTTCTCATTCCAACTCTCTCATTTCTTCTCTTCTCTTTTGTAGTAGTTTGTAGTAGTAGAAGTTCTAAGCCTCCTACTTTCCTTCTCTAATTTTTAGCAAGTCCAACTTAATTTACAACACGTTATCATCACGAGCTTGCTTTTGCACAAAGAGGAGATCTTGAAGTTCAAGAAAGCTTGCTAAGGAAACAAAGCTAGGAAGGCATAACTTTTGTTAATTTAAATAAGTTCAATTTATACCATGTTATCATGGTTGCTTTCTTTTTATTTCATGCATCACTTACATATGCATACTTTATTCATACAATATTCATTATAACGTCACCGGCTACGAAAGTATGCTCTGTAGTTGTGTCTTGTACGATCTTCTACATCAAAAATATAAAGTCAATATGTGATATAACTAGTTTTCTCATTGTACTACAAACGATTAGTTATGCTCTATTCTTGATTTTTATATTGCAAATAGTGCTATGAGTTTGGGTTGATAGTGGGTAAGCCTTTTCCCTGGTAAAACTAAACATTGAAAATGAGACGGGTTATCCCATTCGAGGAGGCATGGTTTTAAGTAGACTTCGTCTCACCACCCAACCTGGAGGTTGTCCCACCAACTCATATAAGTAGTACATTTTGTATATTAATAATCAAGTTGTGAACATTTATTTAATCGTATATTATTTACTTTATTTAAAAGAAAAAAACTATTTACCCAATTTCTTGACATATTTTTCAGACTATGGCACACCTTCAAAAACTTGAATTTGTTGCCCTCGATATCACTAGCAATAATTATTTGCCATGACAACTAGATGCCAAAATACATCTCCAAGCTAAAGACTTGGGAGAAACTATTATAGAAGGAAATGAAACATCAATGCAAGACCATGCGAAAGCGCTGATATTCCTTCGTCATCATCTTCATGAAGGTCTGAAAAGTGAGTATCTCATTATAAAAGATCCTCTCACCTTGTGGTTAAGCTTGAAAGAATGATATGATCACCAAAAGACGGTGATATTTCTAAAAGCTCAAAATGACTGGCTGAATCTTAGGCTACAAGACTTCAAAATAGTTAGTGTTATAACTGCACCATGTTTAATATCACCTCTTGTTTGAGGCTATATGGAGAAAATATATCCGATGAGGAAATGATAGAAAAAACATTCAGTACTTTTCATGCCTCGAATATGTTGTTGCAATAGCAATATCAAGCGCATCAATTTAAAAAGTACTTGAAATTAATTTCTTTTCTCATGGTAGCTGAACAAAATAATGAGCTTCTATTGATGAACCACAACTCTCGTCCAACTCGTTTCGCTTCAATTAATGAAGCAAATGTTGCATCTTATAATGACCATAAAAATAGTCAAGGAAAAAAAATCACGGACGTGGTAAGGGGAAATGATCAATCGATAAAGATCATGGCAAACCCTATTCTAAATTCTGTGGCGATAAAGTCCCAAAATAAATGGAATAGAAGTGAATCCGCTCATAATAAAGGAAAGAATGAAGCTGAAAATGGGCACACTCATAATCGTGACCAACCATGCCACAGGTGTGGTCTGAAGGCCCATTGGGCTTATGTATGCCGCACGCCTAAGCATTTTATTGATCTTTATCAAGTCCCCTTAAAAGAGAAAAGCAAAATAGTTGAGATGAACTTCACTTTCGGAGATGGCTCGTCGGATATTAATTATATGGATGTCCCAAATTTTCACAATGATCCAAACACTAATCTCGATATCTTTAATGATCATATGTAATGTTTTTCAATAATTCTATGCACTAGTTTTTGTTATTCTTTTTAGTTTATATGTACTAGTTTCTTATTATGTAAAAAACATGACTTTTTTCTAATTTGTCAAGGCTTATTTGTATAGATGGATCATCAAATCATGTGTTCAAATCATGAATCAAATAAGAGCGATATATGTCTTGTTGATTGTGCTACAACGCACACAATCCTTAAAAATATATAATATTTCTCTAATGTGAACTTAGTTGAGGCTAATGTTCAAACAATATCTGACATCTCCAATTTGATTAATGGATTTGTAAGAGCAAACATTATTTTGCCTGGGGGAATAACAATTCGTGTTGACAATGTCTTATACTCTATAAAATCCAAAAGGAATTTACTTAGCTTTAAAGATTATTTTACAAAATGGATATCACGTTGAAACCATGAACGAGAATAATAGAGAGTTTCTCTATGTCACACTGGTTTCAAATGGGAAAAAAGAATTGTTAGAAAAGTTCTCAGTTTTATCCTCAAGATTATATTTTACTCATATAAGGCATGTCGAAACGAATGTCGTGTTAAATAAGAAAATTAATGATCCAAAGACATTCATTTGAGGACATGACCTACTTGGTCATCCAAGATCATCAATGATAGTTAAATTGATAGTTAAACCATCCCTAAGTAAAATTGTGCAAGCTGTTCTCAAGGTAAATTGATAGTCAAACTATACTTAAGTGCAATTGTTGTGAAATCTCCAGTTTTCTTAGAACGCATTCGGGGAGACATATGTGGACCTATTCATCCTCACTGTGGACCATTTAGATATTTCATGGTTTTTATATATGCGTCAACTAGGTGGTCACACGTTTGTTTGTTTTCGACCTGTAATGTTGCATTTGCTAGATTTTTAGCACAAATCATTAGGTTAAGAGCACAATTTCTTGACGACCCAATCAAGACCATCCGTCTTGATAATGCTAGTTTTAATCTCAAGTATTTAAAGATTATATCAAACGCATTCAATTAATTGTTAATCATTTAATCATGAGAACTAAGTTACCAACTTTAGTTTGGAGACATGCAGTCCTTCATGCAACATCTATTATTCGTTATAGGCCTACGACATACCATGAACATTCCCTCATGCAACTCATTTTAGGTCAACAACCAAATATTTTACATTTGAAGATTTTTGGGTGTGCAGTGTATGTTCTTATACCACCTCCTAATAGAACTAAAATGGGTCCACAACAAAAACTTGGGATTTATGTTGAATTTAACTCATTGTCCATTATAAGATACCTTGAGCCCCTAATAAGGGATTTATTTACTACATGTTTTGTTGATTGTCACTTTGCTAAAACAATTTTCCCACCATTAGGAGAAACAAGAAGCCAATTCAAAATGAATGATGCGAAATGCATCAACTTTATCATATTATGATCCACGCACAAATCAGTGTGAACTCGAAGTTCAAAATATCATTCACTTGCAATAAATTGCAAATCAATTACCCGATACATTTATTGACGCAAAATGAGTGACAAAATCACATATTACAGCTGTAAATGCTCTTGTAAGAATTGATGTCTATGTGCAACAAAATGCACAAAAATCAACGAAACGCTTAAAACATGAAAGACCAATTGGTTCAAAGTTTACAGTTCCTCGAAAGAGGAAAACAAGAGTAAAAAAATACAAATTAAAATAACATTGAGAAAGCATCAGAATCCTTTGATAAGAATTTGTCAGAATAAGTTGATTCTGACGAGGAACAAGTGCCTCTAGAAAAAGAGTGAAAACATGAAAATAATGAGATCTCAATAAATTATTTAAACTCTAGTAAGATTTGAAATAGAAATAATATTGTTCCAGATGATATATTTATTTTCAATGTGTCCTTTGAAATATGTGAAAATGATGATGATCCAAAATCATGATCAGTGGACGAATGTCGAAAAAAACCTGATAGACAAAAATGGCAAGAGGCTATCCAAGCAGAACTAGACTCATTGAAGAAACGAAAGTTTTTTGGATTGGTTATTCAAACGCCAGATGGCGTAAAACCAGTTGGATATAAATGAGTATTTGTACGAAAGAGAAATGACAAAAATGAGATTACAAGGTACAAAGCAAAACTTGTAGCTCAAGGTTTCTCACAAAAACATGACATTGATTATGAGGAAACATATTCTCCTGTTATAGATACAATCACATTTCCATTCTCGATAAACCTTGCAGTTTCTGAAGGGCTTCTAATGGATGTCGTTACGATATATCTGTACGGATCCTTAGATAGTGAGATATATATATATATATATATATATATATATATATATATATATATATATATATGAGAATCCTTAAAGGATTTGAAATATCCAAAGAAATAAAATCAAAACCTCAAAACATACATTCTATAAAACTACAAAGATCTTTGTACGATTGAAACAATCTGGACAAATGTGGTACAAATGCTTTAGTAATTATTTACTTAAAGAAAGATATGCAAATAACCCATTTTTCCCATGTGTATTTATTAAATTATCATCAACATGATTTGTGATTATTGTTGTATATATTAATGATTTGAATATAGTGGGAAACCATGACGACATCGTTAGAACATCCGAATACTTGAAAAATGAATTCGAGATGAAAGAACTTGGAAAAATAAGATTGTCTTAGTTTGCAAATTGAACATTTTCCAAGTGGAGTACTTGTCCATCAATCAAATTATATTGAAAAGTTATTAAAAAGATTTTATATGGACAAGGTACATCTATTGAGCTCTTCAATGGTTGTCTGATCAATTAAAATGGATAAGGATCTATTTCGACCTCATGAAAGTGATGAAGAGCTACTTGGTCCGGATGTACCATAGTTAAGTGTAATTGGCGCACTTATGTATCTTGCAAATTGTACAAAACCTGAGATTGCTTTTGCTGTCAACCTACTTGTAAGATACAACTTTTCACCAATTCGAAGACATTGGAATGATGTTAAACATGTTTTCCGATATTTTTGAGGAACAAGTGACATGATTATGTTTTACTCGAGATGAATAAAATTGAATCTCTAAGGTTATGCTAATGCTGGATTTTTATTTGATCCTCACATGGCACGTTCTCAAACAAGATATGTATTCACCTGTGGTAATACTGTTGTATCATGGAAGTGAATAAAGCAAACTATGGTTGCTACTTCTTCAAACATTATGAAGTACTTGCAATTCATGAAGCAAGTCGTGAATGTGTATGGTTGAGAAACATGCTTGAACATATTCAAGAATCATGTTGATTGCCTTTAATAAAAGATTCTCCAACCATATTATATGAAGATAATGCAACATGTATCGAACAATTAAGTGAAGGATTCATAAAAGGGAACAGAACAAAACATATTTCACTAAAATTCTTGTATGCACATGAGCTTCAGAAGAATGGTAAAATTGATGTCAAACAAATATGATATAGTGATAATCTTGCTAATTTATTCACAAAAGCCTTACCAAATACGACATTTAATAGGCTTACATATGATATTGACTTGCGTAAACTTTAGGACATTGCAAGTAAAGAAACAGAACAAGTTTCACCCATGCTCACATGAAGAGTTATTGATTAGTGTATTGCACTCTTTTTCCCTTAGCTATAGTTTTATCCCATTGGGTTTTCATAGCAAGGTTTTTAATAAGGCAATCTTAACAATATTTACTCATCTTAAGATTTATGAGAACAGTGTACTCTTTTTCTTTTACTATATTTTTCCCACAGGGTTTTTCTTAGTAGAAGTTTTGACGAGACACATTCTCTCAGCTATTATCATCCAAGGGGGAGTGTTATGATATGGATGAACAATTGACAAAGATTTTGGATAACTACATCGTCAAGCATGTCTTTGTCATTGAGTTGTAATATCAAGCATTGCTTTTAGTACTTGTATTCATATCTAATGTACTCAATATTCCATGTATTGTCAATGTTGCTTGTGAAGAGTTGTATGACATGTGATGTATGTGTTACTTGTAAACATTGTTTAAGTACATTTATCATCATCACCAAAAGCCAATATAAAAGGTGTCAACCTCATTGTAAAAACACACCAAGTTGAATGAAAAACTTCTCATTCCAATTCTTTCATTTCTTCTATTCTCTTTTGTAATAGTTTGTAGTAATAGAAGTTCTAAGCCTCATACTTTCCTTCTCTAGTTTTTAGCAAGTTCCAACTTAATTTACAACAATTTCATATTCTTTTCCATTTTTTATATTTTCCGTATTTTTCTAAAATTATTTATCTATTTTTATCTATTTTCTAAAAAACTTATTTTTGTTTTCTACATTTTTCTTCACTCCCTTACGCACATGCACTAAAGCACTAATTTAATTAGCTTATTAATTTCTTTTATCCAGTAATTGATTTGATGATTTAGGGACCACAAATAGTGTATGCTGCTTTCATTCCAAAATTATTATAAAGTCATCATTAATTTATTTTTATCTAAAATTAATATAATGTATTTCATGAAAAGAAGCTACAATTTATACAAAAAAAATTATATTAAATAACCAAGAAATAATATTTACTATTTCATAAAAAGAGAAAACTCACTCTTACATAGTATATGAAAATTAAAGGGTCCCATTTTATAACTTTGCCCGTGCCCCTAAATACTTTGACCGAGCCTGCCATGACATATATATATATATATATATATATGTATGTATATATATATATATATATATGTATATATGTTTACAAAGTATTTATATCACTTTATTCTTAGCAGGATGATAAAAATGGTATCCTTTAGTTTCCTTAAGAGAACCCACAAATTTATATTTGTCGGGTTTATGAGCTAATTTTTTTGAAAATTGACATTTTACGTAAGCCTCACAACCCCAAATCTTAAGGGTAGTCAAACTAGGTCTCTTCCAATACCATATCTCTTATGGTGTTGTATCAACAACTTTAGAATGGACTCGATTTAATGTGAACACAACAGTTTCCAAGGCATAACACCAAAAGCATATAAAAAGATCAACATGACTCATCATAGATCGAATAAATTCTAATAAAGTCCAATTTCTCATCTCAGAGACACAATTACATTATGGAGTTGTTGGTGGAGTCAACTGTCAAACAATCCCACAGTTTCTAAGATCATCAAATTCTCGGCTTAAGTATTCATCACCTCGATATGATCAAAGTGCTTTAATAGTTTTACCAAGTTTATTTTGCTCTTCATTTTGAAACGTTTGAAATATTTTAAATGACTCAGCTTTATGCTTCATGAGATATACATAACCATATCTGAAGTACTTATAACCTCCTTTAGCCATAGTGTTTGCATGATCACACACACATCAATATATATTACACCCAATAAATCACTTACTTTTTCATTATGTCCAATAAAGAGACTCTTAGTCATCTTGCATAGTAAACAAGAAACACAAGTTTCATATGATTCAAAATCAAACGAATATAAAAGTCCATCTTTATGGAACTTTGAAATGTATTTCTCATTTATGTGGCTAAGGCGACAATGACAAAAGAAGGTTTGATTCAAATCATTTGACATAATTGTTTTTGTGCTTTTGTTAAAAATGAAAGTATATGTGGACTTTTTCATGTTAAGAATATAAAGACCATCACACAAATCAGCATTTGCGTAAACCAAGCATTTTTTAGAAAAAAACACTTATAATTCGCAATAATGAAATTAAAACCATGCAAATCCAAACATAAAACTAAAATGAAGTTTCTGCTCAAGGCAGAGGCATAATAATAATCACCTAAAGATAAAATAAGTCCATTAGACATAATTAAATCATAACATCCCACGTCTAAGGTAGCAACTCTTACTCTATTCCACATGCGTATAACGACCTCCTCTTTCTCCACCTTTCTATGTCTTGCGAGGCCCTGCACATTAATAAAAATATGAGATCCGAATTTGGTATCCAATACCCTTGAATCACTAGTAGATTAGTTAATATCAATAAAAAAATACTTGAAGCGGTAGTCGCAATACTCTTCTTCTTTTTCTTCAGATCTTCCAAGTTAATGTCACAATTTCTAAACCAATTACCAGGAGCATGACAAAAATGACAGTTACCTTCTTTTTATTTAACTTCTAGGGTTGTGAAGTAGAAGCATGTGCCTTGGGCTTGACTTGTGTTGGGGGCATGTGCCTTAGGTCAAACATTATTTCTATTATTGTTTTGGTTAATGAGATAGAGGATTCATTTGTTATTTATTATAATCAGTTTGCATATTTACATTACAATAAGATCAATGGATGTTTATTGAAATATATCCTAAATGTCCCTAGTCAGTTATTATACTAAGATTTATAATGAATTAAGACTAGTGTGAGTCTTGATTGATGGTCATGTGATGATCATGTGCATATGGATACAAATCAAAATCATGAGTACTTATTAGGGAACAATGTACTGGATCGATTCGCTATAAGAACATCACATGGATTAAGTCATATGTGTTACTCATAATAGCTATATCATTTAATCCTTTGAGTTTTGATTACCATAGAGTTCAATATTATGAGCATTGTTGTTTGACGCAATCAAACGTTGTCTTTAACTGGACAATTATAAAAGTTGTGATTGGCTATTATGTGAATAATGGGAGAAGATGTGTAATCAAGATATAGTTTTTCACCCTTGTATAAAAGAGATATCAATGTATCCTTCAATATGATAGACTGATAAATGGCTAAGTCCAAGTGTATTGATAAGATCAATGTTACTTAGATGTTTTCAGTCTACCTTGAGATCGAGACTAGTACGATTGAACATTAAAGATGACACTTCTGTGCCTTATGTTTAATCAAAGACATTGCACGATAAATGTAATATACACTATTGATTAGGTTGTATTGATCTTGATCTTCGTGCAACTTGGGTATGCATAATATCTTGCTAGAGACCGCTTATGACTTCTGTACTAAAAGGGGTTTTGATTTATTGCCAGCATTGCATGAGCCTATTGGGTTGCACACAAAGAACGACTTTGCATGATTTCAAGTGGTCTAGATTAATGAATTTTATGGGATAAAATTCATATCATAAAAGCTTTTACATTTTACTATATTGCTGCTTATTTAAGTAGGGGCATATATGTCATTCATTTGAAAACACTAAATATAATAGTTGTATAAATAGGTGTTTAAGTGAAAGCATAATAGACGTGCAAAAAGAGCTGAAACCCTAAAAATGAATTGTTTTTTCATTTATGGATTTTCATGAGTTTTCTGGACTTTAGGGAGAAAAAAGCATTTTCTAGGTCTCCCAGAGCTACCACTCCAACTCGTGGTCACCGTTCGTATGTGGATTGCTAATGTAGGATGTTCATGTGAATCTCTTGAAGATCAATCAACACAAACAATAAACCAACGTTCAAGGTACGGTTTCAATTATGATAAACAGATCAATGGATTTCGTTTGTGTGACGACCCCTCCATTAACCTTGGGCACTGCCCTACCTAATCCTATCATTAAGCTCTAATCTAGCCACAAAGGACTTAAAAACGTATTAGTCAGCCTTTTCAAACTTATCTCCTCACTAATTATCTTTTCTAATAAGCATTATTCAGGGGAAGTCTTAACAAATTAGTGGAAGCTAATAACATAAATCCTAAGTATGTGAAAAATTGAAAACAAATATCACATGCATATATATATAATAAAACGACGAGAATAATAAATCGACATGTGCCTTCTCGGGTAACTATCTCACAACCCATATATACAACCCCGAAAGTATATAACAAACATATATAAGTCATACAACAAAATCTTAACTTACAATGTCAGAAATAACAGTACTCGAGATACTTAGGCTAGTCCCCGATCGTCTTTATGTCTGGTCTACTACTCAATGGATTTGCACCTACCGTCATAAAAAAGGCAGTGAGTACAGTAAAGAAGAAAGTAACTCTAAGAGACATTTATCTATATTTCCAAACACAACAAAAAATATACCTAACAATACATATATCCACTTCACATCAACAATATTGAAACACAAACACATTGCCAAACATTACAATTAAACAATGTGACATTAATAGAACCATTAAACATGAACTAAATTCAATAAATTGTGTCTATAACCCTTTAGCCCATATATCACCCTCTTGGCCATATAGACCTTGGGTAGTCACTTTTTCAGTAGTGCACGTAGGTAATATCCTTATTAGTTGTGAAACACAACTTATCGACCTCATTTAATAGGTCAGCACACATAGTACTTTGGTATTGCCCTAATTGGTCACTATTTAACTATTTCATCAACCTCATATAGTAGGTATGTAACATTAACTAATAAGTATACCGACATCCCCAAGTCTCATACCACGTGTGTCGCGTATATTCCAAAACAACTCATGAATTCTAAGCACATACTTTAACTTATCAACAATCATATATCAAAACAAGAGACACAATTCGTATTACTAAGAATACATCAAGCATAACCATACAATCACTATAAAAATGAAGCAACATCAATAAACGAAATGGAGAGAAATATCTCAATCAGCTTACTTACAATCCATGTAAAGTTCTCAGGCTAATCCAGCCTTCTGACACCCCGTATCTCACCAACAACCTTTCTTGACTCTTCTCTAGTTTCCTAAGATTAATTAAGGTGTTTTAGGACTTATACAAATTATTAAAGTTGGATTGAATAAATTAGCCCCCAATCTCATAGCTTTTGCTAAAAAAAAATCATTCAAGAACACCTAAAACTTCAAAGCCCCATAATTTTTTCAATTGAAATCGAAATTCATATTTTCTTGATAGAATTTTTTTTTTGGTTTTTCACGAGGAATCCAAATCTATCATCAAATCTTAAAGATTATTTTATTTACCCTCTAAAATTAAGTAAAAATCAGAACTGAAGTAAAACTTTAAATTTTTTTAACAAATTTATACAAATTGATAGTGCTCACTTGCTTACCTAGTTGTATACCACTTCAATCTTGATTAATCCCTCATAAATTCACCAAAACCCTTCATAACCTTTAATTTTCTTTTTCAGATCTTCTTCTCTCTTATTTTGATAAAATAAAATGGGTTTTGCATGTTGATCTCATTAAATCTTATATATATATATATATATATATATATATATGTAGATAAGATTAAATCATAGCCATTGATCTTAATGTATACACGCATCTCGAGGCTAATATAATGGCCACATCTAGATTCTAAATCTATTAACTCTCCACTAACTCACTCTTGGTAACACCAATTCATAACTTAATTGACTTGTGATGTGTCCATACGTATCTCGAAGAACATCGATGACTAATATTTTATTTAACTAACTTAGGCTTCATTAATGTAAATCAAACTATAACCACATATAATTAGCTATTTAAGGCATAATAACTTAATCTAAACTTACCCCATCACTCTTTGCCCCAGTCTCATACCGACAAGCATCTTGAGGCGCGTCCTCACTCACTTCGCGACAACTATATACAAGTAAGAGTGACGTAATAAGTCTGCACATATACATTACACTAGGAATACACTACAATAAATCTAACATATTTGTCGGTCCTCACGCCGAGTATTAGGATTGTGTACCCATTCTCGGACATGTCATGGATCGGTAACCCTAATTAAAAAATAATTTACTATTAATAAATTATAGGTCGTTACACTTTGATCCTATTGGGGTTTTAAAAAGAAAATCTAAAACTCCACTGCATTTTCAAACTCCAAAACCAGGCTTTATGACAGACACAATAACAGCCTTAGCAACTTTAACCTTGCATTTGTCTTTCTTCTTCATAGCCTTTTACTTTTGGACCATCAACATATTGGTATAGAGTTTCTCGATATTCTATTCAATAGTTTTAAGCATCAAATGCAACTTTGAATGAGATTTCTCCACATTTTCATATTATAGCTCATCACAAATTGTGACTAAAAATTTGGCAATGAATCAGGATCATATCTGTAGCCAACTCTTCGCTAATGGAAATCCAAGTCTATATGTAATGACCCATATTTTTAATTTGATAATTAATTGCTAATTAAGAGTTATTAGTAGTCCAAAACCAGAGCAAGAATCTCGGTTAGTCGAATTGCTCAAATATTTATAAAAAAAAATAATAATTATATATGGCGTGCTATTGCGTGTAAGATACGGTATCTTGATAAATTCAATTTAATTGAATTAAATGCTCAGTGTGGTAGAGACCACATGTTATCGATAAAACATGGCTAAGTGTATGGTCCAAACAAGACCTTGTGTGCTTTAAACGAGTATTTGTTAGTCACTCAAGTCCCCAAGGGAATAACTACAAATTGTGAGCATTCGGATCTAAAAGTCAGATTGAGTGATGGACCACATATCTCGATGCCACATGATTTGACAAGGTAGTGAATGAGTGAGATTCACTAAAAATATATATATATATATATATATATATAAAGGGAATCAAATCCCCAAAGGGAGCTCGCGGCCAAGATCGCGAGGGGAGACGAAGGAAGGCACAACGACTCCGATAGCGGTATAGCTCGAATGGTGGATGGCGGCGGCACAACTTCAGCAGTGGACGGCAACTGCACACCTCTGGTGCACTAGCTTCGAAAGAAAGAACAATTGAGAAAATGAAAGAAAGAACAAGAGATATCTACCTAGAGATTTGAAAAGAGATGAGTTCTTGCTCTAAGATTGTGGAAAGTGTGTAGGTATATGCTAGATTTAAACTCTTAAACGAGATTTGGAGTAGAAAACTCTATTAAAGACTAGGTACGACTCCAACTCTTGTAAAATCATGTTCTAATTTTAATTTGGTTTAAAATGGTTGTGTCGTTGTTGAATTGTGTTAAACAAGCAATTTCTTAGTATTTGATTGCGATGGAACTTGATTTTTATAGGTTATTTGTCCTTGTGAATGATTCAAGTAGGTTTGATCAAATTGTGGTTAATTTGTCTTAGTTTGATAAAATCATTTTTGAACAACCTATCAAGTGTTTGACAAAATGCCTCAAAATGAGTCTAATTGCTTACTTTCAAGTTTTGAAATAGTTTAGATGATTTGCATTGAATTTGGTAAAACCCTTTTGAATCACATGAAAGGTGTTTAATGAAATGCCTTAAATGAGCCTTACTTATTTCTTTTAAACTTTAATGTAAGGACTTGCGATTGATAGTGGTAAATCTTGAATTCTTATTGATTTCTATGGATATTTTGGCAAAGAAATGTGATAAGTCAGTATTTATAGATTTTTAGTAGTCTATTTTAGTATATTTAATTATTAAAAGTATTTAAAATATATATTTAATTATATTTTTGGTCAATTTTAGATGAAACAGAGTGCGCGGTTGAATTCGTGGCAGAAAAATACTTAAAATGGAGTATTTACTTACAATGATCGGATGCCGGACAATTTGTCTCGAAATACGCGTTGCACGGTAGGTCGAATAGCCGACATTATGTTTCAACCAATCAGAAGATGACACGTAAGCGCTTCGCAACACGGTAAGTGCCACGTGTCGCTCGCGTATTAGTCCACGTAGCGTCAACAGCCAGCGCGACCAATCACGAGCCTCCACGTCAGCACCGCAAGGCCACGTCACACGCCGCCTTATTTTCTCATTGTTTCAGCTATCATCGATCGCATCGAGATGCGTTCCCACACAAACTCCCAGAAATTCGCAAGAGTCATGCGATTTCTCTCCCGTCAGCGCGCTTCCACGTGGCGTTCTATCATTGGCCAGACGCATCACAAGCAAGGGCGAATCAGATCAAGTCACGTGGCGCTGACTCAGCCAAACACACAGCAAGCACCACAGATTTCGGTGAATGGCACGGCGACAAATCAGCAAGTCGTCAGTGGCGGTCCAATCCCGTTGAGACACGTGGCGCTGCAACAGAAAAACAGCGAATCACGCTGTGACACATGGCAGAATCCGAATTTTGATCTAAAAACACCCCTACGATGCTCCTCGACGCACGAGTCACGTTCAGAACCCCTAAAATTAGTATCCGAGTCCAATTTGGAGTACTTTTATATATTAGGAACATAGGTATTATTAGAAGAGGAATCAATTAGTATTTTTTAGAGATCAATTATTAGTTTTTAGTATAGATTTTTGAAGATGATGTCCACTAATCAATTTCTTGCCTAAGTCGAAGGGGAAGCAAGTCGGAATTATGAATTCAAAGCATATTATGTGAGATCTTTTATTTTATTATTTAATTAATTTAATTTCTCATATTTCATCGTTGTTGATTTAATTATTATGATTTAGATCTATGGTATGTATGAGGCATGTGCATGCTCTTAAATTGACAATCTATTGTTATTTGAAATATTAGTATCTGTGTAATTGTGCTTTTAGATCAATAAAGTAACATACATTCACTCGTTTACCGTAAAATCCTTTCGGTTTTTTAGTGTACAACAATTGAATCTAGGTTAAATCGGTAGTGGTTGCGACCCGATTATTTAGGATTAGTGTTCCCATAGATCTATATTATTGCGGTTAGTGTGTTAAACCTGATTGGCGGATGTCTAGGGTTATATATTAATTAGGGAAATAGTTAGTGGCGGACGTCCTGGCTATCGAGATTATGGGAACTAGGAATTTCTGGCGGATGTCGATTTTCTATAGCTAATCTAGGAGAATTTAAATTAATAATATTTTTGGGTAAGATTGAAGACCATGATTGCTATTGGATCTTGATTCTGATTTATAGAACTGGAGATTTAGGTGTTATTTAGGCATTAATTAGGTGTTAATTGATTATTAATTAATTATTTTAATAATTAGTTAGTTGTTTTATTTTATTTAGTTTAGTTAAATTGGTTAGTTTAATTAATATTTATTTTATTTTAACCTGAGAAAGACAATCAGTCTCTGTTGGATTGACCATTTGCCACTATTCTACAAAATAGTTGGTTTATGAAACTTTACTTTATTGACGTGTTCGGCAAGCGTCAATTTTTGGCACCATTGCCGGGGATTGGTATATTTCTTTCTTTGGTTTATTGTTATTGTTATTTTTATTTATTTATTTATTTTCTTTATTTTTTTATTTTGTCTATCTAGTTCATTGCTCTTAACATGTATCTAGACAATATCTCGAGTTCCACTGACCAAAAACTTGACCGAATAATTTCTATAATGGAACATCTCCTCTCCTCTGGTGAAGTGCAAGTCAACCCCGCGATGGACTTCTCCTACCTCCATAATTATGGTCGATATGAAGACTCACATTATTATAATGTGAATGGGGTAGGTATGCCACATAATAGATATCAATATTTTAACATGAATTCTTTTGTGCAACAGGTTGAGGTTTGCGAAATTTGTGGAGACTATTCTCATTCCGTACATAATTGTCCATATCATCCACAGTATGAAATTATCACCATTTTAACTATGCATCGCCACAACCATACTTCTCTGGATTCATGTCACACTCACAGGTTCCTCAACATGAAGGAAGTCAACAGTTTCATCAAAGTCTCTCATTGGAAGATATATTGATGCAAATGATAGAAAGTGTGGAAGACTGTCGACGAGTTTGTCATAACATACGAAAACTTGATTTTAGTTGTCCAGGCTCGAAGGACTTGGTAACTGACTTAGATCAATATATTGCCAGTCATCAAAGAAAATTTGATGAAGCAGAGTTGTGTAGTACACAACCAACTTTTAACCCAGAGGAGGATGTGAGCGTTGATACGTTGACAAATCTTGAGGTGAAAGAGGATACACAGATGGAAGACTATTTGATAGACACATCCAAAGAATGTGAAGTCTTTCAAATTGAGCCAGAGATTATCATTGCATTAAATGAGGGAGAAGATGAGATGAACATTGATGTCAATTCAGACAAACCGGAGATGCCGCAAATAGAGAGCGAGGAAGACCAACCTCTGGTGTTGGTGCAACCACCCACCCTCCCATGCACATTTGGTACACCTTATAAGAGGGTGAAAGTAAGGGAGCGTTTGCAGATCTTCTACAATGTCGACACCTTTGTGTTGGACGAGCCTGATACGATAGATTCTTTTGTGTTGGAAGTCCCGAATGAGCTCTTAAATTTGAATGAGGGCATGCATGCTTCATTGCCCAAATACGTAGATGCGCCATTCGTTGTTGACATCTCTAAAGGAGAGGGCATCACGTGACCAGTCATGCTGAGTCTAGCCAAAGACTTTAAAGAAAGGCGGCTCATTCGGAGGTAGCCCAAATTTGTTTTTCTTTTATTTTATTTATTTCTTGCATTTATTTTAGTTTTATTTCGGTTTTAGTTTTTTTATTATTTTTTTAATAGCACTCTAATTTGGTTTCTTTATTTTTAAAGGTGGTGGAGGGTTGGAGCGTTGAGTTTTATCGGTTTGACTTTGGATTATATTTTTAGTATAATTTGAGCATTATTTTTTAGGACTTAAAATGTTTATAGGATTTTAGGTGTTTTGACACTTGGTTGGGACATACCTGACTTAAGTCGCTGCATTAGTGGCAGATTTTTAGTAGACCCAAAACCTTAAATCTCATTCCATCATCTTGTTGATTTTACCCTTAGTTGACAGACTTCGGGCTCGCAAGACTTGATTGGATTTTTCTTCAGTTAGCTCCTATGTTTACTAGTTTTTGCTTTTCTTATGATTGTTCTTTTATAGTTTCCTTAGTCGCCCACACAAGAGAGATTTAGTGCATTCACTATTTTTTAGAAACTTTATATTATGCATGACTTTGTATCATTTCCTTCCTTTTATTTTTATCATATTCTTTCACCATCTTGTTTGTTTTATATGTGTGAATCTCTTGACTTGTTTTGAACCTTGAGGACAAGGTTTGGAATAAGTTTGGGGGTGTTTTAGGGATTATGGATTGTTTTGGATGGATTCTATTGCGAAAGACTGCAGGTGAGATCGTTTAAAAAAAAATTTTATGCAGTTATATGCAGATATTGGATGGTAGTGGTGGTGTTTTATATCATTTCTTTCATTTCTTTTCTATTCATATTCCTTTCTCATTTCATTAGGAATTGATACACTTTCATGTATATATTTTGTATGTTTTATTTATTTTAGAGTCACCCGAAACTTTGTTCATGCCTTTGGTTGTGGATGAGTAAATCACGGTTGCCTTTTTGACTTGAAACTTAGAGAGAATTAGGAGAAACAATTAATCAAGTTCGTAGCTCAACATTTTTATGATTTCATGATTAGAGACTTAGATTATGGTTCAATTTAGTGCTAGATAACGAAAATGAGTAAATGGTCAAATTTATGCAAGTTATATTATTTTAACCCACATGGAGGATTTGCTTGATTATAGTGAAAGTGAGAAGTACTAACAGGAGTATTCTTAGTGTAGAGCATCCCACAGGTTTCCATAGGAAATGGGGTAGGGAAACTTGTGGTGGGAAAAAGTGAGAAAATCGGTCCATAGGAAATGGAGCAAGGACCGTATTAATTGAAAAAACAAAAAAAAATTGGAGAAGAAATAAAATAAAATAAATATGAAAAAAATGAATAATGGCGCACGTTGTAAAACTCCTCAAATAAAAGATTTAGTTCGAGTGCTTTCACTATAATAAGTGAAATTTGAACTTGCGTGGTTTAATTGTATAGACCAATAAAACTTGTGATTAGTTGATGGTTTTTGTATTGACCGATTCTATGTTTTGAAAGTGAGATCTTAATTGTGTTTGACTTGCGAGACTTGACATATCATAACTCTGAAATTTTCTGAGTTACTTGTTAATTTGGTGACTATGTAAATTAAAGGAACTCCATGAATTTGGGTCGGGTATAGGATTACTTGAGTCAATATTATTATATTAGGAGTCTAGTTTAGTTTGTGTTATCATTTACACATTTGCTCGGGACGTGCAAAGTCTTAAGTTTGGGGGTATTTGATAAGTCAGTATTTATAGGTTTTTAGTAGTCTATTTTAGTATATTTAATTATTAAAAGTATTTAAAATATATATTTAATTATATTTTTGGTCAATTTTAGGTGAAACAGAGTGCACGGTTGAATTTGTGGCTAGAAAATACTCAAAATGGAGTATTTACTTGCAGTGATCGATGTCGAACAGTTTGTCTCGAAATGCGAGTTGCGCGGTAGGTCGAACAGCTGACAGTATGTTTCAACCAATCAGAAGATGACACGTCAACGCACTTCCATGTGGCCTTCTATCATTGGCCAGATGCGACACAAGAAAGGGTTCCGCGAATCAAATCAAGTCACGTGGCGCTGACTCAGCCAAACACATAGCAAGCACCACAGATTTCGGTGAATCGCACGACGACAAATCAGCGAGTCGTCGGCGGCAGTCCAATCCCGTTGAGACACGTGGTGCGACAACAGAAAAACAGCGAATCACGCTGTGACACATGGTAAAATCCGAGTTTTGATCTAAAAACACCCCTACGATGCTCCTCGACGCATGAGTCACGTCCAGAACCCCTAAAATTAGTATATGAGTCCAATTTGGAGTACTTTTATATATTAGGAACATAGGTATTATTAGAAGAGGAATCAATTAGTCTTTTTTAGAGATCAATTATTAGTTTTTAGTATAGATTTTTGAAGATGATGTCTGGCTAATCAATTTCTGGCCTAAGTCGAAGGGGAAGCAAGTCAGAATTATGGATTCAAAGCATATTATGCGAGATCTTTTATTTTATTATTTGATTAATTTAATTTCTCATATTTCATTGTTGTTGATTTAATTATTATGATTTAGATCTATGGTATGTATGAGGCATGTGCATGCTTTTAGATTGACAATCTATTGTTATTTGGAATATTAGTATCCGTGTAATTGTGCTTTTATACCAATAAAGTAACAAACATTCACCCGTTTGCCGTAAAATCCTTTTGGTTCTTGAGTGTACAACAATTGAATCTAGGTTAAATCGATAGCGGTTGCGACCCGGTTATTTAGGATTAGTGTTCCCATATATCTATATTATTGCGGTTAGTGTGTTAAACCTAATTCGTGTATGTCTAGGGTTATACATTAATTAGGGAAATAGTTAGTGGCGGACGTCCTGACTATCGAGATTAGGGGAACTATGAATTTCTGACGGATGTCGATTTTCTATAGCTAATCTAGGAGAATTGAAATTAATAATTATTTTGGGAAAGATTGAAGATCATGATTGCTATTGGATCTTGATTCTGATTTGTGGAACTGGAGATTCAGGTGTTATTTAGGCATTAATTAGGTGTTAATTGATTATTAATTATTTATTTTAATAATTAATTAGTTGTTTTATTTTATTTAGTTTAGTTAAATTGGTTAGTTTAATTAATATGTAATTTAAAACCCAATTTTTTTTTGTTGTTTTAACCTGAGAAAGACAATCAGTCTCTGTGGGATCGACCATTTGCCACTATTCTACAAAATAGTTGGTTTAAGAAACTTTACTTATTGACATGTTCGGCGCGCGTCAAAATGAGTTGTGGAACTCCAATAGAGTTATATAAACTTTGATTTTGTTTTAAACACACGGTTAGTCTAATTTAGCTTTGAAAATGTCTTGCATTAGTAATGTTTATTGTAGAATGAACATGGTGAATGCATTGCCATATTCGCTATGAATTTATTTCTACTCACAAAAAGCTTTTAGCCCTTATTGATGATTTGGAGTTATTTCAAAGTCTTGTAAATGATTTTTAAAAGGGATGCATTCCAAATATTTGTTGAAATGTCCAAAAAGGGAATATGAATTATATTTTTTAAACGAGCTTTTAAGCTGTTTGGTCCTACTTTTATTCTAACATCTAAATAAAGTGGAATTTGATGGTTTTCGAGTCACAGTGACTTTTGAGTTCAATTTATTTGAGGTAAGTTGCATTGGTTCGTTGTTCATGGTCTGAAGTATGACGACTCGATTGTAATAATAATGTGATCAACTTACATTGATTATGTATATCATCCTTAAGGAAAGGTGTATTGCACTTAGTGTACTTAGTCAAATTTACTCTATTGCTAAGAAAATTCCATTTTCATTGATTTTAAACTAAACTATTCTATTCTAATAAAACAATGTAAATACTTGTATTTTTATATTAAGAAGATCTTAGTTCCCAACTTTACCTAGATAATGAATAACTATGTTTTTCAACTCACTTCCTTCATCTTTATTATATGTGTGTAATGCTTGATTAGAATAAAGAAATTTCCTTCAAATCCACTTTAACCCACTGTTGTGACGAAAAAGATTATAATGTGCCAACTAGAACTCCACCTATCGGTGTGAATAATGTAAGCTCCACATTACTTTAAGTTCCAAATCTTTAGATTCATAACCAATTAAGTTTACTATTCGTGCCTCTCTAAGCAATAACTATCTATCGATGTTATATATTTTATGGTTGTATCGTCCATATCCAGCTTAAAAGCTCTAATGGTCACGGTAACTCGTAACCTCTAATCAAGAAACACGTGATCAAGATGTTCATAGCATTACACATAGAATCAATACAAATTCTAATTATTGCACTCTTATCTTTAAAATTCAATCATAACTACTTTAGCATAGCATTCATACCATATGATCCATTGATTCCTAAGATTAATAAACCACTCTCTCATCATTGAAATAAACATGTGCATTATGATATTCATTGCAATCAAAGATTAAACTAAATAACTTTAATTAAATCAAAGAAACAATACCGATAACCACGCATGAGTCTTCAATGTCTTCTCGTCTACAATCTTCTTAATACTCAAGAACAAAGTAAACTATGATATTATATATTGCTGGCTTAAAAACTATTGTAAACTGTGATAATCGGTTGCTCTTATTGATTATTGGTGAGTTTACCACATTTTAAACCTATTTATACTCCTAACACACTTTAGAATACTATTAGACACCCTAATAGACAGCTCCAAATGAAATAGAAATCTAAACTTTCTATTTTCAACATCTCGGTGTTGTCCATAAGTGATCCGGCATTGTCTATGTATAGCCACATCGCCGCCACAGCTTCGGCCTTTTTGTGTGCATTTTCTCCTCTCAGTAGGCTTGGCACTCTGCTTAGTCCATCCCGTCATTGTCCTTATGTTCCCTCGATGCCGCCACTGCGCCAACACTGTTAATCAATTTTTTTCTCCTCACGCATTCTCCACGCTTTGCCCGCTGACACTTGTCGAGCGTGCACATTAAATTTTGTGTATTTATAACTTAAAGTAGTGATAAGTGGGATATTGTCTCCATAGGGATTTTGCAAACTTCTCAGGAAAGTGAGTTTTTATTATTTTTAATGTAGTTAATCTAATTAAACAAGAATTGAAATATTAAATAACTAAAAACTATAACTACTCACTTAATTAACCAAATTAACAAAACTAATTCGAACAATTTAATGCAAACTTAATTAAACAAAATTCAAATTCAATATAATATAAATATCTAAACAAACCCCTACTAAACAATGTAATATACTTGGATTGCATTTAAGCACTAGAACATAATATTACTTCATAACTTAATTATAATTATATCACATGGAATCTAGGAATCATTAAATCATAATTCATAATAGGTTTATAGCTTTTAGCCAACCATCGATTTTTCTATATCCAATGAAAAAGTCATATTCTTATCATTGTAGATCTACCTATTAGATAAAATACTATACCATAGAAATATGATAGCATTAGCACTCAATGAAAATAATGCTTAATCTAAATCAAATATAAATCAGAATATGCTGATAAATAAATAACTTAGAACACAATCACCTAGAACACCCACTTGAAAAAAAAAGCCTAATAGATTAATCCTAGTTACTTCTTCTATAATTGTTGTTAATAATCATGAACATAGATTTAGAATATCAAATATCATAATACATATTGCGCACTATGTATACAATATCAATACTCATTAGTTGTAATACACAAAAATAACTTATTAAATATGTGATTGATGTGTATGAATAGATTAAAAGCATTACGTTTATGATTCCTTAATTATAACTAACATGCAATCCAAAGTATATATATATATATATATATTTAGGGTTTGTTTAGATTAACAAAATACTCACTCATACTGAAAATAAATATTGCAATAATATAATTGAAAGATATAATTAAATAAATAAATACTTAATAAACAAATCAAAGCTTCAATATAGCTTCAAACATAAAACTCAACAATAACTAAACAATGGCTCTCATAAATTTGTTAAGAGAAAAGAGGGCACTTAATTTTGAACCCCTAAGGTCCTATTTATAGTTTCCTAATATAAACATATAATAGATATTAATCTAAAAAACTTGTAACTGACCTCAACGATTTGTCAGTGATTCCTAAGTTGTAAACAAATCTCTAAGTTAATCATTGGAATTAGCTCTCTGTGCTCTACCGATTCATTTGGAGATTTCTAGTGTATTTTCCAAATCGCTGGGAAATCGCTAGTACTTCTCTGGTGCTGATTTAGGCAACGGTTCCTAGTGTATTTCCTAGCTAATCGTTGACTTTTTGTTGCACTATACTGCACCTTTTGTTGCACTTTTTCCTGCACTTAACCAAATTCTTCACTTTTAATCCCATTTTCTTCCATTTTCTTCACCTTTTCTTATTAAATCCTGAAATCATAAAAATAAGAGAATATCCAATGTAATATCATCATTTATATCTAAAATCAACCTAAATTACACTATATATAAAATACGTCTAATTGTTGACTTATCAAATACCCTCAAACGCAGCACTTTGTCATCACAAGCAAAATAATGCTCTTAATCATATTCTATTTTCATTCTTTATATATCGATTTCAATCTAATTCACTTTAACTTTAAATAATTGAAGTTTTAAATAGAAGTGATTTTCAAATAGAACATACTACCCACAAGTAAATGGAAGTTATGATAAAATAGAATAATTTAGACAAAATGAAACATCCTATAATGATAACTCAACTAACTAATGCAACACCCATTAGAACTTAAAGCTCAATACCAAGGCTACTGCACAACATATGATTTCTCAATCTCCACTGACAAGCATCAAGCTTACGATGTGTGACATCCGATCATCGACCTGACTGGACTTGCCCGATCCAGCCGGATTGGAGGCCCAAACTTGGTTCGGCCGGTTGACGTGGCTATGCTCGACGGTAGTGTACCATAAAAAATAAAATAATATTTTTGGTGTGCAAAATATTTAATAAATAATTAGATAATTATAAATACGCGTGACACAAGATAAAGCGAGGCATGGGTTTCGCCTAAGGATACAAATAAGGGGGGGGGGAATACATAACTTAGGCTAGAATCATGATCTACAGGTAACTTGATTTAATTTGGCCTAAGTGGTGTATTAAACTTGATTAATATGCATATGTTATTATTGTAAATATAATGAAATTTAACGACAACTTTTAAATTTTTCGAATTAGACTTGCAAGTAATTAATTAAAAAGTCATAGACAAAATGAGAAATGTCTTATGACATGTGTAGGTGGACTAATAGAAAATAAGGTGCATGTTATGTGTTATGCAAAAAAGGATAAGCGGTAGTTTGATTTTGACCAACGGAATGTGATGACTTAAATGTGAGCTTTTGATTCATCTAAAGATTTGTGATTGGGGTGAGATTTAAAGTCAATGACTATATAAGTTTCATAATTTCTTATTCAACACGCAAAATAAATCCAACACCATTAGAGAACTAGTGAGGAAATTCGGAGATCAAAGATGTAGAAAAAAATCTTGCATTTGTTGTTGGGACTTTTGAAGATCCAAGAAGGTTGATGCTAGAGAATATGAATTTAACTTGGTGGAGCTCATAAAACGAAAGGAGACAACTCCATTAAAGCTCTTGATATATTTTCCTAGCCTATTCTTTACAAAAATTATGTTCCAAGTTATTTTTATTTATGAGTTTTGGTGCATGTGGGTTCATAAGAGTAGATCAACCCTTAATTAGTGAAAATCCCTTGATGGGATCATTGTGGAGATTTTTATGATTGATAAGTTATGTTATGTGAAGAAGAATATGAATAGTAACTTTACTTAATGGTACTTGGATATTTATTGCATGAGATTTGAGTATAAATAATTGCATGATGATGTCAGAACTAAATGAAGTTGTTTTTAAGCCAATGGACTAAATTTGAGGTGATTTGAGTGCTTTTATACTCAATCAAAAGCTTTAGAGTTGCATAAAAGTCATTCTATGTATTTTTTAGCAGACTCAAAAGAGGATAAATCTCTTATATGCTCGATGATATTAAAACTGTTATTTTTTTTCAGCTTGCTCAATAGAAATAAAAGTATTATGGATTTTCAAGCTTGCATATTCGGATTAAGACTATTTGACTTAATTTGAGTTTGTTCAATGTTTAAATGTTATTATTTTAAAGCATGTTGAACGTTATTATTTAGAGCATATAAAATGTTATAATTAAGCAGACTCAAAGATAGCTTGAAGCAGCTTAATTGAAACAGTTAGCTAAACTATAATTACTCACAAATATTCAAATAAGATCCTAATACAACTAAGTTAATACAAAACGATAGCAAGAACTGAGAGAACTAATGTTGGGTATCGAATGCGCATTTTGAGGCGAGTGGTGGCCTAAACGCATGATACCATGATACTAAAAGTTACAAATTTAATAAAAGTTTGGGAGTTTTCACAAGACATGTGTACGAGGTTCTAAGGGTTTTGGGACCTTGATTTACATACTAACACCGACGTATATGGCTAGGTCTCGATGACGACTTGGGGCTGACATCGACACACACCACAAGGTACATGACATGCAGTCGAGTTTCGGCACGCTGCACATGAGGTTTGTGAACACTGAGAATTTATGAAATTTATTATGCGTTATATTATGATCACATAACTTAGGTGTGCACGGCATCAAAATTATTTGTGGTCATGCATATAGACATAACGACCTACAGGGCTCGTCTTTGAGAATAGGGTAGCTTTGATGGGGAAGAGACTCCCTCTCCAGCCAGTCTAGCAACTTTGAGGGATGACTATACGACGATATTCTACCCTCCAGCCAGTATGATAGTTGGAGGAGATTTTCGCCCTCTGGCCTTTCCTACGATGGAGTTAGAGTATGTCGATGTCGCTTAGTTCACGAATTCGCGTAACGGGACCTCTCGCGATCGTCGATGCTGAATGTTGTCGGTTCGACGGGATTCAGGCTAGGTCCTTGCATATGAGGTTCATAGAATCGCCTGTTCATACTAGAAAAGGATTGAATCATGTTTAGTTCCTACAATTTACTTATATTATTCCTTGTTGAATTACATTATGTTGTAACATTTATAAAACCATGTTGTTCACTTACTAGGGGCATTTTTGGAAGCCGGATCCATCCTCCAGTGATCGAGGGAAAGGGCATGGCGCACAAGTGAGGTGACAACTTCAGACTGCCCTGATCTTCACTGTATGAGTGATCTTTTTTATGTATCTGTTTTGTTTTATATATCGAACTTATATTTTTGTTCATACATGGATTATGAGATACCTTTGGACATATTCCTCGACTTGGGTTTACGGTACTAATGATATGATAGGTGTTTTTCCCCATTTAGGTTCCCGTTTACTTTTTAGTATTTTATTATATGTTCACTGAGTTTTGCGCACACTTAAATTTAACTTAATTTTAAAAGAATGGATAAGCGGGTCTGAAATGTCTTTTGGGGTCAATGGTTTGACCAGGCACATCAGGAAATAGTTTGGGCCGATCAGACTGTCCGTTCACGGTATGGGTGCTGACACGATAACTAGTATAGAATCTCAAAACATAAAAAGTACAAGATTATCTTAATTTTAGAAAATAATTTATAAATAACACCACAATCAAAATCAATAGGAGTTTTGCCAAGATATCAACGAATATATTGTTTAAAACGTGTTAGACAAAAAAATACTTTACTCAACCTTAGCTTCAAGCACTCGAGCTAAATCTTTTATTTGAAGAGTTTAAGAACATCCACCTTTTTCATCACTCATTTTTTTCTACTTCATCCTAATTATTATTTTTTTCTCTTATATATATTTCCATTTGACTTTTGAGTCCCTACTCCATTTCCTATGGATATTCTTACATTTCTCCATTATAGATTCTCTGCTCCATTTCTTATGGCACCTATAGGACTCTATAGAAATTCATTGGTTTCTAACCTATTTCTTCTTTCAATTGTGGCATAATAACTTTCTATATATATATATATTATATATACTATATAAATATTTAATCAATAGCATTTGTATCACAAGATTCTTAGAAGTCTGCCTTGTTCATCTTGCACTATTATTTCAATCTTCTACCCATTCTCATGACTAACACAAGGAAATTAATCCAGTGTATACATCAATTAGTAAAGTTAATAAAAAAAATGGTATACAAATTGATTCTTTTGATCATAGAATTCACTTGGGTAATAAAAATATCACTTCAATTAAAAAAGATTTTCATTATATATTCATTTTTATTCTTTTCCTAACTAAAAATAAAGAAAAATGAAATTTATACTTATTTGAATTCAAAAGAAATTCAAAAATCTCCATCAACTCACTTAAATATCGGATCAAAAGTTTGAACTTTGCATCAATTCTGAACTTACATTCTACCTTTCTTTCTTTCTTTCTTTCCTTGCTATTGCTATTACTATTGCTATGATTTACCTAAAACACCCCCAAACTGATTCTAAACATGCTCCTCGAGGTTTAAGAAATAAGTCGAATTTCTAACAAAATAAATATACCTTGTGAAGCATAAACAAATTGATATAATCATAAATTGGATAATAAATATAAGAATAAATTCAATATATAAAAACAATCGTTCGTAAATAATTCAAGCCATGTGATATACAAACACA
Organism: Stephania yunnanensis; assembly: GCA_039657365.1. Classification (NCBI taxonomy): domain Eukaryota; kingdom Viridiplantae; phylum Streptophyta; class Magnoliopsida; order Ranunculales; family Menispermaceae; genus Stephania; species Stephania yunnanensis. Next base: position 41,297,050 of record CM077590.1, on the reverse strand, counting down.
AAAACCCTCAAACTCATTTAATACTTAGTCTCAAATTAATTTGCGTATAAAATCCAATTCATTTGTCAAATACTAAAAATAGTTCAAAAATTCGATATCAATAAACAAATTATCACACAATTCCCACAATAGTATTATAATTGAAAATATTTGACATCAAAACTAATTTTGATTAAAAATTTCAGAATTTAGGCTATAACCTAAATAAAAATTGAAAATATAATCAATAAAAGGTTGGGGTTCTCATTGATTACCTCCTTGAAAATGATTCTTTCAAGATGGGATCTTTAAAACTCCTCTAGAATACTCCACCTGTGGCGGCCCCAAATCCCGAGGTCGCCACATGTGGGAGGTGCGGCCCCACGATCCTGTCAGATCCTTGACCTCCTGGGTCCCAAGCGCCACTAACGTCCCTTGTTACATCATAACTACTCATTATGCGTGTTAAGCTCATTTCGTAATCAATTTAGTTCGACAGTTTAATCATTTTTATAGCATTAAAAACAAAACAGCGGAAGTCTTAAATTTAAAAACAAGTAAAACAATTAAATTTATCATTGCAATAAGCATCATTTTAAGAGCAACACCTATTGTGGAAAAACCCGGGGAAAGTACTCTGTATACAGACGACAATACTAAGCAGTAATATATACAAGTACAGTGTCTATCCAGTCTCCCAATACCCAAAAGTAAAGAAAAATATCAAAATCGCACGTACTAGTAGGTCCTCGACCGCGGGCAATCAGATAAAGTCGCCCAAAATCCCCTTGCCCCTACTAGCACTAGGATCTGCACTCAACCATCACAAAAAGCAAGATGGAGAGTACAGTTAGTAAGATTCCAATGAAGTACACCGAACATTTACAAGAAAATAAACTGATACCAATAAACATGTCAAATAATCATGCGGAAACTAAACAGGCAACTGTGCTAAGATCATCACATGAATAAATAACACGAGAGAAACAAAGTGTGTACTCGTCCCGGTCAGACTAAACTGTACTTCGGACCCCAAGGATCCTTTCGGTGGGTGCCCCCACTTCCTTTCACCTGGTTCCTCGCGAGGCTTGCCCGACACGTGCACCCTTGCAACTCGGGTTGTAATTCACCGAATGCCTGATCACACGTGCTACAGCATAGTGTGTCATAAGTACACAACGAATATCAGGTGGGAGTAACGCGACCATCAACCCAAATGTATCACGGAATAGAGTACAATAACAAGGAATAGGAAATCAACGATGGAAAAAGTAAACCCTCAGTGACTTTCAGATGAAATCTTACGTACCTCAAAAACGCACTCCAAAGTCTCACTCATGTCTCGAGAAACGCGCCCGACTCCTGACTATGATCTCCTAAGTTCCTAGCGCCTAATTAAAACATTTAACTAGTTTAGAGTCAAATTAAGTGAATTTATAATGTGCGGTCAAAATATGAAAATTCTTATTTCAAAAAGTTTGGTTTGACCCACTTTTCGAGTTATACCGGGGTGTCAACGCCAGAAAAATTTTCAAATATCATTTTTCTATCTTTTTCTCATTTTTTTCATAGTTTTCCTGATTTTTCCCATAATTTTCCACCTATTTTTCTTATTTTTTGTAATTTATTTAATTTAAAACTATTTTAAATTAAAATTAAAATTTTTATATTATTTTAATATATGGGTGGGTCCCTGGACCGGGTCAAACCCGATCCACCCGGGTCGGTCTGACCCGGTCCAACCGAGTCGGCTTGACCCGGTTCAGGCCTACCCGAGTTGGGTCCGGTTGGGCCCGGACCGGCCCAACCATTCCACCCCCACCCCATTTTCTTCTTCTTCACAGAGACTCCACGTCTCTGGTTTTTATTTTTTTATTTTTTTTTCTCTTTTTCTTTTCTTCTAGTTGGTTCTTCCTCTCTGGTTTGGGTTGGGGTTGCTATCCACCCCAACCCCGGTGGACTCGATGGCAGGGGGAGACACCCTTACCATCTCCACCTCGACTGGTTCGGCCTCCATGGCCAAACCCTTTCGCGGCCACCATGGCCGACACCGAAATTACAACCAAAAGCAATGACTTACCTCCTACCCGGCTTCTCCGCCCTCTCTTCTCTCCTTCCCGCTTCCTCTTCTCCTCCTCCTCTGTTTCTTCTTCTCCCTCTCGGCCTCCCGAACTGTGTGACCGTGTGTGTGTGTGGGAAGCAAAATGAGAGAGTGAGGTGTAGGTGAGGTGAGAGTGACGTGCGGGAGAGGATAAAATGATGAGGGAGTGAGGTGGAGTGTAAATGAGTGTAAGCTAATTGACTTTGTATCATTGACTCCCAAGTGTGACACAACTGGGACACTCGCCTGTGTTTTTCGGGCGTTTCGACGCCCGAGTTTCGAGTCCGAATCGTGATATACGCATACCGCCGCGTCACTAACCACCCAATATCTATTTCAAAGTATTTATTTGGCCAGTTTTTTTTATTAAATTTGTGTTTTAGTTTCCCAGACCTAGTGTACCCACAGTTCGCTCCTCGCACCGTCTCGACACGTTTTTCGAGGCGAACACCCGTTACACTATCTCGCTCGATTCAATGATAGAAATACACACGCGATGCTAAGTAATTAACTTGATATACAACATCGCAAATAAGCAAACAATCACACAAAATTACTATTTACCTAGTCAGCGTGCCCTGCCCTATTTGCGGTATCCGCGTGGATCTGAGTTGTCGTCCAAGTCTGAAAATAATCCATAATAACGGCGAAATTAAAATTTGGGCCGTTACACCACCAAGCTCCAATTTCGAATTCCCCTTGCTCGAGCCCAAGTTGGCTCTGCACTCTCAAAACTTACTAAATTTTGGATTAAATGTGTGAAGATTGTGGTGGAAATTACTAAAATACACTAAAATCTTGATTTTGAAGGTTGAATCTAGTAAAAAAAAAAAATGTTTTCTTGATTGAAAAGTTGCAATAGTTTGTGAGTGTAAAGTGAATAAACATGGCGATTTTAAGTTTCTATTTTAAAAACACGTACGTATTTGTTCTTAAAGAATCAAGGTTTCAGTGAATTCACTGTGAGATTGTTGTAAATTGCTGAAAATAAGCCTTGGTTACTCATCGATTAGCTCAGTGAATCTTATTTATAAGTGCAAATCGATGACCTGTAATTACACTAAAACGCTGCAAATTGATAGAGATTTTCTCGACGAATTCTAGTACAAACTGGAATCGCTAGGAAATCACCGACCTATATTAACTGTTTTTTCAATTTAATTATTTTTCCCATATAATTATCACATATAAGTCTAATAAAAAGGTAGAATTATTCAAAATTATCAAAACTTGACTAAAATTTGTACTAAACAATAAATTCATAACTATAAATAATCGAATAACATAAAAACTAATGCATAAATATAATATAATACGAAAAAAACATTGGCTAGATCAACCCCCTTTATATAAAATTATTTCGAAATCGAAATTCCTAAAGTATTCGCAAAATAATAGTCAAAAGTTGAGAGAATATAAAAAATAACTAACTAATCCTAATACTAAAACCGAAACTAAATATAAAGTATGAGCTACCTCCCAAAGAGGCTTCTGTTTACTGGCTCTGTTGAACCACGCAGTCTTAATATGGTTCTAAATTAAGAAGTTGTGCTTCTATACCATGTTTAAAAATAATATCCTCATTCCAAACTATTATTTTAATAATCTTTGAGTTATGTCAAGTGTTGCATTAGTAGTTGTTAGAAAATTTTCTACTAATGTAATACCTACATCATCATCTGGTCTATGCTCTAGAATAATGAGATTTAACAAGAAACTAAAATTTTCAATTTTAACTTTCATATCTCCAAGTATACCCTTATTCTATATTATAGATCCATCAACAAAAGAAACTACAATATTATGATCTTTATCATATTTTTTATTAGGAAAATTGTGTTCTAAAAGATAATAAAAATGTAGGGTATTATATGATGTGTTTGAGTTGTATTTGACATTCTCAAATTTCTTACTATTGATAACAATGAAGATTGTTATGTTTCTTGATTTATCATCTTTATTCTTATTAGTTATTTCTTTTGATTCTTTTATAAAGAATGAATTGATGAAATTTAGTCCCTTTACTATTTTCATATTTAAATTGCAACGTTACAGGATTTAAACTTAACAATTTTTTTAATATCATTTTTAACACTTAATCTTTTGGCTTGATAGTATTTTATGTTGGGGTATGTGCCCTAGGTCAATTCTGCAAATGTTGTTTAACCATTTAATTAGATGCATGTTTCTTTTATAATAGTATCCATGAATAATCATTGTATTATTCTAAATGTCCCTAGTCTATTATTATTATGGGAACAATAATAAATCTAGACTAGTATGAGTCTTGATTGATAGTCATGTGATAATTATGCGTATACGAATACAAATCAAGATCATGAGTATTTGTTGGGAACAGATGCTGGACTGACCCGCTATGAGAATGCTACATGGTCAATGTCATAAGTGCTTCAAGATAATGATGTCGTATTTTGGAAAGAATATTTTATTGCCGAATTACCTCAAACATTTGCAGAAAAAGTAAAAATTATGTTACGAAAAAAAGGAAATGGAAGTTTAAATTATGTTAGATTTACTTATGGAGATCTTATTCAAACAATTCAAATGACATGACTAGCTATATGTAATGACATCAAATTAAAAAAAAAAAAAAAAAAACAAGTGAATAAAGAAACTAGAAACAACCATAAGGATGTAGGAGATTTTTGCTATCAATTTGGACAAGATGTAGGAAAACCACATATAGAAATACAAAATATAAAAACCAAAGAAGAACGAAGTGGTTAATTTAATAATAATAATAATAATAATAATAATAATAATACAAGGCTAATAGAAGAAAAAAGTATAAAAATTATAATCGAGCTAATAAAAGATCAAATAAATGTTTTAAATGTGGAAAGCTAAAAAAATGTCATTTTAAAGATTATAGAAGTAAAGTAGATAGCATTCAAGAAGATAATTCTAATTCTTCTTTAGATTATTGCCAATGTCTAAAAAAGATTCAAAATGTCCGTACATATGAATCTAGTTTAGAATACATGAAGTAAATATTTTAACTGCTCATGAAGAATTAAGTTTTAGAAATAGGAGAACTAATAGAAGACCCGACTTTAAAATATAAGTATTTCACAAAAATAAAACAACAAGCACAAGATGATGAGGCATCACAAAGTACTAAAGCTAATTTAAAAAAACAAATAGATCTATAGTCAATATTATACAATGCTAGATGTATTTAAATTGATTAATAAAAGACAACTACAACCTGCAGAATTCACTATCAATGCCTTATAACCAGAGATCAATCAATTAAAAACAGAAATAACATATCTTAAAATTAAATTAACAAAACTAGAAGAAGATTCTGAAGATTTTGCTTTATACGATGATAATGTTTTTGTAGAGCCTTACACATTATACTCATCAACGATGGCTTACTCTTATAACATTAAAGATAAATATTTCAAGTATATAGGGCTTGCACTGATAGACTCATGCAATGATTTTCATTATATAAGAGAAGGTTTTCCCGTTCAAATATTGTGAAAAAATTAATAGTCGAATTTCTACCTTAGAAGAAAATAAGTTCATAATCAAACTTAAAATTCCAAAAGCTCATATTTGTAAAATAATGTATGCCTACCCACTTCTTTTATCATAGTCAAAGATCTACAACATTATGCTATTAGGAACACCTTTTTTATAGCAACTACAACCATTTTCAGTCACTACGCAAGGAATAAAAGCGACGATAGATAAAAAGGAAGTAAGTTTTAATTTTGTGACTCAATCAAGGAAAAAATATTTAAATCAAATAATCAACCAAACATAACACAAACAAAATCACAATGCTTAAAAACAAAAATTAAAAATATGAAGACAAATCAAATATATAATTAGTACTCCTTGTTATCAATCAAAAATAAAAACAACCCATGATGATCTAGTTTCTAAATGTAGTTCAGAAATATCATCCGCCTTTTGGGATAGACGAACGTATCAAGTATCCATGCCCTATTTAGAAGGTTTTTAGGAAAGTAAGATCTCATCCAAAGCTTACCCATATCAGATGAATGAAAGATTATTAAAATTATGTGACCAATAAATAAAGATTTACTACAAAAGAAATTAATCACTCCATCAAGGTCTATTTGGAGTTGCACACCATTCTACGCAAAAAATGCAACATAATTAGAGTATGAGTTTTTGAGATTAGTAATAAATTATAAACTTCTAAATAATATATTAAAAACAATTAGATATCTATTACCTAATAAAAATGATTTAATAAAAAGAATAGCCAATTCAATCATTTTTTCTTAATTCAATCTCAAATCTTCCTTTTGGCAAATACGAATAAAAAGGGAAGATAAGTATAAAACTGCTTTTAATTCACCATTTGGACAATATCAATATGGAATGTTATACATTTTGGCCTAAAAATGCTCATTCAAAATTTTAAAAGATGATAAAATGAAAATTTTCATCCTTATCACGAATACGTTCTAGTTTATATTGATGATATCCTTATCTTCTCAAATTCTTTAACTCGGCATTGGAAAATCTTTTCCACATTTTAACATATAATAATAAAAAATGTTCTTGTTCTTTCTCTAAGACAAATAGAACTTTTTCAAACTTCAAATGAAACCATTACTCCAATTAATCGAGTCAAAGAGTTTGCAAAAAAGTTTCATGATCAACTCATAGACAAAAAACACTTACAACTATTTTTAGGATGTCTCAATTATTTAACTGACAAACAGTTCCTATAGAAGCAAGATCATACTAGAGCTATCCAACTCATCAAGTCTAAGGTCACAACTCTTCTCTATCTACAAATATCAAATCCTACTTACCCTAAGATATCTCAAACAGAAGCCATCGATATAGGGTACGAGGGTATCTTGTTTCAAAATTCTCCATAAGGAAATAAACAATTAGTTTATTTCACTTCAAAACTATAGAATAATATCTAAAAGAATTACTTGAATGTTAAAAAAATTTAGCGGTTTTTTAATCAATTCAAAAATCTCAATATGGTGTTTTAAATCAAAAGTTTTTAATAAGTGTTGATTGCAAATTAGCAAAAGAAATACTTTTGAAAGACATAAAAAAACCTAGTTTCAAAACATATATTTGGTAGATGACAAGCTATATTAAGTATTTTTTGACTTTGATATTGAGTATATTAGAGGAGAAAACAATTCTTTTACTGATTTGTTTTGTCAAGAGAATTCCTTCTTACTCTTCAAAACTCCTTAAATACAAGTCATCATAAACAATAAAGGAAAAGATCTTCTATTATATCATAATGCATCCAATAAATTATTTCCTCTTTTCAATCAATCGATTGATCATAATAAAGATAAAGCCCAATATCATCTCAAAAGTTACAATACAGTCGCAATTATTGAACCATCATTGTTTGACTTAACTCTTTAAAATCAAGTCAAACCACAATGCCAAATAACTATCATTTTATTCCAAAATGCCCTCAAGTATCCATCAAATTCTATGAAGCTCTCTTATCGAAACCAAATCTGTAATTTTTGAGGATTTTAAAAAATCTAACTCTCAAGAAATAGCCTACTCAAAAATGAAAATTCAAAAGATCATTACAATAGATGAATGAAATCAACACTCTCTTTGTTAGCAACCTCCTTATTCAAATCAATCTATGACTCTATTACCCAATACGCCTCCAATTTTTGTAAACTATGGAGATTATGTAAAAGCATGAACAATTATTTTGCTCTACAAAAGTCCAGCAAAAGTTCAATCATGGTATATCACTTTCAAAAAATCACTAAGTGTGAAAATTCATGTTTGGTTTCATCACAAATGTTGCTATAAGTTTGGACCATTACTACAAATTCTTCCTTCACAAGTCAAGAAACTCTATGATGCAAAAGGACTATCATTTTTTCAATTCATTCATAAATAAATAACCTTCTCATGTGTGACAGCTCAAGTTTCACAACCCAAACTGGGCCTCGTTTGGCGACTGGACCCCGAGTCAATCCTCGCAACGTCAACGCAAGCCTAGACAACCTTCCTAACTATTATTCATTACAAGGCAGCGAAATTTAACATTTATAGTGAGTTATTCAAATTTGTAAGTTATCAAAGGTTATGCGAAAGCGATTTCAACTTAAACAAATGTAAACAACTCTAAACCAATCAGTCAAAACATCCTAGAGTGTGGAAACCCCGCATAACACCGTCAACATGTATAATAAACAGAGGATAGAGAAATCATATCATATACATGTCCCAAACTATCATACTCCATGTGATCAAAACAATATATATAAGTAATACAAAACCTACAAAAGTACGATAGGGAAAGCCACTTCAAAGTTCTCACAGTAGATCTCTCAGTCCTGGCCCATTTTTCCTTATTCGACTACAGATTTGCACTCAGTCAAACACAAGAATGATGAGCCTAGGTAAGTAAAGTCAATAGGATACTAAACAGCATTTCGAAATAAATAAATTAGTCTATATTTATGTAGATAGAAAGAAATATATAAGGACGCATGAACAAATAAAAGACTGTAAATAAATCAAGAGCAATTGATACATAAGTGTCTAGGAATGAAAACAGAGAGGCACCATTAGTCCCGACCAACAGGTCGTTAAGTCTTGGCAAACCATTAAGACTCGAGTTCTAGGACTTGATATACCCACAAGCCCTAAACCCACGAGATAGTGAGACTTCCTGGAACAACCATGCTAAGAACTCACACCTCATCAAGAATCAGTATCCGATGAAGTGCATCCCGAGGTTTTAATCTGGTATATTGCCTCAGCTATCCACTCCTTCCAAGGATCACCGTTGACTCACTTGCCCTCAAACAACTCAATCAGAATGGAGTTCCAATGATAGATATCAAAGCAATGAACAACAATATTCAATAGCTTAAAATGAAATAACTATGCATTTCCTAACTGATTTACTCACCTCTATCCAATCTAACATGCACTCACGACTCCAACTCGTCACCAAGTGGTCTCTATACGCTCGCCAACCAGTTACGCACCCCTAGGTAACCATTTGAATTCAATTTGGTACATTAGAGTCTTGTTTCCCCATTTAACTTCTCATTTCTCAATTTGATATTATCTCTCATTTTCCTTATTGTTGGGTCGATTTCTAGGTTATTGGGTCTCATTTGAACCCATTAGAACATCCAATCGAAACCCCAAAGTTTTCCTAGAATTTATAGAAAATAAAAATAAAAAGTCTTGGCTCCAGGTCGTGGTCGGTGACGTGGGAACAAATTCCCATGATGTGCTCTATGGTGTGGGAATGGTAGAGGCCATTCTCTAGGGGCACCTTTAACGGCGCTGATCCGCCTAATTAAAGTTTTCGAGGTTTATTCGAAACCCCGACTCGCGTCGTTGTGTTCTGAGCCTACCCCAACCTCGTAGGGATCTTGAAAACCATAAAAAAAAATCATCGCGAAACCACACTAAAAACATCTGTAATTTACTCCTAAAAATTCCATAAAAAATCCATCAAAATTGTCCAAAAAATGTTCAAATTCAAGATTTCTTTAACCATCACCACAATCAACAACATGACACCTTGAATGATCACAAAATCTCACCCAAAATCAATGAAAAATCCATAAATTCATTGACCATGGGTCATCCCCAAAATTCTCGACGAAAACACATAAAATTGACGCCAAAACGACAAGAATCGAACGACTAACCGAGTCTCACCTTAATTCACATTGTTGGTCGATCCCTTGGCATAAATCACCACTTGTAATTCACAAAACCCACCTCCATTTTCATTTTTTGTTGAGAAAGGAAAGAGAAAAAGTGATGAAACACCCATTTTTTGACTTTTATACTCCAAATGTCATCTTGACCCATCTACCAATCCTAATACACATATTGTGGCTCAAAATCATTCCATCCAACTACTTTTATGACTTAATTGAGTGACTCTTTGTTGACTTGGTCTTTGGTCTTATCCTTTTGAATAACTAAATTGACCTTTTTCACAGGCGTAAACGCGCCTAGTTGGTACACCACTCGCATCGTCGTGCCTCAATACAAATTTCGTCGATTGAAATACATTCTCATACTAATTATTATTTATGTTTCATTTTCTATTTTTCAATGTTTTATTAAAACTATCCCCCCGGATATCCATATTCCCGTAATCCGTTTGCCTGGTACTCGTTCGCATACGTTTTCCCTAGGTAATCTCGATCTAAAATTTCAACGCATACATGTAAACGTCCTCACATATTTAGACAATTGGTTTCACATTCGGGTAATAAATACATACAAATGCCAAACAAAAATAGCATACCTCGATGTCGACGCCCGAGAATTTGACATGCGTATCACGGCAACTGGGTCTCATGCATGACCTTAAAATGATACGTGGCACGAGTTAGATTTTAAGGTCATTACATCATGGATCCTACGATGGAATTACGCCACTAGAAAAATAATCGATTCTCCTTAAATAATATCTCACCTTTTAGTTCGAGAAATCCATGTGAAATGGTAGGATGAATTTGATATCGAAACCTCACAGATCAACCATCACCAATACCACAGAAGAATTTACTATCAAGCCAAATTTTTTCAGAAACACCGAATCTTTTAAGGAAATCACTGCATCCAACAAAGGAACTATTGCGCCAGCACCAATCTAAATACCTTCATCATCATCCAATCAAATAACTCCAGATTTTGCCAGTACCATTTTAATGCATCTGAGAAAAAATGAAAGAACGAATCATGAAGAGAGTAGACAATCAGCCTGCAACATTAAGAACCAATTCAGAACATAGCGATAACACAAGACCTTATTCAGATCATGAAGGATCCAATAAGTTTAATATGTTTTGATCATCCATACCCATGTCAAAATCATTAAGTCATGCACATGCCGATCATCCAGGCCCATGCCAAATTCGCTAATTCAAGGCCATGTCGATCTAGTAGTCTCTTGCAAATTCATTATTCTACATCATCAAAAGAATTTACATGCAAGTCCAATAAAGAAAAAAGGTCTTCAAGTTGTCAAGATGCAAAACCAATAAAGAAAAAGTCACCAAGTTATAAAAGCAGATGTCTCAGTCGTAAGTGTGTAAATATTAAGTGGTCGTAATTTCTTATCTTTTTTAAATTTATTTTGATAAAGTAGATGCGTTTGTAATGAGTATCGATGTGTAGTATTGTATTAGAGTCAATGTCAATCTAAGTAAATGGAGTTCTAATAAGTCTAAGGTCTAGGTTAGTAGGGGTATTTTTGTCATTTTGTAAAAATCATGAGCCTTATGAAAGGAAAGCATCGAATGAGGAATGGGCATGCAAAGTTCGGAGCTTCAAAATTTTGTGTATTTCATTTTTCCGACGAGCCATCACCAAAGTGAGATTTGTCTCATTTGTTTTGTCTTTTCCCTTCAAAGAGGCTTGATAAAGATCAACAAAATGCTTAAGAGTACGACATACATGAGCCCAATGGCCTTCCAAACCACACTTATGACATGATTGGTCACAAAAATGAGCAAACTCATTTTCAACAACATTTTTTCCTTTTTCTGAGCAGCATCATTTATATTCTATTTATTTTAGAACTTGTCACCACAGAATTTAGGATGTTGCTAGCCACGATCTTTGCCAATCGAGCATTTCCCTTTTCATTTCCATAGTTTTTCTTACATTGACCATTTTTGCGATAATTATAAAATGCACCATTTGCTTCATGAATTGAAGCGGAACAAGTTGGGCGGAAGATGTGATTCTTCAACAAAAGCTCATTGTTTTATTCAGTCATCATGGTGCAAGAAATTAATTCAAAGTACTTTCTAAATTGACGCGCTCGATATTGTTATCGCAACAATAAATTCGAGGCATGAAAAGTACTAAATTTTTTTTCCATAATTGCCTCATCAGATATATTTTCTCCACATAGCCTCAAACGTAATATTAAATATGGTGGAGTTATAATTACTGATTGTTTTGAAATCTTATAGCATAAGATTCAACCAGTCATTTTGAGCTTTTGGAAGTATCACCATCATTTAGTGATGATATCGTTATTTCAAGCTTAACTACAAGGTGAGAGAATCTTTTATAGTTAGATATTCACTTTTCAGACCTTCATGAAGATGACGACGAAAGAATATATATATTTTCTTATGGTCTTGCATTAATGCTTTACTTCCTTCCATAATAGTGTCTTTCAAGTCTTTACCTTGAAAGTATATCTCGGCATCAAGTTGCTATGACAAATCATTGTTGTCAGTGATATCGAAGGCAACAAATTCAAGTTTTTGAAGATTTGTCATAATCTGAGAATATGTAATGAAATTAAACTTGAGTAAATAGTTTTTCTCCTTTTTATATAAAATAGATAATATATTATTAAATATATGTTCTCAACTTGATTATTAATACGCAAAATATACTACTTGTATGAGTTAGTGGGAAAACATCCAAGTTGAGTGGCGAGACAAAATCTACTTAAAATCATGCCTCCTTGAACAGAATAACTCATCATCCTTTTAATGTTTTGCTTTACCGATGATAAGACATGTCCACTATCAATCCAAACTCATAGTACTATTTTACATTATAAAATTAAGAATAGAACATAACTAATCATTTATAGCATAGAGAAAAAAAGTTATTTATGTCACATATTGAGTTTTGATTTTTAATGTAGAAGATCGTCTACGACGCAACTACAAAACATATTTTCATAATTGGTAAATTTATAATGCATAGGGTATGAATAAAGTATATATATAAATGATGCATGTAATAAAAAGAAATTAAACATGATAACATGGAAATAAATCGAACTTATTTAAATTAACAAAAAGTATAGCTTGCTAGCTTTGTCTCCTTAGCAAGTTTTGTTGAACTTCAAGATCTCATTTATACAAAAGCAAGCTCGTGTTGATAATATATTGAAAATTAAGTTATGACTTAGCTAAAACTAGTAGAACTAAAGCAAGGAAAGTATGAACTAAAAACTACAAAAACAAGTAGAGAATAGAAAAATGAGAGTTAGAATGAGAAGTTCTTCATTCAACCTAGTGTGTGTTTACATGATGTTAGACATCCTCTATATAGGCACTTTGGTGATGATATAAAATGTATTTAGAAAAAGTGTACAAGTTACACTAACATGATAAGTTATACTAGATTACAAGTTACATGACAAATTGATAATACATACAGACGAGTGTACATATAAAAGAAATACAAGTTACATTCAGTGAGAGTCATGCTTAATGTTACAATTCAATGTGAGAGTCATGCTTGACAATATAATCATCTATATGCTTATCAAGTGTCCAATCATTTCACAACAGTTGAATGTTATTTATACATCGTTCTTCCGCGGTCCACTTCTTTCTAAACTAACATTATATTCATATAAAATTGATATAGCTTAAACAACGACCATAACATTAGCGCAAAAAGGAATTTTTATTGACCTTGTGACAACCCTGTATTAGTGTGACAACCCCGTATTAGTGTGATGACCCCAAACTCTAAGGTAAACCGAGTACCGCTACGTCGCCAGACACGTCACCAAACATTCCACTTCACCGCATACTTATTTTTAACTATCAGCGACTTAAACCTTTGCACGTATCTTATTCGCCTTAACTTAGTATTTATAGATGTTTTATGGATATTTACATTAAATGACTAAGTTAAGTTGTTCACAATTTATTAAATTATTAAATATCAAGCGGAAGCCTTTTAAAACATGCAAACACCGTATGAAAGAAAAGTTTGCATTTGTATAAATAACCCTATAGTGTGGAAACCCAGCATTAGATACTATGTATATCAATAGAGACAAAAGTACCAATGGTGAACATATACATGTATCAGGTATACAAGTCCTTCCCAAAAAGTTCATAAAACAGTAAATAGATACATAGAACACCTACGCAAAAATGACGGGCTCTCCTAACTCAAACATAGTCGCCTGAGACGCCCTTGCCCTGCCTCGTCGCAAGATCTGCGATTTGTCACCAAAAAAATGACAAGTCTCAAGTGAGTAAATCCCGAGAACGTTAGCTAATATTCATGAATTCCAATGAAACGACTACAATTCATGCAATTTAAATAAATGACAAGAATAAGAAAATTCACATGAAAATAAGTCGTTGAGAAGTCAAATTTGGACATGGGTGTAACGTGAAAGAGAACCCTGGTCGACATATGGGAATCGTCGTAGCTAAACCGAGAGGAACCATTGACGACCACCTCGCCAAACATCTCACGGTCGAATGAGAGGAACCATTGAACGGAAGAAACTCCATCCAAACATCTTTCGAGATGAACCATTGACGTAGACTTAAGTCTTCGTCAAACATCTCTCAACCTACGGGTTTCGCGGAGAATAATCACCGCGTAGCCCTAACATGGCCAATTACTCGAACAGCACGGGGTAGCTAGCCTCGGGGTGTGAGTCCGTGCAATGCCCGACCCCGTCGACAAACACACATACACACGTGGGAGTTAATGAACATTAAATTAACATTAATAAATAGCACAATTGAATAATTGAAATGCGAAATAAAGTAAGTGCCATAAAAGAATTTTAACTAATTTTCTCGTGGGATTACTTACCTCAAACGCCTTCGAATGTCCCGCACACGCCTCGAGATACGTACCCGACACAAACTATGATAGCCTAAATCCCTGGTGTCCAATTCTACAATTTTTATCATTTTATAATTTCATTTAAATGAATTTATAATGTGGGATCCCAAAATTTGTAAAGTTTTTATTCCACAAATTTTATTTTCGACACGTCGAATCGTATCGGGGATCGATTGTTCAAGCAACTCGCCACCGCGCCGCCGACGGAGCCGCACCGCCTCGCCACCATTGTTGTTGCGCTGCGAGTCGCTGCCGCACCATGCAGGCACCGCTGCCGTGCGCCGCCGCTGCCTCGCGCCGCGCGTCGCCGGCGCCACTGCAGTGTCACACTGCTGCCGGCCCGCCACCATGTCTGTCGCTGCTGATCTCGCCGTCCGCAGCCTTGGTAGTCGTTGCAAGCCGCCCCATTCTTCCGCCGCTGGAGCGGCCGCCGCTGCAGGCTCCTTACCGCGGCCCCTTGCCAACTCACCGTCTTGCTGGTCTGTCCGTGCAGCCTGCTGCGCGCACTGTCCCTCCAAGCGTCGCGCAAGAGCCGCTTGCCGGCTGGAGCCGCGCCGCATTGTCTGCTCTCACCGGAGTCGTCCGCTGCCGCCGACCACGCCCGCTGGCTGTGACCTCGTCATCCATGGTCGCCTTTCTCTCCCTCTCTCTTTTGTTGTCTCTCTTTCTTGCTCTCATTCCTCTCTCTCTCCCCTTTCTTTCTTTACTCGATTTGAAGAAAAAAAAAATTAAGAAAGGACAAAATGAATGAAGAGGGATGAGTTTGATGTGATGTGTGATGTGATAAGATGGGTGATGTAACAACTCAATCTCATAATACCTCATACATCCGCATTACGCGCACTCCGCGACTTTGCACACTCTCGTCACTACACGCGCACCTCGCGACCAAGCGAAATTCTCGATTATCGCGTCGCGAACTATTAAATAATAGTAAAATAAATAAACATTCACCACACAAAAATAATATATTTCACCCATTAGACGTGCTCTAAAAATTTTCCGCAACATCCTCGTGGATCAGAGCTTATGATTTTAACTTGTAATTTGTCAGTTAATCGAGATCGATTAAAACGGTCGTTACAATTAGCATCAAGTTTCGAAACTTTGACTTCGTCTATGACTTCACTCACTTAAAATTTGGAATTAATTCTAAAAAGTTAACTTTGACGATGAAAGTTTGACAACAAATTCATCGATGTACGAAAGTCTACGAAATTTCACTTTAAACGTTAGAAAACTCAAGTTTCTTTATAGAAATGTTATAAATATACTTAATTATACAACAATAATGCATAAAACTCATGTCAACGGATGATATTTTGAATTTTCAGTATATTTATAGCATATGCGAAGTTTCAGTCGAAGTTTGCTCAATTTCCACGAAACATAACAATTTTACTTCATGTTTTATTAACTTTCATCAATGTTTTCGAAATTCAGTCGAAATTAGCCAAAATTGAGTCGAGTTTTTACAATTTTTCTGCTGCCTTTGAGTTTCACTTCGTTCACCTCAAAATCGATTCCTCAAAATCGACAACCTTCACCAATCAATTTTTTAAACCTTTATTAACATTCAATACTTCTGTAAATCTCACTTTAAACGCTAAAAACTCAAGTTTCTTCATAGAGATGCTAAAAATATATTTAATCATACAACAATAATGCATAAACCTCATGTCACCTGAAGATATTTTGAATTTTAAGTATATTTCTAACATATGCGAAGTTTCAATCGAAGTTTGTTCAACTTCCACAAAACATAATAATTTTACTTCATGTTTCATTAACTTTCATCGATGTTTTTTAAGTTCAGTCGAAGTTAGTCAAAGTTGAGTCAAATTTTTGCAATTTTTCTACTGCCTTTAAATTTTTTTATTTATTTTTTTGGTAGACATAAAACTTTCTTTTCATTGTATTCAATACAAAAGAGATCGTAATTTCACAATTGCAATGTGGCTGTGAATCAAGTTTACAAGCTTGGAATGAACCTCGGATGCGTGAAGGTTGAAATGGACCTATAACTCTCCTGCGAGGTAAAGGAACAAGGATTCATGTAGCTCGACGTACGCTTTAGCTAGCTCTCATGAGGAAGGCCACAATACACCCTAACATAACACCACCCATGACCTGTATCATGAAATTAAACAAATCAAGAGATCTATTGAATCAAAACAAAAAGCGAAATTGAGTTGAGCAGCTTGTTTTGCTCAACCGGTGTGGAAGGTCCTTGGTGTTTTTTGAAGCATTACATTTCTTCTAACACAGAAACAAGTGCGATTTATTTGTACAGAGCCTAATGGAGAAAATATCAAAAATAGAACATAAGATAAACGTGCATCAGATGATCAGACCTGGAGGGGCGTGTGGCCAAGCAGCTCACGTAGAGGTCTTGCATTGGACAAAGGATGTTCCGTAGGCAACTCGCATACTATTTGGTTCAGTACCTGGGAAAAATATTCAAATTTCGCAACATATAGTCAACTATTGCCTCCTTACAATAAAACAAATTAACCAGGTCCAAAACCCACCCTATTGCTTCAGTTTTTCATATAGAAAAAAAAATGCTAGAATTGAACACAAGGAGTGTTGCAAATATGCAGTCTCATTTATGTCATCAAAGATGGCATGAATTTGCACCTATTACCCTTCTTTAACGTGCATCTGACGACAAACAAGGGGTCGCTGCATATTTGCAGCGCATCTCGCGCGTTAAGCATAGCACCATTCTAAGATATAACTATGCATCTAAAAATATTGTTTGCAATTATATGAATATCTGATAAGGCCCCAATCGTATAAAATGTTACAACAATACTATAGGTGTGAGTTAAGAGAGTATGCAAATTAGTTACAATAAGGGTGGCATGTTCGAGTTTTGAATTTGTAGTATAAATAGAGGTTGTAAGGTAGAGAAGAGTAACTTGTTGTCTTAGTTGTAATTGGGTGAGCTCTTTGGAGTTCTTGGAGTGTCCAACCTCTTGAATGTTGTGGGATTGCTTGTTCAATAAATCTTCTTCTTTCTTTATTCACTTGTTCTTATCTTTTCTTTGTTAGTTCATCTCTTTTTTTTTTTTTTACTTAAGTGGGAGTTGAACTCACGACTTCCCCAAACCTTGGCTTTTGGCCGATTATGCTTCTATCATCACACCAGAGATGCTTTGGCGTTAGTTCAGTTCAATTAAGGTTTAGGGTTCTATCAATATGTTACAGAACTTATATTTATGTAAAAGGTAAGCAAAGCAACTCCAAAACGTTAGAACACCATGCATGTACAAAAAGTTTGGATGTTTACTACAAGGCAAGGGATGAGATTTTAATTCTTTATGATTGTTCTTGATTGCTAGGGTAGTGACACTGCTATGGAATTCCATATTAAAATTGATAAATATGACGCCAACTCCAAAGCCTCCATCAGAATGTTAATTAGTAACTCGCCTTTTCACAAGCTCTAAATGATATCTAATCTCCAATCTAAGCATACATGAAACCTAGGGGCTCGTTTACTTTTAAGAGATGTGGCCAGCAAAAACTCCCATGAAAACTTCAAACGCCTTTCCACATTTCACTTCTTTCATACTTAAATGAAATATATATTAGAAAACCATAGTAGAACGGAGAACTCTAACGATAGTTAACATCCACTAGAGATGAGATAGAACATCACAAGAATCTCCCTATAATTTCTTCACTAACATATTAGTTTCAAATGTTCTTTCTATAAAACCCCTTTTTATCTCTTCACCTCCCTAACTTCTTCAATCATTCAATCAAGTACAAGGCTCAAAGAGGTAGACGCACAGTTTCGCTTAATCTCTAATCTGATCAAAAACCACATTTCGGTGTTAAGAGTCACATTTCTCATGTGCATAATTGTCATTATCTGGTCTGTTTTGTGGAGCATTTGGATAATGATCACGTGGTTCTATGCTAGTTGGAGGTGATGTGATCAGGTGAAATCAATATATGATCCTTATCTTGAAGATCTGTTAGTTGTGATTGTTGTGATAGTAGAGCAGAAATTTTATCCTGTGGTAACAACACTCAAATCCTATCTGTTACAACAGAGCATAAACCATGTTGTAATAGAGTTTATCTGACGAACATAACTTGTTAAAGGTGGTTTAGCTGAATCTTGGAGGTTATTATGAAGTGATCTATGGTGATCTAAAGCAATTGCAAGGCTTGCTAAATATTGAACAAGACACCAGAGAAGATTAGTTGATTAAGAGCATTAGTCTTGAGTTTTTGTACTTTTGTAACTGTTCTCACATCATTTCACATCGAAATGTGTGTTTACAAATTCTAAACTTGTGTTCGTTTTCTTTGTATTTATGAGTTATTACAAAAGGGATCTTGGGTAGTCCAGTCAAGGGTAGCTCGACACACACACACCAGGGATTACTCCAGTTGAGGAGAGCTCGACACACCAAAGGTACTTGGGAGAGAATCTATTGTAAGTGCGTAAAGGAGTGCATCTAGGCTAGTGAGTGGAAGGGTCTTGTGTAAGTCTGAATTTTTAGCAAAGTGGATTTTCATATCTAGGCGTGGCCCCGCATATGTAGGATGTAGACCGAACTGTGACAACATTTATGGTGTTTATGGTTTGTTTGCTTTAATTTGCAATTTACTTTATTAGTTGCCTAGATTTCAATTTTACAGTGATCATACAACTTCTACCTCACAATTCTAAAGACAGCCTAAGCCGAACAAAAAAATCGATAAAACTGAAAGAAATAGAAAATAAATGCTCATATTGAATATGATCTTCGAAAAGTAGCTCAATAAACTGGAAACTAATCCAACAAAAATTCATCATCTCCAATTCTCACCTCAGCTTGCTTGCCAGCATGAAGCCTTACACCAGATGCATCATACATCACCTGCATAGTCACAAAGTTAACAAAAATCAGCACATTTCCACAACTTATCAAAAAACTGAAGAAATCATACGATGCAAAGGCATATTGAAGCTAACTTGAGACGTATTGATTAGAAGGGATTTAAAGGCCTTGGAAAGCTCGTAGCACAATGAAAGCGTTTGATCCATGGAGCGGACCCCAACCCCAACTAATTTGGGGTCGAGGCTTTGTAACATTAGAAAAACTAGGGTTTTACATTAGCATAAATATAGCATACAATAGCAGCCAATATGACAGCGAGAGCAAACACAGACTCTCCGGTGCCGTCTCGGAGTCCTATCGCCACCGCAAGCGCCGTCACCGTAGCAGAATGAGACGACGGCATGCCGCCAGACCCGAACATTCGCCTCGAATCCCATTTCTTCTCCTTAAACCTGCTACATCAATCATTGAAAGTAAGGTTAGAGAAGCTAGGGTTTTGCATTACAATTAGAGTGAGGGGGGATTGGACTGGCCAGGTGGTGAAGAGCTTGAGGAATTGGGCGAGAGCGAAGGCGAGAAAGGCTGAGAGGAGCGGGAGGTTCGAGGTGAGATGTGATGATGAAGACGACGACGATGGTGAGGTGTCGGCCGCTGTGATCACTTCGTCCATCGAAGCCAATCGACCGATCGATCGATGATGAAGAAGAGAACGGTTACAGCTGTTTCGATCGATTGATCGATCGACTATGCTCTTCGAATCTACGGCTCTCACACTCTCTCGCTCGCTCGCTCGCTCAATCTCTTCGAATTCGAACGCAAGGCCGAAATTAGATCACCCCTGTTGAAGTGATATTTCGTTCCATAAAGGGCCGTTTCAGTCCCTCACCTAAAGACCAAGGCCGTAAGGACCCTTAAAGTATTTTTTTTTGCGTTTGGTTAATTTTTGTCTAACTTATGAGAGTTAACAAAAGTTGTAAATTTAAAAATAATAAAATATAAAAATTAACATAAATACTTATCAAATAAGAGAGATGTGTATAATAAAAATGTAATTATTGAGGTGTAATTATGTTCACAAGCCCATTGAGATAACTTCCTTTCGTTTATAAATCCAATCAAATAAGATTAGTTCTACTTCCCCTCCAAGTTACTTACACCAAATGAAAAAGAATTGAAAAAAACATTTCAACCCTTCTATTAATATTCATTGTAGTTCGAAACATTTAAAAAGATGCATATCCAAAAGGTGGCAAAAGAAGAATGGAAGAGAAGGTGTGAGGTAAAACCTTTGTTATAATCATTTTTAAGTCATCTCTTTTATTTCCTCCCACGCGCATGTTAATTTACGGTCAAGTGGATTTGAGTCAGCGTCCGACTCAGCCAAAAAATCACTGTAAGGGGATAATTAGACCTTAATGTCTAGTTTAAGGGTTGAAATGTACATTTAGTCTTTCATTAGATGTCTGCTCCGATCTTGAAATGTACCTACTTTTGACAATTAATTGTCGTCCTTTAAATTTCGCAGATGTATACACATATTTCAAAGTGTATCCAAAAAACCACAACAATTGAAAATCGGTGGCCTGAACTTGTAATTGTCGCATTCGTTTAAGAGTTCACTTTGGATCTAAATAGTTTCCATGAGTTTAAATTTATCCCGAGTCTAGCACTCCACGTGTGTGGCGAAATGCCAACGGCACAAGCTCTAAGGCGCTGATTGGGGTAGAGACCATTGTAGCTATATTATTCTTTGAGGTTTTCTTTGGCTGTGGGGAGCCCATCTCCCCTATGGCCTTAATCCGACCATAATCAAGAGAGATTGAAGCAGCGGACACTCACGGGCATCCAAAAAAAAATAAAAATAATGCTAAATCTCTACATGGTATAGATGATAAAAACGATGGCATTTATGATGTTAACACTTGATTCTTTCTTGCCTAAACATTTATCAATTTAATAGTGAAATAGAGAGTAACAATGGAAAGAATTCATAAAACACAACTATGCATAACCAAAAAAAAGAATCCATCAAACAGGGAGAACAAACACACATCAAAGATCTCCTCAACAAGGTAAGAGAGAGCCACCTAGGAATGGATAAAGGTGCGAATTAATACCACAGATTGTTCAGAGGACGCAATATCGACTGACCAGTAATCTACTACTACCATTCTCTACATTGGCATTCAGGCTTACAAGCTTTTCATGGAGAAAACATATCATTATTAAACCATTTAAGTAGTCCAGAGGAGTCCTATTCTTTAGCACCAAAACCCAAAGAAAAAAGCACAAGGGAAAAACAGTACAGCAGCCTAAATCCCAAGGTAGTCGGGGTCAAGATAAGAAAGAAACAGTAATCAGCAGGCAATAGAGACATTCACAAACCTTGCAGTAGAGTGCAGAAGGCGTGATGCGTAATTTCTGGTTTGTCTCACTGAACATGGACCATGATGATTCCATCTTCAAATGGTGATTCTTGTTCTCGGCTCTATATTGAAGTTTTCTTCTCATCTGACAGTTTAGGCTGCACATAGAGATAGATTGGAAATATTGAGTTAGCACACAAAAACTGGCACAATGCATATAAATGGAGAGTGGAAATATAGAATTATTATACAAAAACTGATGCAAAGCACTTAAATAGAGACTGGTAATATTGAGTTAGCATACAAAACCTGGTGCACGCATAGTTTGCCATCGCCAGCACTATTAGTCTCTATATCAATTGGACTTGGAGTGAACTTTCCTTATAAATTCTACATCATAAACTGTGGCTTCACAACTGAAAACACTGACAACAGCCTTGTTCCCATCAAGCGAACAGTCGTAACCAGCAGCGACCCTTCTGAATAGTTTCAATAATGTTTTTATTCTGTAACATCAAAAAGATCCAAGGAAAAATGAAAAAAAAAAAAAAAAAAGAAACTTAATCACAAACAATAACTTTCTTGATGCCAGAAAAGAAATCACACAATGCTTTATAGCCATCAACATCATGGATTAAACCTGAGCATTTAACACACGTCAGCATCTAATAGAGAAACGATTGATAAAGGGAGGAAGAAGGCAAGCAAATATGCTTCAGTGACTTCATGATAGCACCAAAAATGTGCATTGGCCTGCACACACCATGTATTGTAAATTTATAAGAAAAATAGTCTCAATTTGAAAGATGCGATCATGTGCGGATGAACCTACTACAAGTATTCAAAGAAACAATGTCATATTGTCCCTCCCCAT
This sequence comes from Stephania yunnanensis, assembly GCA_039657365.1. Taxonomy (NCBI): domain Eukaryota; kingdom Viridiplantae; phylum Streptophyta; class Magnoliopsida; order Ranunculales; family Menispermaceae; genus Stephania; species Stephania yunnanensis. The sequence goes on along the minus strand of CM077590.1, from coordinate 41,274,253 downwards.
TCCCTAATAAAACCACCTTTGAGAAAATCAGCACTGTTGTACATTTTTCATATTTCAGCGACATGCATGTGACACTCTTCTTCAATTAGTCGTATATACACGAAGACCGGTGATCTGTTGAAGTTGCTGCAAGTTTAGCAACTGTAGGAAGACTGAGATAGAATTGGACGTATTGCCTCTTTGAAGTCATTGTAAAATCTTTGCTCTGAAAATCTACTAGAACGTTTCCTCGCAGCTGCAGCCATCTCAAGTCTCTGAGTCTCAGGCATCTTTAACAGTTTCACTATGGCTTCTGCATATTCTTCTACACTTCCAGCCAGGAATCCTGTCTGCTGTCCATCTTCGTCTAAAACGATGTCCATTTTCGGACCAGCAGAATTGTTAGCTGCAAGTAGATGTTAAATGAAGATTGTGTCAGGTTGGTACAGTGAGGCTTTGATCAAACAACAAAGGATGATAGCTTAGAAATTCGTGAAAGCACCCACCAATTGGGATTGCCCCTGCAGCCATGTACTCAACTACGCTTATGCCAAAGTGTTCATCAATCATGGAATGGATCCCTGCCAAGGCACCTCCCAACAGCTTCACCAAGTCCCTGTCAAGGGTGAAAATACTTTTAAGGAAACAAGACTTTATACAATACAAAGAGGACAAAGGTTGGTGAATATAAGGTTAGTGGACCAGAATGTTTCCATCCTACTTGATCAGCAGCTGTAAAAAACTTTTAGCGAGTCGGGAGTTTGAATGTCATTGGAGGCTCTACCGATATGCACTCAAAATTATAGTCAGAATCACAAATTGATTTATTTCCTTGGTAGAACCCATGCACCTTAACTCGAAAAAAATATTAAGGTGTTGATTTTGGTGGCAAAGAAACAATGAGTACATAGAAAATGTCAGGTATTGATCTATTCCTACCAAGTTAAGAGGATAATTTAATAGAAATGCAATTAGGCCCACCATGCTTCATGGAAGTGAAAGTTGGGCGGTAAAAAAACAACAAGTACATAAAATAAACGTAGCATAAATAAAGATACTTAAGTGGAAGCGAGGTAAAACACGTAAAGATAGAGTAAGAGATATAAAATTTCTAATAAAAGAGTAGCGTCAATTGATACAAAGATTAGGGAAGGGCGGTTGTGGTAGTTTGAACACCTCCAAAGACAGCCTACAAATGCCCCCAATAGAAAACTCGAACAATAAAAATTGAAGAAATTCGACGATGTAGGGGTAGACCGAAGCTAACTTGAAACACATTAACTAAGAGGGATTTAAAGGATTTGGAAAGCACCTCATCAATTGCACTAAATTGAGCGAAATTGAAGAGTTTGATCCACGTAGCCGACCCCAACTAATTTAGGATTGAGGCTTTGTTGTGACATGATCATCAACTGCAGCTTTACAACCTTGAAAAGTGGCATATCCATAAGACCATAATCACAAATCGAGGAAAAATTGCAGCCAACTAGTGTTTCATTGCTAAATGTTGATGCTGGAAATGTTTTCTCTACTATAACAAAATCTATTATTGTTACTCCTACCAATCTTCTTCACTCTCTCTATGGTATATATTTTCTTCACTATGTACGATACTAAGATAAAAATAGAGTGCAAGTTCAAATTTATCTAGTATGTCTGTCAGAGTAATTACTTGTGATTTCATTAACCATCCACATAGTTGAGCCCTCTAGATAAGCTTCAATCTGGACTCAGTTGCTCAACAGCACCAATATGCATACCTGAAACAATCTGCAATCAGATCAAACCACAACAGCGGCTGCATTTACAGACCATCGGGTTGGCATTGCAACTACAATATGCAAACTAGCACTGACAGCAGATTGGACCAAGTATGCATGTTGATTGCTGTTGTACGCATCAACGACTTCCAAGTCCTTCATGGACAAAAAAGAATTCAATATAAATAACCTTATTTCTGGAATAATACGTAAGAAAAATATGACAAATGCATCCACAATGACTTTAAGAGTCTAGAAAAGCGGAGAGGGTAATAAAAATTTACTTGTACATAACGTTCTTATGGAACTCAACATCCATCTCCACATTCAGCTCAACAGCTTTATCTTTAAGGTGTTGCAATCTTTTTTCATCCTCCTTGTTCCTACAACCACCGACGAATTGAAGCTTGGGTCTAGGCAGCCTGGAGTCCAGTTGTCTGATGGCAACAACGAATGCCTCGAGTTGAATGATATGGGCCTGAAATACAGAACTAGAGTTCAGGTGGCAAGGAGACCCAAATTATATTCAAAACTTAACTTACACAAATAATTTCTCATTTGATACTATGAAGAAAACGTTAATTTGGGACTGAGGCTATGTTGTTGTTGTTGTTGTGTTGTTGTTGTATACTACGAAGAAAACATAATAATTTGCACCTTCTCAGGACGAAATTGAGCAACGGATATGATTTTCGGGCTTTCGCTTGGTTTTTCTAGTGGAAGAACCTGTCATGATACAGCTCCTAAGAATCAATAACTATTCTTAAAAGATGTGAATTATAATGCATAATATAAATTTGAAGAGGAAAAAGCACAGTTGAATAACCTAATGAGCAGAACCAATATCGTGCATTTATTATTGAATTTATCAAAATCCAGACAAACCATGTGCAGTAACTTTATAACGGTCATACAACCAAGATTTTGTTGGTTGACACATGTCATCAAGCCAAATGAGACATCCAAGGTGTCTTTGCAGTTTCATGTGTTTATGTGTTGTACTCAAATTTCGAACTAGTTAACTCTACTACATCTGAGCTGCACATGACAGCCAAGAAAATGCTACCGTTTTGCCAAGAGTTCCATATATCCTTCCTGACTTTCTTAATTAATGAGGCCACTTCAAACTCATTCTAAAAGCAAAAAATCACGAAAAGAATTAATCCTTTTCTTTTCTCTTTGGATATCAGGGACGGCAAAGAAACTCAGCTATCAACAACACAGACTAAGGTGCCACAACAAAGGTAGATGAAAGGCACGATTCTAGAATCATGCATATTTGAAAAAACAAAAATGGATAGTTGTTCTTTATTGCTTCATGTTCCTTTTCTCTAAATCTACTTTCCTCTTTTTTTATTTGCTTTTCATTAATCTTTATGCTTCAAAGGAAGGGATGCTAGGTTGTTCATGTTCGTAAGGACTTCTGCTTTTTTCCCTAGACATTAAGGCGGTTAAAAACACTTCACTCTTATAGCAAGGTGTCGCAAAAAAGGAAAAAACAGAAATAAGTAAATAAATTAGCAATTATATCAATTTGACGCCATCTGTCAAATATGTCTGCACTGCCTCCAGATAAAACACATTAATCTTGATTTTAAATGTTTCTAATGCGAAGAAGCTAGTTAATAAGATATTCTTAAAAAAGGACTATGTAAGTGAAGTAATTACTATTATATGGAAGTAAAGAATTTTCCATCAAAAGGAAGTGTCTTACAAGAAAAGAATGCAATAGATGAAGATATGCCTTTGACAAACCTGAAGACCTGACGTATCGCAAGGAGGATAAACTCTCCTTGTACATTCAGGAATTTTCCAAAGTTTTTCTATATGAGATTGTGTCCAAGAAGAGTTAACCATTGCAAGGTTTGCAAAAGATCCAACAAATCCATACATCCAACTGAAGACAGTGTAATAAATAACTTTGCACTGAGAGAGAAGACGACTGCCACAAGTGAAGAAGCTAGTTAAGTACTGCAACTGAGAAAAACATGAATTGAAGGGACATAGAAGATGAATGTGCCGCACAAATTTGGGCACCAACACTACATTGGATTTCATGGACTACACACGGTAGAGTTAACAGGTAAAATCACAATCAGCTCCTTTATCTTGTAAGCTATCTCTATTTGTCAGAAAAGGAGTTTATAGTTCCATTATGCAGGACTAATGCATTTGGTGTCTTACCATTGTGCATATATATAACTATTTATCTATTATTGACGCTCTAATAATCCTCATAGCATTTGCATTAGTAAACGCAATTTGAGCTCTACATTTTGTTTTATGATCCTAATTCAAGTTTATAACGGATGTTATTAAACTTGTCCGTTGACTATAAGGCAAGGTCGTGCAGTTTCTGCCATAAAAATGCCTAAGGTTGGATGCCAGGGAATTGAATTGAAACATCTTTACATGTCTCGATTTGTGCGTGTCATCCTTGTGGACTTTAAAGAATTCACAATTTTCAGAAAGCATACCTCCTCGCAATTAAAGCATTGTTATTATACATCGAACTTTGGAGTGAAACTCGAGCAAGCATGTTCATGCTGATTGTAGGGTAGTGAGTATAACAAATAACTTGGCACCCAAAAATCCGGGCAAGTGGATAAGTAAATGCATATCCACTTGTGTCGAAATAAAATAAAGGAGTGAGTTTGCATAAAGCCTCCCAGGAAAGATAAATAGAACCGAAGCTCTGTCCAATCATAGTGAAGCGTGGATATGTGCTTTCCTCAATCCACTTCCTCTTACACAAATGTACAACCTGATTAGACAAAAATAATAATAATGTGAAATGATTGCAACAAATGGAAGCAAAAAACATGAAATAGTACAACCATCAACCCAAATAGAGAGAACATAAAATGCATGTCAGCAACACGAATGAGAAAAGTACAAAACTCTATTGATGTAAGATACATGACCATTAGCTGCGTAGCTTCCTGTTCGAATCTAATATAAAGAGTGCCACTGCGTGCATTGGATCACATCAAGATTTTCACTCCTAATGTCATATATCAAACTTAACAAATCTACCCAGCCTTTTTCTCTATTTACATGATCAAGATGATCGGAAACTTACCTACCAGCAGCATTCCATCAAAAATCAAAGTGCCACATTGGGACTAATTTCTAGATCCCTTTCCCCAAGGATTAGTTTCTCGCGATCAGCAATTCGAGAACAAAAATCTCCAAAAAGAAGTTGATTTTTCTGAGAAAGATAAGTAGAGTTTTTTTTTATATAACGGCATAATTGATCGAGAATATTAGATGCTCATTCGAAGTCTTCTACAACATTGCTACCAATAGATTGATCCTCAATCTCAACATGACCAAAGCAGCAAAGAAAATTCGACAAGGTTTCGCTTTTGTTCAAATTAAACCTTCACCAACAATAGTTACCATCACGAGAACTAGCAATGCTTCACTAAGCACGAAACTACATATTTTTTATCTGGATAGTTGAGGGCATCCCAGCCACCACAGCTAACACCCGACTAATCCCTCAGGAGGGCCGCCCCTACCACTAACTCAGAGATCAAAGGAGAAATAGTACGCAACTGCGAATCTAACCCATTACCTCTATGCCTTAGTCAGAGTACTAGGGCCCTCTTTGAAACCACCGCACTACACCCTTGGGGGCAGAAAACTACATAATTCATTACAGTATAGATGAATTGCAATTGGAATCACCAAAATCTACCTCGCAAATCAAAGAAACAGATAAATCAATGACCTTGGGGGGGCGAAGTAGAGCGACGCCAAAGCGATCGATGGCGCGAGCGATCAAGGTTTGGGGAGAGGCGTCAGAGTCACCAGTGTAGATGAGGCAGTCGAGATTAAGGTACTCGTCTTGGATGGCTTTGACGGCGCACCACAGCACCCTCTCTCCTCCCCCGCCGTCGTTGGTGTAGGGGTGGAAAAATCCGACGGCGGGTTTTCTGTTGGATCGTCCTCGGATCACGGCGTGCGCGAAACGGAATACGATTGAGAAGAATAGGGCGGTCAGGGAAGTGCATAACAAAACCCCGATTGTGGGCGTCATTACTAATTACTACAGAGATAGGAAGAACAAGAAGAATGAATTGATCTGGATTGATAGTCTTGGATCTCAACCAACTCGCTCCATTAGAGCTGCACGTGCAGAAAGGCACTGCACGTGCCAGTGTTCAATTTCAATGTCGTGGTTCTCGAGGATAGTTTGATGGGAATTCAAGTTTCAGTGTCTAAAGTTGAATGAATGCAATGGATGGCTATGTACCCAAGTAGAAAAAAGTAAGGTGACCAGTAAAAAGACTTACAGAGTTCTATTCAATTAAAATTTTAATAGATTTTTAATTACTTTTATAAGTGAATAATGCTTTCATAAAGTTTTAAAATTTAATAGACTTTTAGAGACTTTGATAAAATTTTATGTAGATTTCATTATGATGATTTTTATCGACATTTAATATTTTTAGTGACTTTTGTAAACTTCTTAAACATGATTTTTTATTATGATTTTTAAAATGAAACAAATATTTTGTACTTTATTATAAAAAAATAAATAATTATATTTTTTTCTTAAGAATTATTACTAATTTTTTTTTTTAATATTTTTGTATTTTAGTTAAAAAAAAAACATATAGACATATTAATGAATTACTCTCAAGGTAGTAGCATAACAAATAAGTAAATAAATATTAACATAATAAATAGATAAATAAATCATCTTTTAGTGGTAGGAAAGAATCAAGTAAGATCATTGAATTTTTATTTTTATTTTTAGAAAAGATCATTGAAAATATTTTTGCACTTTATTTTTTTGTTTTACTTAAGCAAAAAAAATTATGTTTTTTCCTTAATAATGATAGTTTAAATTCTAAAAAAGTATACAATTATTTTCTTCAAAAATAATAATATTACACTTTTTAAGATTATAATAATACACTAAATAAACGAAACTTCTTTGTCAAAAAAAACTATAAAAAATGTATAGTGATGCAAGAATGAGATTTTGTTAATAATGACATCAATCCATTTTCATCAACATAGATATTAAAGTATAATGGGTGAGCAATGAAATCCAAGAGTTGTGGAGTGATTGGAGAAGTTGATAAAAATAATCGACAAAAAAAATATCTCTTGTGAACAATGAAGTCCTTATTGAAGAATGTAACTAACAAAAATTAAAAGTCTCTAAAAGTTTATGGGTTGAGGTGAGGAGAAGTTGAAGACTTCTTTATATATATTTTTATACAAAAAGTCTACAAAAGTCAAGATTTGTAACCAATCTACAAAAGTAACAAAAAAATTAAATACACCTTACTTTTATGAACTCTTTAAAAGTTTAAATTGAATACCCTAAAACTTTTGAAGACTTTTTAAAAGTCTATAAAAGTCCACATTGAATACACCTTATTTTTATAAACTCTCTAAAAGTTTTAAATGAATACACCTAAACTTTTTTAATTATTAAAGTAACCAAAAGTTTATTAAAATCTCAATTGAATACACCTCTGTTAGTATGATCCCGATATTAAAAAAAAAAAAAAAAATAATTTGCCCCGTAAAAAGATTTAGTATGGATCCCAATAGCGTCTAATGGCGTCTGAACGTGGATGAGATCTCGATAGTGTTTGAACGTAAATTAGACGGGCGTCCGCCACCATGCAAAAATCAAAAATAAAAAAAAACAAAAAAAAAAAAAAAAAAAAGTGGAGGCGTGAAATTGTTTACTTTTTTTATCCCTACTTAATTGAGGTTGACTACATAGATAAATATAATCTAAAGCCCAAAAAATAGTATATTGCCAAAAAAATGCTAGAGTAACCCACTCACTCGATGCCCAAAGTGGGTTACCGGAGCTTTTATATTGATGATCATCTCTTGAGAGGTTGCGCTTGATTTTCAAGTTGACAACATGCTCATATGGATGATCCATCTGTGACTAAAATATTCTCAAATGCTCTACATATCAAGGGTCATTGCTATGTTTTTTTAGTGATGAACCTCCAAAATCGTCAATTCTGACTAAAATCACCTCAAATACGCTTGAGAAGAATGGAACTAGTACTCTATGAGAAATGAGAATAGACTTTCTTATGGAACTGCAACCAAGAAAATAGATGATGCCCAAAGAAAAATAGGTTACGCCAAGAAGAAAATGACGGTACTCTAACATGCAAAACATCCCATCTTATTAATGTTAAAATCTAAAACAAATATAGAAATGTGATTACCATAGTTATGGTGGCCGTAAATGAGTCCACCAAATAAAAGAAAGCATAACTCCAGTTGTGATTTCCACATGTAGGGGTGTTTTACATTTTTTTTCACAAAATAGAGAGTGTTTTTTTTTTTTCCCGGATGTAGGCAATAACGCCTTTTGAGAAGGCGTTATTGAATGGGGTGTTTTTTCGTTTTTGGTGACGTGGCGCTGACGTGGCAGGGTTTGTACAGATATCGCCTTTTGAAAAGGCGCTATCTGTACATGTGTCCGCCACCTCAGCGCCAAGTCAGCGCCACATACACTCACTCAATAACGCCTTCTCAAAAGGCGTTATTGAGCAAAACTTTCGTTTATGAGGTGGCGGCGACATGGCGCCGAGGTGGCGACCACATGTACGATAGCGCCTTTTGAAAAGTGCGCTATCTCGTACAAACCCCGCCACGTCGCCGCCACGTGTCACCGCCATCACCAACCCGACTCACCGATCTGTCCTCCGCATTGCCGCTGGTCATGACATTCTCGGCCGCTCAGTCCCTCGTCGCCAGCCAAATCGTCGTCGTGTCGAGCGATCTCGACAATTACAACCAAATTTGAATATCCATACGAGGAGTTTATATTTGTATTAAAAAAAAAACCAATTTTGAATATATTGGTATCAACCTTCAACTCTCTATTCTAAACTAACTAACATTACCTAACTAACTAACTAAAAAGTAAAATAAAAACCTTTACTAATCCAACCAAACCAAACTAAACTAAATAACTACCTAACTAACTAGCTAAGTAACCAAAGTAAAGTAAACTAACTAACCTTAACTAACCTAACCAAACTAACTAACTAACTAACTAAACTAAGTAACCTTAACTAACCAAACTAAACTAACCAAACTAAACTAAACTAAACTAACTAACCTTAACTAACCTAACCAAACTAAACTAACTAACTAACTAACTAACCAACTAACTAAGTAAGTAACTAACTAACTAACTACTAAACTAACCTTAACTAACCTAACCTAACCAAACCAAACTAAACTAAATAAGTAAGTAACCTTGAATAAACTAACTAAATTAACTTAACTAACTAACTAACTAACCAAAGTAAACTTAAATAACTAACTAACTAACCTTAATCAAACTAAACTAACTAACCTAAACTAACTTAACAAAACCAAACTAAACTAAGTAACTAACTAACCTCAACTAAACTAAGTAACTAACTAACTAACATAACGAAACTAAAGTAACTAACAAACTAAAGTAATTAACTAACCTTAACTAACCAAACCACCTAACAATACAAACTAAGTAAACTAAAATAACTAATTTAACTAGCTTAATTGCAAACTAAACGTACTAACTAAATGGAACTAACCAAACTAAACTAACTAACATTAACTAACCTAACTAACCTTAACTAACCTAACTAACCTAACCACCTAAACAATACAAACTAAGTAAAGTAAAATAACTAACTTAACTAACTAAACAAACAACCAAAAAACGATCCACGTTAACCACCAAACGAAACTACACAAACATCCAAGTAGCTCGAGAGTTACTTGTGAACTAAACTCGACTAACCTAACCTAACCAAAGTACGTAACCTAAATTAACTAAACTACACTAAGGAACATACCCTAACTCAACTACACTAAACAAACATAACCTCAACACCTAAACAAAACTAACTAAGCTAATTAACCTAACCAAACTAAAATAATATAACCTAACCACCGACACCTAACTAACTAAGCTAACCACTTAAGTTAAATTAAACATATAACCTAAACTAACTTAACAAACTAAACTAACTATTGAAGAGTAATCACATCTACGAAATTATCATAATATGGAAAACATGAGAAATAAGTTTATTCAATGATAAGGTTGAATACACGTACTTCCTCAACCCAAAATATAAGTTATTTACAAATCACTATGACATCAAGTAAACTCATTATGCAGGTCTATTTCGGCGATTCCGTTGACGTTGTTCCTCGGTGAAGCAAATCGGACGTACTCTTTGTCTAGTTGGACGATGTGATTGTACATCCGGTTGAGGTAGCTGGTCTTGCGATGAATCAAGTCGAGTAGATTGATGCGTTTCCTCTGGTTCTTGACTCGACTCACCTCTCGCTACTTATGCTACCAAAAATTGGAGGTGGAACCATCCTAAACATACGTGGATCGCATGGGATTTCAAAGTCTAAAATAACGAAAATATGCCAAACAACTTAATTAACTAAAGGTAATTAACTAAACCAACTTTTAATTAACATAAATTTAGTAAACTAACTTAAACAAACATAATAACGTAAACTAACTTAAACAAACTTCATAAATGACTAACCTAACCTAAACATATCAAATTAAGTTAAAGATTCACGTAATTAACTTATTAACAAACATATGAGGTAACAAGTGAGTTAACAAGTAAATTATCTTTCTACTCACTTAACCAAAACTTATAACAAGGTCTAACAAACTAACTATACAAAAACAAGCTACCTAAAGTAACTTATACAAACTTCATATATGACTAACCTAACTTAAACATAGGAAATTAAGCCTTAAATCGTCTGCGTAACCTAAATTAACTTATTAACAAACTTCAATGAACTTATAACAAATAAATTACGTTTACTCACTTAACCAAACTTATAACAAACTTAACAAACTAACTAGACAAAAACAAGCTACCTAAAGTAACTTATACAAACTTCATATATGACTAACCTAACTTAAACATAGGAAATTAAGTTAAACATACGTAATTAACTTATTAACAAACTTAAATTAACTTATAACAAATAAATTACCTTTACTTACTTAACCAAACTTATAACAAACTTAACAAACAAACTACCTAAACTTACTTAAACAAACGTAATTTTATTAAACCAATCATAATTACCTAAACTCACTTCCACAAACTTATACTAACTTAATCAAAGTAACTTAATCATACTTAATTAACTAACAAACTAAACCAAACTAACTAAACTTATTCAACAAACTTAAACCAAACTACACAAACCTAAACTAAACAAACTAAAAACACATACTTTAACAACAAAAACTTATGGTTTCCTCCCGTACCTACCTCCTCCTCCTTCACTTCATGGACCTCCTCCTTCTCCTCCGATGATGGACAGGCGTGCACCGTCGCCGCGCTCCGCGCCTCCCCGCCTCCCTGCTGTGACCGCACAACGATGCTGATCGTCCAAGCGCCTCTTCTTCTCGCCTCACCTCTGCGCGCGGACCTCCTTGCTCCCTCGCGTCTCGTCCGCTCTCGCCGCCCTCGCTCCCGTCGACCTTCCTCCGCCGCCGCTACGTCCTCCGCCGCCGCTACACGAATACACTCTCCTAGCTTTCTTTTCCCGAGCTCCCCGTCCCTCCTTATATAGCGCCAAGGATCGATCATGTATGGTCACGGGATTACTAGTAATCCCGTGACCCCTACGTCCCCTACCCCGTCCCTCCCCCGCATCCCTAGCGAAATCGACGCAGAGATTTTCTCGCGTCGGTTTCATCTCGGAAGAAGAAGACTGGTGCGCTGATAGCGCCTTCTCAAAAGGCGCTATCAGCGCACCCCAATAAAGCAGGCCAACTATGTCCACGTGGACGCCACGTGGATCCACGTGGACACAGTTGGATATATTGCAACATTGATAGCGCCTTCGGAGAAGGCGCTATCGGGTTTGGGAAGCCACGCGGCGAGACGTGGCGCCACGTGTCGCCACGTGGACATACCAAAACTCGATAGCGCCTTCGGAGAAGGCGCTATCAATGTTCGGACGCCACGTGGATCCACGTGGCGCCCGAAACCACGTCGCCAAGGATAGCGCCTTCGGAGAAGGAGCTATCTTTGGCCACGTGGCATTTTTTCCAAAAAAATAAAAATAAAAATTTGGCCAAAGTCCACATCAGCAATAACGCCTTCTGAGAAGGCGTTATTGCTTAGTGTGGCAAAATAAAAAAAAAGCCCCCCTATTTCCCTCTTTTAAAGTTAAATATATTGTACTTTTGAAAAAAAATCCCAGTTTACCCCTACACAGAAAAAGGCATATTCAGGCTTTCGCGGGTAGTTGGAGAGTGAGTTTCTCACTCATCCTCGGAATCTGAACTTGAAGAACTAGAACCTTCGCCTTTTCCCTCCACAACACCGTTAGCAACAGTACCGTTTTTCTTTTTATTCTTCCCTTCTATTTTCTTCGCATCTTTCCCTTCATGCTCATCTTTACTGTATTCACTTTCGTAATCATCGTATACCTCATCATCTTCTTCTTCTTCCTCCTCAATTCCATCATCCACGGCAGGTCCTTCTTCAAAAACAGCACCTCCTCTTGTTCCAGCCCGGCTACGCTTCAAAACTTTTAGTTTCAAGCTAGTCTTCTTGTCACATCCAATCCATGAATCACACAAACAATAGGATGTAAGATTATAGCTGCCTTCTGCAGGGGCCTGAAATTTACCCATAATTAACCTCGATCCATTCTTAACTTTCTCAACGGCTTCTCTGACAGCGGCATTGATATCTTTCATGGTAGCACCAGAACCCTCTTTTGTTTCCTTAATCGCCTTAGATGCGGCTGTAATAGCAGCAACCTCGTCCATGAAACTAACCTTTTGCGACATCCACACATCATTTGAGAGAGAGTCTGCAAGCAACACCCAGAAGTTTTCTTCTTTGTGGAATGGGAAAAATGGAGCATACGGAAGGGCCCCAATTAGGCCATTCCCACGTTTTAGCGTGACCCATGCGTGCATTGTGACAATGTCACCCTCCTGAATTCCCTCTTCGCCTTCCGTCTCACAAGTAACTTCAATGGTTATAGAGGGCATCATTTCCAGAACATGTTCAACATCTTGCACTTCAGCAGCAGAAAACCCAGCTATCTGAGTCAGAAGTGAGGCTCGATCTTCTAGTGACGTCTTGTAATTCTGGGAATGTGCGAACCTTCTGCAAATATTTCAAGAATTCACAAGGAAGGCACAACGTTAACAAAGATACATCTCATCTCTTGTATGCGAGCAAAAAAATACAATTCTATTTTGATTTAAAACATCTATATTTTTATAGTGACAACACATCATCTTCTGTATTTGGCATAATAGAGAATAAGAATGCTTTTATGAGTATCTAGCAGGATCAATAACACGACAAGAAAAATATAGATAAGAGGAGTCATAGATTCACCGAAATTAGATGTAGGTTGGTATAATCAAATAAACTTTATAGTGCACATAATAATAGGAGAGCTCGATTACCACAAAAGGAGAAATGATACGATGGAGCGTAGTATGTGTAAAATGCTTGCATGCATTGAATGATAGGTAAATATAAGACGATTAGACCGGCAAGATGCGCGCCTTAGAAAAGAAATACATAAAAGTTAGAACAAGGAACTCAATCATAAAGCGCATGCTAGTCATGAATGCTCTCTACATTTCCATATATAAATCGAAAAAAAAAAGGGTAATGCTAGATGGACTCAAAAAGTCCGGACTCAAACAACCAAAAAGACATAAATACCCTTAATTAAAATTCATTATTAGTGTTTGGGGGTAAAGGGTAATTAGGTCTTTTACTTATGTAGATATCTTAAATTGTTAACAAAAAAAATCTTTGAGTCCGGACTCAAAGAGTCCAAACAAATTTTTTGAAAAAAAAATACCAGCTGTGAAACTGAGATGTCGCACTTTTGAGAAGGAAAACATGTTAACGAGGTCAATTAATAGGAAACTCACATGTAAACTAATTTCCTGACACGTGAAAATAAGGAGGTCTGCATACATGGAAGGGACCAAGATACATATGTACGTTAAAACGTTAAAAGGATCATAAGTATTAATTCTTTTCCGGCCGAACAGACCATAACTATTAAATTAAAGTTAAAAAATAAAAAATGATTTTTTGACGTTCTTTTGTTACATACATTTGCTACACAATGGTGTAGATTTCCTTAAAATTTGTGGGGTCCACACATCTCAATCAAATCTACACCATTGTGTAGCAAATGTATGTCTCGTAGAATGTTAGATTATCATCTTCCTAAAAAAACAATTGTTGGGTCTGCCCACACTACATGTAACCGCGGATCCATGGATCTCACTAATACTAATATTGTCCCCACCTTAGCCACTTTCAACTTAAATGTGTGGGATTTTACTTCAAAAGGCCTCGGTACTACTTGAGAAGAGATCCACACTTAAGTACTTCTTTATGAAGTCACACTTAATCGATATGGAACTAATATTTCGGCCCACACATCCCCAACAACAATTACATATATATAGTATAAAAAGAACAATGATATGAAATATTGTAAAAACATGTAGCCCCTTCATATACATCCAAAGTAGCTCTTAAGAATAAAAATTACAGGGAGTTCGTTGCTTTAAATTGTATGTCCGTATGTCCTTTTTTCAAAGTAAAAGAAAAATAAAATTGATATGAAGGAAAAAACGACCAGAGTCCTCCAAAAACAGAAAATAGACAGAAAGCGACACGACATAAATGCTTACAGAGAGGATAAAATCTAGGAAAATGCTATGGTAACCCACTTAGGACACACACTTTGGGCATTTAGTGGGCCCAAGTGAATGTCCCTCCATAGTCCGCGTGATAAATCATACACCTCAAGGAGTGTGAGTGCACACCTCAAGGTGTTACGCGCACACCTCGAAGTGTATCACACGCCTGGAAACCTACTTAGGCCCACTAGGTGCCCAAAGTGGGTGCCCAAAGTGAGTTACTCTAGCATCTTCCTAAAATCTAATAACTGAACATTGCCTTCAAGAACTAACACAAAGCAACAAACAACGCCAGACACCAAAAATCTCCTATCACAAGGAAAACAAACAAACAAAAAACTGGAACTGATCTGATCCGATCAAACCGACAATAAGGCAATCCATTCCCCATGATACAGCCACTTAGTGAACACAATCACCATTATAATACTTCTCTCTTGCAACCCATCTACCAACCATGTCTATTGTAGTTTCCCACATCTCTTCTACTGTGTCGGCCTAGCCCTCAAAAGTCTGCAGTTCCTTTCATGTCATAATCCCCATAGAATAGCTATGCATGCTGGCCCACTGATATGCATGCTTTTGCTTCAAATTGAATGTAATTTGTCGAGAGGATTATATAAATGGTAAATCTGATTCTAAAGCCTAGCGTTGCATAATCAAATGCTCTTATAGAACAAAAACAAGCTTCCATAGTGTGCTTAAGTCCTTGACAAAACTTGTGTTCTCAAAATGCTTAGATTCAAAGAAAAGCAGAAGTGACACCAATCAACACAAAAAATAGGAAGGGTAACTTACAATGTCTTGGACACATCCAAAGATGTCCTACAAATGCCCCACTAAGAAAACTTTTTTTTTTTATATATATATAAGAAAGAGACTCTTATGTAAGTTAAGATGCTTTAAATGGATTATGAAAGGTCGCCATTCCTGGACACGTCCAACGATGTCCTACATATGCCTCACTAAGAAAACTTTTTTTTTACTAGAAAAGTAGTAGCACCAATCAACAAAAAAAAAATTATGAAGGATGGTTACAGTGTCCTAGACACATCCAAAGATGTCCTACAAATGTTCTGCTAAGAAAACTTGTTTTTGATAAGAAAGAGACTCTTATGTAAGTTCAGATGCATTAAATGGATTATGAAAGGTCACCGTTAACAACATTAAATTGAGTGGGCGGAAGAGTTTGAACTATGTAGATGACCTCAACAATTCGGGTTTGTTGTTGTATTATAAAAGTTTTACAATATTCCCAAAATCGAATGAGACTTTCCTAAACTACTTTCAAGGTTTAAGTAATTGAAGTCATAGGGAAATAAAAATACTGAAGAAATGACTATCAACTCCATAGTTACTGAAGAAAGCCTGGTCCCAAATTAACTGGTGTCAGTTACATGGATCAAACTCTTTCATAGTTACTGAAGAATTGAATCAAATAAAAATAACGCTTACCTTGCGAGCTATCTTTTTTATGACGCTTTCGCTAAAATGCGGAAGCTGCAAAAATGGTGCAATACCTTCTGCAAATCCACCAGATGCTTTTCTTGCGCTAAAAGGAACAGACTGTAACATGAGAAGATTCAAAGCAACCACTTATCTTGAGTCCGGGGGGTCTAAAAGAATAATCAGAAATTACGTGTCAAATTTAGGAATTCGTAGTTCCTTTGGGTCATTACTTGTTGCTAAATTGTACTGCATTCTCAAGGAAAAACAAATTTTAATTGTTTAACGGACAAAAATAAACATGGATCGAGGACTAATGATAAATCAAGCATAAATAAGTATCCCCAAGAACCAATGTTGACTACGAGGTGAGGAAAAACTAAAATGGCAAAGATTTGTATATCTAATAGACAAGCAAAATCTTTATATTCCTATAGTAGTAGACATATCTCGTTAATAAGCACTGGATGATACTTTGAGAAAGCTCAACAGTCCCAATTGCAGTGTCTTAGCCAACCATGGCCATGAGGTGGGCGAGGTATAGTAGCCATCTCGTATGGAAGAAAGTAATAGTCAAGATACAACTGAATCGCTATAAGAATAGAGAAGCGGTAAGAAAAAACATAGAAAAGCTAGGTTGAAACTTCAACGCTTACAGCAAAAAAATATCATACGAATGAAATGATTATGTTCAATGTAGTATCACAAAAATCAGAATTTTGAGATGAAACATGGAAAGAAACCCGATCTAAATTTCCATACAACCACAAGAGGTGTAAACTCTGGTATTTAAGAAGCAAATTGCAGCGCTGACTACTAAGCACATTCATACTCCAAGTTATGCGGCTTCCCAAGCCCTACAGAGTCTTCTCTCTCTTGATATTCATGCTCACTTGTTAAAGAAATAAGAGAACAAAGAGTTAGCTACAACATACTTCTTTGAGATGCTATACAATTTATTTGTACTTGGTTCGAATTTTAAGAGCATACGGATGGGTGTTCCTATTTTGATATATGAACACGTCATCAAGATCTCATTACGAAATGCCATGCAATACTTGTCTATTGGGGTCTGATTATTCAGTGTATGGAAGCTTAGAGTTTCTGATTTAATATCTGAAGAAGTCATCCATATCTCCCTATAAAATTATTAATCTTGATATGCATTAAGTTTCCCAGCCTAAGTTATTTTAAATAAATATTCTCCAAGGCATGAGGTCTACAGAAATTTTTAAGGACGAAAAACAGAGCACTTTCCTGCAACATTCCGTCGGATACGTCAAACATTACGACAATGTTGCTTGAAGAATAGAGCTCTAATTGCTCAAAATAAAACATATAAGTCACTAAAAATCTCACATTTCTGGACAAAGAACTATTCTCGTCCAGTAGGGAGAAAAAAAATCCATGAAGCCAACTAAAAAAAATCCAGTAGGCATTTCCTCATTTATTTATGAAGAGATCACATATCTTACTCTTGAATTTCAAGAAATAAAATGACCTTCATCAGTTCTTCGAGGAGACGAGGTGCCAATAGAAGCACGTGTCTAAGATCATCCCGCAAAGCTGTTGATATCTCAAGACTTCACGAGTCGATTGGGCTTGTATTAACAATTACATGTCGCAAGGAACAATTGACAAGCACGTAAATCTCTCAACACTAGAACTTAGAATGAGAACGTAAATTGATCGCTTCCAAGAACTTGAGCAAAAAATTACCTTAACTAGGGCAGGATCTTTGCTTCCAAAACTTTGATTGCTCTTGCTTAATGTTCTTAAGATCCAGATTCAACTCACTCCTCACTAACACGAATAGTTTCTGAAGAGGTTCATCCTCACTCCTGCGAACTGGAACTTCCATATATTCTTGAGCCTTAATGAAGACATCCATCACCTTGCTGTAAGATAAAAAAAATTGTAAAGAAAAGACAGCATTGAATACACAATATTGGATGAATCAATACATCGCTTCTCACATGCACAAGACCGAGTACAAGAGGTTTTTCTTTCGGATTCCAATTAATTTATAATATGATGAACATGTATTACTACATGAAACACGAACTGTTAAAACTATCCCCCTGGATATCCATATTAGTCGATTGAAATACATTCTCATACTATTAATTGCGTTGGGCGATCGTAATGAATCTATTTATGAAACCGTTGTTGATCATCTATTAATTGCTTCATCATATCTTCCAAAGAGGTGCTTTGTTGAAACTGTTGGTTCTCTGCATGACACTGTTGATGACTTTGTTGAAAAGGTAGTTCTCTGAAGATCAAGTCATTCATCATGTCTTTTATAGACCTCTATTCATGTTGAGGAATCTGTGGACATGGCATGAACTCAAAGAAGTCAGTTTGTAGCGATGCATAGCTAGAATAGTGATGATTATCATACTTTGGATAGTAAGGACAATCATATGTGGAATGAGAATATTTTTCACAAATTTCGCAAATCTCAACCTGGTGCACAAAAGAATGCATGTTAGAAAATTGATGTCCATTATGTGACTTACCTACCCCATTCACATTGTAATAATGTGAGTCTTCGAATTGACCATAATTGTAGGAGTAGGAGGCCCTCGTGCAGTCGCCTGCATAATGTTATGAATAAAGGACTAGATAGAAAAAAAATAAAAAATAAAAAATAGAATAAATAAACAAATAAATAAAATAACAACAAAGAAAGAAAAAAAATCCCCGACAACGGCACTAAAAATTGACGCACGCCAAACGCGTCAATAAAATATAATTCCCAAACTAACTATTTTGTTGATAACGGTAAAGGGTTGATTCCACGTAGATTGATATTCTTTTTAAGGTTGTAAATGAAAGAGAAAAATCAAAGTTTTGAGAGAATGAATAAATTAAATAATCTAAATGGCAATGAAATAAATAAAGCAATGGAAATTGTTTTGAAATCAATTAATAAAAAATTCATAGGTTAAGACATTCAAGTTCGGTTTGATAAAAAACTGGATTTGGTCATCAATCTATGTAAATTATACAAATCAAAAGTATCTCAGTGTAGTTATAGACTCGGTAACGTATGCAGTTCCTCATACTTCCTATTCTCAATAACTAAGGTATGACAGTGACTACTTCCCTAGCTAAACGTATAACCCTATACTCAAGCGCATTGGGTTTAACGTGATGATCGCAATGGATTTTTTGAAGGCACTACACTTAGACAATTGGATCACTAATGTATCCGATTTAGTCTAGATCCCTAAGATATTTAATCGATCCTAAATGGGGTGAATCAATTGGTACGGTTAATTGCCACTAATGTGATCTTATCGCATGAGGACGGATGCTTACAACTCACTAGTAAAAAAACTAAGGTTTAAATATAAATCTAACCTTAATTAATTAATCAATACCTAAGAAAATAAAACACCAATGAAAAGCAACGAAATTAAGATAAATAAATCTCACAAATCTATGGTTGGGAACAGTCGAACCTCCCTTGCAGTCTTGTCTAAGCCATGAGATTAGTCTCTCATGGCTGAAGAACATAAAACAAAATAAATTAGAAGTTGAGAAAAATATAGAAGTCGAATCCTCTAATTAATACCCTAAGTCATATTTATATAAAACTACTAAAATTGGGCTCTAAAGGAGAGAGAACGTGATTTTTGTGGTATCATGATTGACACGTGCACCGAGGACAATCTGTGGCTATTGTGAGCTTGTTTGCAAGTTCGAGACACATGGCAGGCCTTGATTGGATAAACCTGTTGTACATACTGACGTGGCAGCAGGCGATTGGAGAATAACGCGCGTTGACTATGGACAAGCTGGACGAGTAAAGCAAAGGCACGTGGCAGCTGGTTTGTCCAAGAGGAGGCTTGCATTACTCGAGCAAATTAATGGGAGACATCAATAGCATGGATCCCGAGGAGAATCTACGGTTGTTGAGATGAAGAAAAGAGAGCTCACATAGGATGACCAAAATATGGGAGACTGTGACACACGCATCCCAAGACATGATCAACACCTTCACTTCTCGTTTTTGCTTAATAAGAACGCTGATCTCAAGATGTGATCGAGGGCTCATGACACACCTCGCTTGCTTTCTCTCTCTTGATCCACTATGTGGCTCATGAGGTTGATAAGTCAGCTTGCACTTCTTGATAGTAATGAAGCCACAAATTCTCAGTTGCAAATTCTCTCTCCTTATGGGTTTATCCACGACTGTATTGCGTGACTACGACGTTTTTCGGCGAAATTCCATCGTTTAAGCCCTCCGAAACGGCTATTTTAGAAACTTTTGTTTCGCTTTATAACTTTCATTAGGAATTTCCGTTTTTATTGCCGTTTGTTTGTTTCTATTTTTCACTAGTTTTCAGACTTTTTACTATTTTTGGCAAATTTTAGGGTTTCGCTATTTAAGCGATCTATTGGGTGTAATTCGTAGTTTTTGAAATAAAAGAATTTTTGAACTTTGGCTTAAGTTCGACCTAGATCGAGTTGTTCGTGGATTCGTTCAACGCGAAGATCTCCATCGTCGCAGCCTCTCGGTAATTGTTCACACTGCATACAAATCCTCTATTTCGCATAGTTTTTTGCCCTAGATTCAATCGCGCACTCCATAAACCCTGAAAATAATGAATAAAGATAATTAGACTAATATTTTGGAGACTTAACAATAAAAAATATATAAATAACATATATATAATTACATAATTAACGACTCATCAGTTTCAAATGAGTTTGGGGGGTTTTCGTGTATGCATATCGCATGATTTGAATTACTTACGAATGATTATTTTTCTAAAAGATGTTTTATTAACAAATTTCAAACTCTCAATTTATAAACGACTTTTAAGATGAATTTCTCCTTTGGATAGTTATGTTGAGTTTTGCCAAGCACTTTCTTGACAAATTTGGTTTTAAATTGTTTTATAGGTTCATTTTTTTATTTGTACTTATCCAAATGGTCGGAGGTGGAAAAGGTAGATGTTCAAGTGAGGAGAAAGGAAAGGGGAATGAGTAGAGAAAGCAAAGACTAAGTCCAAGTTTTTCAAATCCAACCCATGTCAATCTCTTTTAATATACCTAGGATTAGACCACAAAAAGAGCCTACTCCACCTTCATCATTTAGCTTAAATACTGGGGATGAATATGTAGAAAATGAGGAGGAAGTAGAAAAATTTAAACAAGAGATACCAACGGGGAAAAATATTATGTAGTTAAGAAGGAGAACTTTGTCAATCAGAAGGCCTATGAGAAATTTAAGAATGGCTTAGTGAGGGATAGGAAGTTGATCCCGAAAAAGGGATTTAATGTGAAGAACTAATTGAAATACAGACCTAAGATCTTAGATATTATTGAGGCCAGGAACTGGGGATTATTGGCTAGGGACTGTAAACACTTAAACCTAGAGGATGTTCCCAGTGAGAAAGGTTACGATATTTTGGTAAGAAAGTTTTATGCAAATGAATATGAAAATGAGAGTAAGACCGAGTTATGAGTTCGAGGAAGGACATTGGATTATTTTGTTGCAAGAATAAATCGGTATTTTAGCTTATTAGAATTTTACCAAAAACAAAATGATGAGTACCCGAAGCCCAAATACGCCATTAAGTACCACTACTCCACTGAAATAATTAGGGGAGGTTTAGAAGCAATCCATGGTGATGGATTCATTTTTTATATGAAGGGGTTCCCGAAGCACATAGCCACCAAAGTTTTTATGAAAATCATGAAAGCTTGGTATTATTTCATCAACGCAAGCTTATAGCCAGCCTGAGGTATTACGAGATAACGAACTATAAGGTCGTCTACTTTAACATATTTTTATGGGATTAAGATACTTGGATGTTGAAAAAATTATCTATGAGTCTATTAAGAGTGCCATCACCACGAAGAAGAATGACGGACTACCTTTCCATCTGATGATCACGACTTTTTCTAGAGTAGATCAAGTGAACATGGTAGGGCTTGATATGGATATTCTATCGGAGAAGACCATTACGAATGAAGTTATAGAGAGATATTAAAGAGTAAATGGTTTTAAAGCACCGAAGATGAAAAAGAGACAAAGCAAAGAAGGAAAATCAGATATGATATGAGAAGAATTTTGGAGGATGTGTCGGAAGCTAGACATGCATGATCCGAATGTAAAGTAGCCTACAAGGGATTATGACGGGCTATATATGGAAGATTCGAAGTTGGCCTTTATATGTGCAATTCTGCACAATCAAATGACAACTTTGAGAAACCAAGAGTTGGTATTTGAGAACCAGAGGACCTTAGCAAGGAGTATTCACAGGATGGAGTGAAAAACGTTTAGAAGATATAGACAAAAATTAGGCACAGAGGTTCATGTACCACCTACACAGATGAGGCAACCACGAAGTAGCAGTTTTAATGTTCCAACACTGCCAGGTCAAGACTACCACCTCTACGACCCTGCTGTGAGTTACCAATTCTATAAGATTGATCTAGTGGAGGACGATGACGATGCGACTACCGGACGACGACATTGATTTTCTTTTTCTATTTATCTTATTTGTCTCTGAGTGATATTATGTAAGGTCTTCTATATAACTCCGGTAATGGTGATACTTTGTGTTTGTGGTGGTGCTATACTTTGTGCTCAGTGATTGGTAATTTGATACATTTATTATACAATGGTGATGTTTATTCATGATAATTTGTATGCACTCTCTCTTATGATAACTCTATATCGATTTTATTTTTTTATATTGATTGTCCAATTTATGCTTATATCAATTCCTTTATACTTCACGTGGTATATTTGTTTTATCGAAAACTCGACTTCATTTTTAGACCTTGAGGCCAAAGTTTGGAATAAGTTCGCTAGTATTTTATGAGGAAAGTGATAATGATAGCAAAGAAAGCAAAGATAGGAAATGAAAGAAAGGTAGAAGATAAGTTCAGAATTGATTCAAAAAGTTCAAACTTTTGATCCGATATTCAAGTAGGTTGACGAGATTTTTCAAATTTTTTTCGAATTCAAGTAAGTATGAATTTCATTTTTCTTTATTTTTAGTTAGGAAAAAAATGGTAACTTAAATGAACATGTAATAGGTTTTTAAATAGAAGTGATTTTTATTGCCCAAATGAATTCTATGATAGAAAGAATCAATTTTTATATTTTTTTATTAACTTTACTAGTTGATGTATATACCAAATTAAATACATTGTGTTAGTCATGAAAATGGGTAGAAGATTGAAACAATAGTGTAAGATGAACAAGAATGATTTCAAAGAATCTTGTGATAAAAAACTATTGATTAAATATTTTATAGTATATATAGAAAGTTATTATGCCACAATTAAAAGAAGAAATGAGTTAGAAACTGATGAATTTCTATATGTTAGAAAGAATACTTTCTTCAACTTTAGTGGACAGTGAAAAGCGTTAAGAAAAGTTTACAAATATATAAATATAGAGAGATATAGATTCCATAAAAAATGAAGCAGAGAATCTATAGTGTGAAAAATGTGAGAATGTCTATAAGAAATGGAGCATAGACTCAAAAGCAAAAGAAAAAGCAAAAGAAATATATATTAAAAAGAAATAATTAGGATGAAGTAGAAAAGAATAAGAGATGAAAAATGGATGCATGTTCTTAAACTCTTTAAAGAAAAGATTTATCTCGAGTGCTTAAAACTAGAGTTGAGTGAAGTATTTCTTAATCTAACACATTTTAAATTATATATTCATTGATATCTTGGCAAAATCCCTATTTATTTTGATTGTGGTGCTATTATAAAGTATTTTCTAAAATTAAGAATGATTTAGTGGTTTTGTGTTTTGAGATTCTATACTAGTCATCATAAGCTTGATGTTTATCAAAGGAGATTGAGAAAGCCTATATTGTGTACTAACCTTGGTAATTAACTTTAAGTTCTAAAGGGCATTGCATTGGGTGATTGAGTTATCATTAATGTTTAATTTTGTCTAAAATCATTATATTCTATCATAACTTTCATTTACTTATAGATAATATGTTTCCATTTGAAAATCACTTTTATTTAGAATTTCTATTGTTTAAAGTTAAGATGAATTAGACTGAAATCAGTTTATAAAGAATGAAAAGATAATATGATTGAGAGTATTCATTTTCTCATGATACCTTTAGTGTTGAGTTTGGGGGTATTTGACAAGTCAATAATTAGACATGTTTAATAGTGTAATTTAGGTTGATTTTAGATATAAATGATGATATTACACTAGTTATTCTCTTATTTTTTTGATTTTAGGTTTTAAATAAGAAAATAAAGAAATTGAAGAAAAAAAGAAGAAGAGCAAAACAGTCAATAAGAAAAGAAGTCTAGTGATTAGCCAACAATTTGCATTTACACTAGGAATCACCACTTAAATGTGCAGCAGAAAAGTGCCAATGATTCCTCTGCGAATTGAAAATATACTAGAAATCGTTAGCTGAATTGGTGGAGCACAAAGAGCTAATTCCAATGATTGATTCACAGAAGTCGGTTACGGGTTTTTTCGGTTACTGATAAATCGCTAAGGTCGATTATGGGTTTTTTGGATTTATATGAAGAATTTGAGTTTATCTAGGATATGTATCACTTAAAAGACCATTTATAGGACTAGAGAGCTTCGAAACAACTCTCTTTCCAATCTATTTTACATATTCAGTAAGTCTTTTATTAGTTTTAGTTGTTGTTTGAAGCTACATTGGATATTTGATTTATTTAAGAGATATTTATTTATTTATTCATTATATCTTTTAATCATATTATTGTGTTATTTATTTTCAGCATGAGTGAGTATTTTATCAATCTAAACAAACCCTAGAAATGTATATACTTTGGATTGTTAGATAGTTATAATTAAGGAATCACGTATTTAATCTTTTAAATCTATTCATAAACGTCAATCACAGATTTAACAAGTTATTTTGTGTATTATAACTAATGAAGATTAATATTGCATGCGTAGTTGCAAATGTGTATTATAGTATTTTGATTCTAAATTTATATCTATGATTATTGATGACAATTATAGAAGTAGTAACTATGATTTTCCCAAGTGGATATTCAATGTGATTGTGTTCTAAGTTATTTATTGAGCTTAAATTAGGCATGATTTTCATTAATTGTAAATGTTATCGTATCGCTATGGGGTTGTGTTTTATCCAATTGATAGATATACAATCATAAGAATGTGGCTTTTCTATTGAATTTAAGAAAATCGGTGGCTGACTAAAGGCTTTCAACCTATTATGAATTAGGATTTAATAATTCCAAGATTTCATGTGTTATAATTATAACTATATTATGAAGTGATGTTATGTTCTAGTGTTTGAAAGCAATCCAAATATATTACATTGTATAATGGGGGTTTGTTAAGATGTTTGTTTAATATATTATTATTAATACCGAATTTGAATATTGTTTAATTTAGTGTGCATTAGATTGGTTAAATTAGTTAACTTAATTTGGTTAATTAAGTTAGTTGTTATAGATTTTAGTTATTCGATATTTTAATTCTCATTTAATTAAATTAATTAAATTAAGAAAAATAAGAAAAAATACTTTCCTTTGAAGTTTACAAAATTCATGTGGAGACGATAGGGGTGGGCAAACCGCGGTTTGGTGGTGAAAACCACCAAACCGCGACCAAACCGATGGTCTACGGTTTGGTGATTTTCTAAACCACCACCAAACCTCGAATCACCAAAACCGCAACCAAACCGAACCGCGGTTTGCACGGTTTGGTCGGTTTGGTTGCGGTTTTGGTGCGACCAATTTTCAAAAAAAAAAAAAAAAAACATGAGGTATCGCAATCCCGACAATGGCAACGACGATAGGTGGTGCTCGGAGGCGACGACGACGGGTGTTGGTCGCCCCCAAACCGCGACGGCGAGTCGGCGACAGTGGAGGCGGTGGAGACATGACTGGTGGGAGGAGGCGGTGCACGCAACAGTGGCGAGTTGGCGACAATGGAGGCGGCGAAGGCGGGCCGGTGAACGATGCGTCTCACCGCGGCGGTGTGAGCCGGCGAGTGAGCAGAAGAGAGAGGAGACGACGAGCGAGCAGAGACGGCGAGTGAGCAGAAGAGAGAGGAGACGGCGAGTGAGCAAAGGCGGCGTCGAGTGAGCAGAGGCGGCGACTGGCAATCGAGTGAGCGCAAGTGAGCGGCGAGAGCCGTAGAGAGAGGAGATGGGAGTGACGAGTGAGAGAAGAGAGATGGAGCGACGAGTGAAGAGATGGGAGCGACGGCTGATGAGTGATGAGTGAGAGACGACTGATGAGTGAGAGAAAGAGATGAGTTTTTTTTTTTGGTTGTGTTTTAGGGTTTTGGACTTGTATTTACCAAAATGCCCTCGGTTTGGTTAAACCGCGGTTTTCTCAAAATGAAAACCGCGACCAAACCGCGATTCTGCGGTTTTTACGTTTTGTAAACCGCGACCAAACCGCGAGTTTTAAAAACCAGACCAAACCGTGCGGTTTGGTCGGTTTGGGCGATTTGGGCGATTTGGGCGATTTTTCGAAAACCGCTGCCCACCCCTAGGAGACGATATCTCATTTACCACTACTACAAATAATAGTAAAATACAGTAAACTATTGTGCAGGCTACACGTATTGTAAGTGTGAACATCCATATGTGTATTAGTGTGTAGATGTAGGATTGAGAAGCTTTCATGGTCTACTTTGCTATATAAAGGTCTGTAACAAACACTGTATAAATTCATTCTATCTTGAACTCAAGCTCTACTTTGCTCTGCATATCATATTCGAAAAATTTACAAAAGTACAACTGTATTTACTTTAAAAGAGAGAAATGAGGGGAATTTTTTTTTTGTCAAACTAGGCAATAACGCCTAATGTAAAGGCGCTATCACAATGGACCACATTTTTTGCTGACGTGGACACATGGATAACTCCTTTTCAAAAGGCGCTATCCATGTGTCCTGGCCACGAGGGCACATGGATATCGTACGCCTCTACTCTTTCTTACTTTTTTTTTTTTTTTAAATCACAGCTCCTCCTCTCCGTCCCTCAATCCGATTAAAATCAACAACCAACAATAACAACAACTCCACTCTTCAATTAGAATTATAAAACAATCCTTCAAATTGAAAATTGATTGAAAACTCACCTCACCTGCTTCAACACCACAGTCACTCCATCAACAACGTCACCAACAGTCACAGCTCTACCTTACAGAGAGACGAGAGATCAGATTAAGAGAGAGACAGAGAGACAGTGAGAAAAGGAGACACAAAGAGAGGAGAGAAACCAGTGAGGCAATGAAGAAAAGATGAAGGCGATGTTGAAGAAGATAAACAATGGGTTCGTTCTTGTTCATATCGATTTTTTGACCAAATGAGGGTGACAAATGACCTTGTTGACCCTCAGTTTATATCCCTTCCGATTCATCTCTACTGCCCTTTTTGGTCATTTTCTATTTTTATATTTATTTCATAATTATCACTTAAATTTTGAGTCCAAATTAAACCCCAAAAAATACCCCAATTTTGACAAAAAATTTGAGAATTTATCAAAGTGTTCCAAAACTCCCAAAAAACTTATTTTGCAAGCAAATCGAGGTGTGAAACCTATGTCGACTCTTTAAATCCGTTTAAAAGTTCAAAACTCGAATATTTAAACTTAAGATCAATTATTTATCACGAAACTCGAAACGAAAATTCATGTGAGGTGGCGGTGAGTTAGCGCGGCAAATGTATAGATAGCTCCTTCTCAAAATGAGCTATCTATACAAATCTTACAAATTATGTCCCCCTATGCCCCGCCACCTCACAAACTTCAAAAATAGCTAATATTGGAAATTTGTGAGGTGGCGGTGAGGTGGCGGTGAGGTTGTATGGATAGCGCCTTTTCAAAAGGCGTTATTGAAAGTTTGTGATGTGGCATTGAGGTGGCAGTGAGGTTGTATAGCGCATTTTCAAAATGCGTTATTGGAAGTTTGTGACGTGGCGGTGAGGTGGCGGTGAGGTTGTATGAATAACTCATTTTCAAAAGGCGTTATCCATACAGTTACAAACAAAAGCAATAACGCATTTTCAAAAGGCGTTATTGATTATTTTAGTTATTTCAAAGTACATCACCCTATTTTGTGAAATAAATTGTAAATGTGCCATACTTTCGAAAAAACACCTATCATATTCTTCTATGTATTTATGAGAAGCTTGCATGGTGTCAGAGCTTTGAATTGGTTAGTCATGGCAGATCCAACTCTACATCTTCATCGTTCTTTACATTCATGAGAGCTTCATCTCCTTTTGGTCATTCTTAAAGCCAATCGATGATGATCAAGCTCGATGCGGATAACTACATACTCTGGAAATCACTTCTTCTTCCACTCGTCGCAGGCGATGCAATCTTGCTTGGGACAGTGAAGTGTCCAGATCTAGTGGATTCAAGAACCGGTGAGCCAAATCTGAAGTATCTAGAGTGGAAATCTCAAGACCAGGTACTACTTTGATAGATCTTGAATTCTCTCACGCCAGATATAGCTCATCAGGTAGTAGGAAAAAAGTGCACTGCCATAAATGAAGCATGGCTAGCTAGCAATCGTCTTTTTGTGCGGAGCAACATGTCGAGCAAAAGTCCAGATCTGTCGCGACAACATACGAACTGTAAGTAAAAGATCCAAATCCATGACCGAGTACCTCTAGAAGATCAAAGAACAAGCGGGTTGTCTCGCCACTGCTGGAGTACCAATATCGAAGTCAGATATGGTGTCTTCTTCTTTAGTTGTACTAGATCCAGAGTACTTGCCGATAACCAATGTAATTGAAAGAGATGCAGAGCTTACATGGACATGCATGCTTCCTTGATCAACTTTGAAACGAAGCTCCTTCAGATCCAAGAAGTGCAAACCAAGATAGCAAATGTGACAGTAGCTATGTTTGCAAACGCAACATTCATCAAGAATCACTTCTCTAACAACAAATCAGGAGAAAATTAAGGAAGAGGCAACCGAGGAGGTTTCAATGGGGGTCGAGGTCATAGAGGTCGAGGAGGACGTGGTTGTGGTTCGACGAATCGTCCGACATGCCAAATCTGTGGAAAGACCTACCTTGTTGCATCTGTGTGTTACTATCGCTCGGATTGCACTTACATGGGATCGGCTCCTCAACAATCGAATGTGCATACTCAGTTTACTCCTCATCCGCAAGGCTTTCGAATGTGCATACTCAGTGTTAAGGAAATTACTAGTTAAGGAAACATTTATGTGTTAAGGAAACTACTAATTAAGGAAACACAATATTACATTTATGGCCTGTTTGGTTCACATTTTAGTGAATCCTAAGACATGGGATTAATTAGTGATGGGACTAACACATGAGTTTAGATAGTTTAGTCCCATTTGTGTATCTTGTTTGGTTGGGAGTTTTAAGGTGGGATTAAATGAGGTTGTATATGTACATTTACCAAAGTACCCTTTAGATAAATAACACCAAAACCCCCCATTTTACACATTTCTCATCTCTTTGCTCATGAAGATCGCTGCTTAGTTTCTCATCGCTGCTGCTCCTCATGAAGATCGCTGCTGCTGCTCGCGGAATCGCTTGAACACATCAGTGATCGACTTGCGTGAAAAAGAAGAACACTACAAAAAACAGCAAATCAGAAACGGAATTAGAAACGGAAATAAGTTCCGTTTCTAAATCAGAAACGGAATTAGAAACAGAATAAGTTCCGTTTCTAAATTAAAAAGTTAGCGACGGAATTGAGACGGAAACATTCAGAGACGGATTTGAGACGGATCGAGAGACGGAAATAGAGACGGAAATAGAGGCGAATTAATTCCGTCTCTAAAAAATAAACGCCAACATTCCCACCAAAATTTTCATTTATTACAACCGTCCGTTACGTCTCGAGATTCGTGCGTGTTTCGATCTCGATAATTCAAAAATGGGGACCAAAACTCTCTCTCTCCCTAAAATCTCTCTCCCTCACCGCGCTCTCTCTCTCTCTCAACGAAACCTCTCTCCCTCACCGCTCTCTCTCACCGTCACCGCCGCTCTCTCTCACCGTCACCGCCTTCTCCTCTCTCTCTCTCACCGTCACCGCTCTCTGCTCTCTCTTTCACCGTCACCGCTCTCTCTCTCTCTCACCGTCGCCGCTCTCTGCTCTCTCTCTCTCTCGCAGCTCTCTGCTCTCACTCTCTCCGTCTCAAATTCCTCTCTTCGTCCAGGGATTCAGTTTCCGATTCGTCTCGAACCTTCGCGTTGATGAAATTTCTGGTAAGCATCTTCAATCGATGCTTCTATTGAGATTGTTGTCGATGCCCTAGCTAGTTGTTTGTGCCTTTTTTTAGGGTTTCGATTTCTAGCGTTTCCGATCGTCGTGTTGTTTGATTTTTCATGCGATTAGGTTGTTTGGATAGATGTTAGGTTGAATGTCGAACCTTGAAATTTGTTAGAGGTTTTGTTGATCTTTGGGGTTTTGTTGATCTTTGTGGTAAGAGCAACGAATTCAACGAGCAAGGGAACTAGCATCACGAAGACGCAAAGCTTCTTCTTTGTGGCTATTGAATCACTTTTTGCTATCTTGTAGCAACATTCAAGAGTTTGATGAGCGAGTTTCGTGTAGTTTTTTTATGTGGTGTGTACACGCGGCAACGCCTTTTTAATTAGCTACATTTGATTTCAAGTATAACATGGGGCAAAATCAAATTGTGTGAAGTCTATTTAAGTTTTCAAGTGTAGTTTTGTACCATGTTGAATTGCTTCATTGAACACCTCAAAAGGTCATTTCTTTGGAGCTCCATGGTGCAAGAATGCAAATTATAATTCGCAAAGTGTTGGTAAACTATAAGTGTCTTGTTGAAACCGATGAGGCACATGGTTTTATTTTTTCACTTTCATCTTTTATGTGTACTTGTGGTTACTTGTGGTTAAGAGTCTCTTGCCAATGAAACAAATTGTGAGCTAAATAAGTTTGTGAAGTCAAAATCTTTTTTCTTTTGCGGTTTGTTCTTTTGTTCATCTCTCTTTTATCTTTATCTTCTTTTTTCTTTGCACATGCTCTTGGCTTTATCTTTGTGGTACGGTTGGCTCTTTCGATTATTTTGGCAATGAATCAAATTCTCTTCTCTCGTACTATGCTTCATTTTTTTCTTGTTTTACGTTTCCTTTAATTATTTAGTTTTCATGAAATCTTTAAGGGTTTTTGTAATAATATTTTATCGGGGTCCGGTTGCTTGGTTACTGCATGGAGGGTGCTTACAGGTTTTCGCCTTTTATGTTTTCATTGCGTTATTTTTATGTCATTGCAATACTGGTAATCATGATTTTCTTGCTCTATCTGTCATATGTCTTCTATTAGGATGCTTGTTTATGAGTACATAGATAATGGTAATCTTGAACAATGGCTTCATGGAGATGTCGGACTAGTAAGCCCACTTACATGGGAGATTCGAATGAACATTATCCTTGGGACCGCAAAAGGGTATGACAACTTGGATTTATGACTAGATGAATTCGTTATAGTTTGTGTATTCGATTCAAAGAGAATTTTGCTCTGCGACTTGGCCTACCTTCACGAGGGTCTTGAACCAAAGGTTGTTCATCGAGATGTAAAATCTAGCAACATTCTCTTGGGACCGTCGGTGGAATGCTAAGGTATCGATTTTGGACTTGCTAAGCTCTTGTTTTCGGAAAGGAGTTATGTTACAACTCGTGTGATGGGAACATATGGGTTAGTGTATTTCACTTGTAAAGATTTTTCATCCTTGTTTGTGTGCATTCTTACCTACTTCATTACTAACCAAATAATTTTTGCAAAATTACGTAGCTCCCGAATATGCTTGCACCGGCATGTTGAATGAGAAGAGTGATATTTATAGCTTTGGAATACTTATTATGGAGATAATTTCAGCGAAAACCACTGTTGATCATTTTATGGATTCTTTGTTTGATGCATAATGGATTTTCATAGTTTATGAGCCCACATTCCTATTCTCTTAAATATCCACATTCCGAAGATCACAGATTTTGGTATTAGTGCCTTTAGAGAATTCGGTGGCAATGGTATGTTAGATGTTTCTCTTTGGTTGTGTTTTTTAGACTAACTATTGATGTGAATTTGAATCATTCTTTTTCCTTTTAGGGACTTGAAAATGGTTCTATTTCTTTGCACTTTTCTCATTGTTTTTCCTTCTCATTCTTTTTGCAGTTGTTGGGATCCAGGTTCATGGCTTGTAGGTATGCGTTCATATCTAGAAGCAGCCTCTCAACAGCGGAACAAGACTCGATACGTTGAACCATTCCCAAACATAGTAATGATTGGCGGTACCATTCATTATGTAAGTTTAACACCGATTCTTTCTGTTTGTTTCCTTCTCCTTGCATTTTTATGGTTTTATTAATTTCGGTTTCACCCTTTAGTTTGCATGGATGACTCACTGCTAGAAATTAACTTTCTAATAGCATCTATATGATTGCACTCTCACTGCTAGAAATTAACTTTATGCGGAATGATTTTAGTTGTTTGATATGAGAAGGAACCAAATCGGACCTTCTAAGCTTTTTTTCACACAACTTTTCGCAATGTAAAGTTTTCAAACTTAAAAAAGTTGTAGAACATATTTTTGTTGTGTGCATATCTGTGTGTTTAAAATAGGTTAATGAAAGCTTGTTTCCAATTGTTCCTAGTTCTATTTGAGGTTTTAACCACATCTTGTGAAAACAAGGTCTCTAGTGATACATCGACATCCATGGTTTTGGCTGTGATTTCTAAAAGTTGTAAACAAGTCTTAATTTTATTTTATTTTTATAAGAATAAACTAGTCGACTCTAATTAATTAATTTGCAATTTAGGTTTTATTTTCTTTGTTGTCGAGCATAAATATTTTTCTTTTAATTTTAATTCTTAAACGTAATCATGCATGATAGGTTGTGTATGTTGCAGTCTTAAATATTGATCATGAAACATCAAGACTATATATATAAGCATCACAAACCATTGCTATGTTATAGCTTGGAGCGAGAGATAATTTGCTAAATAACACCATGTTCCTTCGGATAATGATGAATTTCTTTTTCTTTATTACTTTATTTATCTTTGTGTTTATATTCCATAATATTGTTTATATTCCTATTATTGTTTGTATAATTTAGTGATTTTTTTCTTTTTGATCTTTTTTCAGGTGTTTTGTACGAAGTCAAGTATTATTTGAAGCACAATCAACTTTATATAATCTCGGAACACTTCATTTTTTTATTTTTTTTATTTAGAACAATTTTTGCTTTTACTTTCGTAGAAAGATACGATATAGAAACTTTTTAGATTGTTTTTGTTGTTTCATGTACAGTACATTGAGAAAAGATAATGTTAAGGATATGATAAGTTTATATAAATTGTGTAATATCAATATATTATTTAGCTATGATTTTTATTATATATTGGCAGGTTAAATGTGCTTGGATTGAGACCTATATATGTACGACTTTAAAAACTAAACAAAAATGAAAATTAGAGACGGAAATAGCAACGGAATCTTTGGATTCCGTTGCTATTTCCGTCTCTAATTTTCGTTTATGTAAGATACATAAATCAGAAACGGAATTAGAGACGGAATTTATTCCGTTTCTGATCCGTCTCTAAATCAGAAACGGAATCGCATTTCCGTTTCTGATTGAATCAGCGACGACGTTTTTAGAGACGGAATTGATTCCGTTTCTGTTCCGTTTCTGACTGCAATTAGAGACGGAATTTTAACAAATCAGAGACTGAAATTTCCGTTTCTGATTTGCTATTTTTTTGTAGTGGAAGAAGAATACCTTAAAATGATCGATTTCGGCTGGTTCGATTTCGGCCGAGAGCTGTCGATCCTGTTCGATTTCGGCTTAGGGTTTCTCATCTCCTTCTCGCACACACCGGCGCCTTGCGGTTCTTGAGGGCGATGCCTTCCTCCTCCTCGCTTCCTTTTCGGGCGTCGATGCAAAACAGGTAGGGAGAACGAAATCCAGGTCGCTTCCTCTTCCTCGCTTCCTCCTCCTCGCTTCCTCTTCGGGCGCTGCCTTCCTCCTCCTCGCTTCCTCTTCGGGCGTCGCCTTGCGGTGGTCTCCAGGTCGCGGTGGTCTTCAGGTCGCGAGCGAGATGAAGAAGAAGAGCAAAACAGGGAGGGTTCGGTCTCGAGATTGGTTGTTTGTGATTTGGTTAATGTGAGGGGTAAAGTGGTAATCTTCTCTTTCACTTACAATGGATTAGCTAATCCCACAAAAAATGGTGGTATTGTTTAATCCACTACCATGCCTCTTAACTAATCCGCTGGCCTAGTTAATCCTCCAAGCAAACAGCGGATTAACTAGTCCAGTGTAGCTAATCCGGGCTAATCCCACGAACCAAACAGGCCATTAGTAGTTAAGGAAATTAGTATTTCGTGTAATTAGTAGTTTCCCTTTGTGATTGCACTTTTCTTTTGTATTCTAAGATTTGTGCGTGAAAATATATATTACCATGGACACAAGATTAAACAGACAATAAAATTATTCTCTTGAGAAATTATCATGGTATCAGAGCTTTAATTGTGGGTTTCTATGGTTGTGCGAGCACAACTCTGTCCTCTCTGATTGTGCGAGGCACAACGCTGCCAAGTCACGCTCGCTGGATTCGTTGTTGCCTCGCCTTCCACGAGCTCCGTCGTTGCTATTGTTCGCGTCGTCATCGTCATCGTATCGTCCTTCGTCAGACCACCAGCACCATCACCGGCGTGCCTCGCTAGCCATCCGCGACGGTTGAGTCATCCGTTGTTGTCACCTTACTGGTCTACGTCCCTTTCCTTGTGTGTTCGCACGGTCGACGGACGCCATCTAATCCTTGCTTGCCTTGCTAGCGCGTCCTCGTCTCACCCGCTGCTGATTCACAAACTCATTGGAGTTCGCTGCTGCCTTGCCATTTCTCCAGAGCTTCACGTCATCCACTCCACGCCGCCGCTAGCCGTCCAGCTTGCCAGTCGGCGCCTCTCGCGCTCCCCGCCGCGTTATCCTCCTCAGCTAGTTGGTGGTTGGTGACGTCCACTGCCTCCCGAGCCGGTCCACGCCACTACCGCTTAAGTTGGAGCTCCGATGTTCCTCGGCGCCACCATCCCCGAGAGCGAGGTCGTCAGGAGCGAGGCGTTCTTCACACCTCCCGTCACCGGTGCCGACTTCTTTGCCGCCTTCGTCGCCAGCGACTTCCTCAGAGCCTTCTCGCCGTCTTCGCTTCTAGCCGATCGAACTTGCTGCTTCATCAGCCACACGACATAGCCGCACCACTATCCACTATTCGATGGAGAAAAGTGACGTCTCACAACCCATTTCTATAATTCTTGATGGTTCAAACTACTTACTTTGGTCCCAATGGATTAAAAGTTTTCTAATTG
Source organism: Stephania yunnanensis (assembly GCA_039657365.1). Classification (NCBI taxonomy): domain Eukaryota; kingdom Viridiplantae; phylum Streptophyta; class Magnoliopsida; order Ranunculales; family Menispermaceae; genus Stephania; species Stephania yunnanensis. The sequence continues at coordinate 41,238,968 of CM077590.1, read as the reverse complement.
TCGAAAACTATGGCGAATCGTAACATGAGACAAACCTAAATCAGAAAAAGATACCACATAAACACAAGCCAAATTTCTTGATCGACTTGACGAGTGGGATAGTAAGAATCATCAAATCATCCCTTGATTTTGTAACACATCTACTCCTTCTATTCACATTCAGTTTGTTGATTTTGAAACGGCTAAGGAAATTTTGGATTTTCTATCTATTAGTATAAAACTTCTAGTTTGGCACAATATTATCAATTGTTCACCACTCTGAATAGTTTGAAACAAGAAGCTGGTCAATCCATCAATGATTTCTTGGCACTTATTCAGCCAATCTGGAACCAGTTGCAACAAGCTGAGATTAGCAAATACCACTTTCATCTCATCCAAGTTCTCATGACGCTTCGTCCTGAATATGAATCAGTTTGAGCGGCCCTCTTGCATCGTAATCCCATGCCTTCTCTTGATGCAGCTGTGAAATAAATTTTGTTTGAAGAAACTTGGCTTGGCCTGGTCAACTCCACCTCTGCATCAGAGGTGGCCCTCGCAACCACTCCATCATGGTCAAAACTCACCACACCTTATTGTAAGAACTGTAAAAGAACGGACCATTCATTCTGTTAATTGTCCTACAGTTAAATGTCGCTATTGTCCATGAGCGCGGTCATATCCTGTCGAACTGTCCAACCCGACGACCTCTCTCTAAAAGTGCATTCAAGTCCTCATCTACTTCTACAGCTAGTATTTCTGATGTTGTTGCTGCCTATGATATGTCACACCCCTCTCCGATGTTTTCTATGAGTGATTTGGAGGCAATCATCAAACAAGTGATACCTTCTCAACCTACTGCCCTATCTGTCACCTTAGGTAACAATTGGTTCTTTGATTCAGGGTGTTGTAATCACATGACACCAAATATGTCTCTTCTTTCAAATAGTAGCCCCTTGTTTCATTATTCGAGCATTCAAATTGCAAATGGTAGCTCCATGTCTGTTACCCATTCGGGAACAACATCCAACCTCAGTTTAACTCTCCCTGACACTCACTGTGTTCCTGATCTTACTCTAAATTTGATTTATGTTGGTCAATTATGTGAGCAAGGCTTGACTTTTTTTGTTTTCTCCTACTGGTTGTCAGGTATTGGACATTCATACGAGTTAGATTCTGGGAACGGGATCAAAGTAGGATGATTATTTGAGCTCACATCACTTCACATGCCTACCATCAAACAAATCTCTACTACAATTTCTACCCCTCAGTCTATCAGTGGCACCTTCTTCATGGTCATACATCAACCAGTAAACTCTGTACTCTTGTTTCCAGCTGGGTCATTGGGTATTTCTAAATTTGAGACTTTTGATTGTGTGCATTGTCAGTTAGCAAAACAACCTGCTTCTTCCTTCAATCTTAGCGAGTCCATCAATAATACTCCATTTAGGTTAGTTCATTCCGATGTTTGGGGTCTTGCACCTACTTCCAATGTGAATGGTTATTGATATTTTATATTGTTCATTGATGATTATCCCAAATTCATTTGGATATATTTTCTAAAGCATCGATATGAAATATCTCAAACATAGATTGATTTTGCTAACATGATCAAAACTCGATTTGCACATACAATCAAAGTTCTTCGTATTGACAATGCTTTAGAATACCGTGATTCTGTGCTTCTTCAGTTTCTTAAACTGCAAGGTACCATTGTTCAACGTTCTTGCCCATATACCTCCCAACAAAATGGTCGTCTCTGAAAGGAAACATCGACACATCCTAGATTCTGTACGAGTCCAACTTCTCTCTGCATCCTGTCTTGAAAAGTTTTAGGGTGAAGCTGCTTTAAATTGTCTCTTTAACAATAATCGACTTCCTACACCAATGTTAAAGAACATCTCTATTTTTAATGATTATACGGTACACCACCAGACTATTCTCATCTTCGGGTATTTGGTTGTGTATGTTTCGTTCTTCTTAATCCCCTTGAGCATACCAAACTTGAACCGCGTGCTCGTCTGTGTTGTTTCCTCGGGTATGGAATTGAACATAAGGGCTATAGGTGTCGGGATCCTCTCTCCAGGAGATTACGTATCTCCACACATGTCATTTTTTGGGAAAATACCATGTTTTCTACTCTATCCAAGTTCGACAGATCTCTATCCTATCCTCAACCATTTTTCACTAACTCTTATATCGAGCTTTTCCCATCTTCTGTTGCGGGTACACCAAGTCGTCGACAAATCTATCCCCTATGATATTCATGTTCATCCTTCTGTCTCACCTCGTCGGTCTGAACATGTAACTGAACCTCCCCTTACCTCAAGATTATCATTGTTTCTCTACTATTTCTTCTTTACATGAGCCCTCCTCCTACCGAGAGGCTAGTTCTGACCCCTTGTGGCAGCAAGCGATGTTAGAAGAACTGTGTGCATTAGAGAAGACTCACACTTGGGATTTATTGGAGCTACCCTCTGGCAAGACTTCGATTGGATGCAAGTAGATTTACAAGATAAAAATTCACTTGGATGGTTCTATTGAGTGGTATAAGGCTCGTCTGGTTGCTAAAGACTACACACAGGAATATGGCATTGACTGTGAAGAAACGTTTGCCCATGTAGCCGGCCTGACCTCTATTCGAAGTTTGTTTGCTGCAGCAGTTGTAAGACATTGCCCTTTGTTTCAAATGGATATTAAAAATGTCTTTTTGAATGGTGATCTTGTAGAAGAAGTTTATATATGTCCATCTTCTGGCTATTCTCATTCTCCAAAACAAGTTTACCTTCTTTGTAGTGCATTATATGGGCTTAAATAGGCTCCCCGTACCTGGTTTGCCAAGTTCAGTTCCACTATTCAACAGTTTGGCTTTCAGTCAAGTCCTCACGATTATGCCTTGTTCACTTGACGAACTTATAAGGGCATAGTTCTTCTTTTACTTTATGTTGATGACATGATCGTCACCGGGGACTACTCAACTAAGATTTCTGATTTATAGTAATATCTCAAAAGTTACTTTGAGATGAAGGACTTAGGTAACTTGAGCTACTTTATTGGTCTTGAAGTCACTTCTACTTCTGATGGATACTATCTTTCACAAGAGAAATATGCATCTGATTTGATCTTTCGCTCTATGATCATTGATACTAATATTGCATCCACTCCATTAGACACGAATGTCAAGCTGACTCCATCAGATGGTACATTTTTTTCAGATCCTACCGTATATCGTCAGCTTGTGGGGAGTTTGGTTTATCTTACTATTAGTCGTCCAGACATTGCTTACGCTGTTCATGTTGTCAGTCAGTTCATGCCAGCCCCCTTCCCCCGTACTGCTCACTTCAATGTTGTTCTCCACATCCTTCGATACGTGAAAGGTACTCTATTTCATGGCATCCACTTCTCTGACAACTCTCCATTGGTATTATCGGGTTACTCTGATGCAGATTGGGCGGGTGATTTTACCGACTGGTGTTCCACTACTGGTTACTGTTTTATTGGGCAACTTGTTAATATCCTGGCGAAGCAAGAAACAAACAGTAACATCTCGCTCTAGCACAGAATCCGAGTATCGGGCTCTTGCCGATGCTACCTTTGAATTATTTTGGCTTCGATGGTTACTTGAAGATATAGAGGTTACACATGCTTTTGCTACCATTCTGCATTGTGACAATCAAAGTGTGATCCAAATTGCACACAATGATGTTTTTCATGAGAGAACAAAACATATTGAGAATGATTGTCACTTCGTGCGTCAGCATCTGCTTCGGGGCACTCTTCAACTTTCTTCAGTTTCCTCCTCCAACCAGACGGCTGATATCTTCACTAAAGCTCATCCTCCGGGTCGCTTTCATGCCTTGGTTAACAAACTAAAAATGATTCCTACGAATCCATTTTGAGTTTGAGGAGGGTGTTAAGGAAACTACAAGTTAAGGAAACATTCTTATATTAAGGAAACTACTAGTTAAGGAAACACAATATTACATTTAGCAGTTAAGGAAATTAGTATCTCATGTAATTAATAGTTTCCCTTTAAGATTGCACTTTCCTTTTGTATTCTAAGACTTGTGCGTGTATATATAGATTACCATGTACAAAAGATTAAACAAAAAATAAACTTATTCTCTTGAGAAATCATTACTCAGTTTACTCCTCATCCTTAAGGTTTTGAAATCCACCTTTCAAGAAAATGCTCTTTTGTGGCACCGAATGCTTTCTTTGCATCACATAAGTCTGTAACATATCAATCGTGGTATGCAGACAGCGAAGCGTCATCACATGTCACCAATGATCCAAATCGACTCTTCGATAAATCGTATTATTCAGGTATCGATTAACTCACTGTTGCTAATGGATCTAGTCTTCCTATTTTGCAAATTAGTTCTATTAAGTCTGATAATTTGCATTCATCTTTAAGTTTTTCTGATGTTTGTATGTTCCACACATTACCAAGAATTTTCTTAGTGTATGAAAGCTTACTAATGAAAATCTTATTTTTGTGGAATTTCATTCCAATCATTGTCTGATTAAGAATCTTCACGCCAAAGTGACTATTCTCAAATGGATTCTTAAGGATGGCCTTTACATATTTCCTTCTCTTCCTTCCGAGTCAAAAAAAAGCATTAATGGCTTCTACTTCAACCAATTTTGTTTCCCAATGGCATTCTCGCATTGGGCATCCTTATGTAAAGGTCCTTACTCAAATACTAAATTCTTGTAATGTTTCTTTCAATAAGTCATTTGTCTCTGATTTTTTTGATGCCTGTAAATTGGGAAGAATTCATTCCTTACCATATCTTAAATCATCATCACACGCATCTACACCTTTAGATTTGATTCATACTGATATCTGGGGGCCTTCCCCATATAAGTCTCGTGATGGATTTCTTTACTATATACATTTTATAGATGACTTTTCAAGATTTGCATGGGTATATCCAATGAAAGCTAAGAATAAGGCATTCTATTTTTTAACAATTTAAATTTCTGATTGAAAATCAATTATCTCTGAAGATTAAATGTGTTCGGTCTGATTGGGGTGGTGAATGTCGCCCTTTTCAGAATCTTTTGCCTCAAATGGTATTTATTTTCAGCACCTTGCCCATATACTCACCAACAAAATGGTAAAGCCAAAAGAAAACACACACATACATTGTTGAAACCACATTGACTTTACTAGCTCAAGCAAATCTTCCTTATCCTTTTTAGTGGGAAGCTTGTCATAAGTCTGTGTTCACTATAAGCAGATTTCCCACACCTATTATAGACAATATTTCCATTTATGAAACTCTTTGGAAGGTTTTTCATGATCATTCAAATCCTTAAAACTTTAGGTTGTTCATGTTTTCCTTACTTACGACCTTACAATAAACACAAGTTTAATTTTTGATTAGATAAATGTATATTCATTGGGTATAGTCCTATACATAAAGGCTGTTAAATGCTTAAGTCCTCAAGGCAAACTTTATATTAGTAGAAATGTCATGTTTAATGAACCATAGTTTATATTTTCAATTATATTATCTTATGTTTCTCCATCTACGGTTACTAATGTACTTATACCTTATGTTGTGGTTTATATTCCTCTTGCTAGTATTCCAAATGGTTTTCCAAATTCTTACATACTTCTTCTACTTCAGTAACCACTCCTTCACCTACTTCTGACATACATGGGTCATCAAGTTCTTCTAGTCACTCTCTTATATTGTCTTCTTCTAGTTCAACGTCCATTCCTTTTGTTCTTGAGTCTTTACATGTCCCTATTGTATCCACCCACCAAATGATTACAAGCGCAAAGGATGGTATTTTTAAATACAAAGTTTTATCAGCTATTCGTAATGCAAATTCTCATATTATTTCTAAACTTAATACTATGAAGGAAGCTCTTAAATCAACTTTATCAGTGGAAGCCATAAAGTCTGAATTTAGAGCATTACATAACAATAACACTTAGGTGTTAATCCCTCCTACTGTTGATCAGAAGTTAGTAAGAAATAAGTGGTTGTTCAAGCTTAAATACAATATTGATGGTACCATTAATAGACACAAGGCTCGGTTAGTAGCCAAATGATATACACAAATTCCTGAAGTGGATTTCTTTACTACATACGGTCCAGTTATCAAAGCTTCTACAATAATAGTAGTACTTACTATTGTTGCTTCTTTCAAGTGGACTGCAGACATTTAGACATCAATAATGCTTTTTTACATGGCCATTTATCTGAAGTGATTATGTGTGCAAATTGAATAAGGCAATTTATGGTATTCGTCAGTCTCCACGGGTTTGGTTTAACAGGCTTAAATCCATTTCTTATCATGGAAGTTCTACAATTCGAAAGCAGATTCTTCTCTTTTTATATTCAGTGAAAGGAAGTCTCTAGTATATATTCTCATTTATGTTGATGATATTCTGATAACTGGTAACTTTTCTTATTTGGAACATCGTTCATTACCAAACTGAACACTATGTTTGCACTAAAAATCTAGGCAATTTAAGTTTATTTATGGGCATTAAAGTGTGATGGCCCCTCTCCTAATCTAGGGCACCATCCGGCCTAATCCCATAATTAAGCCATAATCATATCCACGCAGGACTTAACTATGTATTAGTCAACCTTTACAACCTAGACGCCTCTTTTCTCATGTTCATGATAAGTAATACACTAGTCCTATCCAGTTTATAAAATTTAAAGTTAATTAAATTTTTTTATTAAATTAATTAATTAGCGGAAGTCTTATTGATTATGCGGAAGCAATGAGTAACTTATGCGAAGCCATTTATAAAATCCTAAGTGTGGAAAACCAGGAAATGACATCACATATATAAAGTCCTCGAAATGCAGTAAAACAACAAAATAGTCTAAGTCAAGTCGGGGAACTGACGCTCAACCCAATATACAACCTCAAATAGTATCTGAAAGACGTATATAACATATACAATCAAAATATCAAAATAAGACCTACAATCAATGCAGTGACGTGCCACGGTTCAGGAATAATCGCCGATCTTCTCTTTGCCCGGCCTGCTGGTAGTCGACTCTACACCCACCGTCATAAAAAGGACGGTGAGTACAAGAATAAAACAGTAATCCCCGATGAAAGTTTAATTTGCATTTCCAAATATTCAAATGGTATTTAAAAGCATATAAATGGAAAAATTATAAAATAAATCATATGCGAGTAAATACCAAAGTTAAACAAGTGATACTGACACTAGGCTAAGTAGTGGTGATTAAGGTTCGGTCGACAGTGAAACATGTAACTCTGACTCAATAATCATATAGCACAAGAGACTCTAACCCAAGTGTTACCAGGGACTATAACCCCGTTGTGTAGACCACCTCGGGGACTCTGACCCCCAGTGTTAGGGCATGTGCCCTAGGTCAATCCATTAACTGTATTTATGAATACTTTTAGTTAATAAAATAGAGGATTTCATTTGTTGTTTATTATAATTAATTTGCATGTTTACATTATAATAAGATCCATGGGTATTTACAGAAATATCATAAATGTCCATAGTCGATCATTATACTGGGAACTATAATGAATTAAGACTAGTGTGAGTCTTGATTGATGATTATATGATGATTATACATATAGGGATACGAATCAAGATCACGAGTACTTGTTAGGGAACAAAGTACTGGATCGACCCGTTATGAGAACATCACATGGATTAAGTCATAATTGTTTCTCATGATAGGTATATTTTTTAGTCCTCTGACTTGAGATTACCAGAGACTTCAACATTAGGAACAAAGTGATTTGACACTATCAAATGTTATCTTTAAGCGGACGATTATAAAGGTTGTGATTGGTTACTGTGTGAGCAATATGATGAAGTTGTGTAATCGAGATAGAATTTGTCACTCTCATATAAAGAGAGATATCTAGCGGATCCCTCGATGTGTTAGACTATTAAAAGGCCTAGTCTAAGTGAATTGATATTGATCAATGTTACTTGGATGTTCTCAGTCTACCTAGAGATCGAGACTAGTACGATTGAACATGTTGGATAACAATTCCATGCCTTATGTTTGATCAAATGGATATCGTGTGACAAAATGATGTTATATACACTATTGATTAGGTTGTATCGATTTTATATTCGTACAACTTGGGTAGTCATAATGTCTTGCTAGAGGCCGCTTATGACTTGTATACAAAAATATGTTTTGGTACACTGCCAACGTTGTATGAGCCTAATGGGTCGCACACTAAGAATGGTTTTGCGAGATTTTAAGATGGTTCAGAAAAACAAATTTTATATGATAAAATTCATGACAGAAACGTTTTTGTGGTGTATTACACTTATACTTCTTTAAGTAGGGGTATATGTGTAATTTACTTAACCGTCTATATACAAGGGTTGTATAAATAAACGCTTTAAGTTAGAATACACGTACGAAAGATTAAAGGCCAAAACTCTATTTTCATTTTAGAAACGACTTAGGCTTTTTGGTATGCTCTGGATCGTTTTGGAGAAAAATAAAAGGTTTGGTATTCTCTCGAAGCTAGCACTTCGAATCTTGGTCGCCATTCATGTATGGACTACTGGTAGAGGCGTTCGTTGTTGGCAACTCCTTAGAGATCGATCAACCTTCAGAAAGGTATATTGCGACTGAGGTATGATTAAGTTTTTCATGGTTTAAACGTTTTTAATGGAATTAGATTCGGATCCTGTTGGGGTTTTTGTCAAAATTGTTTTGTAATCTCCGCTGCGTATGAACCCCAAAACCCAACACCGAGTGTCATATAGTGTCAAGTAACATGTGCCGACATCCCCAATGACTCTAACCCCGTGAGTTGCGCACACCTCGATCGAGTACGGGACCTAAATGCAAAAACTACTTTTTAAATTTCAAGAAATATCAAAAATGTATTGTCAAGGCATAGGCACATCTACACACGTAAACAAATAAGGAATACAAGTCCTCTTAAACATTTATAAGATATTCATTAGCCTAATAGTATGATATTTATCATTCAATTCACATTTGAAACAACAAGAATAGACATAGCATGGATAGAATCAATGAATCAAATCAAATGAATGGATATCATGCAAACTAGACTCATCAAGTGAGCATAAACACAAAGAACACATGATATAAGAATACAAAGAAAAATAGTCAAAAGGACTACGCAAGGACAAAAATTAATAGAAATGAAATGCCAAGTAAAGTTATCATAGGGTATACTCACAACAACAAAGTAAAGTCCTAGCTTTACTGGCCTCCCGAGACTCTAAATCTTGTATTCGCTCTCTCGTACCATTTTCCTAAGTTCCTTAGTTTGGTGTCTCATTAGTTCAAGTATAGTGAGTTTAAGCTCAATTTAGTGGTGTTTATTGTGCGCATCACAAAAAGCAAAATGGAGAGTACAGTTAGTAAGATTCCAACGAAGTACACCGAGCATTTATAAGAATTTAAACAGATACCAATAAACATGTCAAATAATCATGTGGAAACTAAACAGGCAACTGTGCTAAGATCATCACATAAATAAATAACACGAGAGAAACAAAGTTTGTACTCGTCCCAGTCAAACTAAACTGTACTTCGGACCCCCAGGATCCTTTCGGTGGGTGCCCCCACTTCCTTTCACCTGGTTCCTCGCGGGGCTTGCCCGACACGCGCACCCTTACAACTCGGGTTGCAATTCACCGAATGCCTGATCACACGTGCTGCAACATAGTGTGCCATAAGTACATAACGAATATCATGTGGGAGTAACTCGACCACCAACCCAAATGTATCACGGAATAGAGTACAATAACAAGGAATAGGAAATCAACGATAGAAAAAATAAACACTCAGTGACTTTCAGATGAAATCTTACATTCCTCAAAACGCATTCGCTCGCGTCTCGATATGCGCACCCGACAGCTGACTATAGCATCATAAGTCCCTGGTGTCCATTTGTATATTTAGCTACTAAATCACGCAAATCACAATTTAAAATTAGGTGAAATACACCTCACCTCAATCGCGTCGTCGACATTTGTCGATTCACGCCTCCGATCGGTCCGACTACGTCATGGCGTCGTTCACCGCGCCGTTGCCGCTGCCAAGCCGCCGTCGTCACTGCGCCGCTGCCATCGTCACCGTCGCGCCACCGCCGACCGCTCTCCGCCGACCGTTGCTCCCCAGCGCCGCCGCCCTCGTCTCCACCGCAGCCGCGCAGCCCACCGTCGCGCGCGCTCGCTGTAGCACCGCCTCTCGCCGCCCTTCTTTGGATCGCTGCCGACGGCCGATCCGTAGCTGGCGCACCGCCGTCCGCCGCCCTACAGCTATCGTCTCGCGCGGCTGCCGCCGGTCTTCTTCTGCGCCGTCCGCTCTCGCGCCGATTGCCGCCTCCGGACTGCTGCTTGTCTGCTATGACGTCGTTGCTCACGCCACCACACCGTCTCCGCCGCCGCCGTTGCAGGCCGTCCGTCTTGTCGTTGGAGTTGCCGCCGTGGCCGGAGCTCCGTCGCCGTCCTTCCGCGTCGCCGCCCGCCACCTCTCTCCATTGTCCATCCCTTTCTTCTCTAATCTCTCACTCTCTCCATTTCTCTCCTTTCTTGAGATGTATTTTCTATCTCTTTCATTTTCTTCTCTCTCCTCTCCTCTCTATCTCTTATCCAAATCTCTCTTTTTGTTTTTCAAATCAAATGTGTCATCGAGATCCGTGCGGAGCGAAACTTGAGGCACATCAAAAACATATCTATTCAATGTTTTTCTAAAATTTGTGCGGTGCACATCTCGAAGCACCATAAATATTTACATCACTACCACCTCATTTCACGTTCTAGACACTCACGCCACACGCATCCCGAGGCGTATCCAATGTACACATTAAAACCGCATAAAACGACTACCTCGGTTCCACGTTGGCACACAATTCGAGGTGCATCCCCGTTCGTGTTTTGGCTCCCCGAGTTCTCCGCGTATACGTTTCTCAACAATTAGCATCTCCACTCGAGATTCTGACATACGCAATTCGTCAAGTGGGTCCCATATACGACCCTAAAATGACACGTGGTGCGAGTCGAATTTTCGGGCCGTTACATATTGTGTATTCAAATTGGTTCAATAGACTTTAAATCGATCTTCCTAAATCAGCCCCTAAAAACTAAATAAAGTTTCAATTTCAGTCCTACACTTTAAAGCAGTTTTTAGGCATGAAATGGTCAAAATATTGAAATATAATTTTTTTCCCAATTTTTCCCATTTTTTTTCAGAATTTTTCCAAATTTTTCCCTCGTTTTTCTTTTTTTTTTTTTTAAATTATGTTTGGGTCGGGTCGACCCAAATGGGTCGAACCCGACCCGGCCCTGGACCAGAACAAGTCCAGGCTCGGCCCGTTCTGGGCCCGGCCCACTCGGGGGATGCACACGCGCGCGTCTGCCAATCGGACTTCATAAACCTGTCGCCACCGCCATTGGTCGTCACCATGATTCTTATCTGCATGTCGTCCTCGCCACTCAGTCCCATGCATTGTAGTCGTCGTCGAAGTCGAGCGATATCGACAATTACAACTAAATTTGAATATGCATATGAGGAGTTTATATTTGTATAAAAAAGAAAACAATTTTGAATATTTATATATATACATTGGTTTCAACCTTTAACTCTCATTTGTAAACTAACTAACATTAACAATCCTAACCAATTAACCTAATAACTAATTAACTAACTAACTAACTAACTAACTAACTAACTAACTAACTAACTAACTAACTAACTAACTAACTAACTAAACTAAACTAAACTAACAAACCTTAACTAATCAAACCAAACCAAACTAAACTAAATAAGTAACTAACCTTAACTAACTAAATAAATAAGTAACTAACTTAACTTAACCAACTAAGTAACTAACTAAGTAACTAACCAAAGTAAACTAAAGTAACTAATCTTAACAAACCTAACCAAACTATACTTAATAACAAACTAAACTAACAAACCTTAACTAACCTTAACTAACCTAACCAAACTAAACTTAACAACAAAATAAACTAACAAACCTTAACTAACATTAACTAACAAACCTTAACTAACCAAACTAAACTAAACTAACTAACCTTAACTAACCTAATCTAACTAAGTAACTAACTAACTAACTAACTAACTAACTAATTAATTAACTAACTAAACTAAGTAAGCTTAAGTAACCTAACCCAACCAAACTAAACTAAGTAAATAACTAAAGTAAACTTAACTAACTAACCTAACTAAACTAACCAAACCAAACTAAACTAACTAACTAACCTTAACCAAAGTAAACTAACTAACCTTAACTAACATAACCAAACTAAAGTAACTAACAAACTAAAGTAAGTAACCTTAACTAACTAAACTAACTAACTAACAAAGTAACTAACTAACTAACTAACTAACTAACTAAAATAAACTAAACTAAATAACCTAAACTAACCTAACAAAACCAAACTAAACTAAGTAACTAACTAACCTCAACTAAACTAACTAACTAACTAACTAACTAACTAACATAACGAAACTAAACTAACTAACAAAGTAAAATAACTAACCATAACTAACCAAACCACCTAACAATACAAACTAAGCAAACTAAAATAACGTAAACATACTTAATTAACTAAACTCACTTAAACAAACTCAAATTAACTTAATCAAACTAACTTAAACAATCTTATTTAACTAACTAAACTAACTTAACTATATACACATACCTCCTCCTTCTCCTACCTCCACTTCGCCGCTACTGCCGGCCTTCCTCCTCCGCCCATGCCATTGCTCCTTCCTCCCCGCCGCCGCCGTTGATCCCTCCTCCTCCTCCGTTGGCCGTCCCTCTCGCTTCTGCCTCACCACCGGACCGCCAAAGTGCCAAACTACACCACGTTCCACGTACCCCGCCAAGCTCGACAAAAGTCTCCGCCGCGCGCACACACTCGCCCACTCTCTCTCGTTCAACCAAGTCCGTCCCCCTCCTCTTTCGTCTCTCTCCCGGTTCGCTCCCTCCCCCTCCCCTCCTTAAGTACTCGACCCACCCCACTCTCAACGAGAAACCCGTGACCAACCCCGTGACCTACACCGCCCCCTACCCCCTGCCCCTATACCAGTAAGGACGAAACCGACGCAGAGAATATATTCTCTGCGTCGGTTTCGGGAAGATGACTGTGGGGTGCAGATAGCGCCTTTTGAGAAGGCGCTATCTGCGCCCCAAAGTCACGGGTTTCCCGGTCCACGTGGCTCCACGTGGACCGAGAAACCCTACTCTATTTCCCACGTGGCATATGATAGCGCCTTCGCGAAGGCGCTATCAGTAGGCCAGGGGTTTTTTCGGTCCACGTGGATCCACGTGGACCAGAAAAACCCTAACGTTCCACGTGTACAGCGATAGCGCCTTCTTAACGCCTATTGAGAAGGCGCTATCCACGTGGCAAAATCACAACGGAAATTTTGCCACGTAGATGACGCCTTCCCAATAGGCGTTATTGCCTACTCCCCGGAAATAAAAAATTTTTGCCCCTATTTCCCTCATTAAATAGTATAAGATGTGTACTTTAGGAAAAAAATCCATTCTGCAGCTGAAATTGCGTGGCTTCTGTCACTGCTACAGGAACTACATTTTACTTTTACTTCCGTTCCTTTTATATGGTCTAATAATCTTGGTGTCGGTTCTTTAGCCTTAAACCCTGTCTTTCATGCACACACAAAACATATCGAAATTGATATGCATTTTGTGCGTGACAAAGTCCATAATCGAGAACTTGAAGTGTGTTATGTTCCTACAATAGACCATAGCGAATTGTATGACTAAGGCTCTGTCTCAGCATCGTTTCAACTATCTTCACAGCAAGCTCGGGGTGATAGATCTACCCAATCGCTGGAGGGGATGTTAGAGTAGCACATTAAGTAGCATTGTAAATGTGAACATCAAGATATGTATTAGTGTGTAGATGTAGGATTGAGATCAAAAGCCATTTCATATATAAGGGTCTGTAACAAATACTGTACAAATTCATTCAGTCTAGACCTCATGCTCTACTCTGCTGTGCATATCATATTCTTCTCTGTATTTCTGAGAAGCTTTCACTCCCCGTATCACTCTCTTCGTGTTACTTCTGGTGTGTGTGATTAGATCCAAGAGGGATCACTATCTGTTTCACAGTCATCACTCAAACATCACAATCTCTGTAGTATTTGTGAGTTGTGACATTATTTTTTTAGATTGAAACTACAAAAAGCGCGAAATGGATTAATCCCTCGAGGTTTTTATGCGCCCGCCAAGGATTTTAAGGAAGAAATCGATGGGAGATAAGAGTGGGTGAATTTTAAACTCAACACATCAGTTTTAATCGGAGAGTCGAATTTACCACTCGACCAACTCGACCAAAGCAATTGTTGAAAAAAAAAAAAAAAACTCGGCAAGAGCACCAAATGGATCAGTGAAACTAATGCACCCAAAACCGCAAAGATGGAGAATCCCATCACATACATTTGCTTGGAACACTGCCATTGCAAACAACCCACAAAATGCAATCTTTCTATACAAGCAAATGCAGGCCAATTCAATCCCACCAAACAACTTCACCTTCCTGCCTTACTCAAAGCCTGTGCTTCTCTAACCAAGCAACTATGCTCCACCCAACAAGTGCACGCTCACATTGCCCACTACGGCCTTGTATCCGATAACTTCACGGCTTGCGCTCTCGTTAATACTTATGGGAAATGTGGGTGTGTGGACGATGCCCGCCAATTGTTCGACGAAATGCCTAGCCGAACAATTGATGTTGTTTCTTGGACTGCTCTTCTCTCTGCTTACTGTCTAAGTGGGCGGGTGAATGAATCATTTGAATTGTACGCTCAAATGAGGCGCTCGGATGATCCCGTGTGCCGTAGAGGTGATGCTGTTTGCATTGGCGCGCTTATTGCTGCGGTGTCTTCTAATGGTGGTTGCGGGCGAGCCGTGCATTCGCTTGTGGTTAAGTATGGGTTCGAGATGAATACACGGTTGGCGAATTCACTTGTACATATGTATTCGCTGGGGAATGATGTGTACAGTGCTTTGAAGGTGTTTGATGGGATCTTAATTGAGCTTAGAGATGTAGTGTCTTGGAATTCTTTGATTTCTGGGCTTGCGGCGAATGGGGAGCCAAAATGGGCGCTCGCCATGTTTGAGGCAATGATATCTGCAGGGCCTGTTGCAGTTGCTCCGAATCGGGTGACTCTGATTGTAATATTAAAGGCTTGTGGAGAACTGGGTTGTAAAGATGCATCAAATTGGGTACACAACTACATTGCTACTCACCATTCTTCTCTACTGTCTGTCGATGATGTTGTGGTTGCGACCGCATTGATTGACATGTATTCCAGGTGTGGTAACCTGGAACGTGCACAAAAGATCTTTGATGGTGTTCAGAATAAAAATGTGGTCTGTTGGAGCGCCATGATAGCTGGCTATGAGCATAACTCGTGTCCGCATGAATCTCTTTGCTTGTTTCATAAGATGTTGGAGGGTGAGGATAATTTGGAAACTAAGCCAAATGCAGTTACCATGGTGAGTATCATCTCAGCATGTTCAAGCATTGGAGCTTCTAGGCCTGCAAGGATGTTTCACAAGTACACTATACCGACGGGGCTGGATACCAATGCTCCTGTGTCTTCTGCACTCATTGATATGTATGCAAAATGCGGTGATTTAGAGAAAGCTCGGCAGGTGTTTGATGAGATGGATGGCTCTAGTAGAACCGTAGTCTCTTGGAGTGCTATGATTGGCGCAGAGGGTCTACATGGGAAGGCAAGAGAAGCTCTTCATTTCTTGTCAACAATGAAAGGTCAGGGACTCGAACCTAATGAAATAACTTATATTTCTGTGTTGTCGGCTTGTAGCCATGCTGGTTTAGTAGAAGAAGGCAAGTTTTATTTCAATGGCATGCAAGGAGCCAATGGCAGTGGCATCGCCCCAACTATTAAGCATTATGCTTGTATGGTTGATCTCCTTGGCAGGGCTGGCTTCCTCAACGAGGCCAATGATCTCATTCGCAGGATGCCTATTGAGCCCGATGTAGCTGTCTGGGGCTCTCTGCTTGCTGCCTGTAAGCTTCATGGAAATGTTGAGCTGGGGGAGGTGATTGAGGAGAAAATCCTAAGGTTAGACTCTAATCTCGTAGGACATCGTGTCCTACTCGCAAATCTCTACGAAGACGCCGGAAGATTAGATGATGCGCTTAGGATGAGAATTGAGATTAAGAGAAAAGGTTTGAGAAAGATAGCGGGGCGGAGCTTTATTGAGGTTGGAAACGAAGTGCATAGCTTTATATCAGAAGATAGGTCTCATAACGAATGGGAGAAGATATACAAGGAATTGGATGCTCTAGATGAGATGGTAATGAATTCCACTAAAGTCGACGTAGGATTGGAAGTAGAAATAGAGGGAATAATTGCAAGATGCAAGTATCACAGTGAAAGATTAGCAATTGCTTATGGATTGATGGCAATGAGGCATTGTGGCTATGGAAATTCTGATATCGAAAACAACATCAATAGAGGAGCCATCCCTATTCGAATCACAAAGAACCTCAGGGTCTGCGTCGATTGCCATGTCTACACCAAATTGGTATCCAAGGTTACGATGATAGAGCTGATCGTAAGGGACGCCCATCGCTTTCATCACTTCCAAGATGGCACATGTTCATGTGGTGATTACTGGTAATTATTTTATTGATGAGAAGGAATGGCTTTGTTTGCAGCAGGAACCAAATATACGTTCATTGTGCATTATTTAACATCTCTTTCCTTTCGTTTTCTAAAGGTGGAGGTGCTATAATAACAACACAACATAGCCTTAGTCTTAAATTAATTAAGGTTTTTCATTATGCTCGATTAAGTGCAATTGATGGTGAGCTTTCCAAACCATTCAAATCCCTCATAATTAATGCATCTCATGTGAGCTTTGGTTTATCCCTACCTCGTCGAATTTTTACAGTTTCTATTAAGTTAAGTTCTTTAGTGATGGCATTTGTAGGTCGTCTTTACAGGTGACCAAACCACCGCAACCGCCCTTCCCTAATCTTTGTATCAATTGGTGCTACTCGTACTTGTCTTTGAATTTTTATATTTCTTATTTTATCTTTACGAGTTTTACCACACATCCACTTAAGCATCTTTATTTCTGCTACGTTCATTTTATGTAATTGTTAGAATGAAAAATGAGCTTGGGGCCTCCCTCCCTCACTTTTCGAGTATAAAAAATGAGTTTGAGACCTCCCTTACCCATTTTTCGATATGAAAAATGGGCGTCAGAGTCATCTTTTATCTGGACTTGGGGCTGGCTATGTAGCGCACATAGTGTACAACATAGGTAGAGTTAAGTGATATAATAAACAACAAAACTTTTACAAGGCCTCTATAAGAGTCACATATGTATATTTGTTGCAAAATTATTGGGCGGCCGCGGAAGTCGCAAAATTATGGGCCTATAAAAGGTATTGCAGTGCTAGTGTTACTACAATATCCCCTACAATATCTTCCATGTTTCATGAAGGGATAGTGATTGATATACTTTTGACACATGCATTCGCTACAATGTTACCTTCTTGCTGAAGTTTTCTGGGGTTGAGATGTGAGAACTTGCATCATGATGCACAAGAAAAAGGAACCCTAACATCTGTGTAGTAAATGGATGTACTAAAGCTATGTTAATTGTTAACCATGCTTTGCCAAATTGGAATTGAGTAAGAAACTTCTAAAAGAGAAACCAAACCAAACTAAAAATATAATTTGATGGCTTAAAATGATTTAATAACTATGCTAAGGCTAGTCAACCATACGCATTGCTGTTTTAAAAAAATCATTTTGAGAATTTGAGCTATGTTTTAAATTCTACAAAAGATCGACTTGAACTAATTCTACTTCCTTTAAAAAAAAAAACCCCCCCATCGAACACAAAAGATAAGCGTCACAATCTACAATATTTAGAAACAAATATCTTACCCAAAGCAGGAGTTTAAGTATACTAGGAATAATATCGTCTGTCTTAAATGTCTGAACAGCCTCCCAAATGTGGAAAATGAAACAAATCCTCTCCTTTTGTGCTCTCTTATTCTTTTTAATCTTTTTATTCTGTTCATAAATGAGTTTTTCAAGAGATGATAGCTCTCTAGTTTTGCACCAAAACAACAAATTTCTCCACATTGATAAGAACTTTATATAGCCCATTTGTTATGCAACATTAAAAAAAAAAAAAAAATCTTTAGTGATAAAATTTTTCAATGATCATTATATGCACAGTTTTTTCATCAATCTCAAGCGATAAATTTTTCATCGCTTGGTTAAGAACTTCATATAGCCCATTTTTTATGCAACATTAAAAAAAAAAAAAAAAAAAAAAAACCGAAGGAAAGAAACCACAAGAAAGGGTCAATAGATCGAAAGCTGAAAACTGATCATAATGAATATATATATATTGACAATGCGGAAAATTTTTTATCCTGCCATGGATGATTATTCAACCATTTTAGGATTGAATAAAAAAGGCCCTAACATAATTGAAACTGCATCTAAAGAAGCCACATCTAATAATGGCCTAACAAGACGATGCAGTAATATGCTACAGATCAACCAATTCTCACTATTCTTTTTACATCTCATTTTCGACCTTTGGTTTAATCATATCCCCATTTTCGTTAGGGAATGCAATTTTCGAAGACAGAGCATTATTAGACATGACAGGGATTGAACCGACAGTCTGAGGCATCTCAGCTACCGACGACACCAACGGTCTTACAATGCCATTGGCAGTGTGCTCTGGTTGATTCCATCCTTCAGCTCGTGTGCAAGAAGAGTAGTTCTCTTCTGCATTCGAAAAACAGAATAAGAATCCATTGGACGGCGTCCGAGGAAATATAAGTATAAGATTATTAATATCAGAATCATTGCAGATCATCAGCAAAAGCATCTAGGCATTCCAATCATCACCAACTCCTACTTTTTATACCAGAGACTACGGGGTTATAGTTCTTAGATAAAGGAAATGTGATTCCATAAATGCTACCTGTTGAATAATTGAAGCATTAATTATAATTTTCAGATAGTTGGATAATAGGCAACACGATCTCTAATATATTGATGTTACTGACAAGAAAACAATTAAATGAATAGGATTCCCTACAAGGCTACAATATCGAATTTAATGGATCATTCTGTGGTTCGGACAGATAAATTAACTTGATTACTTTTTTAGGACCCCTGCATTCAAGTAGCTTGATTTCGATAAAGGCGCAAAACCTGTCCTAACTTCAAATGGTACATTTTTAAACTTCTTATTCTTTTCTTTATTGGTAAAAAATAACAATAATCATAGCTAATAAATCTAGAACCAGAAAAGCACTCAATTATAAGAATGGTCTTACCTTTTATTCTTCCACATGTAATAATCCTTCGGAGACAATCCCGAAACCCGGTCAAAACTAATCTTTCCTGCTCTGCATAGACCTCTGACATGCCATGCCCATAAGGCAACTGAGGAGGTGCATCTCTCACTTGATCTAGGGCCCCATTAGGAGACGCATTTGCCATAAACATGGAATCTTGTTCATCACACATAAGTGCAAGAGTTCCAGGAGACATTGGCCGCCTTCCTTTCTGAGGATCAGCACCATCTGACCCAGAATCCTCTTCACTCATTTTGTCAGCTTGGTTTCCACTTGAGCGGTCATCAGCTACTGCTTTTGGACCATCATTGCTTTTATGGTTATCCTCTTTCTCGTGATTTGAGGCAAGGGAGCTTTCTCCCTGATCATCTTTCTCTGCATGTTTTTCAGTGGGGTTTTTCTTGTCTGAAATTGTAAAACACAGATCAACATAACTAGATAGTTCATGCAAAATCCATGCAAAACTTTCTGGAAAAAAGAAAAATAATAATAATAACAAAAACTATTAAGAATTCTTGCGCTCATATAGGTTGTGAAGGCAAAAGTATGGCTGGGGATTACAAATATGCACGTCCAAATGCTTGAACAGCTTAAGAAAGCTCTGAATAACAAAACTTCATACAAAATTTTTGACAACATTGTTAGTTGGCTTGAAATCATTACATGAAGATAATTAGGATACCGATTTTGATGCCTAACATAAGCTAAAGAAGTTGCTCTACTACAAAAATAAAAGTGCCCATTGACCCTCCCTCCCTCCATCCCTCTTTCCATCTCTCCCTCTTGAAGAAAAACTTAACTATGTTTAGAGAATAAGCTAAAGAAATACATTAAAATTGAAAAAAAAAATTTCAAAATTACTAAAACTGAACCAGAAGTCCACCTGCATGGACCTACAAAAAACTGAATGCAGCAACTTCTTTCCTGCTCAATGCAGTCATCAACGAAAAAAAAAAAAACCATACATCAAAATCTTGACAACAGCAAGAATCACCTCATATTGGCTAGCTACTATAGACTTGGCAGCTATCATTTTTGAGAACTACCCTACCGTATCCAATTTTACATGGGAATCCTCAAAACTCTACTACAGCCCAAATAACAGCAAAACACCCTATGGACAGATACTTCTGTCCCCTACTAAAACTACTAAGCATGCTCACTTTGGCCAAGAATCCTGCAGGATATAATTGATACTTGATGACTGCAGCTGCCGAGTATTCCCACTTCTTCCATACACTATGCAGAACTTTTAAAGAATACATAACGCATGCATTCACCATCAATCATAGGCATTTTCGATGCAATAAGGAGAAATACATATAGGTGGTAGTTGCCTTTGGTGGATATACTGAGTAGTTGTCTTCTTGCATGCTACTACCCATCCAAAAGTTTCTAGAATAAATGGGATTAAAGATTTTGATACAACAGAGGATCAAGAATAACTAGAGAAGTATTGCAATTAAGTGCTCAAAATTAACTTATCTGTAAATGGAAAATGTTTGGTTGACACAAAGGGGGCGCACAGCCTATGTGGCTCCCCCTTTATGTCCTTTTTCGCGGGCCCTACACCTGAAAAAGGGGCGCCACATAGGCTGTGCGCCCCATGTGTGTCAACCAATCACTTCCCTGTGTAAATTAACTGGTGGGAAGAAAGACAAGCTGATTCGATCTAGAGATGATGAATGAAAAAAAAAAAAAGACGTTTCCAAGGATAAAAGAGTTCCAAGATGTTAATTTGATCACTCTGAGAATTGGCTAGGCAAGCGGCATTCACAAGTGAAACAAAAAGACAGGACAAATTTGATGCAGAGAAGACTAGAAAATATGGGGAAAAATAAATGCAAGTGGGAAAGACAAAGAAGAAATCTGAAAATTATCAAAGAAAGGAAGGGTTAGCGAAATACACTATCTCAATCCTTTGGAAGGTTATTTGCTTATGGTCCATAATGTCCATCAAAGTGCAATCAGAAACTGAGAAGACCTTGTTATATACAACACTAAAACCAAGTAAGAGAAATATATACTAATAACAATGACCAAAGTGATGAAAAAGGCTTTATAATGGGGATTCAGAACTAAAAGATGTTTCATTGAAAAGATTTAATATTTAGCGCACACGGTTGGAATTCTGTTGGTGTATGCTAAAGAAATTCCAAAATGTTTTCGATATGAACAGGTCATTGCATGCTTAGTGGCAACTAAGACCATTTAAATCAATTCTATAACCCATATGAACGAAATAAAATGCTGACATTACATGCTTAGTGGCAACTAAGATTTAATGTTGGAATGTATGTGTTTGTGTGTGTATAATATTGCCAGCATACAGACTTGGTGTTTCTAAGTCCTACATTATTTTCTCTCTATTTTGATAAATACCTGCAAGTGTCTTGGCTGCTTCACCTGATACTACTACCAAAAGTGAGCATAGCTCCTTCACATCATGTGGGTGGATAACGTCTGCTAATAAAGACCTACAGAATAACCAATGAAAAAAATGTTGATTTGCACTTTAAAGAATCTCATGAACCTAAACTTAACTTTTTTACTTAACAAACATTTGGGGAAATTCTTAATAATAACAAACTAGTACTAGCTGTTTACTATGAAAAAAATAAGAAAACATTCCACGGGAATTTCGTAGAAGAGATAAAGTTCTTTCTTTCTGCAAAATTATACCTGTAAGTGAATTTTGAAGTATTAAATACTGCAGGGTTAACAACACGAGGAACAGGAAAAGATGATACAGCTGCTGAAGATGAGGACGCTTTTAAATGATTTGTCTGACAGAACAAAAGAGAAAATTGTAGTCAGTTATTGATACAATGTGTAACCAGTATTATAGAAGTAAAAATGACGCTGAGTACAAGGAAAAGAGCACAGTGCTTATCAAAGAGACATGAACCATTCATGTGCTAATAACATGCCCAATACAGCTAATGTGAAGGCATGTTTAGTTGCACCTAGCAGTATTCATTCACAGATTTCATCAATAAACATCATATTAGTTTTTGCACTTTCCTTTAAGGTTTCATATGCCAGGGAAAGCAAATTTGACTTCATGATTAGGTTTCGTTTTGATCCCTTCACTAGAGTCCTCTGGGAGCAGCACATCAATCAGTAGTTGGCTTCTATCATGTATGCAATAAATCAAGAAGTATTAAACTCCTTTTTGTGCAGTACGCCAAGAAGTACCTGTGGAAATTGTGGAAGTCTCTGAACTGGTGAGTCCTTATTTGTTGCTGAGAAGAAAAGCTCATGGTTTTTTCTCTTTTTGGACGCTGGAGGGGAGCCATAGCCAGAAGTTCCAATTGCTCCAGTAATGGCAGCATTTGCCTGCTGCATGTATAGGGCATTGCCATGATCTCCCTGAAAGAGGGCTTTTCTCTCTTCACTTCCTTCGAAGTTCTTACAGTCCATGCATTTACAATTCTCCGAACAAAGAATGTTGGCTTGAAAGCATTCACAATACTTCTTGAGGCACCCTGATTTCTTGCAATGACATCCCTTGTTGTGCTTTCCTAGCATTGGTAACTCACCAGCATCCTCCTACAAAATCCATGTACATATTTCAGTAAACAGATACAAATAGAGAAGATATTGAACAGCGAATATACTAATTAATGGAATTGTCTTAGTTATTTGTTCTTAATTGTACATTACACATTTGCATGCATATCCGAAGAAGCCACTTGAACCCGTCAATTCAAATTACAAATTGATATAATAGATAGATTTAATTGTATTCATCCATGAGAGTTTGGTTTTTCATATTAGGAATGCTTTAATCCACAAAGGTCTACATCAATGACTGGGTGTAAACGAATTTGACTGGCCCTTCATCTAACCAGTTCTTTAACCAGAATCACTTCACATCAAAAGACACGTGTCACACGTCATATATTTCCGACACAAGTAAAGTCCTATTTATCATGTAAGTGCAGTTACTATTATTAGATGCCCAACTAAAGAAAAATAGCAACTGTGCAAATCACAAGAATCTTATTATTAAACTTCATGGATGACATCCAGCCTAAAATTTGCTTGTCTTACACATTCATCCTCAGAACACAGTTTGTTAAAGTGGAAAAGTGGAAAAGAAAAAATAAAATAAAGACAACTACAACAAAGTCTCAATCCTGAATTAGTTGGGGTCGGTTACATGGATCAAACTCTCTTCCAGTGTGCTCGATTTAGTGCACTTGATGGTTTGCTTTCCAAGTCCTTTGAATCCCTCCTAATCAATGTGTCCGAAGTTAGCTTCTGTCTACCTTTGCATCATCTAATTTCTTCAATTTCTAGTGAGTCGAGTTTTTTAGCGGGGGCATTTGTAAGCCGCCTTTAGAGATGCCCAAATCACCGCAACCATACTTCCCCAATCTTTGTGTCAATTGGTACTACTACTTTTCTTTGAGTTTTTGTATTTCTTATTCTATAGAGAGGAATGAAAAAGGAGAATTATTCATTTGCAACAAATTTTTATTTCTAAAAAAACCTAAGGATGAGAATTGCATAATGGGACACATTCTCTTGATGTATTAGTAAATTTCAATAAATACTATAGTCAATTCAATTTTCCAGATAATTGAAAAGTTAGTGATCCCATTTCAGGGACTTTACGGCTTATAATCAAAGAATTAAGATTGGAGCTAGTGCTTGCCCATAGGTAGAAAAGCAAGACAAATAAAGCAAGCAAAAAAAAAAAAAAAAAAGAGAGTAACAAAGGCCAGAAGCTAATTTTTTTGATTTCTCACTCTACCAGATGCAAATTTTAGGACAGAGAAAAGTACGAGCACCAAATATTCAGTTGCAAGATGTAGTTAGACAGTCCTGAATGGAAAAAAAAACAAAACAAAACAAAAAAAAAAAAAAAACGAGGTTCTAGAACAGGCAATTCAAAACTTTTCCATAAAATGCCAAAAGCTAATGCAAGTACTGAACCAAAAATTTGATGCAAACGCCATTCCCCATGAATACGTTAAACGCATGGAACAACTAGCCTACAACAGGACGAAACGTATAATCCAAAGTCGCTCCCCATAATATCAGCCCAATCTATATTCCTTAGCTGAAAACCTCCTATTTAGTAGGTAACCAGATAATCCCATCACATATGATACAGAGAAGGAATTGCAAAGAAATCCCCCATGCATGGAAAGTCTTAAAATAATTATATACAGAGAACATTGGTTACAAGCCTCAATCCATAACAATGCACAGAGTAACTAATGGTATCTACAAGTTCAAATTGAATATCTGTGGTAGAGAGCAGCAGATATTTGATATCAAGCTCAAAAGATAATCTCATGATTCAACACTTCATCTTTATCAGTATCATTTCCATTGCTTCTCAGGTAAACCCATGGAGCCCTTTAGTTGTTCACTTAACAATGTGCGTTATAGGATTCTGATCTCCAAGGCTGTTGTTAAAGAAAAGGCATGTAACAGGGCTCTCAATAACTTTAAAGTAAAGAAAACTGATATTACAGAAGATTTGTTGAATTCCATCTTTTCTCCCCTTTTCTACTCAAAGATGCCCAAGGATTATTAGGAGAAAAATAATAATAATAAAAAAAGAATATTAGAGTTCACTCACTAAACCTATATAAGTTCATCATACAATAGATTTTAAGTTCAAAAGTTTCCAAGTAATATGCAAAAGCAAGCACAACATTAGAAAAAGAAGAAACTGTAACATTCGAGAAGATTTCTAGAATAATGAATTGATAATGTAGGTGCAGACACCTTATGCTTGAAACTTTTGAGCAAGGGTATGAATACTCTTGACCGAATAAGCGGAAAAAAGTTCTCTTCTTAATGTAATCTAATTGCGGGACATATATTTAAATTCTTTATTAGTTAATCTGATTGTCTCAGAGTCAAAAGAAAACTTAGGTTAAGGAGGATTTCAAAGAAAGAAATTGGAACCTTGCCTGCCTTGACTGAAGATTCCAAGTTCAAACAAAATACTTGCAGTTCCAGGAGGCATCACAAGGGTGAAGCCAAGAATTTCAGCTAGAAGAAAAAAGTTAAAAAACAAACAAAGAAAAAAAAAAAAAAAAAAAACAAATAAAACAAAACAAAAAAACAGTTTTATGTAATATTAATATTATTTGGCTATGCATGCATAAATATGGGCTAATGTTCAATTGCATATAAACTTATGGAAATCTTTATGCAATGATAAAGATTACTCCAATGTGATCCATGTGGTTCCTGATTTTGAATCTGAACAGTCTCTGTGATTTTAGGTTAAGGCTATAACCCTTACTGAAACCTCAAAAGTCAGAACAGCATAAATAGCTATAGCAGCATTAACTAGGTAAGATCCTTAGGCTTATAGGGTACCTCTGCTCTATCATTTAACATCATTGAATTGTATAATTAAAGGAGAACAGGGATGTAGTTCTTTGTTGGCATGTCTTGTAGAATCTAGAGATTTCACTTACAACACCCAAGCTCCCAAAATAATACCATGCTAAACTTGTTAATCCAGCAAGTCTAGCATCTATTGTCGAAATGTATGAGAATAAACATAAATATTAAGAAATTGACCCTCGCAATAACTTAGAAATATTTTTTGGCCTAAGCCATATCCTAGCCTGGTAAAGCAAACATTTTGTTGGTTTTAATCATTTACATATTTCATTATGAACACAAAAGAAACTTATCTTTTATAATCTTTTCAAGGTGAACTATATAATAATAAATGAGTAATGCGAAATTGCATGTCTTTTAGTGTGGTAGGAGGTCCAAAAACATCCCTTCGGGATCAAAACAAAAACCAAACATCTAATTAAATTATTCAAAAAAGTGGCAGAAAAAAAATGCAGATAAAAGCTGCAACAGATGCAACGTTAAGGTTCAAACCACCAAGAGCAATGTTACCATGTGATTAAAAAGGTGTTTTATCTAGTTGTGCATTCATGCAATTATGCAATAACATAAAGTGCTACAACTCCAAAAGGCATTCCATAGCTTCAAAAAGAAAGGCATTCGGTAAAGTCCACAAATTGCAGATAACAAAACTTGTGCAAAATTTTCGAGTTTTGTTAGTTTTCAAGTTTTTTGTTTTATTTAATTAGTTAAGACAAAAATTTGTAATTTTATTATTATAAGATTAGAGTTTGGAGTTTTATGTAGCTTATAAAAGGCATATTATCTATTGAATTAGTGTAGAGTTGAATTTTGAGTAATAGTTTATTCTGTTTGAGAGCGTGTGCACCATTAATGGTGGATTGACGAACTTATCGAATCTGTGAGTGAATCTTTGGCATTCTACAAGATGTTATCAAGCAAATTCTTTCCTGTAATGATCCCTTCAACAAATCTATCATGCAACCCTTGTTTGTGACACACCAATTCCTTTTTTTGTTTCTTATTTTGATTTTCTGAACATTGATTCTGGATGTTACAACTTTCGTTCCACATCGATAAGATATATGACGCTAAGTCGCTAACTCTATCATTTCATCTCAATGAACATGAAAATATAACAAGAGCAAGGATGCCTTTCTTTTTAGCCATGTGGCATGTCCAGTACAATCTAAACATTACGAAAAACAACATCTGAGCTCTCATAAATCATAAAAGCCTTCAAGTTCTGACAAATATTAGACCTTCCCAAACAATCAATCTTGCAAAAGTAGCTTGTCAACGTCGACCAATAATAGACATGAATACTAATGAATCAATCCCTGCAGTAACTTAAGCATTTTCTTTTTTCACTTTTGTCCTGAGGCAGCAAATGCCCAACTAATTTTGTTACTACCCCAACTAATTTGGGATTGAGGATTTGTTGCAGGAAATGGCCTGGATAAAAGCAAACATCTTTTGTTGTGTTCAATTCAATATTTTCCATATCTTGTTACCAACAAAAACACCTAGTCTTCTATAGTTATTTGTTGAAAATGATTAGTATGAGTTTCCCAATGAACATGCCAAATGCAAAAGAGAGATCCCATAAATAAAAGTAATAAAAACATGCTCTTTGGCCTTTAAGATGTTTGAAGGATGACTGAAGTTCCAAATTATAGTAATTCTTTACTGGAAAAAAGACAAAAATAAATATTACCTTCTGTTTCCTAAAATCAACCTCCCTGAAAGAATTTTCTGTACCCTTCGTTGATACAAGCTGAAAAGTCACTCCTAAAATTACTCTAAAACTAAAAGAAAGCTCACAAATGTGTCACTCACATCAACAATGAGAAAATCGAAAAGTAGAATAGCGGATAAATCATCAACCACAAACCTGAGCAAAATTCATGGGACTACATTAAGAAAAAATAATAATGCAGGAAGCAACTACGTTCATCAAAAATAGTCAGTTGAATTAGCCAATGAAAAGGGCATAATTTTAAATTCAATTTTCTTAAAAACAACTAAGTTTCTTTCTACAAGTCATTATCATTAGTTAAAAAAAAACGATCAAATTTTAATACATTTTCTACCTCGTCCATACGTAACTTTGAAAGTTTCATCAAACAAAAGTGCTAACCATGACACTTGAAATTTCAAGAGAAACATTAAAACAACTAGAAGGTAACTTTAGCATCTTAGTTTAATAATTCAATTTGAGCAATCTTCAATAGCATTATAGAATCTTTCTACCTTTTATCATATCCCCTTTTCACATAAAAGCAGTTTTATTTTGATAAGAAGAAAGCAATTTTCACTAAAGAAGATTAAAGAAAAGTTGTCATAATTTGTACACGTAAAACCCCCAGTTCATTATCATGTTTATTTGTATTTCCTTTGAGCAAGTATTTCTCTGTGCACAAAAGAGATTAGCTACTATTTGCTATGCAATTGGATAGGGTAAATCTGTAAAGGCATTATAATGGATATTCTTATGAGTTTATGATCTCTCTTATTTGCTTTTTCAAGTATAATTAATACTATAGCAGGTTTTTTGTTGATTTTCTATTAACAAATCCTGGTTCTCTCTAGTGGTTGTATCATTTATTTGCTGTCGTTTGAATCATTTCTAGTGTTAGTGTCTCAGCTGTGCATTTGAATTGACATCCATTTTTGTTAATGATGATTTAATGGTTTTCTACTTTGGTTCTTTATATTGTTAAGAGACATCCTGCTACCCATATCACACCCCAGCTCCGCCAATTCACATGCATGCACCATGCGCTTTTTACGGCCTTACCGGTTTACCCTATCCAGTTGCATAGCAACCAGTAGCTAATTTCTTTTGCCCAAGCACAGAGAAATACTTTCTTAAAGGGAATACAAATAAACATGATTATAATAAATAATGTTAATGACATTGCATAAAAATCCCCCAAACCTTGTGGAAATAATGAGAAGATTGCTCATCAAGATTACTATTCAAACAAGAGTAAAGGAAGAATTAATGCTTTCATTTTGGAAAAAAAGAAGAAGAAATAGTAAATGCTTGATTGCAGAAAAACACAGAAATAACACTCCATTGACATACTGTAAGATTCCTGAACTGGGAATAGCCACTAACAATAAGAAAATACAACCAAATGAAACCCGAAAGCACAAATAAAAGCAAATTTTCAGAAACTGGATAAGTTTATCTTTTTGAGAGGAAAGAAACCAACATCCTATCATGCCGCCACTGGGACTCGAACTCCCACCCTCTTACAACGCTACCACACACCAAACTATTGGACCACCCACTTGGTTGGTAACTGGAAAGTTTTATCTAAACCAGTCATGCTCTAACGAACTCCACTACAGTATGTATTGGACGGAACACCAGACAAAGTTAAGAAGAAACTATGAAAAACTTCCATTTACTGCCTCACTAATGAAAAGAAAACTGCAAAGCAGGTTTACTATTTAGCACTTTATGTATTATGAACTTTCATGGAATTCATTTATTCAATTCAGCTTTTGAAGGGAATAAATTCAAACTATAATCAAGATGGGAAATATTTCTCCAGGCTTAGAAGTTAAATGGCATACCCTGCTATCCCGAGATCCATGTGGACTGTTAGCGATCTTTGGGCGAAATGCATGCGGATTACGCTCTAAAGTAGCTTCAACTGCCTCCTGCCTAGCAGCCTCATTCTCGACATTGTTATAACAATTTGCACAGTTGCATCCATCACAGTATATTCCAGATGCAAAGCATTCACAATACCTACACATCAATTAACAATATATTAGTAAGAATAGTAAAGAAGAGATAGACGCTGTGCATGGTGTTACATATGCCAAAATCATGAATGTAATCATGAAATATATTCCAGAGTCCCAGACACACCTAACTGAACCAATATGTTCATGTTAGTTATTTAAAAGCTATTACATATTCAATTCTGTCTACCATGATAACTGAGAAGACAAATCCAAACCAAGTAGTTCATTACTACTAGACACAGGTAAGAAAAAACATAAGATAATACAGTGATAACGGAATAATCTTATATCCTTTAAATCTTGTTCTGCAGGTATCTAATCAGATTCATCAATGATGTCTTCATGACTCCATTTGTCACAACCTCTTACCCAAGTTCGAAACTTCGACTTTGCCTGTAACTTCGCTCACTTAAAATTCGGAAGTAATTCGATGAAGTTAACTTCGACGAGGGAAGTTTGACAAAAATTCGCCAATGTACAAAAGTTTGGGAATTTCACTTTAACTGATTAAAAGACTAAAAATGCCCACACTAAAAAATAGATCTTGATGAAACACAAACACAAATAAAAGTCTTAAAAATTTCAACCATTCATCAATCATTATAGTTACATCACAATGCTCAATCAAAGGCTAGATAAGGTTAGTGTACAACCTGTGTACAAAATAGAGTCATCAATTGATACATCCCAGATAAAACCCCAAAGCCCTTTCATGTTTGTAAATCGCACGAACCCTCCCCTTTCTTCGTCAAGCTTGAGCACTCCCTGAGTCACTGGCTCTCCTCCTTTTTCGTCGAGCCTTCGCTGCCCCTCCTCCTCCTTCGCGTCGATCACTCTCAGCCTCTCCTTCGCGTCGTCGACCCCCTAGCTCTCTTTCGCATCGTTGATTCTCTTCCTCTCCTATTCTTCGTGCACTCCACTCCTTCTCAGTTCTCCTTTGCTGTCCCTTTTCAGATCTCAACTCACAAGAGTCTCTACAAACCCTAACATCTATTCGGTGAGTTGAAGCCCTTTCAAAAGTAGGTGAGAATAGTTGTGCAACCTTCACTAAAGAGTTGAAGCACCCTCAAAAGTCTCAAGACAGCCATGACATCGATGCCCAGTGCCTTTGACTCACTAGTAACAGGTACAGATTGATTCGGGCATAGGGGTAAAATCGACATTTCGACGATGTAGAGTAACTTCGTTCGAATTTTTGCATTTTTTATTCAATTTTGGTTCAACTTCGATTGAATTTGTCGAATGTGCCAAAGTTCGTCGAAACATTAGGCGAAACTATGCATTTTTATTTCCTAACCCATATTTTGCTTCAATAATTGGAAAATCGACAAACTTCGGTTGAAGTTCGGTGAAGTTTGTCGATTTTTCAAACCTTGCCTCTGACCAGAAAATTATAGAAAGTAGCAGCGTTTCTCTCATTGATTTTTAAAGAAGACTATAACAAAGTAATACACAAGAGACGATAGGGGCAGTAGAACTGTGCTCCCATCAATTTATCTCCAATCACATCAGTTTCAAACATGGAGCAACCACATCTTAATTGGATAAGGATATCACCGGTAAAGAAATGTCGACCCAACCTCTAATGCATGAGGAGAGGCTCTTCTAACTTCCAATATCAAAGAACATCATCAAAAAAGTAAAGCATCATTTGTTTTTAGTGATGTATCTAAATCAATTGATTATCACATAAACTTAAATTAGATGGGTATATCAATGTAGTTGCACACCTTAGATAAATCTCGTTTATGCGCTTCAGTTCAAAGTCTTATGACATTAATGGGACATACAATGCAAATGTGATCACATGGTAATGATAAGACAAATTTATAGAATAAGAAGAAAAAAAAAAAAAAAAGGATTGACAGTGTGAGTAGTTCTTACTACCAAGTACCAACAGACAAAACATATACACAGCCAATTGTAAAAGTTTCTAAAATGTCGCAAGGAATTTCAAGGTAGAACATATTCGCTTCACACAGAATGGATTAAATAGAGAAATGAACTCACAATTTCAAGCATCGCGAGTGCTTGCAATTACACTGCTTCTGCTTCTTTGGAGTACCATCTTTCACTTCAACGTTTGATCGCGATCTCGACCTTGGTGACTCTGGCTTTCTATAGGACATCATAGGAGTTGAAATTAACTAATGAATGTCAGACATAACTAAATACATGATGGTAAATACACGAAACCAAAATATTTGTTGAAAGTGCCGGATTTGTTTTTTGGTAAAACTCTTAGTTTTCGTCAATTGGAGAGCAAATGAAGCTTGTAACAAGTCATAGCAAGGCCAAAATATCTACTTTAACTAAAATAAAAAAAGGTCCACTGGTTCCTCCTTACAACATTTTTCGCAATCAAGTCATGCATGGTGAGTTAGTTTCATTCTGAAGCCTAACCAATTCTCTTTTTCCCAAAAATTACAAACTTTATAGGATATCAGTGATGCTTCAAAGATTGAACAACAAAATCTACAACCAAATCAGTCTGTTTAAACTAAAAATGAAGACTTTCTGCTGTTTGAACTCAAATCAACAAGAGACAAAGCAAAACCCAACTTCAAAATCACAAAAGAACTACATTGAATCAGAAAATCAATCATTTTGAATCCTCAATCTCATACAAAGACGAAGATCGAGAACAAAATCACCGAAATGTAGTTCAAATCAAACAACATTTTCAAGAAACAGTTCATAAAGGAGAAATTTGAAACAGAGAGGAAAAGATAACCCTCACTTGATGAAATTCAAAACTTTCAATCAACAAATCGATCCTTGGAGAAAATTTGAAATCGAAGAACAGAAGTAGACGGAGAACTCACACCACCATCAGCGGCTGTGACGAACGAGGAGGCGGCGGAACGGAAGAAGCCTGCGGCTGCTGAGCCTGAGACTGTGGCGGCAACGGCGGAGGCGGAGGCGGAGGCGGCTTCGACTGAGCCGACAGAGGATGCTCCGGCACCGCCTGAGCAATCGACGCGCCAGAGAAAGCCGTGAAATCGAGCTGCCTCGCCAGCTTCTTCATCGGAAACTCCTGCGATGGCGCCACCGCCGCAGAAGCGCTCACCGTCGCCGCCCCAGTCGTCGCAGATTGAACCTTTTTCGGCGGGAAATCCCCACCCTCACTCTCCTCCATCAATACCCCACGCACACGCACACACCAAATTCAAAAATCCAAAACCACCAAAACACTGAAAATAAAGATTGAACCGCCAAATCCAACAAATTCACTTCAATCACCGCCAAAACCCTCAAGAATCCCCCCAAATTCGACGATTCTCAGATCGAACAACCCCTCAAACATCGCCAATAACAGTGGCATCAGCAATAGCAGAGGCGCCACACAAATCTCCGAAATCGGATCAATGTTGTGCTCAAATCGGCGCGAAAGGGCCGAAATCGGGCGCGTGTGATCTGCGGAAGGCGAGGAGAGAAGGAGAGATTGAATTGATTTTTTTTTGTTTTGTTTTTGGATTCGGAGAGGAGAGAGAGAGAGAATTTGAAAGAGAAAAGGTTAGAGAGAGAAAGGGAAATACAAATACACAACGCAAGACTTTGTTTTCTTTGTTTCTTCTTCTCTCCTCCCTCTCGACCTTTTGAAATTGAATTTGTGAATATTTGGACGGTGAGATGAGAGTTGTGGGGGGGATCGGACGGTGGGTGGTAGAGAGGGGGATCATACGGCTGAAATTCATAGGTAGTGATTAGATTGTTGGTTGGTGGCTCGGTGAGTGTGGCTAGCTGGGACTGCCCAACTTGAACTTTCAGTTTGGGCTGCTGGGTTTGAGAGCCCAAACTGGTTTCGACCATATTGGCTCAACCGTATGGGCTTTTATGATTCAATTAAGCAAACCTGGTTTAGTAACACCAATGGCTGGTTTATTTTAAGAAGGGAGCACGGACCCCATTTTTTACTTACAGGATCCCACTCTAGTGAAATTACCTAACTACCCTCCATATTAAAGGATTTTTACTCACTCATACCCCACTCATCCCACTTACCCATACCCTACTCACTCTCAAATCACATTCTCACCACTAACCTAAATTCGAAGAAATTCAAAAAAAAAATCACATCGATTTGACGTCGTGGGTGCATTCCTCACCTCTTTTAGTGTCATTTTGAGATTTTTTTGGATTTTCTTTTTCTTTTTTTCAGTCGGTATTACTTGTGGTTTTGTTGTTGGGTTTAAGGCTTCGATTTTGGGCTGAAGTCAATCTTGCATTTTGGGTACAAAAGTTTCGATGGAATCGAAAATGTCAAATGATTCCGAGCAAAACACATTATTTTTTATCATTTTTGTCGTAAATTGGATGACCCTTTAACCAAGCTTATGAATGATCACATTGTCAAGCATGACTCTCACATTGAATTGTAACATCAAGCATGACTTCTACATTGAATGTAACTTGTACACTCTACATAACTTTTATTCAACTCCAATGTATAATCACTTATCCATGTATTGTCGTGTAAATTGTACTCCTCTCCAATGTACACAAACTATTCCATGTATTGTCTATGTTGCTTGTGATGTGTTGTATGACATGTGGTGTATGTATAACTTGTACACATTGTATAAGTACAATTATCATCATCACCAAATGACATATATAAAGGGTGCCAACTCCATTGTAATTCACACACCAAATTGAATGAAAACTTCTCATTCCAACTATCTCATTTCTTCTCTTCTCCTTTGTAGTAGTAGAAATTCTTAGTCTTCTACTTTCCTTCTCTAGTTCTTAGCAAGTTCCAACTCAATTTACAACATGTTATCAGCACGAGCTTGCTCTAGCATTAATGAGATCTTGAAGCTCAAGAAGTCTTGTTAATGAGACAAAGCTAGGAAGGTATAACTTTTGTTATTTAAATAAGTTCAATTTATTTCTATATTATCATGGTTGCTTCCTTTTATTACATCCATCACTTATATATGCACACTTTATTCATATACTATGCATTATAACGTCACTAATTGCATAAGTATGCTCTGTAGTTGCGTCTCGTACGATCTTCTACATCAGAAATCAAAAGTCAATGTGTGACATATAGTTTTTCTCTTAAAACTACAAACGATTATTTATTGCTCTATTCTTGATTTTATAATACAAATAATGCTATAAGTTTGAGTTGATAGTGGGTAAGCCTTGTCCCCGGTAAAGCTAAACATTGAAAGGGAGACGGATTATCCCGTTCGATGAGGCATGGTATTAAGTAGACTATGTCTCGCCACACAACCTGGAGGTTGTCCCACCAACTCATACGAATAGTATATTTTGTTTATTAATGAATCAAGTTGTGAACATATATTTAATCATGTGTTATGTTTTTACATAAAAAGGGAAAAACTATTTTATATTAAATTTATTTTCAAAACATTATTCAACCATAGTTGAACTTGTTGCCTTATTATATTACCGACAAGAATTACTTGTCATGACAATTATATACTAGAATTTATGAATAAAGCATATATGCAAAACTGTATGTTATACATAATCATTCGCCAATTTCTCTTTAGAGATTTGAAAAGTGAATATTTCACTTTATATATCTTTTCACCTTATGGAGTTATATATATATACATACCAAAATGGTAATGCTCCAAAAGCTCAAAACGAGCGTCTGGGTCTCATGCTACAAAATTTAATCACTCAAATATTAATTATAATTCCACAATTTTAATTACCTCTATGTTGAGGCTATATGGAAATATGACTGATGAGACAATAAAAATAAGGCCATGTGGCTCGCCTCGATTAATTTATTGCTGCAACAAATATCGAGTGCGCACGTCGATCCAATAAATATTAAAGATTGACTTCTTGTCTCATGGTAGCTGAGTAAAATAATGAGATATTATAAATCTAATATCGCTCTCGTCCAATTAGTTCAGCTTCGAATTAAGAAGCATATGTTGCATATAATGATCATGATCGCAATAATAAATTTATGGAAGTGGAAAAGGTGAAAATATCAGGTAAATGTCGTATTGACAATTCCACCAAAAGTTGGAACAAAAGTGGTGCACCACTACAAAGGGCAAATAATTATCGACAATGAGCACTCATAATTGTGACATTTTTTTGGTTATATATGAAAGGCTATTTTGCCTAAATATTGTCATATTTATACCAGAATATTTTTGTGACCTTTACCATGCCTTCAAAATATTATGAATTTTATCATTGAAAATGGCTCGATAAAACAAGCACATCGAGATTTGTTTAAATCGTGACCTAAATATTGGCAATGAGTTTATGTCTTATGTATCATGCTACATGCATGTACAAAAGTGAATATTTCTCGAATTCGAACTTAGCGGAGGCTAATGTTCAGGCAATATATAATACAACAATTTTATTGTTAATGTCTTGTTCAGAAAAAGTCTACTCAGAATAATAAAAAATTTATCTATATGATTTAATCTGAGTATAATATTCCCGGCTTTAACTTCTGAAATATATAAGACACATTAAAACGAATGTCATCATAAATCAAATGACATTCATAATGTGGAAAGATCTATTTGATTATCTATAATCATCAATAATGCGAAAATATCATAAATTCGCACGGACATCCTTTATCGAACTGGATTTTTTTTCAGCTGGAGATTATCTCAAGGCAAATCAATAGGAGACGTATATTGATTTACTCTCCATTAATCATATTATAAGATGCCCTAATAGGGAAATTATTTATAGTAAGTTTTGCTAATTATCACTTTGATGAAGCAGTTTTCCACAATTAGGGGGAGATATAAGCCAATTCAAAGGAATGGCGTGAAATTGCTTGAAACGCATCAAATTTGCATTAAATTTGTTGTATTATGATCCATGTATAAATTAATATGAACTCGAAGTTCAAAAGATCATTCAGAAGTAACAAAGTTATGAATCAATTACTTGATGCTAGTACTATATACAAAAGAGCGACAATCAAATGCTTCAACATTAAATGATTCATATAGAAAATGATGTCCATGTGCAACAAAATGCACAAAATGTCTCACTCATGTGAGCATGAGGGGGAGAATCAAAATGAGTTATTGGTTAGTACGTTTATTGCACTCTTTTTCCCTTTGCTATGTTTTTATCCCACTGGGTTTTCTTTGCAAAGGTTTTTAATGAGGCAATTCTAACAATATTAAAAATCTTTATCAAAGTTGATTAGTGTATTGCACTATTTTCCTTTTGCTATTGGTTTGATCCCACCGGATTTGCCTACCAAGGTTTTTAAAGAGGCAATCCTAACATTATTATACTTCGTATAAAAAGATTTATGAGAATAATGTACTCTTTTTCCTAAACTAGATTTTTTCCCACAGGGTTTTTTCTAGTAAAGGTTTTAATGATGCATATATATTCTCTCAAAGTGTATCAATGTGTTGCACTCTTTTCCTTAGCTTTGATTTTTTCCCACTGGGTTTTCCTAGCAAGGTTTTTAATGAGGCAATCAATAATATTATACTGCAAATCAAGATTGACGAGAACATTGTACTTTTTTTTCCTGTACTAGATTTTTTTTTCCACAGGGTTTTTCTAGTACAGGTTTTAACGAGGCATATTCTCTCAGCAAGTGTCGTCCAAGGGGGAGTGTTGTAAATTGGATGACCCTTTAACCAAGCTTATGAATGATCACATTGTCAAGCATGACTTTCACATTGAATTGTAACATCAAGCATGACTTCTACATTGAATGTAACTTATACACTCTACATAACTTGTATTCAATTCCAATGTATAATCACTTATCCATGTATTGTCATGTAACTTGTAATCCTCTTCAATGTACACCAACTCTTCCAAGTATTGTCTATGTTGCTTGTGATGTGTTGTATGACATATGGTGTATGTATAGCTTGTACACATTGTATAAATACAATTATCATCATCACCAAATGACTTATATAAAGGGTGCCAACTCCATTGTAATTCACACACCAAGTTGAATGAAAACTTCTCATTCCAACTATCTCATTTCTTCTCTTCTCCTTTGTAGTAGTAGAAACTCTTAGTCTTCTACTTTCATTCTCTAGTTTTTAGCAAGTTCCAACTCAATTTACAACAATTTTCATTTTTTTTTGGAGTTTTTAAGTTTTTTTTTTATTTGTTCTTGTTGCTTGCAGGTGTTAGGCATACTGGGCTGACAACTCTAAAGAGGTCTCAGCTGGATCCCTCCGTCACCCATTAAGATCGAGTTCTCTTCGCAATCTAGGTCGGAGTCGGCTGACATCTCTTTAGAGGTCTCGGTCTTGTGCGTCTGAACCCCGCGGACGACCCTTCTTCACTTCTAAGACACGGTGAAACCACATCTAACCTTGTTCAACTAAAAAAAAACACTCTTACAACACTTGGTGACATAGTACAAGTGCTCTACAATGACTAAAACTGAAAAATGGAAGGAATTGGAGGGTGTTGGGGTGAACAAGGGCATTATTGGGATTTTGAGAAAAAAAAAAAGTGGAGTAAGACCAAGTAAAAATTCAAAAATAGGGTTCTCTAAGCAAAAATTGGAGTTGGTTTAGCCGTTCTCTTTAAGAAACTCGATTAGTGATTTTTAAAACAAGATTTTTTAAGCAAAGATTTTTTGGTTATTTTCATCCATTCGTTGGGATGAATCTAATTCAAAGATTTTATCAAACTTGTGCCATGATTACCAAATTTAACTAG
The DNA here is from genome assembly GCA_039657365.1 of Stephania yunnanensis. Classification (NCBI taxonomy): domain Eukaryota; kingdom Viridiplantae; phylum Streptophyta; class Magnoliopsida; order Ranunculales; family Menispermaceae; genus Stephania; species Stephania yunnanensis. Next base: position 41,200,780 of record CM077590.1, on the reverse strand, counting down.
TAAGCGGAGCATTAATATATTTTAAATATATTTTTTAAGGTATTTTCATCAAAAACTTTGGGCGCCTTCCTTTTCTTTTTTAAAGCTTGAGATGAGATTGAATGTTGTATTTTCATTTATTGATGTCGTTAAAAGCTTTTAGTATATTCTAGCATGGATGAACCATGGTCAACTATACGCTATGTTGTGTAATGTCAATGCTATTGCTAATTGAGTTTCCGTGTGCGCTTAGACGAATTGTGACGGAATTAATTTATCATTGTAACAAGATGTTAGGATATTACTCCAATATTAATTTCATGAAAAAGTGCACCGTCAAGCATAGAAAAAGCCAAAAAAAGAAAGAAAAAGAAATTGTTGGGTTGATCAAATCAATCTAGTGCATGGGATTCTATTGCTAATATCAATCCTTGCATGCATAAGACTTTTTGAACTAAAAAACACTAATGATAAATTGAATCTCATAATGAGAAAAGCCTAAACCACCAATCTATATGGTATAAGCATAAAAATAAAAATTCCCAAATTCAAAAATTGCCTTGTTTTTTGGTCAATTGACCATGTTTTATTCAATGTCATAGTTAGGGGTGCACATGAATTAGATCCAATTCAATTAGGGTCAATTCACAATCCGATCCAATTATTGCGGGTTGAAAAATTACAATCTAATCCAATCCAAAATACGTCATCAATCCAACTCAATCCAATTTGAAAAACTGCGGGCTGGATTAGATCAAGTTCCATGGATTGACTTTTTCTATCCAAAGATTCATGAAAATTAAACTTAATCAAATGAATCAAAAAATTATACATCTCGTGAATGACAAATTTATAACATACATCCCACAAAATCTATATATAGCATATTTTCCAAAAACTCGTCATTATAATAACCTTTAAAATGTAATTTTCTACATAAATAAATATTTCATCTACAAATTTGCACCATACACTCACAAAAAGCACAAAAAAAGGTGCACATTACAAAATACAACCAACCAAAAAAGGTTCAAAGCGTTATAAAGGAGTTAAGACCAAACATAGTCTTTGAGATACTATAGTTTAGAGTTGATAATTTTGATTGATGCCCTTCGAGATACTATAGTGCATATGATCATATATGTATATGTATTAATGTGATAAACAGACTAAGTCAAATTGGATCCGTGATTTTTTTAATATAGGATCCGCAATCCGATCAAGTCTACTCGGATTAGTGATTTTTCAGTCCAGTCCAGTTTAAGGGATAAAAAACTGATCCAATTAGTAATAATTGGTCTAGATTGGACCGGATCCGCGGATTAGTGCTATCCATGTGCACATTACTTGTATTCCCATGTATATCCGTTATTCTTTTGTGAAAGACACCAAAACATTTAAACAAACTAAAAATATGAATAGAGATATTTGAAGTTCTTCTAATATTGCTAGCGTTATCGTGATTATGCATTTTCTTTGACTCCTCGACACCTCCAAATGTGTTCCATCTTCTTAGATCACACCCTCAGTTTATCTACATACCTCATCCAAAAAAAAAATCGGTAATCTCCTATTGAGTACCTTGCCACGATCAATCAGTTTTGACAACAACACAAACAATTAGTCATAAAACGTATATATATATATATATATACACACTTAACATATCTATCCTTCCAAGAGGAGCTCTAGTGAACTTAGGTTCAAATACTTCCATAACTATTCGCTAGTGAAACTCCGACGAGATTCTTTGATCAGAGGCTGGTAAGGGTTTTGAGGCTTCGATTTCCAACACTCCTCAGTCTCGACGAAATGGTCATGTGGCGGTCCTCGCCGCCCCGGGGTGACGTGTCTCCGTGTACTCCTTGCCAGCTGACCCAACTATACGTGTACGGCACATGCCCGTCCTTTCTCTGTCTCGAGATGTATCCACTTGTGTGTGTGCGGTGTATAAGTGACGTATGCAGCGAAAGTTGTACTTAAATGCAAGAATAAACAAAACCTACTATAGTAAAACCCTGAAACGTATTCTGTATAGAGGTAGACAACTGTACCATATAAAATATCTATGTGCAATGCCATGTCACTCCCCAGTTCCCAAAAGAATTAAAATATCAAAATAATCACGCGTACAAGTAATCCTCAGACGTAAGCAGTCAAAGGTAGTCGCCTAAGATCCCCTTGCCTTTACTTGTACTCAGATATGCACTCAATCATCACAGAAGAAAATAGATGACCAGTCCGGTCAGTAATATCCCAAGGAACTCATCCGAGCATTCATATAAATAAGTGGAAGTAAATAAATATTGTTAAATAAACATGCGGAATGTATACAGACAACTATAAGTAGGGCATCGCATGCATAGATAACAATAAAGTGCAAATGTGTGTGCCTCTTCCAGTCAGACTAAACCATACTTCGGGATTCTTTTCCAGGATCCCACTAGTGGGCGCACCCAACTAGCTATCACCTGATCCCTCTCGGTGGCCAGCGTAGATGTGACGGCTCCAATTTTCCACAAACTAGGCCCCGTCCAGCCTAAGCCCACATGGACCTCCGAGCCAGTCTCGCAAGGTCAACGTGAGCCTAGTCAGCCTTCCAATCCATCATTATACTTAAATCTCCAATTTTTTGAGTTGAGTTATTAGTATTTTTCGAGATTTACCAATTTATGCGGAAGCAACTATACATTAAATAACTCAACCATAATATAGAAAGTTAGGCAACCTGATTGTGGAACCCAGTAAATATCATCAAAGGAGAGTAATTATAAAATATACAAAAATTCACCTAGCTATGAAGCTTTCCCTCTGCTACTCGTCCGCGGCTCTGCACTTAGTCAAACATAAGAATGACGAGCCCAGGTAAGTAAATCCAGTATGACATATACAAAACATTTCACAATATCAAAACAACATTTCATAATATCCAAAGCAGTCGAATTCATGCAAATAGAACGAAAGGAATCAAGAACGCATGAATATAAAAGACTGTAACCAATCCATCGATGAGTGGGGCCTAATAACAAGGAGTCCCGACCAAAAGGTCGTTGAGTCGCGGTACAAGCCCAGCAGACTTGGGTTTAGGACGAGACCCCAGCCTCCCAGCCCTAACCCTTGCGACTATGAGACATTCACAGACCCGGATCTAGGACGAGACCCATGCCTCCCAGCCCTAGCCCGTACGACTATGAACCATCCATGGACCCGGATAAGAACCCCCAACGTACACTCAATTGGGAGATATCAACGGACGACCATGAAAGACCTCGGGTTTAGGACGAGACCCTTGCCTCCAGCCCTAACCTTCTCATATCGCAGACAAATAGTAACCATGAGTCACTTGCCAATGGACTCACTCAATCGACAACAATTTCAACGATAGCTATCATCACAAAGCAATGAACAACAATAAAGCTATCGCAAAATAGTAAACAACAACAACCAATGGAGAGGAATGAAATATTGTATAAGTCCCTAGCTGGCTTACTTACCTCGAGAAATCGCGAACCTTAAAACGTCGCTCGCGTCTCGATTCGCGCACCCGACATCCGACTCCTAAGTCCCTAGTGTCCATTTCGACATTTTAGACATATTTTGCGTAAAATCATTGCAAACACAACTCAGTTTGGTGAAATAAACATCACCTCCATCGCGTTGTCGCGGTTTCGTCGAAACCGCGCATCCGACCGGTCGACATCGGGCCATCGCGCCGTCGCTCGCCGCGTCGCAGTCGCCGCTATCCCTGCCGCGTAGCCACCGCCGGCGCACCGCCGCCACCGGCGCCGCCACTCACCACCGCCGTCCTCGCCAGAGTCGCGTCGCGTCGCCGCCGGAGCCGTTCGCGCGTCTGCTGGTCGTCCAGCTGCTGCCGATCGCTGCCGGCCAGGTCCGCCTGCTGCTGCCATACGCGATCGCGAGCCTCTCGCCGGCGCGATCGCCGCCGCCATTGTCGCTGCCACGCCGCCGCTTTGTCGCGTCCACGAGCCGCCGTCCGTAGTCGCATCCGCCTCCACTATCAGTTGTCGCGTTTCTAGAGCGCGTCGCGTCCACCTCGCCGCCCCTCTGCGCGATCGTCCTCCTCGGCGGCATCCTTCGCGCCGTCGTTGGCGCCGGTGCACTACGTTAACCACCAGCCACGCTCCCACTGCACCGCCGTCGGGCCGCTGGTCCGATCGCCGGATCCGATCGTCTCTCTCATCTCCTCTGTTTCTCTCCTCTCTCTGCCGTGTCTTTCTCTCTCTTTGATCTTATTTTATCTTTTTTTTTCTTTATATATATATAATATATATATAATATACATTTTATTTTTATTTTCTTTTTTATTTCAAATCAAAAGTGTCCTCGAGATTCATGCAACACGAATCTCGAGGCAACTCAACAACCGCGTAGCGCACATCTCGAGGCACTAACCCGCCTCATTTAAAAATCTCGATTCTCACGCTACACGCATCACGATGTGTATCCTACGTTGGCACGTGACTCGAAGCGCGTCCCTGTTCATGTTTCAGTTCCCCGAATTCTTCGCGCATAGTTAGCATTATCATCTCAAATTGGATTCGGATATACGTATTTCGACGAGTGGGTCCCACATACGACCTTGACTTGACACGTGGCACAAGTCAAATTTTCGGGCCGTTACAATAGACCTACGACGCATCGACACATGTAGTAGTTAAATAGCTCGGGTCGTTATCCATCGAGAATTTCTGATACACATGCTATGGTCTAGAATGCATAGACACACAACGAAAACTCGGTGGGAGTAACTCAACCAACCGTGCAAACAACGACAAGAATATAGATATAGGAAAAATCACAAGGAAATACTGGAATTGAATGGAATTACAAAGCAAAATAAATACTCAAGAGTTTTTTCCATTGGGTTTTACAAACCTCACTACGCGCTCCACTACCCTGTAATCAATCCCCGGGTCCAAGTCCACTGAGTCCTCAGTCGCCAATTGATCACCGTGTCAACCTATGTCCATTTATTAATAACTTAAGTTAGCATAACAATTTACCACAAATCTCTAAAATTTATAGGCTAAATTGCTCATTTCACGCTTTTCGAGGCAAAACCCCGCAAAAAGTCGTGTCCGACATTCCAACATATGTTCTTTTCATAGAACTTTATTAATTTTTAATTATTTTATAGAAATATGATTTTTCCAAATTTTCCCAATTTTCTCGAAATTCTTCCAAATTTTTCTTTCATTTTTCTTCTTTTTTTAAAAACATTTTGTTTAGGTCGGACCCGACCTGGCCCTGGACCAGAACAAGTCCAGGCTCAGCCCATGGGCCAAGCCTGGCCCGTTCTGGGCCCGACCCAACAGGGGTCACGTGTGCACTTTCTTCTTCCTCCCGATCGAACCAGCTACTAGTTCGGTCCAAAATTCTTTTTTCCTCGATGATGGGTTGGGGTTGCTCTCCACCCCAACCCCGGTGGAATCGATGGCAGGGGAGACACCCCTGCCATCTCCACCTTGGCCCGATTCGGCCTCCATGGTCGAACCTCACTTTCGGCCACCCCACTGAACCCACCAAAATCACACAAACGACGATGACTCACCTCGACTGTGACGTCTCCACCTTCTCTTCTCTCATTCCCGGCTTCTTCTTCTTCTCCTCATCATCTCCTCATTCCTTCTTCTTCCTCCGGTCTTCCGTCTCGGTCTGTGTGTGTGTGTGTGTGTGTGTGTGTGTGTGTGTGTGCGCGCGCGCGTGTGTGTGCGCGCGTGTGTGTGTGGTGTAGGTATAGGTGAGGTGGGTGGACACATGTAATTGAATTGGACAAGTGTTTTTTGAATGAACAATTATTGTGGAGTTAGGTGTCTTGACACCTAAATGTGACACAGCTACGACACTTGCTCGTATTTTCGGGCATTTCGACGCCTGATTTCGCATCCAAACTGTGATATACGCGTACCGCCGCGTCGCCAGCCACCCAATATCTACTCCATATTATTTACTTGACAAATTTTTATTTAATTTGTGTGTTTTCGCTTCTCCGACCTAATATTCGGTCCCGTCAATTACCCGATACCCTCGTCAACATGCATATCGAGGCGAATATAGTTTACACACCCCACACGTATTATTTTGCAACATACACACATGCAATGTATTTGAATAAATTACACCGCAAATAAGCAACCAACACACCATAAACTTTCATACCTAAGTCCCCGTGTGTCTTAGCCTACCGCGGCGTTCACGTAGATCCGAGTTGGCGTCCACGTCTGTAAATTTAATAGACATTAATAAAATGGGTCGTTATAGGTCATATAGGTAAACACGGCCAACGTGGAGGAGGCTGGAGAAGGGGTTTGGGTGGACGTAGTCCGGAGGAATAGGGGAAGCTAGGTTCAGCATGGCAGATGGACTCAACACTTTAAAGAACCTTTCTCGATTCATGTGGAGAGAAAGTTCTTCAAAGTTTTGAGAAGACAATAAGGGGTATCTGAATTTGTGAATTCACAGCACAAAAGAAATTTCAAATGGTCTTCACTGAGGAGGAAACTTTTTGGTTGACTCGTGTTTGCAAACAAGTTGTAGAGGCAGAGAAGGATGCATAACGAATGGTTATAAGGAAAAATGGGAAATCTACATTGGTGGATTTGATCAATAATGAGAAGGGACGGGCCCTAAAAATAGGGAAATTTAGCCAACAAAATGGATAATCTCTGATAATTCCGGAAAGAGGAAGTGGGAATAGATGGTCCAACCTGATCTCGACGATGCACGTTGTATGTGTATATATGAACACCCTACCACACACTAATGTGGAACCCCGATCGAATGGGAATGGGAATGTACCTTCCCAAGTACCAGTTCAGACGACACTACCGCAAGGAAAAGAGGGAGGTAAGGCAGGTCCTCGGGTGTGGTCGGAGGCCGAAATGATGACGCAGAAGAAAAGAGATCTTCGGGATTGGGATGTGGCGCTTCTGGCGTTTCGCTCATCCATTATATGGGAGTGGACCACAATCACACATCACTTTGAGAGTCACATGCATCTTCCTATTCGATTTATCGAGTTCGGCGACAATCGAGCCTTCTTGTTTTGCACAAACTACAGAGACAGAGAGAAGGTAGTTGCCAAGCTAAAAAACAACAATAGTGGTATGCTCACAAGAGTTATGAAAAGGAGTCCTAATCCGCATTGGAACGATCCACAAATTGGTGGCTATAACTTCTAGATCGCAGTTGAAGGTTTGCCTTTCAACCTCTGGAATGAATGGGCGTTTCAGATGATCTGGGATCGTTTTAGGGGTTTGCTAGAAATTTCTTAACAAACCAAATCTGGAAGGAGAGGCGATAAGGCTTTCCTAAATATCAAAGGGTCGAAGATTGGGATCTTCCCGACAATGATCGAGGTCCCTTGCTGGGAGGAGGTCTCGGTTTTGCGAGTCTCGAAATGTGCAAACCCTGACGACAACGAATCGGAAACCTGGGAGGAGACAACACCAGGGAGAATCGAGAAGGGGAAAGAGAAGCAACAATCTCTAGGGCCTGGTACGGATGATGGGACGCAAATGACACAGTTAGAGTCTCGTACGAAAAGATAATGCAACGAACATCTTATTGATATGGTCTCTATACTGGCAAGTGTGGTCGCTGCGAATCGGTCCAAGACCAACCAGGTCTTGTTTCAACCTTTGATCCATCAGTTCATGGACTGCATGGAAAGGCTTCGTTTGAGAAAGGCCCAACTCAAAGGCAAAAGCCTAGGGCATCTTATACAACCTACTTTGACAACATTTTTAGCAAAGTAGGGATCTACAAACAAAACTAACACAAAGGGCTTGATCGCCAAGGCCCGGTCCGAAACCCAAGAACATAATGTCATGTTGTTTGTTCAACCTTATACGATCGCGATGACCAAACACGACGGTTCGGTGAAGGGTCAATTAGGCAACGACAATAGCTATTTGGTAGGGACGCGAGACTCGCCTATTACCCTCATCATAGGCGAGGGTCACACTTGTGTTTAATCCGATCCAATGATTGACAGGGAAGCCTGCCCTCAATCGGGTGACCCATTGGCGATTTCAAATATCTGGGAGAAGGGTGGTCCATCGAGGACATTCACCGTGGACTTAATAAGGCCCGCAAGCAGGGAACTATGTGGCTCAACTGGAAATGATGGTGGTACACAAGAAGACTCTCACGAAGTTAACCTGGAGGAAGGAGAAATCTATGAAGACAACTCGGAAGGAAGTGACGAGCAATAAGAAGGGGATAGGGTGTTCTATACAGAGGAGGAGTTTCTTTCCCAAATTGTAGACTCTCTACAGTTAGTCGATGTAGGCGGGTAACATGAACTGGAGGAGGTCGAAACTATTGAGGATGTGATCCTTGACATACAAGCTGACAATCCGCTAATAAGAGACTCGCCTCTAAGCAACTAGTTGAAATCGAGGCAGAGTCAATACGACTATTAATGCAAGATAGGGCGGAGTTGGGTCTATCCCTACTAGGGTTCACCACAGAGGATAACCTGAGTGGGGATGGCGCTGTAAGACCCTCCCAATCATCAGAGCTGGAGCTCCTCTATTTAGAGCTAAAGAATGGGAACCCCAATGCGAAGGGACCACTCAGCGGGGAATCAGGTCCCCTGACATAATATTTCCTTTCCCAATGCGGTATCAAAATCGCGAATCACGTGATTGCTCATATGCATGAAGATCCTAGAGAGAGTAGGTTGAGAGAGAGAAATGGCGTATAGAGTTTGCAATTGATTATAATAGGCCAGATAGGAGGGGAACATGAGCGTCTTTATGAAGATTTTAACTTAGAATGTAAGAGGGTTGGGGAATGGGGATAAAAGGAGGTCGATTAAGTAAGAGGTCAAACTACAGAATCTGGACTTCCTAATTCTACAAGAGACTAAAAGAGAGGGGTTTAGTCATATGGAAGTTTCCAGGGTATGGGGTGGGAGATTTAAAGAATAGGTGGTTTTGGATTCCGTCGGAGCAAGTGGTGGGATCGCGATCATCTGGGACACTTGTAGGATAAAGGTGACCTCTAATTTAGCAGTTTTCGATTTCGATCCAGGTTGAAGGCGAGGGTGACAATAGTTGGTGGTTAAGTGGTGTTTATACAAAAAATAAAAGCCCAAAGCACGCAATATAAGATATTAGATGTTCGAGGAAAAATATGTGTTAGAATCTTACCTTGTAGTCACGTAACGCCCCGTTGTGTCCAATGAATCTCCTAGTGACCGAGCGATACCACGTCATATAGTCGTGATGATCGTGCCCTTCATTAAGTGCCACTGTCGCAATAGTGTCCCCACGATGTTCCCACATGTGTATGTAGCTTGCGTGAAAAGCCACCCAATTTTCATGATGATGTCCACGCAATTCCAGGCGGTGCAGTTGGGCGTTGTACGCAAAATTTGGTGGCACCACTTGGACCATGCCGAATGGTCTCATAACCTTTTCTGGTCGATGCCACCCGACAATGCGGAAACAAATAAGGGGACACGTCGAAAGCCAACTACCGTGACCGTTAGTACAATACTCAGGAAGAGACCCCATGAGTTCAGTATATGGTTGCCATACCATATCTTCCTCATGCCTTTGCGAGTCGAGTGCATCACGGTGAGCCGATACGACGTGCGTCGCACTTTGTGAAACCGAAAATGCATCGAGCCATATGTGTAGAAAACAATGAGTTAAGATAAATGAAAGTGAGCAAGATTTGTTAGCAAATTAATGACAAATCGACTTTAATACCTGTGTCCCAGTGGAACGTCCGTAAGCATATTTTGGCAATCCACCGTTCGCGGTTGAGCTCTAGAAACACGCAGGCACCGCGGTGCAATGAATGGAAATCTGTCCCATGCCCACGGTTGTACAAGAATTGACACGCCAGCAACCTCATATGCCCCTGCGCGAGACCCACGACATAACTCCCTGTACAAATAAGCCAGACATGTACTCCCCAACTATATTGTCCGGGTACTTGGAAATCCTCCAGCAATGGTATGAACATAAAATGTACGAATCGATTGGACTTATCGGCGAAAAAGCAACCACCGATAAGTTGTAGTATGTACGATCGAACGTAACGTCGGACCGACTCCTCATTATTATCATCGTCTATTGCTGGTACATTCGCTCAAGCCAATCGACCTTAAGTTTACAACCAACGACGTCATCCCCACCAGGAGTTCGTCCAAGTAGCCTATCGCATACATCATCATAGTCTGCGTCTGTCGTTCCTGTCCCAGGCATACTTTTGATAGGTAATCCAAGCTGTACCTGCATATCTTGGAGTGTAATGGTGCACTCCCCATAATGAATGCGAAATGTATGAGTCTCAGGGCGCCATCTCTCTATAAATGCAGTAATCAAAGCCCAATCAAGGCTAAAAAATGCTACCTGGGAAATCCCATAGAACCCATTGGAACGAAGATATGGGATCATCCTAGAATGATACTGCATCGTTCGATCAACGACCCTACGTCTTCAACGTACGTGCATTATTTCGTACACCTTATAAATGATAAACGTGATGTATCAGTTTGATACTTTATTGCTGTAAATTTGACTTAATCATTTAAAAAAGTTTACCTCGCCCTCTAGGTTCGCGATGATCTATGTGTAGCTTGGAGTCGCAATAGTGATGGATCTGAAGGACCCGGATCCATTGTAGTACAACTACAAATGAATGTTAGAAAAAGAAAATGAGTGTTGTACGAAACCTAACGATAAGTACTTAATAAATGTTCAAACAAAAACAACTGCGTAAATGCTTAAAAGCAACATATGTGCGAACTTAAGTTACTTTACACATTATATAAAATTGACTATAGGTTTTCATTAGATGGTTGAGGTCTGCTTGGACAATTTGTTTTGTTATGTCCCTGTGAACGATAAATACCACGTCGGTTCTTCCTAGTTGGGACTCGTTCATGGTCTCTATTTGGACATGTTGTTCTTCCGTGTCCTTCTCGATGACATATCCCACATCGCAAAGGTCTTTGGACATTAGGCAGATCCATCTCGGTATGTCTTCGCGATCCCTTAGGTCTCCCTCGGCCACGTCTGCACCTAGGGTCAGGTATGATCTTCATCCCGAAAGTCGGCCGGTACTTCTCATCTGGGATGGCCTTGAAATTGTAGGAGTAGCATTGTGCGTACACATCGATCCTATAGTATGGCTCGATGAAATGCGCGTAGCTCACTCGAATAAACACACATGCTGCTAACACGTGAGAGCAAGGGAAACCAAACGACTGCCATTTATTACAATTACACACCCGGTCCTTTAAGATGACGATCTGTTTGTTGTTGCCTTTATGCATCCAACCTCCTTGTCTCCCAGTCTGCACTTCGAACTCACCAATGTCTCGATTGATCAACGTGACGTGATGCCTCCTTGCGGATTTTTCATTTTTTGATAGTTTGTCCATGACATATTCCGTGTAGGGTTGTCCTTTTGAGACTGCCTCATTGATTTCTTGGTCGCGTTGATCGTGGTAAGTCACCAATCCGTAGTATATCATCTGAGTCAACGCCGTAATTGGCAAGAATCGAGCCCCCTTCAATACCCCGTTAAAACACTCTGCAATTGCCGATGAAACTCGAGTAAGTAACACTGGTTCATCGAATATTTATCGTATTTGAGTGCAAAGAATAAATTGTATTTCGTACTTACCAACACCATTAGAATTCATCCATCCGTACTGCACGCCTCCGTCGTGCGATTGCGTCCAAAGTTCTTTGGGTATGCCATTGACATATTGCAGGCATTGAGGAGTTCGTGAAGATAAGTATGTGAAACGCTCTATGCACGCAATAAATTTTCGTTCTTGATGTTGAATAGCTACTTAACCTATGAGTACTTTCAAGGGGTCATTTTTGAAGTGTGTGCCGAAATTACTAAGCAAGTGTCACAAGTAATAACGGTGGTACCCTTTAGGGGGACAAAAGCCGTTGATTGGGGTGTTGACCGCCTCCAAAATGCCAGGGTGATGATCAGAAATAATGCAAATCCCTTCTTTATCTATCACGTGTTTGCGCAACTTCCGCAAAAACCACCTCCAGGAATCACTTGATTCGGTTTTTGCAACGGCAAATGCAACAGATAATATGTGTCCATTTCCATCAACAAATTTCGCAATCACGAGCTTCCCACTGTATTTGCCATATAGGAATGTCACGTCAATCTGAAGCAGAGGCCTACAAAACTTGAAAGCATGTATTGAAGCTTCAAATGCAAAAAACGCACGACGAAATTGAGGAGACGCGGTTCTTATTTCATTAGCATGCCATTGTCTGTGTGGCCACTCGATTCTTGTTTCCGGACTCTTACTCCTCACTGCTGCCAACCATCTTGGTAATTGAACGTACGACTCATCCCAATTTCCAAACGCCCATGCAATTGCTTTCCTTTTGGCATCCCACATTCGCTTGTAGCTGACTTCGTGTCCGTATTTTTTCTTAATTATTTCTACTAATGCTTTGATCGTGATACCTTGATCGCTCTTGACGACGCTTTGGATCTCTCGCGCAATCACGTTGGCGTCAAGTTGGGCATGACCGCGTTGTACGTCGGGATTAATACACGTGTGCGGTACGTCTAATTGTGTTATCTCCCATAATAGTGTTTTCTTTCGCAAACATGCGCGAAGACGCCACGTACACCCGTGTTGTGGAAATCTGCACTTATCGCCCATGTAGTTGTAGTCGATTCCATCATATGGTATTGACAATGTCTATTAACATGCCACACTTTAACGACATGTTGTAAGTCGTTTTTATTGTCAAAACACATCCCTATCTCCAAATCGAAGTTAGACATGTCCCCCCAAGTTTGCTTGTGGGAATGTTGGGTCGCAGTTGAATTAGCCACCTCCCGATCGATTTCGTTATATCCCAGTATTGGTTGGTGAACTTCATTGTCACTAGCTTCTTCCAACAAAATCTCTTCATCGATAGCAAATTGCTCATCATCTTCGACATTCTCCGCACCCGGAGGATCGTATCTTGGATCATCCGTGCAAACATTAAAGTCATCCCAAATGGCAACTGATGGAGCTTCTTCGTTGTGATGCGTTTCCTCGTCAGTTTCGTTATTTTTGTCGTCGTTATCGTCATCGTCGTTATAGGCATTATTATCTTCATGTAATGGAGAAACGAACTCCTCTTGCACGACCTCAGCCTGTGGGGATTGCATATGCGGCCTTTCCATCATTAAGGTTGCGTCTGACGTGCCGCTATGTTCTACATAAGTTTGCGAATTAATCGTACGATTTTGAATCGAGTCGACTGACTCAAATGTTAAATATATATCAACCATTGCAGTTCTTGGTAAATTGGCCACCGTCTCCCACATCGAGTCGAAGTGTGTCGCATCATTCAACAACACGGGAATGAAATAATGTGAGCCTCCAGGGAGGATTATCATGTGGCAATAAGTCATCTGAGCTATAGCATCCGTTGATGAGATAGGGAATGCGTTACAAATGTCATCAATCATTTCACGGCCACTCGACCCAAACTTAACCTATAACACTACTGATAGGGGTGAGCTGTACGCGATGCCATTGACCCCATTAACAATGGAGCCGTACGCATAGAATAGAAAAGGAATGTTTTTTTGTGACATGACCTACATAAGTTTGCGAACTTGGATGTAAAAATGTTACAGACAAATGCACAAATTTGTTAAGGGAAATATTTGACAATCATGTGGTGATAAAGCACAATCGAACTTTCTGATGTAGAATATCGCAATAATAGTGCAACTACAGAGCATACTCATTCTTTCGCACTTACATTTTCTGTGTAATAACGTTCAATAAATAAACATATCAACCATTCTTCATAAACACAATAGCTATGTCCCTATATATCATGCAAATTATAACCTAACCTAAATAAATAATTCTGAAAATACTAAATTAATGAACTTACTTGTTTCCTCCGCTTTTCCTCTTCAACGTAATATTCCTGCAATAACATTGTATTTTCATTAGTTTAGAACACAAAGAGTATAATAAATCGGCTATAAGAAAACTAAACTAAGCAAATAAAAGTAAACCTTTACCCAAATAATGAGTCATAACCTGACCTAACCTAAGTCAACTAATAAACCCAACCTAACTAACAGTACTTACCTCAAATTGCCAAACAACATAACCGAAGTAAACTAATCACAGTTAACTAACCCAAATAATAAATGAAAACTAACCTCAAGTAACTTAACTAACTAAGTTAGCCTAATCTAACATAAAATAACCAATTACCCGTAGCAACAGAACTAAGATGGTATATTTAGGATAGAGTTGGACTATATGTCCTCAATAATGTTTTGGAAACGTAGATAGAAAATAAGACAATTTTCTTGATATATATATATAAGCTTAGTTATCAGCATTAACCAAATAAATTCTTCAAACCTAATGAAGGAGCAGTACCAACCTAAAATTGCCCAACATCAGACCTTAAGCACACTAATCACAGTTAACTAACCCAAGTAACCGTAGCAAACATGTACCCAAATAATAAATGAAAACTAACCTCAAGTAAGTTAATTAACTAACGTAACCTAATCTAAAATAAATTAACCAAACTATGTGAACCAAACGTAACCTAAAATAACCTAATAAAACGTAAACATATAAAAAAAAAACAAAAAAATTGTAGATGTGTTCATGAAAGTTTAGTGGATCGCAACGAATTCAAAGTCTAAATGAGCTTAGTCTACTATATATATGGTTTCATAAATTTCGAGGCTTTCCTTAACATAAAATAGAACATATATGTTTGTGCAGTTTTGTGTATTGGAGGTAGGTGTAATCGAGATTCAATATTGATTTGCGAATTAACAACACCTATGTCACTATATATTAACAACCTAAACAACCTAAACTATACTAACCTAAACAAATTTGGCAAACGTATCTTGAAACATTGTGATAACTAAACAAACTACATTAACTAAACTAACTTACCTAAACTAACCTAAATACCTCAACTACCTAAACTAAACTAACCAAACTAATACATAAACTTAAACTAACTTAAAACAACTAACTAAACTTACTTAAACAAACTAACTAAACTAACTTAGACATACCTATGTCACTATATATTAACAACCTAAACAACCTAAACTATACTAACCTAAACAAATTTGGCAAACATATCTTGCAACATTGTTATAACTAAACAAACTACATTAACTAAACTAACTTACCTAAACTAACCTAAATACCTCAACTACCTAAACTAAATTAACCGAATTAATACATAAACTTAAACTAACCTAAATACCTCAACTACCTAAGTAACATTAACTAACCTAAATACATAAACCGAACAAACTAACTAAACTAAACAAACTAAATAAACATAACTAACTAAACAAACTAACCTAAAAACGACTAATAAACAAACGAACCTAAACAAACTTAACCATCTTAATAAACTAAACAAAGTACTTTAACTAAACTAACTAACCTAAAGACCAAATATAAACTAACTTAATTGATTTAACTCACTAAACAAACTAACTAAACTAAACTAAACTAACCAAACTAAATTACCGAACCTTAACTAACCTAAATACCTAAACTAAACAAACTAAACTAAACTAAACTAACTAAACTAAACTAACTTAACTAACTAAACAAACTACCTAAAAACGATTAATAAACGTACCTAAACGAAATTAGACACACCTCATCCTCCTTCACCGGACCTCCTCCTTCTCCTCCGCCGAGACGTCTGGTGCCCTGCCGCCGCTGCTCTGCGCTTCCCTGCCACAGCTCCGCTACTCCCTGATCAGCTGCCACTCCTCCATGCTCCCATACCGCGGACCTTCCTGCTCTGCTCCGCGCTCCCCTGCCGCAGGTCCGCTCTCCTCCCTGCTCAGTCGCTCGTCCTCCTTCCTCCGCCGAACTACCTCCTCTGCGTTTCCGCGTCTAGTGTCGCTGCTCCTTCCTTGGCTGCCGCTGCTCACTCCTTCCTCCCTCCGTGGTCTCTCTCCACCGAGCTCCTCCCCGTCTATATAGACGCACTCGAATTGCCTTGCATGCTCACGGGATTACTATCCCGTGTCCCCTACACCGCGTACCCCTGTATCTCTACCGAAACCGACGCAGAGAATATTCTTTGCGTCGGTTTCGGGAAGGCGATGTGGGTGCCCAGATAGCTCCTTTCGAGAAGGCGCTATCAGCGCACCCCCCAAATGTGTCCACGTGGATCCACGTGGACACATGCCAAATCAATAACGCCTTCTCCGAAAGCGCTATTGCTTTTGGGACCGCCACGCGGATCCACGTAGATCCGCGTGAGCACCCTAAACCCATGCTGTCCACGTGGACATCAATAGCGCCTTCTTCGAAGGCGCTATTGGTGCTTCTCATCCACGTGGCCAAGGGGAGAACTAATAGCACCTTCTCAAAAGGCGCTTTGGTTCTCCCTTTTGCCACGTCAGCAATAACGCCTTCTCATTAGGCGAGATTGCTTAGTGTGGGGAAAAAAATTTCCACCTGTACTTACCTCTTTTAAAGTAAAAACTATACTACTTTGGTAAAAAATTCAGTGATGTGCGTTTGACAGTAGAGGCCAAGTGGACCCAGGAATATGAGAAGTACATGCCTAAGAATTTTTGCGGTGGTCCAGACTTGGATGAGCAAAGTGGTACATTCTCAGTCATGAGAATGGGATGGATGGCATCAACCTGACACCCTATCGATAGTGATTCACTTTTTATGTAAGTAAACCTATGAGAATATTAGCTTATAATTCCAGTTCCTTATTTTTTACTACTTACTATTTTTGCTTGATATTGCACTAGTTAGGCTTGCATAACTATTCCACGTATGTGTATGTCTGTGTATAGTTGAAGGGGAGGCATGACATCAACCTGTTATTCTTGTCTATCATTACGACTTATATTCATGCTTTTTGTTTTTGTCTTATTCACTTACTCATATGAATTATAGTCATTTATTTGGATTTCTTGTGAATACTAGCTAAGTTTCTTTAGGGTTAACTCACTTGAAATCTTTTACTATTTTGATGGCAAAGCTCTTATCTTATGGCGAGTCGAGGAAAGTCGATTTTTGGTGGCTACCTCTGATTTTAGAAAGCCTCTACTGCTAGAACTCGCGGGTGTTTGTATTTTCTTATTTACTATCATTTAGGTTGTATTGGGAAACTTTTGGACATAAATGCATGCGTATTATTATATTTTGTATATTGTTGCCTTATTTTGATATACATGATATTCTTTTTCCAGGTTTTCATACCGTAATGTTTATTTTAATGAAAAATTTAATAATTTTTTTATTGCGTGCTATTACGTAAGACTTTTGCTAATTTAAACAACTTAACCAAACTAAAATGAAGAACTTAAGTTGTCGAACTCTAAGACGTAGGCAGATTCTTGAGAATCACTGATACAACTTGAAAATGGACTTAAGGCATATTCAATTTGCTTAACTATTCTAATATAAACATTAATTCATAAATTACAAAGTTAATTGGATAGGTTAAAGCTAATTGGCTAGGATAAATAGGTGTTGCATAACGTCATTGAAAGCCGAACAGGTGACGTTTTCGGTGATGTGGTAGTACCTTGATTGCCTTAGAGTTTAGGGGCCGCCACATCTTTAAAGGCCCGATTTCTTTGCTTTCTCTGATTTTTTAACTCATGTTTAAACTTTTGAATCACCGTGAATCTTCTCTTTTGATTGGACGTGGTTCCAATATCTTTATTGCATTCATATATATAATAAACTACAAATCTATTTAGATATGAGGTATTTCATCCCTATTACGTTATTAGATTCACCATAGAATTCAATCGTTGCTCTTTTACGTGTGCATCATTTTCAATGGCTGTGTGTGGATTTATAGGTGCGGCAATTGGGTTGGTACTTTTCAATCTTCATTAATTAAATCATTTTATTTACTAGGAAGTTTGTTTTCTTTGAAGTATGTTTTTCTTCCATCGTTAGAAGTTTCGTTTTTCTTTTCTAGCTAGTTGGAAGTTTTGGTTTTTTGTTTTTGTATTATGATTGAAGTAATATCTGTGTATTGTTGCGTTTCAACTGTTTGTAAAAGATCAATTCCTAATTGTCAAGTTGTTTCAATATTATAGCTAGTTACACTAGTGTTTCAAAGCCAATTAATCATGACAGTTAGATGTTCTTTTGAATGATTAAGATTAGTAAATCGATATAATTTCATTAGGACAATCGATTCTATATGTTTTATGCATACTCTTGTTCTATTAAATGTAATAAGCCATGATGATTAATGAAATTTCCATTTTACTTCAAAAAATATCCTATGAGAGGCATTTGGGTACTCCACTTATGAATTATAAATTTTAACGTAAACAAGTTGTTTTTTATTATTTTCTTCAACAAAAAGACTCAATGCATAATGCATTCATTCAACTCAAATAAAACTTATAGTATCTCCAACACTCGAACAATTTTACATCATTTTAGTGAAAAGTTTTCTAACATCGAGTTTATTTTTTGCTAGCCATAAATATTAGTATTTGCTTACCTTACAACATTTTATTTTGTCTATTACTAAATTATTTTAAAATATCTTCTTATAATAAAAAACTGACAAAAGTGTAGAATGAAAGCAATAACTTTTTCTAAAACTCACCTCTTACTTTTCTCTCCATGATCAGTGTGGAGCGCACACAAGAGTTTCTCGTAGTTTTTCTATTATTTGTAGTAGTGGTAAATGAGATATCGTTTCCACATGGACTTTTAAAATCTCAAAGGAAAGTATTTTTTTTCTTGTTTTTATTAATTTAGTCAATCTAATCAAACGAGAATTAAAATACTAACTAAAATCTATAACTACTGACTTAATTAACCAACTTAACTAACTTATTTGAAACAATTTAACTCAAAGTAAATCAAACAATATATAATAAAACTCAATTTAAATATAAATATCTTAAACAAACATCTAAACAAACCTCCACTAAACTATGTAATATACTTGGATTGCTTTCAAACACTAGAACATAACTTCAATTCATACTATAGTTACAATCATAATACATGGAATCTTGGAATCATTAAATCCTAATTCATAATAGGTTGATAGCCTTTAGCCACCCACCGATTTCTCTAAATTCAACGAAAAAACCACATTCTTATCATTATAAATCTATCCATTGGGTAAAATACAACACCGTAGAAATACGATAATATTAACGCTCAGTTTAGAATATGCCTAGTCTAAGCCAATATTAATCAAAGCCACATAATAAAAAACTTAGAACATAATCACCTATAACATTTTCTCGAAAAAAACCTTATTGATTAATCCTAGTTACTACTTCTATAATTGTTGTCAATAACTACAGACATATTCATAATCAAAATACCACAATACATATTTGCAACTATGCATGCAATATTAGTCTTCATTAGTTGTATTATGCAAAAACAACTTGTTAAATCTATGATTGACATGTGGGAATAGATTTAAATCATTAAGTTCATGATTCCTTAATTACAACTATCTAGCAATCCAAAGTATATACATGTTTAGGGTTTGTTTAGATTGATGGACTACTCACTCAAGCTAGAAATAAGCAATGCAAATATATAATTAAAAAGCACAATGAATAAATGTATAAATTCCTCTTAAGATAAATCAAATTTCTAGTGTAGCTTCAAACGTTAGCTAAACTATGTAAAATAGGTTTAAAAAGCAATATAGAGTAAAAATAGAGTTATTTCAAAGCTCTCTGGTCTTAGTTATAGTCTCCCTACGTGTATGTATCCTAGATAAACTCAAATTCTTCATATTAATCTAAAAAATCATAACCGACCTCCGCGATTGTCAACAATTTTTAAGTTGCACGCAAACTGTTGAGTCAACCACTCGATTTGGCTCTCTGTACTCCATCGATGCAGCTGGTGATTTTCAGTATATTTTTCAATTCATTATGGATTTGCCGGCACTTTCTTGCTACCAATCGATTTAGGTGGCGATTCCTAGTATAAACATAAATCGTTCGCTAATCGTTGGACTTTTCTCTAGTTGACTATTTTGCTTTTCATCATCTTTTTCTTCTATTTCTTCATTTTCCTACTTAAATCCTGAAATCACAAAAACAAGACAATAACCTGTGTAATATCATCATTTATATCCAAAATCAACCTAAATTCTACTATAAAATATGTCTAATTATTGACTTGTCAAATACCTTCAAACTCAACACTTTGCTGTCTCGAGCAAACGGATACTCTCAATCATATTCTCTTTTCATTATATATATATATATATATATTGATTTCAATCTAATTCATCTCAACTACAAATAATATAAAATTTAAAATAGAAGTGATTTCCAATTTGAAACATATTACCCCATAAGTAAATGAAAGTTATGATAGAATAAAATGATTTAGAAAAAATGAAACATCTCTTAATGATAGCTCAACCACCCAATGTAACACTCTTTAGAACTGGAAGTTCATTGCTAAAGCCAATACAAAGGTTTTCTCAATCTCCACTGACAAACATCGAGTTACGATAACTAGTATACAATCTCAAAAGACCAAAACCAATAGATTAATTTTAATTTCTGAAAATACTTTATAATAGTACCATAATAAAAATCGATAGAAATTTTGCCTAGACACCAATGAATATATCGTTTAAAACATGTTAGATTAAGAAATACTTTATTCAACTCTAGCTTCAAGTACTTGAGTTAAATATTTTCTATGAAGAGTTAAAATACATCCATTTTTTTCTTGTCTTATTTTTCTTTTCTACTTCATTCTAATTATTTATTCTTATTATATTTCTTTTGCTTTTGCTCTTGAGTCCCTGCTCCATTTTCTATGGACATTCTCACATTTTTCCCACTATATATTTCATACTCCATTTCCTTTGAAATCTATAAGATTTTTTTATATATTTGTAAACTCTTGTTAACACTTTTCACTATCCATTAAAGTTGAATAAAACATTCTTTCTAACTTACAAAAATTCATTGATTTCTGACACATTTTTCTTTCAATTGTGGCATAATAACTTTCTTTATCTATACTATAAAAATACTTAATTAATAGTTTTTATATTACAAGATTCTTAGAAATCTATCTATTTCATCTTGCACTATAGGATCTTCTACCTATTATCATGACTAACACAAGGTATTCAATTTAGTGTACACATCAAGTGGTAAAGTTAATTAAAAATGGTATAAAAAATACCACTTCCATTCAAAAATTTATTATATACTCATTATCATTATCATTCTTTTTACTAACTAAAAATAAAGTAAAATGAACACTACAAAAAATAGCAGATCAGAAACAAAATTTCCGTCTCTGATTTGCATAAATTCCGTCTCTAATTGAGATCTGCAACGGAACAGAGACGAAATTTATTCCGTCTTTAAAATCGTCGACGCTGATTCAATCAGAAACGAAAATGTGATTCCGTTTCTGATTTAGAGACGGATTAAAGACGGAATAAATTTCGTTTCTGATTAGAGACGGATTAGAGACGAAAATTAGAAACGGAACAGAGACGGAACTAAAGTGGAAATTTTTCAAAATGGTACAATTGTAATTGCATTCCGTATCTAATCCGTTTCTGATTAGCAACGGATCAGAGACAGAAATAATGCATTCCGTTTCGGATGCGTTGCTAATCAGAAATGGATCAGAGACGGAATTTATGCATTCCGTCTCTAATACGTCTCTGATTAGCAACGGATTAGAGACAGAATGCATTATTTCCGACTCTGATCCGTTGCTAATCAGAAACGGATCAGAGACGAAATTTCTCCATTCCGTCTCTGATCCGTTTCTTATTCATGCATCTATTCCTCAAAAATTAGAGACGGAATAGCAACGGAATCTCTGAATTCCTTTGCTAATCCGTCTCTAATTTTCATTTTTGTTTAGTTTTGAAACATAAACTCAATCAAATTGGTTCTCCAACCTATAACTTGAAAATAAAACCATAGGACCTACTCCATCGCCTGCACCCCCTCCAACAACTCTTTGGGGGTGCTAACATCCCCCAAAAAAGCAAAATTTGACATTGATACATCGACAATATATATCAACAAATATTCAAATGAGAGAAAAAAATGTAAAATCCAAAATTTGAAAAAGATTTATATATCCACGAAAAATTGTCAAGTACGATAAATGCTCCAAATTTCTAAGTATTCACGAAAATCACCAATCCTATTGTTTAACAACCACAAAAAAAACTTACAATCCTCTAAATATGCACAAAAAGAATTATCAATCTAAAAGTCATGTAAACAACTATAAAAGTTACATGATATGCTTTAAATTCCTTATCTCTCACTTGAAAACCAGATTATGGCAGGTATTGTCACAGGGATATGGGCAATCAATGGCACTAACTCCCACTCGATCGAAGAACCAGTCACCTACTGATAGGGCCACGCTCTGCAAATATTGCAAAATAGATCAAACTCATGATAAAAAAAACGAAACTGCAAAAAAACTATCTCCATTTACAGTGCGAAAGAAAACAGTATACCCAACAGATCAATATATAAGTTTTGAGGAGTCAATGATTCATCATGAAGAGAGAGGATCAAAGGAGATGCATGAGCCACAACAATAGAGTAGAATGCTACAGCATAACTTGGACCAATTTAGGACTATGTAGTTAAAACAAATCAAAAAAGAAAATCACAAAGAATAAGGGAAAAAACCATAAACGTTATGTTATCATTAGCACTCGATGATGCCATACTCTAGCGTAAGTCCTAGACCCATGTTGGAAGCAATTTTTCTAACCAATATGATGTCGATTCCTCATGAAATTCATATTTAAGTTATTTATTTCCTTTCACCGTCTCGATTTTAATCAATTTTGTTTTTCAATTTTCAGTTTATTGCCATTGAGAAAAGGGAACGCATTACACTAATTTGCAGACAAAAAATAAATCCACTCTTTTTCAATTCCACCACAATTTAGCAAATGAACGCAAGTTTGCTTTGTTGCAAATCAAGACTGGAAAAAAAGCAGATTGGGAAAGTAGTAAATTACTCAAACATTTAACTAGGAAATAATTGTTGAATAAAAATTTGATAATCGCTTTTCTTCCTATTGTATCGCCCATAGTTCTAACTCTAAATCACCGAGGAAACTAAAATTTTCACTTTCTTGATCTACTACGACAAAAACAATCTAAGACAAATGAGGTGATTTGACTAAAGTTTAGCTTTCTTTGAATGACCTATGACAAAGCAACCTAGACTAAGAAGCTTCTCCACACTTCACCATTAATCAACTGACCTTGAAGGAAATTTACAAGCCAAACAAATAGATAATAGGTCTTCAGATAAAATATGACATCGAGCAATAAACCAACCTGTGTGTGAAGAAGTTCAAGATTCGAACCTATATGGCCATCACTTTCTTCACGTCCCATCAAAGTCAGTATATAATCAAGCATCGGGTCTCTTCTTTTCAATAGGAATGACGCACCACTTTCAGCAGCAGTAATGACAGCACGACCTGAATAACACAAGCGAATGTTACATCCATATTTATATTTTGGTGTTCACTTCAAAATCACACATATCCGCGACCTATAATATCAAATTTCAAAAGGAAATAGAACCAGACATACAGACCGACTAACCAAATGACTTACATGCTGTCTACCATATACATTTCAAAAGAAAACAGAGCTAGACCTGCAACCCTGCTTTAAACAAGGAATAATTTTTACACTACTTGACCTTCAGGGTCATTATAACATCACCACAGCTGACAAATAATTGCCAGGCTTCAAAGTAATCTCTGCTTGCGTCAAGAAAAACCTACAAACAGTTTTCAATTATATGCCAAGCCAAACAGATTACGTCCAATGGCGTAGTTGATAGTAGAGAGCTAATGGTCAGCCATATAATATTTTCATATAAGATATTATACTAGCTTTAACATTAATTCCACAGAACAAACACCAACCCTTCAAGCTCGGGAAAAATGCATATATGATATGAAAAGAAGAAAAGGATTCACGCACAAGCATAAAGATAAAGTACTACAAACAAATTGTAGATTCTAATAAGCAGGTTCTCAAACGCATATTCTATACACTAACCAAATTGATTTAAACTCTTAAAAGTTCTAGAAGCCTAAATCCAAGACATTGAAATCTCAACCCTAAGTAAGTCATGCACCCCTAAAACACTAAAGTTACACTCCATAATACCAAAAAAAAGTCACACTCCATATCCTAAATTTGCAATTTCAGAAACATCAAAGCCACTGAAATCCTAAACCCACAAGTATGAAAAAGGAGGCAATATTTGAAGTAAAACTAGAAACAAGAAGTGGCTTTCTCCTTGATCTGAATTAAAATAAAATAGAACGAACCTTCAGATGCTGCTGGACAAAATCAACAGCATCACTTGGTCCAAATACCTGCATCCACAACATTGTTTTGTATCGCAATAAACCTGAAAAATAATGAATTCAAAGAAATAGTGAGAAGACCTCAAGTTTAATACTTGGCACATAAGCCCATCATAGGATAAATCCCTACAAGTGAAAAAGACAAGGCTATGATTTTTTGTTCATAAAATGATATGCTTTTTGTCGTAGATTAGTCATTGTATTACGACATTCACCATTTTCAAGAAAGTAAAATGAAAAACAAAAGAAAGAAATGGAAAATAGTGAGCTCAACTAGTAAACAATGCAAGGACATGAGGAAGAATTATGCACAAGCCGAGATATTGTCACTAAAAGATATTTCACGTTACTATTTAACAGGTGAAAAGAGATATAGGCTAATCCTATGGAAGAGTAGTACGAGAACTTTATAGGTGAATTTACAAATTAGAGAAAGAAATCTTGCATACATTGTAGTGACATCGTCAGAAAGTCTATTTGATGGTATGGATCCATTAAGTTGGTTTCAGCTGAGATCCCTGAAGTGAAGATGTTTATACATGTTAACAACCTAGAAATAAAGAAAAAGAAAATACTTCTGCATATAGATAGTGGTAGATAATGGCACTCGGGCAATAAGCTCAAACTAATACATAACCAAGGTTTGGAATCGTGCTCAAGTCGAGAATGGGTCCCTGCAAGCTGCAATTCCCACTACAAAAAATAGCGAACCAAGCCTATTAGTAGTAGCGAAACCAAAATTGAATGAACAACATGAAACATTTTGCAAATCGATTAACAAAAATTTGATGAAAAAAATCAATTAATGACAAAACAAAGATGTTTTAAGATTGCAAGAAGAAAAAACAAATATCCAACATCACTAAGACGCACTTTAATTCACCAAACTCCCCTTCTTCACGAAACCCAGTGAACTATAGTTGCACAAAAACATAAGATATTTTTACTACTACAAAATAAAATAAAACAGAATAAAAAATCAATAAATAATGAGAAGGGCCAATCAAATATGAGTAGCATAAATACTTGGACATGGGCATGACTTCTTGCAGTAGTCACTTCAAAAGGCAATTTATTCCATTCCCCATACAAATCATCCCCAGGACAAGTATAACGTAACCAAAAGAAAGCTATCCAAGTCCATTTTTCCCCTGGACCAATGATATCACTTATGATTGTAACCTCAAGTGAAAATATGCAAGTTTTGATATCATGATATACATACAAGGAACATATTGACATGACACACAAAAATAATTTAACAATTCTGAGATGGTTATTAACAGTCTAACCTCATCAAGTGTGAAAGCCCAGATCTATTACTCACGTTGTCATTAAAACTGACAGAGCAACAATTCCCTTAGATATGTATGTTGCTACATTTGATGGTGCCTAGTACGACCTGTTCAAAGAGTGCGAAAAATAAATAGTTAAAGGATGTGGGATATACTATCTTTATGAAGTAGCTATTCAAAACACAAAATAATAATAAACAAAAATGTATAAGAGGTGGAATAAAAAAGAACAGAACCGGCCATTGCATACAAGGAACTTTGACAGAAAACATACCCACACGGGAAAAAGAGTTGTCAATGTTTCAATCACGCTCTCATACTGACTTAATCCGCCTTGACTACTATTTGGAACATTCCCAGAAAGATTTGCTTTTGCTTTGCACGAAATATTTCGATGCCTGAACATTAAAGACCAAATTAATAGAAAAAGGGATAAGAGGTTGTCACACGGAAACTTGTAACTACAAAGGACATACAACAACAAAGCCTCAATCCCAAATTAGTTGGGGTCGGCTACATGGATCAAACTATTCCCTTGCATTCGATTTAGTGCAATTAATGTCGTGTTTTCTAAGTCCTTTAAACCCCTCATAATCAATGCCTTTATGGATAATAGGTCATTCACACGGACTTGGGAACAACTACATAGGTGGAGTTAGCTTATAAGGATATCATAGCACATTCATGCCTTCTATTTCAAATAATACATTGTGTTGCAAACTCACATAAGTTGTAAAAAAAAGAACTTATATCTAACATTCATTGTCCTCGCCACTGCAATTTCAAAAATTTCCCACGTGAACATAGAAACGGAACCAGAAACTTATGAAAAAGAAGCAATCAATACCGCGGTGGCAAAGTGTGAAAGAGCATTGACGACGCTGGGGATGCAGTGAGATTCAAAGTAGTGATCTTTTCGCCATTTCGCCAAACATTTGATGTGCGTAATCTGCTTCCGACACCCAAATTGGCTCAAACCTCAAATCCGGCTGATTTCAGTCCAAAGAACAATCTTTGGAAACCAATCTGGACACCGACGCCATTGAAGAAGCCAATCGAAGAGACGATGAAACTAGGGTTTGCGTGCGAGTGAATGAAGAGCTAGCGAGTGTACGTGTGCGAGTGGAATGGATATAGAGCTATAGTGGTGGAGTGGACTTATCTAGAACGCATTATTGGGCGTCGTGGAGCGCCAAGAGCCACACGTTCGTGGCGCTCATCGATCGATCGATCGACCAACTCCATTGTCGCTCCTGAAATTGTTACAATCACGCGTATTGTGTTGTGTGTTCCGGTGTTGCTCACGGAAAGAAAGAAAGAAACCCTAGAAATGGGCGGAGAGCGGTGGATCGGTCGGTGAGCAGAGAGATAGCAAAGAGCAGGGATCGGAGAGAGAGTGGAGAGGGAGCGAGATCGGTTAGTGGTGAGCGGTGAGCGGGGTGAGCGGTGAGTGGGGTGAGCGGTGACCGGGCGAGAGAGAAGGCAAAGAGCATTGCATTTAGGGTCGAGAGAGAGAGAGAGAGAGAGAGAGAGAGAGAGAGAGAGAGAGAGAGAGAGAGAGAGAGATATTTCGGTGAGAGTCTTGGTCCCCATTTTTGAATCATCGAGATCGAAGCATGTACGAATCTCGAGACTAATGGACGGTTGTAAAAAATGAAAATTTTGGTGGAAATGTTGGCGCCATTTTTTTAGAGACGGAATTTAATTCCGTCTCTATTTTCATCTCTGATTCGTCTCAATTCCGTCTCTGAATTAGTCCGTCTCAATTCCGTCTCTAACTAATTTTTTTAGCAACGAAACTTATTTCCGTTGCTAATTCCGTTTCTAAATTTCATTTTCCTTGTAGTGGAAATTCATACTTACTTGAATTCATAAGAAATTTGAAAACTTTCGTCAACTTACTTGAATATCGGATCTAAAGTTTGAAATTTTTGGATCAATTATGAACTTATCTACCTTTCTTATCTTTGAGCTTTCTTTGCTATCATTGTCACACTTCACCTAAAACACCCACAAACTCATTCCAACCATGTACTTAAGGTTTAAAAATGAAGTCGATTTTTCAACAAAATAAATATACCACATGAAGTATAAGGAAATTGATATAAGCATAAATTAGACACTCAATATAAGAATAAACCTAATTTAGAATTTTCATAAGACAGAATGCATAAAAATTATATGAATAAATATCACCATTATTTACCAAATGTATCAAATCTCACACCAAAGCACTTAATAAAATGTATAACATAGTATACCACCACCATAAACGTAAAGTATCACCATTAATCGCACAATATATCACCAATACTGGAGTTACATAGAAGAACTTACATAATATTACTCAGAGACAAAGAAGATAAAAAGAATAAGGAAATCAATAATGTCGTCTGGAAGTCGCATCGCCATCGTCCTCATTGGGATCAATCCTTTGGGACTGGTAACTCACAGTTGGGTCATAGAGGTGGTATTCCTGACTGGGCAGTGTTGGAACATTAAGAACTGTTAAGTGGTAGCCTCATCTGTGTAGATGGTATAGGAACCTCTCTGCTTCCTTGACATTTATGCCTCTTAGGCATTGTTCACTCTATCCTATGGATGCTCCTTGCTAAGGCCCTCTGGTTCTCGAGCATCGATTCTTAATTACGCAAGTTGTCATCTGACTACGCAAAACTGCACCCATGAAGGTCAACTCCGACTCTTCCATGTATAGTCTGTCTTAATACCTAACAAGTTGCTCTGCATTCGAGTTACGTCTAGCTTCCAACATCTCCTCCAAGATTTTCCTTGTATCATCTTTGATTTTTCTTCTCTGCCCTATTTCTCTTCTGGCCACCTCAGCCTTCTCTATTTCATCCTCTTTGTCTTCATAACCATAAACTTTTACATATTTCTCTATAACTTTGTCCGTAATGGTTTCTTCGGTAGAACATTTAAATCAAGCCCTACCATGTTCACCTGATCCGCCCTACAAAAAGTTGCGATCATCAAAAGGAAATATAGTCCATCGTTCTTCTTCATGGTGATGAAATCATAATCGACTCATAAATAATCTTACCAACATCCAAGTATCTTAATCATTCGACAATGTGATAAAGCTGGGCGGCCTAGTAGTTCGCTATCTCATAATACTGCAGGCTCACTGTAAGCTGGTGTTAATGAAATAACACCGGACTTTAGTGATTTTTCTAAAAAATTTGGTGGTTACGTGCTTCGGGAACCCCTCCATATAAAAAATGAATCTATCACTATGGA
This sequence comes from Stephania yunnanensis, assembly GCA_039657365.1. Taxonomy (NCBI): domain Eukaryota; kingdom Viridiplantae; phylum Streptophyta; class Magnoliopsida; order Ranunculales; family Menispermaceae; genus Stephania; species Stephania yunnanensis. Next base: position 41,171,808 of record CM077590.1, on the reverse strand, counting down.
TTGCCTATAAACCTCCCCTAATTGTCTCGGTGGGGTAGTGGTACTTAATGGCATATTCAGGCTTAGGATACTCATCATTTTATTTTTGGCGAAAATTTGATAAACCAAAATACATGTTTATTCTTACGGCGGAATAATCCACTCTATTCCTTCAAACTCGGGACTTGGTCTTACCTTCACTTCTATATGCATTGGCATAAAACTCTCTAACCAATATATCACTACCCCTCTCACTAGAAACATCATCTAGGCCTAAGTGGTTATAATCCTTAGTCAACGATCCCCAGTTCTTGGCCTCAATGATATCTAGGATCCTAGGCCTATATTTCGATTTGTTATTCACATTAAATCCCCTACTTGGGATCAACTTTCTATCTTTCACTAAATCATTCTTAAATCTTTTAAAGGCTTTCTCATTGACAAGTTCTCATTACTAAGTACGTATTTTTTCTCCCCATCGGTATCTCTTGTTCAACTTTATCTATTTCCTCTTCCTCTTTGACATAATCACTATCATTATTGAAACTAAATGATGAAGGTGGAGTAGGTTCTCTTTGTGGTCTAATCCTTGGTATGTTAAAAGAGATTTATGTGGCTTGGATTTGAGAAACTTTAGATTTAGTTTTTGTTTTCTCTACTAACTTTCCCTTTCCTTTCTCCTCTCTTGAACCTATACCCTTTCCACCTCCGGCCATTTGGATAAGTACAAGTAAAAGAATGAACCTGTAAAACTATTTAAAACCAAGTTTGTCAAAAAAATATTTGGTAAAATTCAATTATCTATCTAAAAGGAGAAACTCATCGGAAAAGTCATTTATAAATTAAAAGTTTGAGATTTATATGAAAGTTGTCGATAAAGAATAGTTGGGAAAACACTCAATTTTATGTAATTCAAATTAGTCGATAAATATCCACAAAACCCCCAAACTCATTTGAAACTTAGTCTCAAATTAGCTTGCGATAAAATTTGATTCATTCGCCATATATGAAGAATAGTTCAAAACCATAGCAATAAACAAATCCTCACATCACTCCCATACTAGTATCATAATAGAAATCATTCGATATCAAAACCATTTTAGAGTAAAATTCTAAAAATTGAGCTTCTAACCTAATAACAATCCAAAATTAGTGAAAAACCAAAAGTTTTAATCAATAAAAGGTTAGGGTTTTCAATGATTACCTTCTTGAAAGTGATTCTTTCAAAATTGGAATTTAAAATCTCTTCTCTAGAAGTCTCCTCCAAGCTCCAGTTCGAACTCTCTTACTCAAGCCCAAGGTGGCTCTACACTCTCAAAACTTACCAAAATTTTGGGTTGAATGTGTGAAGATTGAGGTAGCAATCACTTAAATATTAAAATCAAGCTATGGAAGGTTGAATCTAGTCAAAAATTGGTCTATTGATAGAAAGGTTACAATAGTTTGTGAGTCAAATGTTTAAATGTGGCGCTTTGGGGTTTCTATTTTTAAGAACTCGAATTTGTTATGAGCGAATCAGGATTTAAGTGAGCTCACTGAGAAATCGTTGACAAAATTGCTAAAAATGAGCCTTAGTGGCTCAACGATTTATCCAATGAATTTTAGTTATAAATTTAAATCGGTGAGAAATAACCGACTTTAAATTACACTAAAAACTCTGCACACTGCTGCCGATTTTCTCGGCAGATTTCGGTACAAACTAAAATCGTTAGGAAATCGCCAACCTATTTTTACTATTTTTCCTATTAAATTGGTTTTTCACATATTTATCACATATATATACAATAAAACGGCATAATTATTCAAATTCTTAGGACTTAACTATAATATGTACTATATATTATATTTAATTAATATAAATTACTAATTAACATAAAACTAATGTATAAGAATAATATAATATGGAAATAAATTGGCTTAATTAACCTCCCATAGAGCGCCTTTGTTTACTAGTTGTTGGCTTGACTAAACCGCACAGTTTTAATGTAACAACTCATTATTTTAAGCTGGTGATTAGCATTAATCTAAATAATAATTAATCTGAGTTAGGCTCGTGTTTAAGTTCAATGTACCTCGATTAGCGTATGCATGCGTTTGCATGATGTATGGTGTTTGTTTGATTTGTTAAATCTATTTATATATAGGTTGTCATATAATATGGAAATTATACACAAGCCTATAAAATGAAAAATACCCATTAAAAGTAGTTTACCAAGATAATAAGTGTGACGAGTGAGACGTGGCACGAACGTGCATGCTCATGGACACTTGTAGGCATATCCGGTGAGTTGATTGGTGAATAATACGCGATATATATATTTCTATTTTTTAAATATATAAATATATATTGGAAAATAAAAGAATATTAGAAATATATGGATTATTGGATATTCTTGAAGGAAGTGTAAGTGCTTATTATGTCAAATTTTGTGTCACTTTAACGCACTAACCATGTGATCGGTCTCGAGATAGCGCCACGCGTATCTCGAGGAAAACCATACATAAAAATAAAAATTAATTCTTATCCTTAATTCATTTGAACAATCGAGAAGAGGAGGAAGGTTCGGTCGAATCCAGATCGAAGGGATGTTATTCCGAGAGTTGAATTTGATCAAGTTGAGGAGCATAATTGAATCAACATCTTGAGAGCATCATATAGGTATGAATTGTTCTTGTGTTTATTAAAGTTCAATTTGAAGGTGATGGTAGGAATTCAGTAATTCTTGCTGTTTATTGATCAATTATAGTCTCTCACCTCACTAGAGGTTGTTTTCAATAACTTTTGATGAGTTTGTTGTTGTTTGAGATGTTTTGGAGGTGGTTTGGGTAAATTTAGATCACCAGAGGTATGTCGTGTTGCAGGTCTGGTGCGCACAGCGCGCTAGGCACTGGCCATAGCACGCTACACATACTGGGGAGGATGAACTGACATGCATATAACGTGTTATCCATGTCGAGTAGCACGCTATCAGATCCTTGAAACCAGCGACGGAGCTGAGTTTTACATATTATTCTCGGGGGACTTAGGGACTCATCTAGGGGTTCTAAATGTAGTATAATGAACCTATATTGATCCCAAATGATTGGTGATAGGGCGAAAAACGCTGAGGAAGAGTGAGATGACCAGAAAGTTAGGGAGTTTGAGAAACAGAGACTTAGACTGATGTAAGTACAGATTTTCTTATTTATCAATATTGCATGGTTATTTAGTATATATAGCTCATATAGTTGTTAAAATGAAATGGGGGATTATGTACTCTATAATGGATTTCAATAAATGAAAAATGGTGTGTAATGTGATCATGCTATAACTCTTGGTTTTGAGAATATGTTTATAGGAGATGGGTTCCTTTCCCAGCCTATATATAACTTATGCTCGATTGGATAGGTTGTATGGATTACATACACATTAGAGGGTTTGGGATAGAACTACTAGGCATTAGTGGATGGATTAGAGAGCATATTTGCTAATATGTTAGTCTAGCAATCGCATTAATGGTATCGGTGGGTAATCGACCCTAGTTTTATAAAATAAATGGGGGATCACAATGTAATAGTCTAAATTACTTGCTTTGCATCTAATTATGTATTGAATCTATATGTTTTCTATATTCTTGTTAGATATCATTGGTGCATGTTGTTATTGAATGGTATCCTGGAATATTAAATGGAATGTTGATGATTAGTGTGAGTCCCTACTTACTGAGCAAGTTAGAGCGCTCACCCAATTAACATTATAGGTAGATCCGACGAGCGCTACGATTATAGGATGGAGAAGTAATAGGAGTCTTTAACTTCTCTTCGATGTAATGACTTTATCTAGTCTTATATATTTGTATTGAATTACAATTTTATAATATCATATGGAATGGGTGATTATATAACCGAGGTTTGTTCCGATTTGTTTTAATACTGTATATCTTATTTTGGTTATTGAAAAAGGTTTTAAATTTCCATTGCGTATATGATTTGTTTTTATTTCGATAATCGATATACATTAGTGCTTATGAGGTGTAGGTGGTAAGGCTGTTGGCTTTAATTAAGTATGGTAAGGGTAATCTGGGCTTAATTACGGTTTCAGGTCAGGTATTGCCCTAATCAGGTTAGGAGGTGCTACAGTTTGGTATCAGAGCTAAGGATATATATCTTTATAAGATGATTGCAGGCGGGTGCTAGATCATTTTAAGTAGATGTTGGAAACTACTAGAACTTATTTGAACTCATGTTATTTTCATAAATTAAGGGTGTCAAGTGAAGGAAAACCCTATTGTAATGAAGTTTTTATTGTGTTATCAATTATAACATGAAATCTTTGAAGACTTAGAGAATGCACGAGCAATTACCGTATAGAATTGGACTTGGTAACGGTAAGTTTGTTTAGACCAGATTTTTTGCAAATGCTAGTGCTAAGTTTCAATGGATAATAAATGGTAAGAGTTGAATATTAATAGTAAATAAGGGGATTTGACTATGATTGAGACAATATGAGGTTTTCTTATATTAAACACAATGGTAAAAAGAAGAAAGTAAACTTGAAATAATTGAATATCGCAAATGATTGATCTAGGGATCTGTGATATCGTTATGTGATTTATTCAGTTAACTCAAGTATGTAATAGTTATAAGTTGAGATTAAATACAAGGATGCCTTGGAGGAAGGTGAAAGTATAGTTTGAGTACAACGTTTGCTTGATAAAACCTAAATTGTGGAAGAAGTTAGAGGTTCATCCTAAGACTTCTGATCTGCATAAGAATGTGTGAGTGACATAATAAAGCAAAATTATAAATCATATTTCCAGCTATATATAAATAGTTCCAAATTTAGGATAAGAACTATTAGATACTGATAATCTTGGGATAACTAATTTGGTAGTTGTACCAAATATGGAAAGACATCACTTGTAAATTAAGAAAAAAAGTTGTTGAGGATCTTTTAATCTTCCTTTGGGATTAATTAGAATCTTAGAGGAATCATTAAAACACAACTTGAGAATATAACACCAGTGGAATGGTGTAAGAGTAAGTAATGAATTTCAAACTGTAAAAGTTTGAAAAACGGAAATTGTTAGAGTAATATAGAAGGTAAGGAAGTTACCTTAAAACTTTCCTAAGTATTAGGAATTTACTCTGAAACATCACTCATCAAGGTGATTGTGTTGACAATGATTTGAAAAAAAATGGGACACAGGCTATAATTATAACAAATATTGCTCAGTAATATCTCTCAGGTGAGATATTTACTGATGACCAAATGGAAGTTCTGCGCAGGCACATCATTAGTTGAGATGTATGGATCATTAACTATAAGTCTGTTGTTTGGAGCTCAGATTGGAATTGAGCTAATAACGATTGAAATGAGTGATTTATTATTGAAGAAGATTGATTGAGATTATCAAGTAGGTCAAGGATGATCTCAGAACAAAACTTTGAGCATGTAAGGAAAGTTCTTAGAACTTAAAATAAAGAGTGAGGCAAAAATGTTGTGAGAATCTTATTGATTTCTTTAATACATTTATTCAGGTGAAGTCCAAAATTCATTGTGATCAAAATGAATAGTTGGTGACTTGAAATGGAATCAATTTTATAAAGAAATATGAGATATATCAGCAGGTAGAAGCTGAATAATTTTAACCTGGAGGGTTATATTTTTCTTGCTTATATGAATGATATTTCATGCTCAGAAAATTCATGATGAATTAATCTAAGTTGTGGTGACAACTCAAGGTTAATGATATAATGGTAAAACTGATAGAGTTTGAAAATTTCTTGCAAGTATTGTGGTTTAAATCGTCGTGGAAAAGTAAGCAAGATATATGTGTGTGGAAGAGTTGAGAGTTGTGGAGAACCAATATTATTATTTCGGTAAGGAACCAAAAATCTGCTTCTCAGGGGAGAAGAGATGTATAATAGCTAGGAGGGACCTTTCTCAATCTTAACACAATATATATGAAGTTGACCATGGTTTCCAAAGAATATAGTTTCCGAGTTTGTGACTTGGAAAGTATGAATTACTAGAAGAAATATTTATTGTGAGTGCTCTAGTGTTAATTCTAACAAGCTATATATAGAATGAAGGTATTTACTTTAAAAATTTGTATGCTTTGCTTTGTCGTTAAATGAAGTGGGACGAGAAGTAATCATACAAATTTGTTAGGGCCCGAGTAATTTAGAACTACACTGAAATGTGTTATCAGACTGTTAGTATACAATTGCAAGTCAGGTATATAGAGAAAATGTAGATATTAATAGAGCTTCCCAGTTTAGGCATCACGAGGAAATGACGGTGATGATGATTCATGTAAGTTTTGTTGACACGTCACCAACTGAGAAAGCTAATTTAGGAGCTACTAATTTGATCTTTTGAGTTTAGATTCAAATTGAATAGGAAAAGATTCAATAGTGAGTAGTTATTAGAAAGCTAATCAGGATTATATAGAGTGTTAGAGGTGAACAACTAGTGTAGATTATCCTAATTGGTCAATGTTTAATAATGTTGCTTTACGGTTCAAGGATAAATTATGGATTCCTGTTTAGGATCAAATGAGGCAGGAAGTGCTACAGAAATCACATATATCTCTTTAATGCATTCATCCTGATAGCAGTAAGGAATATCATGAAATGAGGCGCCTTTATTTATTGTTAATCTGGGATAAAAAATGATGTCGTGGGAATAATAAAGAGATATGAGATATGTCAGCAAGTTAGGGCTGAGCATAAGAAACTCAGTGGTTTATTGCATTCGCTGCCTATTCCTGAATGGAAATGAGAACATAGATCAGTGACTTGTTTCTAGTTTATCTCTGAGTTCACGTAAGCACAATATGGTGTGGATTGTAGTTAACAGGTTGACAAAGTTAATGCATTTCTTGCCAGTTTTTATGTGAAGTCCTCTTGACTATTTATGCAAAATATATATACATAAGGTGTTAGGTTTCAGGGTGCTTCAGTGTCGGCTATTTAGGATAGGGATCCGAGACTCACATCCAAAGGATGGAGTGAATCGTTGCGATAGCTGTGGAACTGATCTTAACCTTAGTATGGTATACTATCAATAGACCGATGGGTAGCTGGATAATAAAGTTTGGTGCTAGAGGATATACTTTAAGCTCGTGTCTTGAAGTTTAATAATAACTGGAAGAGATACATTTATCTGTGTGAGCTCATTTGTAAAAGTAGCTATTAAGCTAGAATAGAATACTCCTTTCGAACTATGTATGGTCAACCATGAGATGCAAGTTTATTGGAAGCGGAATTGATTTAGAACTACACTGAGGAGATGTAGCAGAGTCGCCAGCGTTTAACTACACATAATTAAAAAAAAAATAGATATGCCGATAAATATCATAGGTGGTTGGAGTTTTCAAAGGACAAATATGTTTTGGTGAAAGTCTCACCTATGAAACGAGTGGTATTGGTTTAGACTATGAGGTAAGTTAGCTTTAAGGTATATCGGTCTATACAGGATATAGAAAAGAATTCGTCTTATTCCTTACAGATTAAAGTTGCCTCGTCATCTAAGTTATAGTTTTTAATGTTTTCCGCATGTTGATGTTATGTAAAAATGAAAACTCAATTCACTCAAAGAATTGATTGGAATAAATGTGATCTTCGAGAAGACTTATCTTACGAAAAGCAGTCTAGTGGGTTACTTAATCGTAACACTAAAAAGGCTGAGAACCAAAGAGATTTCTTTTGGTTATAGTGAAATGGAGATTTCACAAAGATGAGGAACTAATCGGAGAGCAGAAATATGAGAAATAGTTCCCATTTCTTTTTGAAACTGCAGTAATCTCAGATTACTTTAATCTCGAGGATGAAATTGCTTTAAATTGGGGAGATTGTAATGACCCGTTACCTTAAGTTGGTGATTAATACTAATCCAAATCATAATTTGTCCGAGTTAGGCTCATGATTAAGTTAGCGTATGTGTGCGTTTGCATGATGTATGGTGTTTGTTTGAATTGTTAAATCAATTTATATATAGGTTGTTGTATAATACAAAAATTATACACAAACCTATAAAATAGAAAATACCCAATAAACAATGGTTTACCGGGACATTTAGTGTGACGAGGGAGTCGTGGCACGAATGTGCACGCTCAATGACACTAGTTGGCATGTCCGGTGAGTTGATTGGTGAATAATACGCGATATATATATTTATATGATTTAAATATATTAATATATATTGGAAAATAAAAGAATATTAGAAATATATGGATTATCAGATCTTCTTGAATGAAGCGTAAGTGCTTGATGTGTCAAATTTTATGTCACTTTAAGGAGTGTCACTTTAACGCATTAACCATACGATCGTTCTTGAGATAGCGTGACACGTATCTCGAAGAAAGTCATATAAAAACTAAAATTCATTCTTATCCTTAATTCGTTCGAACAATCGAGAAGAGGTAGAGGGTTCGGTCGATTCCGGATCGAAGGGAGGTCGTTCCGAGAGCCGAATTCAATCAAGTTGAGGAGCTTAATTGAATTAACAGCTTGGGAGCATCATGTAGGTATGAATTGTTCTTGTGTTTATCAAAGTTCAATTTGAAGGTGATGTTAGCAATTCAATAATTCTTGTTGTTTCTCGATCAATTATAGTCTCTTACTTCACTAGAGGTTGTTCTCGATAAGTTTTGATGGGTTTGTGGTTGTTTGGGATGTTTTGGAGGTGGTTTGGGTAAATTTAGATCATCAGAGGTATGGTGCTATTGCAGGTTTGGTACACATAGCGTGTTAGGCACTTGCCATAGCGCGCTACGCTTACCGGGGAGGATGAACTAACATGCAGATAACACGTTATCCTTATCAGGTAGCGCGCTATTAGATCCATAAAACCAGGAACTGAGCTGAGTTTTACATATTATTTTCGGAGGACTTAAGGACTGGTCCAGGGGTCTAAGTGTAGTATAATGAACCTATGTTATCCCAAATGATTGGTGATAGGTTGAAGAACACCGAGGAAGAGTGAGATGACCGAAAAGTTAGGGAGTTTGAGAAACATAGACTTAGACCGATGTAAGTACGGATTCGCTTATTTATCAATATTACCGAGCTACTTAGTATATATAGCTTATATAGTTGTTAGAATGAAATAGGAGATTATGTACACTGTGATGAGTTTTAATAAAGGGAAAATGGTGTGTAATGTGACCATGCTATATCTCCTGGTTTTGAGAATAGGTTTATAGGAGATGGGTTCCCTTCCTAGCCTATATATAACTTTTGCTCAATTCAATAGGTTGTATGGATTACATACATATTAGAGGGTTTGTGATAGAACCACTTGACATTAGTGGATGGGCTAGAGAGCTTATCGGCCAATATGTTGGGCTAGCAATCGCATTAATGGCGTCAGTGGGTAATTGACCTTAGTTTTATAAAATAAACGGGGATCACAATGTAATAGTCTAAATTACTTGCTTTGCATCTAATTATGTATTGAATCTATATGATTTCCATAGTCTTGTTTGATATCATTAGTGCATGTTGTTATTGCATGGTATCCTAGAATATTATATGGAATGTTGATTATTAGTGTGAATTCCTACTTACTGAGCAAGTTGGAGCGCTCACCCCAATTAACATTACAGGTAGATTCGACAAACGCTATGACTACGGAATGGAGAAGTTATATGAGTCTTGAACTTATTTTTGATGTAATGACTCTCTCTGGTCTTATATTTTTGTATTGAATTACGGTTTTATAATATCACTTGGGACGGGTGATTATATAACCGAGGTTTATTCCAGTTTGTTTTAATACTGCATATCTTATTTTGGTTATCTAAAAAGGTTTTAAATTTTTGCTACGTATATGATTTGTTTTTATTTCGATAATCGATATACAGTAGTGCTTATCTGGTGTAGGTGGTAAGGTCGTTGGCTCTAGTTAAGTTTGGTAAGGGTAATCTGGGCTTAATTTAGGTTTCAAGCCGGGTATTGCCCTAATCAGGCTAGGGGATACTACATTTAAACTGGTTCGATAAATTTAAGTGTAGGATTATCCACTCTAACGATATTCTAGAAAGTGAATGTTCTGCCATGCACCCTAAAAGTGATCGTCTTATTTAGAATATCCATGACAGCTTGCGAAATGGCTAAGAAAGGTCATCCTAAGATTAATGGAGGATCTTTGTTTATGAAGTGTGGCATAATTAAAAAGTGTGTGGGAATAATATACTTGTCAATTTGAACTGGTACATTAGTGACTACACCTATTGATTTTACTGAATAACCGTTTGGTATAGTAGTTTTTTCAGAAGCAAATTCCAATTAAGTATGATGAAAAAAATGAATTGACATGTAGTTTGCTCTAGAACCTGTATAACAAATAACTTTAAAATACCGAGCACATTTAACTTTTATGTTTATGTATATATCTCATAGATCATCGAGCTTGACAATTGTTAGATTCTTCTTCTTTTTCTTCTTCTTATTCTTTGTAGATTTAAATTCCTTCATTTTATTATCGTTCTCAACATTGTTCAGTTGCTTAACCCTTCATTCTCGAGTTATTATCTTTTGATTTGAAATGTCTTCAACGTGCTTATTCTTGGTCATAACATTTTCGTATTCTATTGTTATTGCATTAATAGCATATACTTTAGCTTCATGATGATTTAATTCTATAAGTCATTATAATTTTTTCATTATCAAATTCATCAGAATTATCATAGATATATCCATCGATTATTGAAATGGAAAGTGACAATCTTGTTTTCAAATTTCATAGACATTGTCCCTTTAAAGATATCTAACTTTATTTTAGCTGTTTTAAGGAATGATATTCCTAAAAGTATAGGTGGAGACTTTGATGATATTGAGTGTTCCATTTCCGTGACATAGAAGTCAGCTAGAAATACTAAGTCATTTACTTTGACTAAAACATCTTCTAGTAAATCATAAGGTTTAATAACTATGTTGTCAGCTAAAGTAAGATTAATAGGTGTATTGGTTAATGAATCTATTTACAATTACTCATACAATTTAAGTGACATAACATTTATTGATTCTCCAAGATTACACATTGCAAAATCTATTAAAGAAGTCCCTATTGTGATAGAAATTCCAAATATTCCTAGATCGAAACATTTCTCAGGTATTTTCTCTTTTTAATTAAAGCGGACACTTTTTGTCCTAAGTTTTCTTTAGATTGTTCTAAAAACTTATCCTTTGATTTAGAGAATTATTTTATAACTTCATCATTATTAGAAGTTTGCATAGTTAATTCAATCAATGGTTTATTGATTTCTATTTTCCTAAGCGCTTTAAGAATGTCTTCATTGTTTTCTTCCTCCATAGTATCACCTAATCGTTGTGGAACGGTAGAATATGAATACATATGTTCATTCAAATTATCGAGAATTTTATCATTTTTATCCTTATCGATTAATTCAGACTTTTATAAATATTTCTCATATGTTTCAACTCTGGCTAAATACCATAGGTATATCTTTTTAGGAAAAGGTGTATATTTCAATTGTTCAACAATCCATTCTCCAGTAGGAATGACATTAGCCATCATTTCTTTTCTTTTTTTCTTTAATAGTCTCATGAGCCTTATTTTTGTTATTATGTTTAGGTGTCTTCCCAGTTATAGGCATGTCTCTTTTATCATTGAATAAAGCATTAACTTGTGCCTGATTAGTAGGAGCAACATTAGGTTGAGTAGGTGCTTTAGCTTGATTACTCTGTTGAGTTCTTAACCTATTTATTTGTAAACTCATTTGACTTAATTAGTTTTTCAGTTCATTAATAGTAGTATCAGTCATAATCTGATTTTGAGAAATCATTTTAAAATTTTAATGAGTTTGATTCATAAAATTATGTAGGATTTGATAAATTTGGATTCAAATGTTGAGTATTTTGTTAAGGTTGCTGATTAGGTGCAGATTACATCTGAGCTCTTGGTCTGTAAGTATTAGAATTTTGATTTTAAGGACCATAACTGAGATGTAGATTTAATCTTTCAGGATAATAAGTATTATTATTATATTAATTTCTTGGGGACAAAAAAATTGATTCATCATTGCATTAATCTCTTCAGTATTTTTTCATGTAGAGTAGGACACACATCTGTAGGATGTGTAACCTTATTACAGAATCCATAAGCCTTGACTTGATTAGATCTATCATTAACTAATAGCTTAACCATCTTAGATTGCTCCTCAATTTTATCTTGAGATGCATTATTTCTTCTATTATCAACTTCATAGACTTTCTTTCTTAAAGATTCAAACCTTTTCACCCTATTGTTTGGATTTTTTGCCATTTCATTTATTACTTCTTTCGCTAAAGTAGGTGTTGTTTCAAATAAAGATCCATCACATACTGTATCTAATAACCTTTGTTTAAAGTGATTGAGTACTTCATAAAAATATTTTAATAAAGCTTTTTGAGTATATCATGTTGTGGACAAGAAGAAATTAATCTTTGAAATTCGTCCTAAAATTCATTAAAGTTTTCGTCATCTTTCATCTTTGCAACTGTGATTTGCTTCATATAGGAACTAATTTTTCTAGCAGACAAATATTCATCTAGTAAAGCTTCTATTATTTGAATTCATGCAGTTATTGAATCTTGTGGGAGATAGAACAACCAATCTTGTGCTTGATCTTTCAATGCAAAAGGGAAAGCCTTATGTTTGACTTCTTCTAAAGTACATTCTTTCGGTTTCATCCCATTAACTCTATGTTGATACTCCCTAATGAATTTATGTGGGTCTTCCTTATCTTTTCCATAGAAGTTAGTAACACACTAATAAATCCAAATCTAAGTTCAAATTCAGGAATTCTATCGGGGTATGCTATGCACATAAGCTCATATGTTGTAACATTTTGATTTGCTTGTCTAAAAGTGAGTTCTCTATTATTATTATTATTATTATTATTATTATTATTATTATTATTATTATTATTATTATTATATATAATATTATTATTATTATTATTATTATTATTATTATTATTGATATCTTTTTTATCATTATTATTATTATTAATGACATTGTCATTATTATCATTATTGTTATTTTCTATCCTATTAGTTAATTTTTTCCTAAGTTGTTGTTGTTGCCTTAAACTCCGATTAAAAGTTCTATCTATTTTAGAATCAAACGGATGTAAAGATCATGTTGAATTATCATGACAAAGTGTGCAGACTATACAACATCTTAAATTCTTAGAAATTATTTAAAAATCCCCAGCAATGACGCCAAAAGTTGACACGTGTAGAGCGTGCACAATAGTTTCTTGTATTTTTCTATTATTTGTAGTAGTGGTAAATGAGATATTATCTCCACAGGGATTTTTCAAATCTCAAAAGAATGCATTTTTTTCTTGTTTTTATTAATTTAGTTAATCCAACTAAACATGAATTAAAATTCAAAATAACTAAAATCTATAACTACTAACTTAATTAACCAAATTAACTAACTTAATTCAAACAATTTAACTCAAACTAAATTAAACAATACTCAAATTCAATATAAATATAAATATTTTAAACAAACATCTAAACAAACTGCCACTAAACAATGTAATATACTTGGATTGCTTTCAAACATAAGAACATAGCATCACTTCATACTATAGTTATAATCATAGCACATGGATTCTTGGAATCATTAAATCATAATTCATAATAGGTTAATAGCCTTTATCTAGCCACCGATTTTCCTAAATCCAATGAAAAAATCACATTCTTATCATTCGAGATCTATCCATTGGATAAAACGCAACACCATAAAAATACGATAACATTAACACTCAAAGAAAATCATGTCTAATCTAAGCCAATATCAACCGAAGCTGCATAATAAACAACTTAGAACATCTACTCGAGAAAAATACTATAGATTAATCCTAGTTATTACTTTTATAATTGCTGTCAATAACTATAGACTCATATTTATAATTAAAATATCACAATAGATATTTGCAACTATGCATGCAATATTAGTCTTCATTAGTAGTAATACAAAAAAATAACTTGTTAAATATGTGATTGCCACGTACGAATAGATTTAAAGCATTAAGTTCATGTTTCCTTAATTATAACTATCTAGCAATCCAAAAGTATATATATATGTCTAGTGTTTGTTTAGATTGATAGACTACTCGCTCATGCTAGAAATAAACCATGAAAATATATATTTAAAATGCATAATGAATAAATATAGAAATACCTCTTAAGATAAATCAAAGTTTTAGTGTAGCTTCGAACATCAATTAAACTATGTAGAATACGTTTAAAAAGAAATAGAGAGTAAAAAGAGTTATTTCGAAGCTCTCGGGTCTTATTTATAGTCTAACTATGTATGCATATCCTAGATGAACTCAAATTCTTCATATTAATATAAAAAAACTGTAACATACCTCAGCGATTTGTCAACAATTCCTAAGTTGTACACAAATCGTTGAGTCAATCACTGGATTTAGCTCTCTGTGCTCCACCGATGCAACAGACGATTTCTAGTATATTATTCAATTCGCTAAGGATTTGCTGGTACTTTCCTGCTGCCGATTTAGATAGCGATTCCTTGTGTAAACAAAAATTGCTGGACTTCTTCTTCAGTTGGCTGTTTTGCTCTTCTTCCTCTTTTTCTTCAATTTCTTTAATTTCCTACTTAAATCTTGAAATCACGAAAACAAGAGAATACATAGTGTAATATTATCATTTATATCCAAAATCATCGTAAATTACACTATAAAACATGTCTAATTATTGACTTGTCACTCCACTACCACTGGACTTACAACAACATTCCACCATTTAGAAATTTTGGACATTCACAATGGATATTTCTTTATTATTTTTTAAAAACATATTTATTTATGTTTAGTCACATATTTATTTATTGTTATTTATTTATACCTTAATGGAAGCATTTTGAGTAAGAAGGTTGAGATCTTATGTTGATTTCAATGTGCAAGTTTAGAACCTTACTATGAGATTACATATATAAGTGATATTTAAGTTGAAGTTCATATGTAGTCGCCGCTTTTAAAAATCTTAATTTTCTTCCTTGGTTTTCCTTCTTGATTCTACCTTTTGAACCACTACCGATTCTCTTTTTTGATCGGTGGTGGTTCCGATAACCTCTATTGCATCTTATTAATCAAATAAACTCGTATATGTACAGATGTAATGAGATGATTCGTTTCATTCCCATTGCGGCCATCAGATTCACTATTGGCAATAATCACTTCTCTACGTATGCATCGATCCTTCTCGAAGACTGTTCGTGGATTTATGTTTTTGGGGTTTGTACTCGTCATTATGTTTTTTATAGGTAGTTGTTTCCGTCCCTTGTTGGAAAGTTGAAATTGTCTTCCTTCGTTGGAAGTTTTGTACTTAATCCCCTTGTCATAAGTTTTTTTTTTGTTATGGTTCGAATAATATATTTGTGTGCTATGATGTTCTAAACGTTTGTCTAGATAATAGTCACTGATCGTCAAATTGGTATATTTTTATAGTCGCAATTCTAATTAAAAGACAACTTTATGTTGGTTGAATGTTCTTTTGAACAATTAAGATTAGCGAATCAATTTTCTACATTGATTAATTTTATGTCTCTTCCTGTTCCATTGAATATGTTGGAAGTCATTGATGATTAATGAAATTTTTTATTTCTTCTAAAAAAAGCCGAAGTTCATGTGTATGATCCTCCTATGTAGTGACTAAATAAATTACCTAGCAATGCCAGTTTGATTATTCACACCAAGTGAACATGCACATTTTATTTACTACATATTGAGTTGTAATATTAAGGAATTAACGCTTGGAAAGAGTTAGCAGCATCATGGTACAATAATACATCCAAAAGTTGCATACAAGACAAAAAAAAAAAAAAAAAAAACCAAAGACAAAAAAAAATATACCAAAATCGTTGATGCATTATAAAACAACACCAGTATTAATAATTTTTTTCAAAAAACGTTCTACATGAAGCGGAAAGACATAAACGCCGAAAGGACACATCCATATAAGCAAGACGTTGATCATTACTGAATTGCACACTATAATTTCACCAAAAAATAAATTGCACACTACAAATTTCAAAAAGAACTTAAAATGCACACTATAACAAATGACAAAATCGATATTGTTCACTTAGACATATTTTGATTTAAGGGAGGGGTCATGACTTCAGCTTGATACTTCCTTTGTGCTGCTTGTTGTTGAGCCAGATAGCCATTCCACCCTAAAAGAGCAAAAGATGTAAGTTAATTTTTGAACTTTAACAATTTCAAGCTTCCAACAATCACCATTATGGAAATGTGATATGATCAAAAGTATATCAATTAATTTATTTTTTTCTTTTGGTGCTCCTAGCTACTACTAGTTGATAATTCTAAGGTCAAAACCTCGAATACTTTTCACCTGACTTTTTTGTAGAATTTATGAAAGAATAAAGACCTTGTTTGATTCAACTTACTGGTTGAGGTTTTTTTTTATTGAAAAATTAAATATTTAAAAATATTAAATTACAATGATCGATAACAATACCTTTTTTTTTTATAAATTTAAAGTTAATTTACATAGATTGTGCATGAACTTGTCAAATATGGTATACTTCTTTTCGTTGGGCACCCACTGGAGGAAACGCCCCTAATTTGCATACCATACATTTTGTTTGAAGATATCTCTTGCGTAACATTTTTCTGAAAATGTGTATTCTCTAATATTTAACATTGGGTATTTTAGCTCCCCTTCAATGAAAAAAAAAAGTATACTTCCTTATTAGGGAAGTTGCACATCCTTGCACTTGCAGGGAGTACACAGTCGATCGCTTTTTAAGAAATTAGCTAAAGTTATCAATCAAATAAGAAAAATGGCTTTCCCTCTCACTTCTCCCCAACCAATTAAACAGCGGCGAAGCCCAATATAATTTTCTTTCATATACATATGATTCGAAATAATTAATTGAGGTAACTAGGTTAAGGGATATTGATCAAATCTCAACCAATTACTTTTACAATAAACATTTATAAATAAGGATATTTAAGTAATATAATAAGCACCAATAACTAAAGATTCTTCCGTCACTTGAATGGTCGTTTTAACCTTTCAATTAATTATCTATTAAATAGTATATTACTTTCTTAAATGGTTTTCCCTTTGATTAGGTATATTTATTACTAAAAATAGCCGATCCACTATATGTATTTTTATATTCTATATATTATACTATAATAGAACTAATATCAGTTTTTCCCTTCACCCATGAACTTTTAATTTTAATGTTTTTATGTTAAGATATATTAAGATATATTATTTATGTTTATTTTATCTTAAAATAAATGTTATATAGAATATACAGTAATTATCCTGGTAATAGAATTGAGTAAATCTTATTAAACCAACGTATAAGTGAAGTAGAATACTTTTTAGATAATAAACACCAATAACTAAAGATTCCTCCGACATTTAAATAGTGGTTTATAGAAGCACTAATATCAATTTTCCCTTCACCTTTGAACTTTTATTTTTAATTAGGATACGTTAAGATTTATTATTTGTTTTTATTTTTATCTTAAAATAGATGTTATTTAGAATATAAAGTAATTATCTTGATAATAGAATTGAGTAAGTCATATTAAACCAACATATAAGTGAAGTAGTCTGCTTTTTAGATAATAAAAATAAAAATAAACTGTTATTTTTTTGTCTGTGAAGAGAAATAAAGCTGTGCGTTTACGGATTCCAACGTCTATGCACGTATGTTAACCTAGCATATTCAATATACAAGTACAATTACGTTTAGTTCATTATATTTATCTTTTAACAAATGATGTCTCGTGCATTACACTAAAGATGCTTTAGTTTCTCATAAACAACTGTGCCTTGTCATGTTTAATTTTTTTTGTGCGCCTACATGTCTCGTCACTTTAGGACCTCATTTAATAATGGAAAATGATTAGTTGACATTTGTGGGAATAAAAATGGAGTGCACAGCTTACGTGGCACACATGTGACACCTCCTTTATATACTTTTTGGTGGGCCCAACATCTGAAAAAAGGACGCCACATGTGCGTCACTAAGCTGTGCGCCTCATTTGTGTCAACCAATCATTTTCCAACATATAGTTGCCCCTCGTAAAGGTTTTTTTTTTTTTTTTTTTTTTTGTCAAATGCCCCTAGTAAAGTTCGGATGATCAATGTATGCTATAGATAAAAATATTAGGAAACACGTACCCAAAGCAGGGTCAATGCCTCTACTTTTAAGCTCTCGAAATTCTTGACAAAGGGAACAACAAGGGCAAAAGAGAGCCGAAGCCCAATCTTCATAGGGAGCTTCTACCAAATTGTAATTTCTCCTTAGTTTGTTTCTGTATTTGGAACCCATTATCCATTGTGAGCAGAGCGCCGGCATCATCAACAGATATATAAAACTTCCCAAAGGACATGCTGCACATATAAAACATCATCAAATACAATTATTCAGTTAATTTCCTAAAAAAATTAATAAGCTGAGTTCATCTTTTTAAATCTTCACAATAAATAAAACCCAAAATTTAGACCAAATTATCTTGATATATGATCGTTGATTTGAAAAAAAAAAAATTATACGAATATGATATTGTCGATTGTCAAGTCATTGTGGCACCAACGAAGTGGACGATTCACTCATTTGATATGAAGTTACTTGAGTAACAGGTTAAGAACTCTGATACATACCAATATTGTCCTCAACTTTAATATTACCATCTAGCTAGCTTGTACGTTTAAGGCACTTTTAATCCAAAAACCTTCCATACCATTTTGGAAGCGGATCTACATTGCACGTACACAAGGCTTATATCCTTCACTTTGATTAATGTTGATTTCGAATTCGCCTTTAATTGACATGAGATTATATTTAGATCTACACATCCAATCTATACAATTACAGTGGAAGAAATTACGAAAAAAAAAATTAAATGAAATTCTTTCTTCCTTACTCATTTCTCCTTCATCCAACACCTCTGCTATCTGTCCAAAGGTCACACAAGGCAGAAACGCTGTCATAACCGCTGTAAATTAAGGCAATATATAAATCAACAAAAAATTTGGAAATAAATCAACGAAGAGCTTGATAATATTAATTAGTACAAATTCTTTCACAGAGAGGGAGAGATCAGTTTGAATTCTATGTAGTTTTTTCAATTATATAATTCGAGCACAACAAATTAAATAAAAGAAAGTGAATAAAGGCCAATAGCCAGAGATAATACATAAACTCATAATCTCAACTTAAAATTAATTAGGTGACATTAACTAATTAATGAAGTACGCACCATTGGTCTGGTCCTCGTGACAATCGAACAATCCTGAAGTCCATGGCTCCCCAACTGAAGATACCGAAGTCTCCACAGCTTGATTACTGTACACAGTACTATTGGTCATGGACGCCGCTGCTGGCGTTGCGGGAGATGACCTAGGCGGAGGGAAAGGCACTGCCCCACTGTCGGCATGATCTCCTACTGGTGCTTCCTCCACCTTAGAATCCTCAATATCTTCGCCTTGCTCAACCCTTCCCATGTCAACTCCTCTACTGTATTATTCTTGAAGCTTATATTATATATTGTCTCATATATACGCATAACAACGCTATATAGCTTGGTTGCTAGTTGCTACATAAGAAATTATTGATGTGTAGTTGTGGTTATCATGTAAGGGTGTGATCGTGAGCTGGAATTCTGCTTACTTTATCATCCAACTATCCAAGTCTCCGCCGTAAGTTGTTGTCTTTTATGTTGACGTCTGCGCCTATTGTTTCTTGAGTACTTATTTATTTATTTATTTTTATTTTTATTTTTATTTTATTTTTTCTTATCAAAAGACTATACTTCATTACATCTTAATTTGTATTTTTTTGAGTTACAACCTAACTTGTATTTATGCTATGTATCCAGGGCGGGTTCGGCCGCCCCAGGCCCACCCCCAGGATAGGCTCCCAAAAATTTTAAATATATATATATATATATATATATATATATATATATATATATATATGTTTAAGTTTATCTTTTGGTGCGTGTAGTTGGCTCGATAATTATGTAGTGTTGTGGAGGCCCCCAACTTAGATGAATCTCGCCATACATGACTACTGTAATTCGACTCATTATGTATGTGGGTCTCACTTATATCAATCTCTCTCTAAGAAGTATCCTTTCTCCCTTTAAATTTCAATATTGCACCGCTATTCTCTCTATATATATGTAATAAATTAATAAAACCTACATTTTTTTTCTTTTAGTAATTAACTGTTGTATTGATTAAAAAACATTCCTATTATACACAAACTTAACAATATAATTATTTTTGCAATTGTAATAAATTAACAAAGCTAACATTTTCTTTTCTAGAAATTAAATGATGTTTTGATTAAAAATTTAACAATTGCTCATAAAAAAGATTAGCATTATATAATGCTAGATGCATCAATTGCCAAAATACAAAGTTTGAGGATGCCGTGAGTCGACTTCCACTTAATTCAAAATGAAATTTTTTTGAAGTAAAATATTTTTTTCCTTAACTTTTTCTATTGTCGGTATTGATCATATCTTTAAATACATATAATACTTTATATATATTAATTTTATTTAAAAAGCACCATTTTTTTCAAAAAAAGAATTTATATATAAAAAGAAAATATAAAATTATATAAATCTAATAATAGCTTGAGCATATAAAAAATAATTGACGAAATCAAACATTTTTTTATAGAAGACAAGAATATAAAAGGTCTCATTTCGATCTCATGTCGCCCTAGGCCCTAAAAATGTCAGGGCCTGCCGTGTATATATCGGTAAATTTTATTTCCTTTATTTAAAATAATTTATATTTCCTTTTAATTGTCTGAATGAGATGTTTTGTAATGAACCCTTCTATGTGCATCGAGATGCCTGCACACACACTTGTCTAAAAAAAATCTAGAGATTTCAACAAATGTGTGTCTTTCATGCATGCATATCTAGGGCGGAGCCATGATTTTTCGGTCCTTCTGGTTTAGAAGCAATAGGCTTTATATATATAGAAATATCTTTTTAGTGAATCACTACAAAAAAAAAGCAAATCAGAAACGGAAATTTCCGTCTCTGATTTGTTAAAATTCCGTCTCTAATTTCATCGAAACGAACGAAACGGAATCAATTCCGTCTCTAAAAACGTCGTCGTTGATTCAATCGAAACGAATTCGATTCCGTTTCGATTTAGAGACGGATCGAACGGAATAAATTCCGTTTACGATTATTTCCGTCTCTCGATCCGTTGCTAATCGAGAGGATCGAGACGGATTTGATCCGTTTCGATTTATGTATCTTAATAAAAAAAATTAGAGACGGAAATAGCAACGGAATCCAAAGATTCCGTTGCTATTTCCGTCTCTAATTTTCATTTTTGTTTAGTTTTTAAAGTCTTACATATATAGGTCTCAATCCAAGCACATTTAACCTGCCAATATATAATAAAAATCATCGCCTGCACCCCCTCCAACAACTCCTTGGTGGTGCTAACATCCCCCCAAAAAATAAAATTTGACATTCATACATCGACAATATATATCAACAAATATTCAATTGAAAGAACAAAAATGTAAAAATCAAAAATTGAAAAAGATATATATCCAAAAAAAATTGTATAGTATTACAAATGCTCCAAATTTCTAAGTATTCACAAAACCACCAATCCTATTGTTCAACAACCACAAAAAAAAAAAAAAAAAACTTACAATCCTATAAATATGCACAAAAAGAATTATCAATCGAAAAGTCTTGAAATGTTCTTCAACACCACCTGCACAAACGAGGAAAAGAATTATCAATCGAAAAATACACGTATGTTCTTCACATGTTACATTACATCAAGAATCAATTAATGAAATTTTATGGGAGGGGGAATCGATACGGATCAAGAAAAGTAAAATTAGACAAATCAAAGTTGAGGAAAAATTCAAAATTATGATGTAGAAAACAGACTATCGAATTTGTCATCTACAAATTATTTATACATAGCATACAAAAGAATGGGTGCACATATAAACACGACACCATTCATTCCAAAAAGATGCTAAGTAGTCGAATAATCAACCTAGATAAACTTTAACATGGAGAATGAGTCTAATCCCAAGTGAAATCAATATTTAAGAGCATAACGAGAAAATAGGAAACCGCAACTTCATTTCAAGCTAAGGCATCCACATTTTATGGTTTTAAAAATAAAAATGAGTTTTGATACGGATCGCTTCACGGTGACAACTCATTTTAGGCAACAAGAGAACCAAGATTAGGTAAAACCTAGGTGAAATATTAATAACTCATCGCATGTTCATAACAAATTACAATTAACGTACGAATCAAGATTGCAATACGAAATTCTAAACATAGTCATTTTTTGCCCTAACAAAACATGTAGCAAAGCAGAAACATTATATTATCAAGAAAATTAGCAAAGGAACACAAACATACTTAAAAATGACATGAGAAAAACAGATCGCATCCATCTTTATAAAAAAAAAAAATGTTTGAAGATCCCACACCATTTTCTCATAATCAGGAAGGAGGCTAGTGAAAGATTTGAAGTACACAAAATTCAAAGAGAGAAACTTACCGACGTCCCGAGATTTCACGCAATGCTTCACCTTGAACGAGAAGTAGAATCAAGACTTACAAACAGATTTGGAGTAAAAGAAAACGTTTCGATACTAAGAAGAGTATTCAAGTATCAAAAATAAGGCAATGGAAATGAACCAACAAAGTAAGCATATGTTAGAAGTATTAGCTACAAGTGTAGTTCGCTTCATAACAGATTCCTCACGACCATCAGGCAATGTCCTTGTCAATTGAGGAAAATCCATAAGAAACATAGACATCACATACCTCTGCCATTTCATTTCCTCTTTCTCCACAACCAACATACACCACAAGATGTCGAATTAGAGTCTTTGCATTTACCAAAAAACATTAAGCATAAATATCAAAGTCCAACTACACAACTTAATGTAGTAAGACAATCAAGAGAAGAAGATGAGTAGGAGCCCATAAAAATGGACAGCAGAGTGCTTTTTAGAAACTAGCGACACCATAAAAAAATGAACTGCATTACAACATGAAACAACAGAGTGCTTAGTTCAAATAGAGAGTTCTTTTTCGAACTGATCAAGTTTTCAAACTTAGTTCAACATAAAAATGGACAAAGCAACACTATAAAACACGTTTCTAAGCGATTCAAGTTTTCAAACTTAGGAAAATGAAAATACAATAAAATGAAAAATGTAAGAGAAAGATGTTACAACTAAAAATTTCAAAGGAAAAAAGTATTTGATTCGCTTTGGCACTTAATTCAAATAGAGTGCTTTTTAGAAACTATAGGTGTAAAAAAATGATACTAACGGACTTCGTATTCAAGTGAATTAAAGAAGAAAAACAAAAACAAGACAAATAAACCAAGATTCTATCATAGTTTAGTGAATTTAAAGCCATACACACATGTGGAAGCACTATCAAAGTCCAACTACACAACTCATTAAAAAAATCAAGTGATCACAATAAACAGTTTAACGAGATATTACCCAAGTTTTGCAAAGACAAATAAACCAAGATTCTATCATAGTTTAGTGAATTTAAAGCCATACATGGCCATTAGCAAGTCAATTATTCAACAATACCTTCGAATATACATTTAACAAAACTAAGGAACATGCAATTGAACAAAGATGATAAAGGCAAGGCAAAGAACAAGCAAGGAATGCACCTTAATGACCATTTCGGTTAGAAATGAGAAATAACTACACCATAAAACAAGGCAATCAAGATGGCCATCAAAAGAGATAAATATGCACAAGTGCACATATGAGTTATCAAGGACTTTAATGGACTGATTGAAGTGGAAATCATAAAGAATTAGACTTAAAGTGCCCCTTTTAAATAGAAATCTTTCCTTGGCATGTTCTATTGGGTTTACTCGCAAGGA
Source organism: Stephania yunnanensis (assembly GCA_039657365.1). Lineage (NCBI taxonomy): Eukaryota > Viridiplantae > Streptophyta > Magnoliopsida > Ranunculales > Menispermaceae > Stephania > Stephania yunnanensis. The sequence continues at coordinate 41,147,871 of CM077590.1, read as the reverse complement.
ATATACTATTGATGTAAAATCAAATAGGGAAACTTGCTCTAATTACACATTCCTATAAGATGGAATTAGTTAGAACAATTGCAAGACAAGAAATGGATTTGATTGGTAAACATGAGGAATTAAGGAATATTTTCATATAGTGAAAATGAAACTACTACCATGTTGGAAACTTAAACCAATTAAGTAAGTGCATAAGACATACATACGGTTAATACATTGAATATAAGTTTAAGTAGCGAGTAAGATTTAAAGAATGGAATGCCAGTTCAACTAATTCTTATTTGAATACATCTACCAAAACCCAAAACCAAACACGAAAGATCGAAGCTTTCAAGACCAAACAAAACTCTACCAAAACCCCATTACCGAAAACACAAAAACAAACCGTAGACACCACAAAACCCCAAGAAACTCACATGCAATCTTCGAGAAACCAAACAATAAAAAAAAATCTAAAATCGAAACCCTAGAAACCAAAAACAGAACTCACATCGAGAATCCCCAAAGCAAGTCGTCGACCGAGCCGGGGGTCGCCGATGCGCGTCCGGCTTCGTTGAGCTCGAGCTCCAGTTCTGGTCCGTCATTTCTCCGAATCTCCGAGACCCTTCAAAACCCTATTGATCACGAACTCGATTTTAGACTCCACGCCTCATCAAAAAACCCTAGAACGAACCCTAGAAACCAAGACGGAATCGGAGGGGACTAAATCTAGGGTTTGGTACGCGAAATCGATTCGACGAACAACATGGCTATTGGTGAGAGTGAGAGTAGAGAGGTGCGAGAGAGAGAGAGAGAGAGCGCGAGAGAGAGAGTGCGGTGACGGTGAGAAAGAGAGCGAGAGAGCGGCGACGGTGAGAGAGAGAGAGAGAGAGCGGTGACGGTGAGAGAGAGCGGTGAGAGCGGTGAGGAGAGAGAGGTTTGTTGAGAGAGAGAGCGGTGAGGAGAGGTTTGTTGAGACAGAGGTTTTGAGAGGTTTTGAGCGACGAGAGAGACAGAGAGAGGTTTTGAGAGACAGAGAGAGGTTTTGAGAGACGAGACAGAGAGAGAGGTTTTGAGAGAGAGAGTTTTGAGAGACGAGACAGAGAGTGGTTTTGAGAGAGAGAGGTTTTGAGAGACGAGACAGAGAGAGAGGTCCGAGACGAGACAGAGAGAGGTTTTGAGAGACAGAGAGATTTGAGAGACAGAGAGAGAGCTGAGTGATTTTAGGGAGAGACGGAGGTGTGTAGATCAAACATGCACGAATCTCGAGACATAATGAACGGTTGAAAAAAAAGAAAGTTTTGGTGGGAATGTTGGCGCAATTTTTTAGAGACGGAATTTAATTCCGTCTCTAATTCCGTCTCTAATTCCGTCTCTGATCCGTCTCAAATCCGTCTCTGAATATTTCCGTCTCAATTCCGTCGCTAACTTTTTAATTTAGAAACGGAAATTATTCCGTTTCTAATTCCGTTTCTGATTTAGAAACGGAACTTATTTCCGTTTCTAATTCCGTTTCTGATTTGCTGTTTTTTTGTAGTGAATTTTCATTTAAATAAAACTACCATATTAAGGTGAGATTAGCTTAAAAATTAAAACTATCATTGTTTCAAAAAAAAAGTAAGACTATCATTTAAGAAAAAATATCATGAAAATAACACATTTTCTTGATCAAGAAATAACTATAATAAAAAAATTTAGGGATTGGAGATTGGAAAGTTAGTTCTCAAAAAAATATTCGATTTTATAGGATATGACACAAATTATTTGGGATATGTCAATGAATCTATATATATAAAAGTTGGAGGGGAGAGAAAGTTCACAAGTATCCTCTTTTCTGCAATTTAATTTCCTAATTTTTTTATTTTTATTTTTATTTTAAGGTATTCATTTATTTGTGTTATTGGTTGTTTCAAGGAATATATTCATTCCCCATTTATTGGATTTAATTATAGTTTGGATTTGACCGTAGTAACAATTAAGTGCATTTAAATTCTTTTTTGTTAATGAAGGGTTATTTCAATGCATTAAGTATCCGTTTCGAATCGTATACATCCCTTTGGTTACCACAACATGATCTATACTACTTAGAGCACCAAAATCATAATTAAGTGTATTTGAATTCTTTTTTTTGGTTAATAAATGGTTGTTTCAATTCATTTAATCTCTATTTCAAATCTTACACCACTCCTTTGGATATTGCAATATCATTTATACAGATCATTAATCTTTTCTTTATATATAGATCATAAGTTCACAATTACTGAAGGTCTAGCAACATCCAAGTATCTCTCTCAAGTTTTCGCACACGAATGCAGTGTTATGGCGATTGTTGAGTTGTATGACACTCTAAAATGCAACATAAATCTTGCGGTGCGATCACAACTACCCATCTCTATGTTCGTTTTTGTGAGGATTGTTCAGGATGTTTGCTATGTGCGTGATTTATAACTAAATATTTTTTGCCTTCTATTGTATATTTCTTTTTCTAAGAAATATGGGTTTATTATTGTGAAAGGTAATTTTGATTGTAAAAAATATTACAGTATATTCATATAAATTAATTTATTAACTTTCTTTTAAAGTTTTACGCAGAGTGCAAGAAATCGACTAGTTTGAGAGATAATTGGAGTGATATCATGTAACGACCCATTTTAGTAATTGTTATTAAATTTATAGACGCGGACGCCAGCTCGGACCCACGTGAACGCCGCGGTAGGCTTGTACACACGAAACTTAGGTATAGATGTTTATGGTGTGTTAGTTGCTTATTTGTGGTGTAATTTATTTAAATATTGAAAAATATTACGTGCAAGAGGGTGTGAACGGTATTCGCCTCGATATGCGTGTCGACGTGGGTGTCAGGTAGTTGACGGGACCAAATATTAGGATGAGGAAACTAACACACAACGAGATTGTGTGAACCGTAGTCGCTCGATATACGTGTCAACACATGTTTTGGATAGTCGACGGGACCGACTATTGGGTCGGAAAAACGAAAACACACAAATTAAAAACAATTTTTTCATGTTACGAATATGAAATATATATTGGGTTACGAATGACGCGGCGGTGTGCGGATATCACATTTTGGACGCGAAACCGAGCGTCGAAACGCAGCGAAACACGAGCGAGTGTCGTAGCGGTGTCACGATTTGTGTCACACTCATATAACCCTAAGCAACATCTGTCACACACTCCTGCCACTTGTCCACCACCCACCTACCTACATATACCACACCACACACACTCATGCACACTGTTCACACACACACAGAACCCGGGAGGCTGGGAGTGAGGAAGAAGGAAGAGAAGGAGAGAAGGAGGAGCAGCAGGGACGCGCAATTGAGGTGAGTTTGGGGGGTGGTTGTTGTTGTTTCGGGTGGTTGACGGTAGGGTGGAGAGTGGGGTTCGGTCATGGAGGACGAACCCCATGGCCACGGTGGTGATGGCAGGGGTGCCTCCCCTGCCTTCGGCTCCACCGGGGTTGGGGTGGAGAGCCACCCAAACCCATTACCCGAGAACAGGGGATGAATCACCGGGAAAGAGGAGATGAAAAAAAATGCACCGGGTACTGATTTGAAAATTGCACGCGTTCACCCCCTACTGGACTTGGGCCGGCCCCAGAATGGGCCAAGCTCGGCCCATGGGTCGAGCTTGGACCATTCTAGTCCAGGGCCGGGTCGGGTCCGACCCATTTGGGTCGACCCGACCCAAACCAAACCCAGGCTGGGCCGGGTCGGGTCGAGTCCGACCCATTTAGGTCGACCCGGCCCAAACAGTAAAACTAGAAAAAAAAGAAGAAAAATGGAAGAAAATTTGGAAAAACATTTCAGAAAAATTGGAAAAATTTTGAAAAATATATATTTCGATCAAATAAGTAGAAAATGATAAAATTCTATGAAAAGAAAAGACGTGGGAATGTCGGACTGGGTTTTGCCTCGAAAAACATGAAAATGGCTATTTGGCCTAAAATTTTTAGAAAATTATGGTAAATTAGCATGCTAACCTAAATCATTAATAAATGGACATAGGTTGACACGGTGATCAATCGGCGACCAAGGACTCAGTAGACTTGGACCCGAGGATTGATTACGGGGTAGTGGAGCGCGTTGTGAGGTTTGTAAAACTCAAAGGGAAAACTCTCGAGTATTTATTTTGTTTCGTCTTTCCATTCATTTCCGGTATTCTTCGTGCTTTTACTTACATTCTTATCTTGTCATCTTTTGGACGGTTGGTTAAGTCACTCCCACGGATGTTCTGTTGTGTGTCTATGCATTCTAGACCATAGCATGTGTATCAGGAGTTCTCGGTAGATAACGACCCGAGCTATGGAACTGATACATGTGTCGATGCGTCGTAGGTCTACGCCGGCCACCGAGAGGGATTAGGTTATAGCTAGTTGGGTGCGCCCACTAGTGGATCCTGGAAGGAAATCCGAAGTATGATTTAATCTGACTGGAACATATACACATATTTGAGCTTTATTGTTATTTATGCGTGCGATGCCTTACTTACAGTTGTCTGTTTACATTCCACATGTTTATTTAACAGTATTTATTGACTTCCACTTGTTTATATGAATGCTCGGAGGAGTTCATTGGGACTGGACTCGTCATCCATTTTCTTCTGTGATGATTGAGTGCAGATCCGAGTACAAGTAAAGGCAAGACTTTAGGCGACTACCTCTCATTGCCTACCCTTGAGGAGTACTTGTACGTGTGATTATTTTGATATTTTGATTCTTTTGGGAACTTGGGAGTGATATGACCATGTACATGCTTAGTTATATATGGTACAACTGTTTACTTCGAAATTTACAGGGTATTTTCCACATTAGGTTTTGTTTAATTATTTCATGAAAATTTTTGCATTTAAAATACGACTTCCGCTGAATATCTTAACCTACACAAGTAGATATGAAATTCGAGACAGAGTAGGACGGGTAGGTGTCGTACACGTGTAGTTGGGCCAGCTGGCGAGGAGTACACGGAGACACGTCACCCCAGGGCGGCGAGGACCGCCACAGTTGGTATCGGAGCCCAGGTTGGCTTTGGAGATTGTGATACCAACACTACAGTTGGTATCAGATACCAGGTTGACTTAAGATATTGTGACACCAACGCCACAAGTTGGTGTCAAAATCAGGTTAGCTTAAGATATTGTGACACCAACGCCACAGTTAGTATTAGAGTAAAGACAAAGTCCTAAGACAATAAAACTTAATCAACAAACTTAGATGTGGAAAAACTTGAAGTTAGTGCCTTAGAACTTTAGTTGGGAAGTGATGTAGGCGGGTAGAGTAAGAACTTATATTTGTGTTATATTTTCATGTTACTATATGATATACGTATATACCTCGAGACTGATCCGGGCACGTTCTCGATGCAGATTATGGACGGAAAGTCTAGTGCGCCGTTTGAGACTGTATAGACTAGCGATGCGACTAGGATGTTTCGATTAGGCGAGTGTGGAGGATAGACTCTCGACTCATGAGACATAGATGGCTGAGGTATTATGGCTATTACGCGAGCAGACCGCGGTACTAGCGACACTCACTTCAGTTAGAGAGCCTATACCTATGACTGTACTGGCGGAGATAGCTGATGTTCAAGGGATACCATAGATACCAGTTCAGGGGGTAGCGGCAGAGGCACCCACAGATATAACTACCGCATTTATTCCTTTGGAGACGTTGACTCTTGCACCTCCACACACGACGACGGGCCAGGTTACTGCCACCCTCGCTGCTAATATTCCTTCGACATCAGCATTCGTTCCGGCGCTAGAGGCGAAGTTATTGAGAGAGTTTCTAAAGTTTCAGCTTGGATTCTTTTACGTCAGCGGTGATCCCGAGGCTGCAGGGAGATGGATAGTGTCCCATTAGCATTTCCATAAGCTGATGAAGAACGATGAGGCGATCGGTGCGACTTTCGAGAGCCCGTTTGAGAGGGAATGCGACAGTCTGGTGGACGATATACACAGATATTCATCCAGAATCGACGACATGGGCTGAGTTTAGGGAGCTATTATATGATTAGTATACACCGATGGAGGTTAGGCTGAGATGGAGGAAAAGTTCTTGGCCCTGCGACAGGGGAATCAGACTTTGATGCGTATTTGGAGAGGTTCCAACATTTCTTTCGTAGTTCTTTCTAGATATTGCTTAACAAAATGCTTGCAGATTTATTATTTCACCGGAGGGGTTGATGACAGGATTTCGTCAGCCGTTGTCTCGACCGGAGCCACGACACTGTAGGAGATCTTTAACAGGGCATTGGCTCATAAAACGTATATACTGTAGAGGGTGGCAGACGTTTAACTGCCAGGGAGGTACAGTCAGGGCAGGGTTCTGGGTCAACTCAGAGGCAAGAGAGATCGATGAAGCATTCGAATAGAGGCCGGAGACATGATAGATGGGAGAGGGGTCGCCAGGATGATTTTCAGGGCAGTCAATTTTGCTATGAAGAGTCGCGGTCGGTTCATGCCATCACCTCAACATCAGTGGATCGGCAGAGGTCACAGCCATAGAGTGCCATCAAGATCGAGATCATAGGGGACATGATAGGGGTCAGGTAGACCAGGTCAGGGTTCGAGATCTGGAGAGGGACAGACGGGTAGATTGGAGAGTCGCATATGTCATCGATGTGGTCAGATGGGACACTCGAGGGCTGACTGTCGTCGACACCACCATCGTCACGGCGAGCGTCAGACCAGGCCAAAGATAAAGTGCATGCGGTAGCACAGTCAAATAGTGGGGCGACTAGGCAACTCGTTAAAGGTACATTACTTATATTTGGTCGCCACATGCATGCTATGTTTGATTCTGGTAGTATTTTATTATTTTTTGCTGGGCGTGTTGTTGGATTGTTAGGGTTAGTTACACAAATACTATAGCCACATCTTGTCTCAGTACGGCTGCTAGGGATAAGATATACCATAACCGAATATGTCGAGACGTGATGATAGAGGTAGATGGATATCAGCTACCAGCAGAGATCTTCGAGTATTAGAGTACTTAGAGTTTGACACACTGCTCGGGATGGATATGTTAGCATCCTATCATGCACGGATAGATTGTTATGGCAAAATGATAGAGTTTCATATTCATAGAATACCGAGTTCGTATTAATTGGATCGACAACTAACTTACCCATCACGAGAGGTCCACTAGCTACAGCGCAGGAGATGGAGGCGTTTACGGTGATAGTTGAGCCGGAGGTTCGAACGGGGGTACGAATTTTGGATGTTCCGATGGTTAGGGATTTTGTTGATGTATTCCTAGATGATTTACTCAATTGCCACCACCACGAGCCGTTGTGTTCATGATCGAGCTGATACTATAGGGACGTAATCGATTGCCAGTCGACCTTATCGGATGGCACCAGCGAGAGCAAGAGGAGGAGGTGAGACGACAATTGGATGACCGTTGGAGAAGGGTTTCATTCACCCTAGTATGTCACCTTGGGGAGCTCCAGTACTGTTTGTGAAGAAGAAACATGGTACGATGAGGATGTGCATCGACTAGGATTGATGATTTGTTTGATCGGGTTACTATGAGGAACCGTTACCTACTTCCTATGATTGATGATTTGTTTGATCAGCTGACGGGTGCTAGATTCTTCTCGAAGGTTGACCTACGCTTAGGTTATCACCATTGAGGATTCGAGAAGAGAATATTCCGAAAACCGCTTTCAGCACAAGATACGATTATTTGAGTTCACCGTTATGCCGTTTGGATTGACGAACTCTCCAGCGGTTTTCATAGACTTGATGCACCGGGTTATGAGGCCATATTTGGACATATTGGTCATCGTATTTATCGGCGATATTTTGATCTATAGCGGACTCGTGAGGATCATGAGGGACATCTCAGGGCCGTTTTGATGACACTAAAGGAGCACCGACTGTATGCCAATTTTAGCAAATGTGACTTTTGGCTAAGCGATGATATTCTTAGGCCATGTCATCAGTGAGCAGGGTATCTCGGTGGATTGAGAAAAGATTAGGGCGACCATTGATTGGAAGACGCCTGAGTCTGATGGCTGATATACAGAGTTTCCTTGGATTGGCCGGATACTACCGACGATTTGTGCAGGATTTTCCTCGATTGTAGCACCGATTACGAAACTGACTAAGAAAACGTCAGATTTGACTGGTCAGAGGAGTGTGAGCATGTTTTTGCGAATTGAAACGGAGGTTGACATCTGCACCAGTATTGACATTACAGGAGCCGGGCAAGACCTTGACAGTATATACAAATGCATCGAGCATTGGTCTTGGATGTGTGTTAATGCAAGATGGTAGACCAGTTGCCTATCTTTCCAGACGATTGAGACCCCAAGAGGAAAATTATCCAGTGCACGACTTGGAGCTTGCAGCGGTCGTCTTTGCACTGAAGGCTTGGAGGCACTATCTCTACGGAGAGCGATTTGTGTTGTATACAGATCACCAGAGTTTACGTTTTTTATCTTCACTCAAAAGATCCGAATATGTGCCAGCGGAGATGGCTGGAGTTGCTGAAGGACTACGACTTCGCTATTGAGTATCACCCTGGCAAAGCGAACGTCGTAGCAAATGCATTGAGCAGGAGTTGACTCGATAGTCAGATTGTTCTGTAGCAGATGACACACGAGCATGGCTTATTACATGCAACATTAGTTATGTGCATGTCCGAGTTGATGACTACGGAGGAACGACACATTTGTTGTCAATTGGGGATACCGACCATATCGATTGAACGGGTTGCCGAGTGTCAGAGGGCTGATAGGCTCTATGAGCGGGTCAGTGGTCTGTCACGGAATCCAGAATGCGCTGATTGGGCAGAAACTACAGATCGATGTTCGAGATACCGATGGAGATTATGGATACATGCGGACCAAGAGATACGAAACGGGATTCTAGAGGAGGCACACCGGTCTCGTTACATGGTTCATCCTAGTCGGACCAAGATGTACCATGATTTGAAGCGATTATTCTGGTGTCCAGGGATGAAGGCTGATGTAGGTGCGTACGTTAGGAGTTGTCACATTTGTCAGCAGGTGAAGGTTGAGCACAAATGACCCGGTGGATTATTACAGCCATTGCCCATTCCACATTGAAATGGGAACATGTCACTATGAATTTCATTAGTGGGCTATCGCAGACATCGAGGCGTTACGATGTAGTTTGGGTAGTGATTGATAGACTGACGAAGTCACCTCACTTCATTCCAATCTCGATGAAATGCACGTTTCCCCAGCTGAGCATATTGTTTGAGCGGGAGATTATTAGACTTCATTGGGTGCTAGTTTCCATCGTGTCAGACAGAGATCCCAAATTGACCTCGAAACTATGGGAGGCAATGCATGAAAATTTGGCACCAGGTTGCCGTTTAGTACAGCTTATCATCCTCGGACGGATGGACAGTCAGAACGACTAATTCAGATTTTGGAGGATATGCTCAGGGCATGCATATTACAGTTTGGGGGTTCGTGGGAAGATTATCTGCCTCTGTATGAGTTTGCATACAATAACAGCTATCAGGCGAGTATTTGTATGCCACCATTTGAGGCACTGTATGGGAGACCCTGTAGAGCACTGCTTGTTGGGCAGAGCCGGAAGATACAGTGACGGTAGGGCCTGAGATAGTTGTTGATCACACAGAGAAAATTCGACAAATTTGTCAGAAACTGCGAGCCGCACATGATAGATAAAAGAAATACGCGGATAGGTATCGCGATGGTCTGAGCTATGACGAGGGCGATATGGTGTATTTGAAGGTTTCTCCTTAGAAAGGTCAACAGAGATTTGGCATTAAAGGGAAACTAGCGCCAAAATACATTGGGTCGTACCGATTTCTCAGAGAATAGGCCCCGTTGCATATCGATTAGAGTTACCTACCGAGTTAGCTGGAGTTCATCCGATCTTTCACATTTCTATGTTGAGACTTGCTAGGTCGGGGACGAGACTGATGATTGAGTTGGGACAGGTGGAGATACAGCCTGACGTGACTTATGAGGAGAGAAACCGATAGAGATTGTTGACCGTCGAGTACAGATTCTCCGAAACATGGAACTTGCAAAGGTTCTAGTTTGTTGGCGGCATCATAAGATAAAGGGACTTACCTAGGAGCTCGAGTCGACGATGAGGATGCGATACCCTTAACTATTCTCTGGTATGGACTTTAGTTACAGTTAAATTTCATTAATTAGTTGGGAAGAATTGTAATGGCCCATTTTAGTAATTGTTATCAAATTTACAGACGTGGACGCTAGCTCGGACCCACGTAGACGCCCAGGTAGGCTTGGAGACATGGAACTTAGGTATTGATATTTATGGTGTGTTAGTTGCTTATTTTGGTGTAATTTATTTAAATACATCGCATGCGTGTATGTTGAAAAATATTACGTGTGAAGGTGTGAACGATATTTGTCTCGATATGCGTGTCGATGCGGGTGTCGGGTAGTTGACGGGACCAAATATTAGGACGAGAAACTAACACACAACGAGATTGCGTGAACTATAGTCGCCTCGATATACGTTTCGACACAGGTTTCGGATAGTCGACGGGACCGACTATTAGGTCGGGAAAACGAAACACACAAATTAAATAAAAATTTTGTCACGTAACGAATATGGAATATATATTGGGTTACGAATGACGCGGCGGTGTGCGGATATCACGTTTCGGACGCGAAATCAGGCATCGAAATGCTCGAAAACACGATCGAGTGTCGTAGCGGTGTCACGATTTGGTGTCACACTCATACAACCCCAAGCAACATTTGTCACACACTCCTGCCACTTGTCGACCACCCACCTACCTACATATACCACACCACACACACTCATGCACACTATTCACACACACAAAGAACCGGGAGGCTGGGAGTGAGGAAGAAGGAAGAGAAGAGGAGGAGGAGGACAGCAGGGACGCGCGATTGAGGTGAGTTTGGGGGGAGGTTGTTGTTGTTTTGGGTGGTTGACGGTGGGGTGGAGAGTGGGGTTCGGCCATGGAGTCTGAACCCCATGGCTACGGTGGTGATGGCAGGGGTGCTACCCTGCCATCGGCTCTACCGAGGTTGGGGTGGAGAACCACCCCAACCCATCACCGGAGAAGAGGAAATGAATCACCGGAGAAGAGGAGATGGAAAAAAAATGCACTGGGAACTTGTTCGAAAACCAGTTGGAGGCCCCTACTGGACTTAGGCCGGGCCTAAATGGGTCAGGCTCGGCCCATGGATCGAGCTAGGACCATTCTGGTCCAGGGCCGGGTCCGGTCCGACCCGTTTGGGTCGACCCGACCCAAACCAAACCAAGTCTGGGCAAGGCCGGTCGAGTCCGACCCATTTAGGTCGACCCAGCCCAAACAATAAAACTAGAAAAAAGAGAAGAAAAAAGGAAGAAAATTTGAAAAGACATTTCAGAAAAATTGGAATATTCCGAAAAATATATATTTGATCAAATAAATAGAAAATGATAAAATCCTATGAAAAGAAAAGACGTGGGAATGTTGGACACGATTTTTTGCGGGGGTTTGCCTCGAAAAACGTGAAAAGGGCTATTTGGCCTAAATTTTTTAGAAAATTATGGTAAATTAGCATGCTAACCTAAATTATTAATAAATGGACATAGGTTGACGCGGTGATCAATTGGCGACCAAGGACTCAGTAGACTTGGACCAGGGGATTGATTACGGGGTAGTGGAGCGCGTTGTGAGGTTTGCAAAACCCAAAGGAAAACTCTCGAGTATTTATTTTGTTTCGTCTTTCCATTCATTTCCATTATTTTTCGTGCTTTTACTTACATTCTTATCTTGTCATCTTTTGGACGGTTGGTTGAGTCACTCCCATCGGATGTTCTGTTGTGTGTCTATGCATTCTAGACCATAGCATGTGTATCAGGAGTTCTCGGTGGATAACGACCCGAGCTATGGAACTGATACATGTGTCGGTGCGTCGTAGGTCTACGCCGGCCACCGAGAGGGATTAGGTTATAGCTAGTTGGGTGCGCCCATTAGTGGGATCCTGGAATGAAATCCCGAAGTATGGTTTAGTCTAACTGGAACAGGCACACAAATTTGAGCTTTATTGTTATTTATGCATGCGATGCCCTACTTACGGTTGCCTATTTACATTCCGCATGTTTATTTAATAGTATTTATTGACTTCCACTTGTTTATATGAATGCTCGGAGGAGTTCCTTGGGGTTTTACTGACTGGACTCGTCATCAATTTTCTTCTGTGATGATTGAGTAGCGATCCGAGTACAAGTAAAGGCAAGACTTTAGGCGACTACCTCTCATTGCCTACCCTTGAGGAGTACTTGTACGTGTGATTATTTTGATATTTTGATTCTTTTGGGAACTTGGGAGTGATATGACCATGTACATGCTTAGTTATATATGGTACAACTGTTTACTTTGAAATTTACAGGGTTTTTCCACATTAGGTTTTGTTTAATTATTTCATGAAAATTTTTGCATTTAAAATACGACTTTCACTGAATATCTTAATCTACACAAGTAGATATGAAATTCGAGACAGAGTAGGACGGGTCGTGTCGTACACGTGTAGTTGGGCCAGCTGGCGAGGAGTACACGGAGACACGTCACCCCGGCGCGGCGAGGGCCGCCACATATCACATTCAATTCTATTGATGTTTTGACATAATTGAAGTCACGCAACCTATTGAAAATCCTTGCGATATATTTCGAGATGGGTTTGCACGCAAATGAAGTATCACATTGTTATCAAGCACTAGGTAGTGTCATCATGTGGTTTGAAGTTAACATTTAGCACTTTTAATTAAAATGTCGTCGTGTTTTCTCACTGGACTTGAGGTTAATTTTCTTTTTGTGCTGGGCTAAGTCAGATTTCCGGCCAATTTACAACTAAAAAGATTATTTTTCAAGGCTTACCTTGGGCTACAAAAATATTTTCTATTTTTTAATATATCATTATAATTAACTTTTTTTTTTTCGAATCCTAGCCTTATAATTAAATTGTAAGCAATTGTATTTAAAAAAATCAAAATAGATTTGTTCCCTTTTTGTTTTTATAAATATCATAGCCCAACTTATATATATATATATATCACAAGGAAATCGATATAAACACAGTATGATCAACAGATTCAGCACATATGTTGGTTCAGGACTAATATCCCAAGAACTATATATGTTAAAAAAAAAAAAAAAAAAAAAAAAACTGATTAACGTACCAATGTATGTATCAAAAAGCGATTCATATATTTTTTCATATAATGGATTTATTTGTATATAAGAGCATCTTCAATTCACTACAAGAAAAATAATTTATAACTATAGGAATTCCGATCGTTAAAGGTTGTTTTCCTATGATCATTAAATAGTTCTAATGATAGGTGTTTCCTCTTGTTATACTACAACGATTTCGTGTGTTTGAAATTAATAGTGACAAAAAACAATCCTGTCATGAAAAGCATATTTATATTTACAGGTGCTCTTGTCATTTTATCTATTTTCCTGTCACTGATCAAATATCATTTCAAAGACCCAAACTTCATATCGTTAAATTAGCCATTGTTCCTGTGGTTAATAAATATTTTTTTTTTCTATTGTTAAAGGCTCTAAGTTTTTATAAATGCAGTCACAAATAAAGAACTATCTGTGACACAAAACTTATGCTTTTCTACAATATCGTGATGAATTTGTAATGTGTTGGCCATGCATGGTGATGTGGCGTAAAAATAAATAGACATTGTCTACTTAGAGTTCCATATTTTTAATTAGAGGGTGGAATTAAGAACCAATTCAAGACTCAGATGAGGTATACTGAGGTATACTGGAACTCCGCTACAGCGGGGCGGTGCAATTGGCCATGGATCAATTAGAAGAATATGATAATGATCAGATTACGTAATTAGTTAATTTCTTTTATCCGGATAACTGCCTTTTTTAGGCCAATAAGGGCCTTTTTAATGTGGAGACGAATTAGCAAATTGCTGGTGAATTGCTCGCTACACCAAAAAATCAATTTTTTTTCCAATTCTTTTTACAGTGTTACTCCAAACGCAAAAGTACAATGAAATACAAAACGCAAGAGAATTATCGATCTCTTAAAAATTTAGATTTTATTAATCAACGACCAACCTCAAATATACAAGAAATCAAGTCTTTAAGGCTATGTTTAGCAACACTAGCTGATAGCGGATAATCTAGCTGAAAGCTGATAGTCTAGCTGATAGCTAAAATGCTAGTAAATGATAGCTGATAGCTGATAATCTAGCTGATCAATTAAAATTATTTGAAAGAAATAGCTGATCAAGTAGTTGATAAATGCAAAATGACATAAAAGGACTTTCGTTTTAGTTATTAAAAAATACATATTTATATAAACTGTTATTACATTACATATACAAATAAATTTATTATTATTTATGTACACTAATGTAATATTAATGTTTTTAGATAGTAATCATAACATGTCATGTCTAGGGATGCAAATGAGGAGGGTAGGGGATGAGAACCCCATCTCCATCCCCATCCCCGCTTAAGAATTCATCCCCCCATCTCCATACTCATCCCCACGTCGGGATGAACTTTCATCCTCATCCACATCCCCGTCTAATCCTCGCGGGGATGAGGAATCTCTATGGGAAAAAAAAATCTTTCCCCATTTCATTCCCCATTGAAGATTCCCACGGGGAATTTGCAAAAAATCACCGCGAGGAAATATTTTTTTTCACTTAATTTTTTTAAAACTTTATAAAAAGTATGGTACACATACATAAGATCACGATTGTTGAAAATTCTAACCAAATAAAGTATAACATATAAATATAGTTGCAAAAAATTCAAAACAAAACATATAATTAACCAAACAAGTTAAAATTATAAATCATATTAGAGTTTGTTTATCACTAGTGCTTTGGGTGAAAGCCTGTAATTAATATTATATATAATTGATATATACAGTGTATATAGATGTATTTGATATATATGAGGATCTCCACGGGTATCCTCATGGGTAATCCCCACGAGGATCCCCAATTAGAATACCCACGGGGATCCCGACGGATATTACCAATAAAGATTCCCCGCGGGGATCCCCGTGAATATATATTTTTTCCTATCCCCGTATCCATACCCGCGTGGGTATAAGATTTTATCCCATCCCCTCCTCCATCCCCATTTAAATTCCCCATCCCCATCCTCGTTGCGGAAATCCCCATCCTCCGTATGGATTCTCCACCCCACTTGCATCCCTAGTCATGTCCCATATGTTTACATTAAACATGTTTTTTTTTTTAATAATAATGTCTCAAATTTCATATGTAATAAATTAGAAATATTAAGTGATGTTACTTGAATAAGTACCTATATATTATTTTGGTCAATAAAATGTCTATTACTAATAATATTGTAAATCATAACACTGTTAAGTGATATTAATTATGTAAATGTATTTATTATGTTACGTTGCACATAGGGTAATGCCACTATTGCGTTATCATTGTTGCACCGTCGCATTTGCGCATAATACGAGTATTTTTTTATTATATAGATTCTCTATTTTGTTTGCAAAAAAATAAATGAACATTCATTATTTTTTAGTCAAGAATCGGCTATCTATATGGGCAAAAAGAAAAAAAAAATCGGCAAAACTGAAATGCAAAACTAAAATGACGTCTTAAAAATGAAATGCTTGTGGGGATAGTGTTTATGATTGTAGCTGATCATCTAGCTTTTCTCAAAATAAGCTGTTAACCAAATACAACTTATTTATCTAAGTAGATTATAAGCTAATTAATAAGCTAACTTATAAGCTACTATGCATGCCAAACCTAAATAAATTTTTAATAAACCTAATTTAAATCTAAATAAATCTAATTTAAATCTAAGTAAAAGTACTAGCATATTATAGAACCGAAGTACCGAACAACTATACTAGCTACTAGTAGTTTTTTTTTTTTGTTAGCTATACTATTTGTAATTTGACTCCCATGCAACTTGCAGGTAGTTTAATTTCTTTTAGGGAATGAGCAATATTTGAATACTGTTGTAAAATAAATTGAAACTTGCTAAGAACTAGAGAAGGAAATTAGAAGGCTAAGAACTTCTAATACTACAAAGAAGAAGAGAAGAAATAAGATAGTTGGAATGAGAAGTTTTCATTCAACTTGGTGTGCTCTTACAATGAAGTTAGTATCCTTTATATAGGCCATTTGGTTTGACAACAAATGTGCCTTAGCAATGTGGGACTAAAACATACACCCCATGTACATTGAAATGGTTACAAAGAACATGATAATACATAGACTATGAGATACATAACTACACAATATGTTGGTGTACATGCATGGTCATCCACACTTCACAACACTCCCCCTTGGATGACGCTTGCTTAGAGATTGTGCCTCGTTAAAACTTTTACTAAGAAAAACCCTGTGGAAAAAAATATAGTAAAAGAAAAAGAGTACACTATTCTCATAAATATTAAGACGGGTATAATATTGTTAAGATTGCCTCATTAAAAACCTTGCATGGAAAACCCAATGGGATAAAACCATAGCTAAGGGAAAAAGAGTGCAATACATTAATCAATAACTCCCCTCATGTGAACATGGGTGAAACTTGTTCAATTTCTTTACTTGCAATGTCTTTAAGTTTACGCAAGCCAATACCATATGTAAGCCTTTTAAATGTCGTAGTTGGTAAGGCTTTTGTGAATAGATCAGCAAGATTATCACTCGATCGGATTTGCTTGACATCAATTTCACCATTCTTCTGAAGCTCATGCGCATAAAAGAATTTTGGTGAAATATGTTTTGTTCTGTCACCTTTTATGAATCCTTCACTTAATTGTGCAATGCACGCTGCATTATCTTCATATAATATGGTTGGAGAATCTTTTATTGAAGGCAATCCACATGATTCTTGAATATGTTCAATCATATTTCTCAACCATACACATTCACGACTTGCTTCATGAATTGCAAGTACTTCAGAATGATTGGAAGAAGTAGCAACCATAGTTTGCTTTACTGATTTCCATGATACAGCAGTATTGCCGCATGTGAATACATATCCCGTTTGAGAACGGGCCTTGTGAGGATCAGATAAAAATCCAGCATCAGCATAACCTTGGAGATTCAATTTTACCCTCTCGAGTAGAATAAACCCATGTCACTTGTTCCTCGAAGATATCGAAAAACATGTTTAATCCCATTCCAATGTCTTCGAGTTGGTGAAGAGCTATATCTTGCTAGTAGGTTGACAAAAAAAAGCAATGTCGAGTCTTGTACGGTTTGCAAGATACATAAGTGCACCAATTGCACTTAAATATGGTACCTCCGGACCAAGTAGCTCTTCATCACTTTCATGAGGTCGAAATGGGTCCTTATCCACTTCAAGTGATCGACAACCATTGGAGAGCTCAATGGATGCGCCTTGTCCATATAAAATCTTTTTAATATTTTTTCAATATAATTTGATTGATGGACAAATACTCCACTTGAAAAATGTTCAATTTGCAAACCAAGACAAAGTCTTGTTTTTCCAAGTTCTTTCATCTCGAATTCCTTTTCAAGTATTCGGATGTTCTAACGATGTCGTCGTGGTTTCCCACTATATTTAAATCATCAACATATACGAAGAATAATCACAAATCCCGTTGATGATCTTTTA
The DNA here is from genome assembly GCA_039657365.1 of Stephania yunnanensis. Classification (NCBI taxonomy): domain Eukaryota; kingdom Viridiplantae; phylum Streptophyta; class Magnoliopsida; order Ranunculales; family Menispermaceae; genus Stephania; species Stephania yunnanensis. The sequence goes on along the minus strand of CM077590.1, from coordinate 41,130,245 downwards.
ATAAAGACACATGGGCAAAGCGGATTATTTACATATCCTTCTTTCAGTAAATAATCACTAAGGCGTTTGTACCACATTCGTCCGGATTGTTTCAATCCGTACAAAGACCTTTGTAATTTTATAGAATGCATGTTATGAGGTTTTGATTTTATTTCATCGGATATTACAAATCCATCAGGGATTTTCATATATATCTCACTTTGTCTAGGGATCCGTACTGGATATCTTTATCAACGACATCCATTAAATGCATATCAAGCCCTTCGAGACTAAGGCTTATCAAGAACCGAAATGTGATTGCATCTATAACGGGAGAATATGTTTCCTCATAATCGATGCCGTCTTTGTGAGAAACCTTGAGCTACAAGTCTTGCTTTGTACCTTGTAACTTCATTTTTTTCGTTTCTCTTTCGTACAAATACCCATTTATATCCAACGGGTTTACGCCATCGGCGTTTGGACAATTGGTCCAAAAACCTCTCGTTTCTTTAACGAGTTTAGCTCTGCTTGGATAGCCTCTTGCCATTTTTGCCAATCACGTCTTTTTCGACATTCGTCCACTGATCGTGGTTCTGGATCATCATCATTTTCACATATTTCAAAGGACACATTGAAAGCAAATATATCATCGGGAACAATTCGTTTCGATCCCAAATCTTACCGAGTTTAAATAATTTATTGAGATCTCATTATTTTCATCTTTTTCCTCTTTTTCTAGAGGAAGTTGTTCCTCATCAGAATCAACTTGTTCTGACAAACCCTTATCAAAGGATTCTTGTGCTTTCTCAGGAGTATTTTGCTTTGCATTTATTTTTACTCCCGTTTTCCTCTTTCGAGGAATTGTATCCTTTGAACCAAGCGGTCTTCCACGTTTTAAGCGTTTCGTTGGTTCTTGTGCATTTTGTTGCACGAGACATCAACTCTTGCGGAGCATTTACAAATGGTATATGTGATTTTGTCACTTGTTTTACATCGAAAATGCATCGGGTAATTGATTTGCGATTTGTTGCAAATGAATGATCCGTTGAACTTCAAGTTCACACTTGATTTGTGCGTGGATCATAATGTGATAAAGTTGATGCATTCCAAGCAATTTCACGCCATTCCTTTTGAATTGGCTTCTTATCTCCCCCTAATGGTGGGAAAATTGCTTCATCAAAGTGACAATCAAGCAAAACGTGCAAAATAAATCCTGTTAAGGGCTCAAGGTATCTTATAATAGACGATGAGTTAAATCCAACATAAATCCCAAGTTTTCGTTGTGGACCCATCTTAGTTCTATTGGGAGGTGGTATAGGAACATACACTGCACAACCAAAAATTCTCAAGTGTGAAATATTTGGTTGTTGACCTAAAATAAGTTGCATGGGGGAATGTTCATGGTATGCGATGAGGCCTATAACGAATGATAGATGCTTGCATGAAGGATTTGCATGTCCCCAAACTGAAGTTAATAACTTAGTTCTCATGATTAAAGGTCTGGCAATTAATTGAATGCGTTTGATCAGAGATTCTGCCAAGCCATTCTGGGTATGCACGTGTGGAACAGAATGTTCAACGGAAATTCCTATAGACATGCAATAATTTTGAAATGCGTGAGATTGAAATTCCCCGGCATTATCAAGACGTATGGTCTTGATTGGGTTGTCAGGGAATTGTGCTCTTAACTTAATGATTTGTGCTAAAAGTCTAGCAAATGCAACATTGCGGGTTGAAAGCAAACAAACATGTGACCACCTAGTTGATGCATCTATCAAAACCATGAAATATCCGAATGGTCCACAAGTGAGGATGAATAGGTCCACATATGTCTCCCGAATGCGTTCTAAGAAAACTGGGATTCCACAACAATTTTACTTGGGGATGGTTTAACTATCAATTTACCTTGAGAACAACTAGCACAATTATAATCACCAGCTGAAAATATTTTGTGACTCCTTAAAGGATGTCCATGCGAATTATTAATTATTCTTCGCATCATTGATGATCCTGGATGACCAAGCCGGTCATGCCATAAAATGAATGTCGTTGGATCATTAATTTTCTTATTGAAGACGACATTCGTTTCGACATGCCTTATATGAGTAAAATATAATCCAGAGGATAAAGCTGGGAATTTTTCTAACAATTCTTTTTTCCCATTTGAAACCAATGTGACATAGAGAAATTCTCTATTATTTTCGTTCATGGTTTCAATATGATATCCATTTTGTCGAATATCTTTAAAGCTGAGTAAATTTCTTCTGGATTTCTCAGAGTATAAGGCATTATCAACATGAATTGTTGTTCCCCCAGGCAACATAATATTTGCTCTTCCAGAGCCATTAATCAAATTAGAGATGCCAGATATTGTTTGAACAGTAGCCTCAGCTAAGTTCAAATTGGAGAAATATTCTCTGTTTTTAAGGATTGTGTGTGTTGTAGCACAATCAGCAAGACATATATCGCTCTTATTTGATTCATGATTTGAACACATGATTTGTTGATCCATCTTCCTAGCTTTGTCTCCTTAGTGCTAGAGCAAGCTCGTGCTGATAACGTGTTGTAAAATAAATTGAAACTTGCTAAGAACTAGAGAAGGAAATTAGAAGGCTAAGAACTTCTAATACTACAAAGAAGAAGAGAAGAAATAAGATAGTTGGAATGAGAAGTTTTCATTCAACTTGGTGTGCTCTTACAATGAAGTTAGTATCCTTTATATAGGCCATTTGGTTTGACAACAAATGTGCCTTAGCAATGTGGGACTAAAACATACACCCCATGTACATTGAAATGGTTACAAAGAACATGATAATACATAGACTATGAGAAGTACATAACTACACAATATGTTGGTGTACATGCATGGTCATCCACACTTCACAACAAATACTTGTAATAACGATTTGTTTTTTCATTTTTTTTACAAGAAACAATCAAACCACCAACTTGCCCTTTAGCTAGCTAGGTTTTCGAGGTTGGAACATCCAATCATTTGTATACGTGTACCATATCAAATTAGCCAGTGAGCTAGCTACCCCTAGTTAGAACAGAAATGCTAAAGTAACACATATTTTACACCGAATGTGGTCCTTTAGATACACCTCGAACCATGGGCTCGCACATTTCAATGCAAAATCAACAACTTATGTATTTTGGGGTAGACCAAATGTATTTTGGTTTTCACTTTTGTAAATCTCGGCCACATGATCACGGGTTCAATCTAGTTGATTCGGTGAGAATATGATAACATGAGGGAATGAGTTTCATTAATAACTCGCTCTCAAAGCGAGGGAAGTATTAATTCATAGTATTAACAACAGATTTTCTCTTGTTATATTGGTATGGTTTTTTATTTTATTTATGAAAAATATTATTTCTTGCCTAATTTGTAAATACATATACTTATATATTTGGACTATAATAAATAAAAATCTTGTTCCTATAAAAATGCAAAATCAAAGACGAAACAATTAAATGTCCATTATAGGTGTCAAGAGTGGGCCAATTGAAAGTAAAAAAAAATGTCAACTAATTATTTTCCTTATTGGTATAATGATTTTTTTATCGATAATTTTTATTTTTATTTTGGGTAGTGCTAAACGGACTCAAAGAACCACAAAGACTTAAATAACCTTACTACAAATCTATAATCTTCTTCAATCCACTATCCATAACTTACCACTGCCCCGTGACAACCGTTGCCGCCAAAGCCGCTGTGACCACCAGCCACCGATAGTGCTGCCGTCATCATCCACCACTGCTAGCGACCATCCTCCCATCCTTCTCTCCCTTTATTTGACATGGAGGGAAGTGGCTGGCCACCCTCCCTCTCTCTCCTGACCAGATCAAGCCAAAAGAGAGAAGGGGGGAGTAGTGAGAGGATACATCTGCCGTACCACACCTCACACCACAATCCCACCCTGTTTAATCCTAAAAAAAAGAAAACAATAAACAAAATCCATGTCTGCTCATAGTTATCAAGGTGGGGGTGATCATAATCACATGTATAGATGATGTTGGCATGTATGGATAATAAAATCAGATTGAAAGAAGATCATCATCAAAAGTTAACACAATAGCGAGAGATCAAAAGTTAACACAACAGTGAGAAAGAGATGACGGTGGTAGCGATGGCCGGCGGGTGTGGCGGTAAAAGGGAAGGATGGGGTCTCTATACCCGCTGATGGAAGATGATGACGGTGGTTGCGGTGGAGGAGGTGAATGTGCATTGGTAAGGTGAAAGTAATTGTGTCTTTTTATTTAATTGGGCATCATAAATTAGTAATGAAAACCTTTTGAATCTCGACTCAAAGAGTTTCGAATAGATTTTTTATTTTATTTTTTCCTTGCGTTGTGCTAATTAAATCGTTGTGGAAATCGAGAAGTCAATTGGCACAAATGTTGAAGTTATAAGGGTGAACTTACCAACGCATTGCGACTCTCTTCCTTTGACTTTTACCATAAAAGCAAATGACTCCATCAATGAGATTTTTATCTTTTGGTTAATCAAATGGAACTTATTTATTTGAATATACTATTCCCATAAGTCAACTAATCATATAAAACAAAATTTGATTTTTTAGTGCTAATTTGCCTTCAAAGCAAAAATTATCACTTTCTCTTGCCCTTAATTTGATTTCCCCCTTTCAGTCACTATCCTTAATCCAACATTTATTTTGTGACATCCCTTATCTCGAATAGAAAAAATGCCTGACTTGAAACCTATTAATTAAGCCCACTAACCCCGTAGACTTAACTAGAACCAACAACCTCTCCATCTATAATAATAAACTCAACTTGTATATTCATATTGAATTAAAAAACCAAAGTAATACGCAGAAATAAAAATTTATTCAATATAACTGAATATAAGGAAATACGGAGTTTATAAAAACTCCCAAACTATTTATAAAATCACCCCGACCTTTTTATGTACATCAAAATTAGTCAATAGAGTTATATAGATACAAATAGGTCATTACATCGTAGAGAAGACTCGAGACTCCTAAATCTTCTCTTTCCCCTTAGCTGAAGTGTTGGGTTGCACACCTGAAATGTTTAAAAGGAATGAGCACTCCAACGAGCTCAGTAAATACAGATTCATAATATGCATCAATATTCCATATAATATTCAAGGAAAACATGCAATAACAACATGATCCAACAATATCTAACAAGGATATGGAAAACATATAGATTCAACACGTATTTGGATGCAAAACAAATAATCTGATCTGTGATACTGTGATTCCCATTTATTTCATAAAACTAGGGTCGATTACCCATCGACACCATTAATCCAATTGCTAGACTAGTATGTTGGCCTTCATAATCTCTAACCCATCCATTAATGTCGAATGGTTCTATCCCAAACCCTCTAATGTGCAATACAACCTATCAAATTGAGTAGGAGTTATATATAAGCCGAGAAGGGGACCCATCTCCTATAAATCTATTATCAAAACCAGGAGTTATAGTATGGTTACATCACACACCGTTATTCCATTTATCAAAAACCATCACAGTATAACCAATTCCATGTTCCATACCAACAACTAAATGAACTATATATACTAAATAACCATGCAACATTGATAAATAAGTGGATGTGTACTTACCTTGTCTAAGCCCACTCCCAATTTCCTAACTTTTCGGAGTCCTAATTTTCTCCCGGTCAATCCACACCTATCATAAACCAATCATAGTAAATATAGGTCTAATATAGTCTATTATAACTATTAGGAACTCCTAAATCAGTCCATATACCCATCATTCAAGATTCATAAGAAAAACAAAATTGTTGTTGTTCTGGGCATAGATTAGCGCGCCAATAGGTAGCATTAGCGCACTAATCCCTACCTGTTCTGCCTAATCTTCAAGTTCTACACACCTAGCACGCTAACTCTCGATCTAAAATCATGCTAGACCAAACAGCAATGTACTGTTGCAACTCCAATCCCACCAAAACACCTCCAAATCGATATCAACATCCAGATATTCATTCCCAATAGCTTAAAAGTGTCAAATATGAGGTAAGGGACTAAGTTGGATCAACAACAACTCGATGAACAATGATTTCCTACAATCACCTCAATTTCAAACTTTGATAAACACTAAAATGAATTATACCTTTGTGTTCCTCTCGAGCCATTCTATCGTTGCTGATCAGATTCGATTCGATACCTCAGACAACTTGTCGCGATCAGAATCGAAACCCTCGACTTTCGTTTTTGTTTGTTTGATCATTTGTTAAGTTGATATATATCAACTTTGATATATATATATATATATATATAGATTTCTCGAGATATGTGTTGTGTCATCTCAAGACTAATCAAACAATTGATGTGTTAAAGTGACACACACTACCGTGACATTAAGTTTGACACATCTTGACTTACGAGACATTCGAAATGATCAACAACAACAACAACAACAACAACAACAACAACAACAACAACAACAACAACAACAACAACAACAACATAGCCTTAGTCCTAAATTACATGGGGTCGGCTACATAGATCAAACTTTTTCATTATGCTCTATTAAGTGCAATTGATGGTGAGCTCTTCAAACCATCCAAATCCTTCCTAATTAATGCATCCCATGTTAACTTTGGTCTACCCCTACCTCGTCGAATTTCTACAGTTTCTATTGAGTCAAGTTTTCTAGTTGGGGCATTTATAAGCTGTCTTTTAAGGTGACCAAACCACCGCAACCGTTCTTCCCTAATCTTTGTATCAATTGGTGCTACTCCTACTTGTCTTTGAATTTCTATATTTCTTATTCTATCTTTACGAGTCTTACCACACATCCACCAAAACATCTTCATTTTTGCGACGTTCATTTTATGTAATTGTTGTTGCTTTACCGCACAACATTCACTTCCATAGTGCATAGCTGGCCTAATTGTTGTCCTATAAAACTCTCCTTTTAACTTAGTAGAAACATTTCAACCACAAATCACCCCTGTTGCACTCCGCCATTTCTTCCATCCAGCTTGAGTTCTATGTGTGACATCATTCTCAATGTTACGATCATTTTGTATGATTGATCCTAGGTATCTAAAGTGGTTTACCTTATGAACTTATACTTCCCCTAATTTTACCACTCCGTCATCTCGATGTCTAGTGCATGTATTCGATTTTAGTCCTACTCAACTTAAAGCCTTTAGATTCTAATGTATTCCTTCAGAGTTCTAATTTCCTATTCACTCCATCTTTTGTTTCATCCACTAAGACAATATCATCTGCAAATAACATACACCATAGTATATCCTCTTGAATATGTGTAGTTAGTTCATCCATAACTAATGTAAACAGATATGGGCTTAAAGCCGATTCTTGATGTAGTCCTATCATGATAGGAAATTCTTTTGTAGCTCCTTCAAATGTCTTTATACTCGTTACTACTCCATCGTACATATCCTTAATAGTGTCTATGTATCTAGCATGCACTCTTTATCTAGTATATATATATATATATATATATATATTTATACTGGATAAATATCCTTATATATATCCTTATATATAAAATTACGAGTTTCTTAATTTCCAGGATATATTTTTATATATATACATCGTTATATATATTTCGTGTTTATCTTTTCCGATTAAATCGCTAGTCACGTCCACGTATAGCCACGAGTATGCACACACTTGCCACGTCTCCCTCGTCGCTCACAGTTTTCTCATGTGTTTATCCCATATAGGCTTGTATATACTATATAAATATACAAAACCTTTATATATTTTAGTTGTGCAAACCAAACAATAACCATACGCCATACAAACGCGCACACACACTAATTTAGATATGCCAATCTTAACCCTGAGCCTAACTCGGGTTAATTAATAACCGGTTAACACTAATCACCAGCTTAAGATAATAGGTCGTTACAGTCTCCCAAATTTAAAAATAATTTCATCCTCGAAATTAAAGTAAATTTAAATTACCTGTAATCTCGAAGAGAAATGGGAGCTGCTCTTTCATATATAATTCTTGTTCCCATGTTAGCTCCTTATCACCGTGAAATTACCATTTCACTTTATCCAAAGGAATCTCTTTGGTTCTCAGCCTCTTAATCGTACGATCAATAATCTGAATCAGTTGCTCATCGTAAGGTAAGTCTTCTCGAAGGTCAAATTCATTCCAATCAATTCTTAGAGTGAATTGAGTCTCCGTCTTGTGGAGCATAGATACATGGAATACATTATGAACTCCGGCAAGCCGAGGAGGTAACTCTAACCTATAAGTTACATGACCAATCCTTTCCTGTATTCTGAACGACTCGATATACCTTGGAGTTAGCTTACCTAGCAACCCGAATCTATACAACCCTTTCATAGGCGAGACTTTCAACTAGACATAATCATCAGTTGAAAATTCCAAAAACCTATGATGTTTATCGGCATATCCTTCTATCTGAGTTGAGTTATAGTTAACTGCTGGTGAATCTATTGTATCCTCTCTATGTAGTCATGTATTAGCTCTAGCCCCAACAAAACTGTATCTCCGACCTCTACCTAACAAGCCGGTGATCGACAAGGACGACCATACAGTGCTTCAGATGGAGCCATTCCGATACTAGCATGATAACTATTATTATAAGAGAACTCATATAGAGGAATATATTTCTTCCATTTACCCCAAAACTACAAGATACAAGCTTGAAGCATGTCCTCAAGGACCAATATCAACCGCTCAGTTTGTTCATCAGTTTAAGGATGATATGGCTTACTGAGGTTAAACACAATTCCTTGCTGCCTCTGTAATTCACTCCATAACTTGGACATGAATCTCAAATCCTTATCCAAAGTGATAGACATTGGAACCCCATGAAATCTTAATAACTCCCCTACGTACACCTCACGTAAATGGTGAAGAGGATCTTTCATATAAATTGGTAAGAAATGTGTAGACTTCGTTAGCCTGTTAACTATAACACAGACTGCATAATGTTTGCGCTGACTCAAAGGTAGAAAAACAAAATCCATCGATATGTGTTCCCATTCCCATTTAGGAATAGGAAGCGAATGTAATAACCCTCAAGGTTTCCTATATTAAACCTTGCTAACAAATCTCACATCTTTTTACAAATTCACTAATATCGGTCTTCATCCTAGGCCACCAATAAACACGTCTCATATCATGATAAATCTTGGTGTTACCTGGATGAATAGTGTAGGAGATCGATGAGATTCCCGTAGCAAATCCAGCCTCAACTGATCCTGAGATGGAATCCACAATCTATCTCTAAATCGCAATGTCCCATCGTTAGAAACTAACCAATCAAGATGATCTATACTATCTGCTAACTTCTGTCGTGCACCATACTCATGTTCAGCTTTCAACTATCAACCACCCACTGAATCATCTCTAGTTCTGCTCGAATCTGGGCACAGAAAAATGGATTAGTAGCACTGGAACTAACTTTGTCAGTTAATGATATGCCAGCTGGACTTTTTCCGAATCATTATCATTGAAGCTTCTTCTAGAATTCTGAACTGAGAAGTTTTGGTAGTCAATACATTCTCTCTGCTTGTTCTTCTCCCACTCAAGGTATCAACAACTACATTTGCTTTGCCTGGGTGGTACTCCAAAGTGAAATCATAATCCTTTAGAAACTCAAGCCACCTATGTTGTCTCATGTTCAATTCATTTTGAGTAAAAAAATAATTCTAACTCATATGATCTAAAATACTGTAAATCTCTTGCCATACATATAGTGCCTCTAAATCTTCAAGGCAAAAACTACTACTCCTAGCTCAAGATCATGAACTGGATAATTTCTTTCGTGAACCTTGAGTTGCCTCAAAGCATACGATACAACCCTGCCTTCCTAGATCAGCACACAGCCCAAGCCTGAATGAGATGCATTAGTATAAATCACTAATTCTTTCCCTGATTCAGGTAGTGTAAGAACATGTGTTGTAGTCAATCTGTCTTTCAACTCCCTGAAAGCATATTTGCATGCATCTGACCACAAAAATCAACATCTTTCTATGTTAGCCAAGTCATTGGTAGAGCAATACGGAAAATCCCTCAACAAATCGTTTGTAATAACCTGCTAACCCCAGAAAACTTCGAACCTCTGACACTGTGGTAGGAGTAGGTCAATCCCTGATTGCCTCAACCTTAGTTGGATCCCGATATCCACTCGCCATTAACCATGTGTCCTAAGAATTTGACCTTTGAAGACCAAAATTTGTTATTACTAAACTTGGCATACAACCTATTATCCTTCAGAGTTTGCAATGTAACTCTAAGGTGGTGCGAATGTTCTTCCTCAATCTTTGAATAAATCAAAATATCATCGATGAATACGATGATAAACTGGTCAAGATAGCGTTTAAACACCCTATGCATCAAATCCATGAACATAGTAGGAGCATTAGTGAACCCAAATAACATCACTGTAAACTCGAAGTACATGTAGCGAGTACTGAAAGATGTTTTGTGATATCCTCATCCCTGATCCTTAGTTGATGATAACCAGACCTCAAATCAATTTTTGAGAAATATTTGACACCCTTCAGCTGATCAAACAAATTATTAATCCTAGGTAATCGATATTTGTTCCTGATTGTCACCGGATTCAACCGTTTATAATCAATGCACATTCGTAGGGTTTCGTCCTTCTTTTTCACAAAAAGAACAGGTGCTCCCCACGTTGACATGCTATGATGAATAAAACCTTTCTGAAGCAACTCCTCAAGCTAAGTTTGTAACTCCCATAATTCCTTCGGTGCCATACGATACAGAGGAATAGATATAGGTTTAGTCCCAAGAATAAGATCAATGATGAAATCAATGACTCATGGTGGTGGTAATCCAGACAAGTCAGATGGAAATACTTTCGGGAAGTCATAAACCACTGGTATCTCATTAACCTTAAGTTCATGTCCAGGCTCTCTAAAAGAAATAACTGCTGCCAATACCTCCAAATCTTGAGGTGTAGCTCTCTTCTACAGTTTGCGATTCGTGAAGGATTATAGCCCATATAAACTATAATGTCAGAAAGGTTAGGAATATGGAGTATCACCATCTTATGGAACCAATCGATACTAGAATGATACGTCGATTACCAATCCATCCCCAATAATGCATCAGACTCCAGGAACTCCATTACCCTCAAATCAATGGGAAACTCATTCTCCCCAATTTTAACTATAAATCTCTCATAGATCAGGATAGGATAAAGCTTTTCACTCACTGCTGTGCTTAAAATAAAAAATGTATCAGCTCTAACATATTTCAACTTAATTTATCAACCATTGCTCCAGCAATAAATGAAACTGTAGAACCAGCATCAATTAGTGTATGCATATCTCGACCACATATATTTGATATACCTTCCACAAGTCTTCGATTGGCCTCCGGGTCTGCCTTTGCCATTGCATGAGCCCGTCCTCATACAGGTGGAATATTACTGCCTACGGAGGTAGCTAGTGACATAAAACACTCCCTCGTAATATGTCTTGTCTGCCCATATCTGTAACACATCACCGATGCCCTCTACGATAGACTACTGGCTTGCGAAGCCTGTTCCGATCAACTCGGTCATGTGAAGACTGTGATCTACCCCTGTCTTTACCTCCAGACTATGAAGGTGGTAAAGGAGGTTTAGCTACTGAAGCCTGAGAGACTGGTGCAACCGGTGCACTGACAAATGTCTTTCCCGCAGAACTTATTGGTGCAGAAGTGCTTGCTACACTCCTAAAATCTTTCCTAGCCCAAACATAACCGGATCCCCGGACTTTTAGACTTTCAGAAAACTGTAGAACTGGTGGTGGCGTTGCAACAACTGTACTAGAAGTTCTGGCTAGCATAGCTGTTTTACCTCCATCACACTTTTTAATATGAAAGCATAACTGGTGCGAGGACGAGAAGAAACCACAACTCTAATCTCATACCTCAGCCCACTAAGGAATAATTCATTCTTGTTCTCCTCCAGCTCAACCATCTATAGAGCAAACTCACTTAACTTTATGAACTTGCGCTCATACTCCCTGATAGACATCATTCCCTACTTTAATTGAATAAATTCAGTCTTCTTCCTATTCCTGACTGATTTGGGAAAATACTGCCTGTAAAAGACTATTTGAAACTGGGGCCATGTGGTGACCATCTTTCCTTCTCTTTCTAATGAATTTCGCCATTTTCGTGTAGAATCAATTAGCAAAAAGGTAACCAGTTTCACTTTAAACCGGTCCTCTACATCCATAGCAACGAAGAATTGCTCAATTTCCAGAATCCAGGTCTTAGCTACCTCTTCCTTCATAGTAACATCAAATCTCATGATATCATACTTCATGAGTTCCTTACGTGTTCTGAGAAATGCAACTTTCTCAGAATCCTTTGGCACCTTGGCAGCTCTCTTCGAAACCTGAACCTGTAGAAATACTGGCCGTAGTAAAGCTGCTACTATCTCAACTACTCCCTCAGCTCTGTTAACCTCGGGACTAGTTGTAGGCTGTGCCTCAGGTCTCTGTACTGGTGGCCTAATATGAGCCATTAACATCATCATTATCTTAGACTGAGACTCCATTAACTGTTGTATTTGTTGTTCCATTCTAGATTTCCATTGATCCTATGTTTCCCTGTTACCCTGAGGTTCTGACCTCTGTGATCTTTCCCCTTGATCCGCCATTAAATTTTGTGGTCAAGGAAAAATAAGATCATCAGGTAACAATTAACCAATTCAAGGAAATCCTATCTATACAATATAAATCAATATATGCGGCAATTAATGTATAATAGAGTTTTCGTTTCTCCCCCCAAAAAACAATAAAAACTGTTTATCAAAACCTAAGTTTATTCGTAACTCAAGTCAAATCTTAAAGTCAATAAACTTAGGTTTCGGTATGACAGTATTGCTAGCATTCACTTTCACAACCATTCAAAAGTTAAAGAGGATCAGAGCCTCACTTTTGATACCATACTGTATCACATTACCACTTTTCTCCTAAAAGTGATAAAACGTAGGCTCTGATACCAAGCTGTGACATCCCCTATCCCGAAGAGGGAAAATGCCCGGCCTAAATATTAAGCCTACTAACCCAATAGACTTAACTAGAGCCAACAACCTTTCCATCCATACTTGATAAACTCAATGTGTATATTCATATCGAATTAAAATATCAAAGTAATACGCAGCAAAAATAAAACTTATTCGATATAACTGAATATAAGGAAATATAGAGTTTACCAAAACTTCCAAACCATTTATAAAATCACCCCAACCCTGTTTATATACATCAAAATTAGTCAACAGAGTTATATAGATACAAATAGGTCATTACATCATAGAGAAGACTCGAGACTCATAAATTTCTCTTTCCCCTTAGTTGAAGTGCTAGGTCGTGCACCTAAAATGTTTAAAAGGAATGAGCACTCCAATGAGCTTAGTAAATACATATTCATAATATGCATCAATATTCCATATAGGATTCCAGGAAAACATGCAATAACAACATGATCCAACAATATCTAACAAGGATATGGAAAACATATATATTCAACACATTTCGGATGCAAAGCAAACAATTTGAGCTGTGATACTGTGATTCCCATTTATTTCATAAAACTAGGGTCGATTACCCATCGAAGCCATTAATGTGATTGCTAGACCAATATGTTGGCCTTCATACTCTCTAGCCTATCCATTAATGCCCAATGGTTCTATTTGAAACCCTATAATGTGCATGTAATCTATAAAACCTATCGAATTGAGCAAGAGTTATATAGGTCGGGAAGCCATCTCCTATAAATCTATTCTCAAAATTAAGAGTTATAGTATGGTCACATAACACACCATTTTTCCATTTATAAAAAACCATCACAGTATAACCAATTCCCCATTCCATACCAACAAATAAATGAACTATATATACTAAATAACCCAGCAACATTGATAAATAAGTGAATCCGTACTTACCTTGTCTAAGTTCACTCCCAATTTCCTAACTTTTCGGGTTCCTAACTTTCTCCCGGTCAATCCACACCAATCATAAACCAATCATAGTAAATATAGGTCTAATATAGTCTATTATAACTATTAGGAACTCTTAAATAAGTCCATAAGCCCATCATTCAAGATTCATAAGAAAAATAGCACTATTGTTGTTCTTGGCATGGATTAGTGCGCTAATAGGCAGGATTAGTGCGCTAATCCCTGTTTGTACTGCTTGTTCTTCAAGTTCTGCACACCTAACATGCTAATCCTCCGATCTAGCGTGATAATCACGCTAGAACAGCAACAACAGTGTACTGCTGCAACTCCAATCCAACCAAAACACCTTTAAATTGATACCAACATCTACAAATTCATTCCCAAAAGCTTAGAAACATCAAATATAAGGTGATGGACTAAATTGGATTAACAACTCAGTGAACTAGTATTTCCTACAATCACCTCAATTTCAAACTTTGATAAACAATAACACAAATTATACCTTTGTGTTCCTATAGAGTTGTTCTTTCATTTAAGCTCCTCAACTGGCTTCGATTTGGTACCTCGGACAACTTGTCGCGATTAGAATTGAAACCCTTGACTTTCGTTTTCGTTTGTTAGATCCATAGTTAAGTTGATACATATCAACTTTGATATCTATATAGATTCCTCGAGATACGTGTCATGTCATCTCGATACTGATCAAACAATCGATGTGTTAAAATGACACGCGCTATCGTGACATTAAGTTTGACACATATTGACTTACGCTCCATTCGAGTTGATCAAATGATATATAAAATTACGAGTTTCTTAATTTTCAGTATATATATATATATTTCGTGTTTATGGTTTTTGATAAATCTGCAAATAACGTCCACGTGTATCCATGAGCGTGCACACCCTTGCCACGTCTCCCTCGTCGCTCATTGTTTTCTCGTGTATTTATCCCGTATATGCTTGTATAGACCATATCAATATACACCACCTTTTTATATTTCAATTGTGCAAATCAAACAAACACGATACGCCATATAAACGCACAGACACACACACTAATTGGGATATGCTGATCTTATCCTTGAGCCTAACTCGGGTTAATTAATAACTGGGTTAACACTAATCATCAGCTTAAGGTAACAGGTCGTTACATATTCTCTTTTGTAGATATGTTTGTGTGAAGATCTACCTAATGAGATAGATCAGTGTGAGATACAAGAAATGAAGAAATGAACAACAACTTTAAAGAGGACTCTATTCTTCACTTGATTGTATATTCTTCATTAACACAAGAAATGTGTGTATAATGGTTTATATAAATACAAGAGTCAAAGAGTCAATGTTATTACTAACAACCCAACTGCCTATCTGAGTTGGGTAAATTAATCAACTAACCATAGTTAACAGCTAACAAACTAATCAACCATGATTAGTGATTAGACGATGAGCACCAGTGTCATGATCAACATGATCAGATGATTTAAATACAACATGATCAGACAATGTACATACACTAACATTATGTCTAACATCCCCCCTTAAATTAAACCTATGAGAAAAAAATAAGGTTTACTTTGGAGCACAAGAAGGAGAACCTATGAGCAAATAACACCTTTGTAAAGATGTCAGCTTTCGATGAAGAGAAAGGACATAACGAAGATAAAAATACTAGCAACAAGTTTCTCTCGAACAAAATGAGCATTAATATTCACATGCTTAGTACTAGCATGAAAAACAAGCTTGGAAGCCAAAGTACGTGCTCCAGTATTATCACACCAAAGAACAGGGCGAAACTGAAGAGAAACTCCAAGTTTAGTCAAGAGAGAAGAGGTCCACATAATGTTGGAGTCACCGTGAGCTAGTGCTCTGTATTCGACTTCAGTGGAGGATATAGAAACAAAATATTGTTTCTTAAAAGACTAAGAAACCAAGTTACCATCGAGAAACAAACAAGCACCATTAGTGGAATGCATATCATCAGAATCATCGATCCAATCTGCATCAATGAAGGCTTCAAGAGAGAACCCAGCTGGTTTGAACCATAAACCACAAGTAAGAGAAATTTTAAGTTATCATAGAACTTGTTTTTAAGCAACCAGTGAGACTCAGAAAGGGCCTTGAGAAATTGACTAAGTTTATTCACGATAAAACTAATGTCATGTCTTGAATAGGTGAGGTATCGAAGAGCCCCAATAGTATTTCTAAAAAGAGTAGGATCAGAAAAAAGTCCACTATCAAATTGAGAAACCTTTATCCAATAGGAAAATGAGTGGAAAAAGGTTTGGAGTCTTGAAGACTTGTCTTATGTAGCAACTCAAGAAGTTACTTTTGTTGTGTCAAATAGATGCCAAATGAGTTTTTGAAAACTTCAAACCTCAAAGCTGTAACAACCTGTTACCTTAAGTTAGTGGTTAATGTTAATCCAAATTCTAATTAACTCGAGAGGCTCGTGGTTAAGTATGGTGTACTTCGATTACTGTGTGTGTGGGTTTGTGTGATGATTGATGTTTGTTTGGAATGTTTGTTGAATTTATAAGTTGTAGTATAAAAATAGAATTTATATACAAACCTACAATTGGAAAATAAATAAATAAATAAACAATAAATAGTTGGTTTCACCAAGTGCGACGAGGGGGTTGTGAAATGAACGTGCACACTTGAGAATACTTGTAGATATGTCTTGTGGACTTATTGGCGAGAAAATACACGAAGTATATATATTTATATATAATTGATATATAATAAAACTTAAGTTTGGTTTGAATTATATGGATTGTTGGACCGCCTCAATATGAGCGTCAGTGTTGATGGTGTTATTTTGTATGCCCGTCCTGGTCAGACTAGACCATACTTCAGATTCTCTCCTTGGATCCCACCAGTGGCTCACCCAACAGGCTCATCATCTGGTCTTCTCGGTGGTTCGCTTAGACCTATGATACACCAACATGTGTATTGACAAAGTAGCTCGGGTCATCATTCACCGAGGACTCCTGATACACATCAGGGGTGGGCAGTGTTCTATGTAAAACTGCCCAAATCGCCTAAACTGACCAAACTGCCATGATCTGGTCTATTTTTTGATGTTAGGGCTTGGGGGTGGTTTAGAAAATAAAAAAACTGTGACCTTTGATTTAGTGCACGGTTTTCATTTTCCAAAAATCGTGGTTTACCAAACTGAGGTTTACTAAACCAACTGATGTAGAGATACAATAGTAATTTCAATTAGTTTGCAATCCAAACCCTAACCTTATTTACCAAAATATGTTGGCGTCGTTCTTTAGTGCCTACCTTATTACACTTGCACATTCATCAGCCGCCCTCTTCGCAGGTTCCTTCACCCTCCTCTCTCATTTTCTCGTCTCCAAGCATTTTTCCTTTTATTGCTACACAACCTCGCCTCTATGCTTTGCCTGTCATCTGTCATTGCATATCCCGGTCTTCTCATTTCTCTTGCTCCTGTCGTTTGCTCTTACTTCTTCATGCTAGCAATTCGTTCTCATGGGTGTAGGTTTTCATGGGGTGTTTTTATATTTTCTATGAAAAAGTTGTTGTATATGTAAAAAATTGATGTTTCTATTATGGATTTGGTGTTTTTGGTTTTACCGATGAAGTTGTTGTTATGATTTCCTCTCAAATTGCATTGTTTTATTTTTATAGAATTTATGGTGATTTTAGTTTGATTTGGTATGATTTTCTTGATTGCAAAGGTTTTGTTGGATTTGAGATGGTATAGAGGCTATGTTGTTGTATCTAAGATGAGATTGTTAAGATTTTTTTTTGAAAGCCAGATTGTTAAGATTATTACAAGAGCTTTGAAAGTGAAATAGATAAAATAGTGAAACCAAACCGACCAAATCAGACAAACCACGGTTGGCTTGGTCGTGGTTTTAAGGTTTTGCGATTTAATGGTGGTCTGTAAAACTAGTAAATCTTGAACCAGTGGTTTGGTGGCGGTTTGAAGGTTTTCACCACGAAACTGCAGTTTGACCACCCTTAATATACATGCTATGGTCTAGTGTGCCATAGATACACAACGTAATACATGGAGGGAGTAAACTCAACCATCTGTTCAAAATAACGATACACACATACATAACAGAAGTGAATAAGAAATGAAACATGAATATACTGAACTGGATAGAGTAAAACTATAACGAAGTTAGATAAATACTTAAAGTGATGTTCCATTGGGTTTTACAAACCTCAGATATGTGTTTCGATTTCCCTAGACTCCCGAATCTGACCCCATTAAGCTCTATAGTATCGAGCTAAGTTTTCTCAGTTCCTTGAAGTCAATTAAGTGTTTTTATTGTGTATTTAGATTAGTTGAATAGGTTTTAAACTGATATTCTGAAATAAGCCCTAAAGACTAAATAAAGTCTTAATTTTGGTCTTGTGTTGCAACGCCTTTTTAGGCATAAAATTGTCTAAATCTCAAAAACTTCTGTTAGTACAAAGTTTTTGGTCTCTATCTACCTTCTAAAAAGGTTTGGTTTGCGAAATATTGATTTAAAACGAAAAAGATATCCTAATTCTACCAAAATGGCTCAAATTGGAACTTAATTCAACCTATAGATTTAGAAAATTCATTTCTCCCAATTTATTATTTCAAATGTAGTGATTTTTGGTCACAAGGTTGCCCACAAACCCAATAACAATATACTAAAAGATCAACTCATTTGGATAACTAATTACAGAGTTATGCCTTTTAAAAATTTAGTTTCAAAAATCTCATAATGCATTCAATCACCTATTTGAAAAGCACTTTTGGATATAAAAATAATCGAATTACAAAATCTTAAGTAGATAAAGTTGTTCCCCTTTGAGTTAGCTTTCAAATGCCACCAGATTAGGTCCATTTTGATTTAAAATGACTTGGCTGATTCATTATACAACATGCATAATTTCAATTTTGGTCTTACAACTTCAAAAACTCATACCTTTTTTTTATATCAAAACCTATTTAAAAACTTTATAATAGTTGGATTATTATCTTGAAATGAGGAACTCAAATATATAAACAAATTTCAAAGACTTAAACATCTACCTTTCAAAAATGACCAAAATCCAGAACTGGTTTTAAACTTGAAATAGAGAGACGTGTATATAGGGTTAATGACACTTTTATTCGAGCTCCAACTCTCCTTGATCTCACTGAATTCTTAGCTATAACCTTCCTCAATTCCTTTGATTTTTCAATTTAAATGATTATGATGAGCTCCTCCACTAAGTATAGGCCTTATATACTTATATTAGTAAGTGGATTAATTAGCCAAATCTTTGATTTACTATTAGTTAAGTACTAGGACATGTGTCCTCCCTCAATGCCACTTGTTCCCAAATGAAATCACTTATCTTATATGAAAGCAACTTATCTTGCCTTGTTATATGTATTCTAGGATCATCACTAAGATGATCAAGGGTTCAATTAAGTCTTATCCAACTATAACGCTTTATTTTATCTTAAATCAAATTAATTCACCTAGGCACATAATGACATATGGTTAGTGTGTTTGGTCACATACTTCACATATTTGTGATCCCATTAACCCATTACTACCCAACACCTGATGCTCCGTGCCTTAATATGCATCTGTAAGCGCGCCAATCCTTGTCTTACCTGATTATGATGACTTACCCTAAAGTTTGATTATTTATTTTATGCCACATTCACCGTATTTCTAATCATTTTATTCAATTTAGCATTATAAGACTTAGTATAACCATAATACGCCTATCCGGTACTTGAGTCAACATGCTTTCCGAAATGTTTACCTATTACAAAATCTCACACGGTATGGTAATATATATATACACATGCGATGAGTTATGAAATAAATAATAATAAACATTGCAATTATGCAACCAACATATACAAATAACGATTTAAGCCTAGTCAAACATGCTCTAGTCTACCCAGGGCATCCACGTGGGCCTTACTTGGCGTCCGAGTTTGAAAATAACCTAAATAATAACGTTAATAAATATTGGGCCATTAGATAATATCCCTAAAATTATCAGTAAGATTGCTATAGGATTCCTTGATAATGGAGTCGTTATAGAAACCTTTATGAGTTACAAGACCGTAGATACCATTCTATACCAGCAACCTTTCCAAACCGATTTCATGAAAACTTGACAAATTGATCGGTTGATGATACTAGTATTTCCTCTTCAACGTATCTTTGAACTTCTCTGCACACTCTAGTGATCGAAAATGACCAAATGCAGAGGGCGTCGGTATAGCAAAGTATTGTGAAATGAACACAATCTTTGTCTAATAAGAAGCCTCTCTAATGGCCTCGGCTTCATCGGGAACCCTCTATAACGAGTCTGAGGAAACCTTGCCATCTTCATCAATCCTCTTCTTTCCCTTGACAGCAGTTCTAGCTTTCTTGGAAGAGCCAATTCTTCCAATTGATTGACCATGTCAGGCATCCTTTGATTTCACCCTTGTACTTTCTACAACAATTTGAGGATTTGACGATGTACCGATGTTGAGTTTATTTGATGGAGCATGATAGTAGATGCCCTTTCGTTTCCAGCATTGTAAGATCAGTCATTGTAGTAGAGTCACCGTGCAAGGTTGAAGAAGGTGATTAAGATATTCTTACAACTCGAAGCAAGAAAGATAAGAAAATGGTAGAGAAGGAAATAAGGTCACGACGAGAGATAAGAGCTTGAATTGGGAAGAATGACTTGTGGGAATAAGATAATTTCACAAAATCGGCAAATATAAACCTAATTAGAATAGAAACCTACCTTAAATCATCTAAAAAAATTAATCTATTGTGTCTAACAGAACATAATTTACTCCCCCTCAACTAGCTATAACGACTAGTTTTTACAGCCAACCTAATAGGAATGACACGTGTTGCATTGAAATTCAAGTGGCGATTTCTTAGTTAAACACAAAAGTAGCTCACAATGAAATGTTAAACATATAGATATCTACGTGAATGCACATAACTACCAGGTTACAGTAAGAACCTATGCTAGTGAGAGTAAACGCTAATGTCATGGCGTAACTCTCAAAAGTCTATGTGTCAAGTGCCTTTGTAAATATATCAGCTAACTACCTTTCAGTAGGAACATGCTAAATACAAATTAATCCTCTTTCCACTAGATCCCCGATATAATAATGACAAATATCAATATGCTTCATCCTAGAAAGTTGAACTGGAATTATTGAAACATCTATGACACTCTTATTATCACAGCAAACTATTAACTGAGATAAAGCAATACCGTAGTTTTTGAGCATTTGCTGCATCCATATTAACTGTGTACAATAACTGCCAGCAACAATATATTCGACTTCAACAATAGATAGAAAAATATAATTTTGTTCCTTGCTATTCTAAGCAAAAAGATTAAAACCAATGTAGTAACATCCACCTGTAGTACTTTTTCGACCATCAATATTTTCAGCCCAATTAACATCATTATACTTTATTAAGTCACTAAAACCTCTCTTAGTAAATAGTATACCAAAGTCAATTGTTCCATGTACATAGCGCAATTTTTTTCACAACAACCATATGAAAGCAATATGGTTGATATTAACACCTTTGTCATCCGTATGAATCTTCTCACTAGGGCTCAAAGGTGTTCGAATAGACCTTGCAGCGCCCAAATTGAAATGTTCAACAAGAGATTTAAAATATTTATTCTTATACTGTTTGAAGACTGTGTAATCTACAGACCCAAGAAGTAAGTAAAATCTCCAACCATGCTCATCTCAAATTCTTTCTTCATCAAATCAACAAACTCTAAAGCTAGCTTTGCAGATGTAGCCCCAAAAATAATATATCGACATAGATCTATGTAACCACAAACTGTTTATTATGCTTTTTGTGAAATAAAGTCTTATCAGTAGACCCTCTATTATAACCTTTCTGTAGTAAGTAGGTACTCAACCTTTCATACCAAGCTCGTGCTTCAGTCCATAAAGTGTCTTTTTCATATGATAGACATCATTAAGTTTATTATGAACCTCAAATCCTTTAGGCTGTGAAATATAGACTTCTTCTTGCAAATACGCAATTTAAAAAGCACTTTTAACATCTATTAACTCTAACTTGAAACCTTTGTTAAATGCAATGGCTAACAGTAGATGAATAGATTCTCATATGGCAACCTGAGCAAACTTCTCATCAAAATCAATACTTTCAACTATGTGTATCCTTATTCAATCAATTTGGCTTTGTTGCGAACAATAGTATTATTTTTATCTATCTTGTTGCACAATATCCACTTTGTACTATTGATATTAAGATTAGTAGGTCGTGGAACAAGCTCCTACACATCATGTCTAACAAACTCATTGAGTTCCTCTTGCATAGCATTCACCCAGTATTCATCCATTAGTTCCCCACTAAAATTTATAGGCTCAACCTAAGATGTAAAACAACTAAAACGAACTATATTTTGTAGTTAACATGAAGAATATCTCGTGTAGAAGTAGAACCAAGTTCTGTAATAGCAGATGATTTTAGATCACCTTCATCATTATCAGATGGAGTAATGATATCTGAATTAGATGGTTTAGCAGTAGGCTGAGTAATACGTGATGAGCTAATTGGTGTTGATAGCTCATCATCATCATCGACAATTACTATATCGACCCTCATAATAATTAATTAATCATTCAACTTGAAATCCTAATTTATCCCTAATACACCAGCTAGACTTGAACAACCTAAATATAATTTGTAGTTATTTATGACGTGTTTACAGACGTGACAAACAGCTCAGACGCTCGTGGGACTCGCAGTTAGGCTTATGTGCGCTTGGAGCTAGGTAAAGAATACTTTTGTGTGCTGAATTGATTAATTTGCGATGGTTATATTGAACTAGTGTAACTGGCATCGGAATGTGTGATATTATAGTATATCATATTTGACGTGCAAGACTGTGTTAAGTAGTCGCCTCGATATGCATGTCGACGTGGGTACCAGGTAGTTAAACCGACTTAACATTAGGCATGGGGAAAGAATACACACAAAATGAATAAAAATCGATTAAATAATAAATTTGGAATGTATATTGGGTGGTTAGGGACATGGTAGTACGTGCATGTCGCGTTTTGGGATGCGAAACCGGGCGTTGGAACGTCCGAAAATGGAGTTTTGAGGTAAAAATAAGGGTGTGTGTGTGCCATCAAAGTCACAAATGGAGTCAATTGAGGTTGGAAAGGAAGCAAATAGAGACCATTTGATGGCCTAGTGATGCACATGTGAGAAATGAGGACACATCACCTTATATAAGTCAAATTGACTATTTGTCACCACATTTTCTCTCTCTTCACCATCTTATCCGATTTTGAGATGAAGAAAACCTGGGTTTGAGTGTTTTCAATTGTGGATTTATGGAGTTTAGAGGGGTGAAAAACACCAAGAGTAAGGTGAGAATCACTCACACCTTCACTTCCTCTTTCTTTTTATCTTACTTTTGTAGATGTTGGTGAAGTTTTAGAGATGTGTGAATTTTTTTTAGATGTGTTTCAAGTGTTTTGAGGTGTTGTGGTTGTTGTTCGGGTTGGGGAGAAGAAAACCTAGAAGTTTATGCAGTTTTACTGTCTAGAACACGATTAGGGCGGTAGACCAAAAAATTAGCACGTTATTGTTCGTCTGGGCTAAGAACGTTTAATGGTCTGGGCATTTAGCGCGCTAATGCCTAGACCTAGCGCGCTAATGCGCCTCTGTTTTGACATAAGTTGTGTGAATTGACTAAAAACACATACAAATGACTCAATATCAATTTTACATGGAAATAGGTCAGTACGGGAGGTAATTTGGGATAACCGGGACTAGATGGAGCTGGACTAAGGGTTAGTGACGGTATACGAGAGTGCGGTGTGAGGTGTGTAGTATCCCAACTAAAATTTTTTGAGCAGTATTTACTTTCATTTTTGAATTCATTTCCTGTCTTTCATTAATCTATTCCTGGTATGTGTATAACGGACGAATCTTGAGGCTCTCCCTCCGTGCCATTTCCGTGTATACGTCCGCTAGGTGATAGCACGTGTGCCATCTCGGTGAATAGGGCTACCCGAGAGAGTGATGGGCACGTGTGGGTATGTCGTAGGTTCCACGCCGACCTCCTCTAACAACAACAACAATAACAACATAGCCTCAGTCCCAAATTAATTAGGGTCGGCTACATGGATCAAACTTTTCCATTGTGCTCGATTAAGTGCAATTGATGGTGAGCTTTGCAAACCATTCAAATCCCTCCTAATGAATGCATCCCATGTTAACTTTGGTATGCTCCTACCTCGTCAAATTTCTACAGTTTCTATTTAGTCAAGTTTTCTAGTTGGAGCATTTGTAGGTCGTCTTTGCAGGTGACCAAACCATCGCAACCGCCCTTCCTTAATCTTTGTATCAATTGGTGCTACTCCTACTTGTCTTTGAATTTCTTATTTCTTATTCTATCTTTACGAGTTTTACCACACATCCACCTAAGCATCCTTATTTTTGCTATGTTAATTTTATGTAATTGTTGTTGCTTTATCGCCCAATATTCACTTCCATAGAGCATAGTTGGCCTAATTGCGGCCCTATAAAATTCTCCTTTTAACTTATTAGGAACATTTCGATCACAAACCACCCCTGTTGCACTCCATCATTTTTTCCATCAAGCTTGAATTCTATGTGTGACATCATTCTCAATGTTACCATCATTTTGTATGATTGATATGAGGTATCTGAAGTGGTTTACCTTAAGAACTTCTATTTCCCCTAATTTTTCCACTCTATCATATCGATGTCTAGTATTTCTAAACTCACAGTGCATGTATTCGATTTTTTTCCTACTCAACTGAAAGCCTTTAGATTCTAATGTATTCATCCAGAGTTCTAATTTCCTATTCACTCCATCTTTAGTTTCATCCACTAAGACAATGTCATATGCAAATAGCATACACCATGGTATACCCTCTTGAATATGTCTAGTTAGTTCATCCATAACTAAAGTAAATAGATATGAACTTAAAGCCGATCCTTGATGTAGTCCTATTGGAATGGGAAATTCTTTTGCAGCTCTTATAAATGTCTGTATACTTATTACTACTCCATCATACATATCCTTAATAGTGTCTATGTATCTAGCATGCACTCTTTTTCTTTCTAGAACCCACCAAAGAACATCTCTAGGGACCATATCATATGCTTTTTCTAAATCTACGAATACCATATGAAGATCTTTTTTCTTTTCTCTATATTTTTGTAATGATCGTCTTACATGGAAAATGGCCTCCATAGTTGACCTCCCAGGCATGAAACCAAATTGGTTCTCTGATATTGTTATTTCTATCCTTAGCCTATTGTCAATTATCCTCTCCCAAAGTCTCATAGTGTAACTCATAAGTTTAATTCCTCGGTAGTTAAAACAACTTTGAATGTCTCCTTTATTTTTGAAGATTGGCACAAGCGTGCTTCTTCTCCAATCCATTGGCATCCGTTTTGATTTTAAAACTTTATTGAAAAGTTTTGTTAACCAAGTCAATCCAATTTCTCCTAAGCATTTCCAAACCTCTATGGGTATTTCATCTAGGCCACATGCTTTCCCTATTTTCATTCTTTTCAATGCCTCTTTAACTTCTACAATTCTAATATTGCGTGTATAGTTTACAATTCTTTCTTGGTGTGGGTTTTCATATATTATAGTATCAACTTGGCCATCATTAAATAAACTATCGAAGTAACTTCTCCATCTTTCCTTAATATCCTCCTCGTACATTAAAACATTTTGATTTTCATCCTTAATACATCTTACATAACTTATGTCTTGTTTCTTTTTATCTCTTAATTTGGCTAGCCTATATATATATATATATATATATATATATTTTCGCCATCTCTATTACCTAACCTTGTATATAGATCTTCCATGAAATTTGTTTTAGCTTGACTAAATAGTATGTGAAAGAGTCCGAAGTATGACACTTGTATGACCCTAGGGGATTGGAACACACACTTTGAGCCTTTCAATATTACATTTGCATGCATGAGCACAGTTACCTTTATTTTATTTTCACATGTTTATTTAATAGTTTTGTTTCAATTCCAGTACTTACTTTCAGTATTGCTCACTTAATTTCCTTGAGAATACTCACTCTGGACTAGTCATCTGTCTTTTTGTGATGGTTTGAGTGCAAACCCTAATACAAGCCGGTGTAAGAGCAAGCTGCCAGAATACAAAGACGTATAGCCAAACTTGTACGTTTACATATCTACATTTTGTTCTATTTTTGGGATTTAGGATTGTGAGAGATACACCAGGACTCTGTACTGTTTATATTTTGATACATTTAGGTACATATGATATATGAGTTTTTCACACTAGGTATCAGAGTTAATTGCATGACTTCAGCTGTGATTTATTTGGGTTGAAAATGATCTAAACAGATAACTTGATTTCAGTAACAATTTAAATAGTAAATTGTTGTAATTGTAGGTTAATAAGGATTAAATGGTAGATGAGTTGGCATGTAGGACACAACTTGGCACTGGTAGGTCAGGTTGTGGGCCCACATCGGCCCCCATGGTGATCCATTTGGAAGATGGGTCATTACATAGACTTAACTAGAGCCAACAACCTCACATTCAACACTTGATAAACACAACCTGTATATCGAATATCAACGTAAAATAAATAATTAATGCTGTGAAAATTAAAAAAAAATTTGCGATATTAAACACGATATAAAAAACCAATTTAAATCAGAATGAAAATCGGTTATACAAAACCTCCTACCCCTTGTGATATTACAAAACTATAATCTAATATAATATATAAACAAGGGAAGAATCATTACATTAAAGAGAAGATCATGACACTTAAACCTTCTCTGTTTAATAGTTGTAGCATTCATTGATATTCTTGAAATGTTAATTGGGCTGAGTTCCCCAACTTGCTCAGTAAGTACAGATTCACAAAACTATCAACAATCCATATAATAATCAAGAATGAAATGCAATAACAATATGAACTAATCATAGCTAGAAGGGTATTTGAACAATCATATAATCCAATAGATAAACAGATGCAAGTCATACAGTCAACCGCTATTACATTGTGATTTTCCCTATTTTTATAGAATTAGGGTCGATTACCATCAGCTATAGTGACACCATAACCCGACTAGCATATTGCGTATATGTATTGTCTGGCCACTTATCACTGTCCATATGGTTCAATCATAAACCCACTTAGTGAACCCATATCCTATATAACCTAATCTAAATTCCAAGAATTACTATCGCGGATCACATTGAACACTATTTTCCTTTTTCATGAAAACATATCAGAGTGTACATAGCTTCCATTCAAGTGCATAAACTATATGAACTAAATATACTTCATAGCCAGGCAAACCTGATAATTAAATGAATCCATACTTACCTCGCTTAGGTTCCATTTCTAATTTCCTACTTTTCAGGTCACTTTACTTTTCTCGGTATCGAAGAACCTATTACAAACCATTTAAGGTTACTCGACCTTTCTTGAGGGATCAACTCCTTTCTTTTTCCTCAGACCCCATATTATTCAGTTTCGTCAAAATAAATTTTTTTTTTGTTTGGCTCACTTGGGTTGGGTTTGCTCCCCAGGGTACTTTTGGGAGGGTAGATGACACCCCAACCATCTCCATTCTCAGATGAATCCTCCTTAACTTCATCTCAAACGTTACAAACAACATCAACAACAACCATTAATGACAACCCAACAACACAACAACAACAACAACAACAACAACTCAAAAACTTACACTGGATTTCTTTCTCGAGATCTCATTGTCTCTCCGTTTCATCCTCGGTTTCGATGCTCTCTGTCACTATCAAAAAGTTTTGGGATGATTAGGTTCTTTTACGTTGGGGATAAGTATTAGATTTACTCGTGATTTGTATTGCTCGAATCTCGGGCAGATCTAATGGTTTCAATCTTTTAATTTATGTTTAGATATTTTTCGAGATATGTGTTGGGTATCTTGAGGTCGATCTTGACGGCTATGAATCCCTATCTCATGATCGCTACATTTATGATCAAATACACATATTTCTTGAGATTCGTACGCACCAATTTCGAGGCATTGATCTCTCTCTAAATCACCAACATCTACACCATTCACTTCCTTGAAGACCACGCTATACGTATCTCGAAGCAATCTAATGGTTTAAGCAATTCGAACCAAACTATAGGTTATATATATTTATATATATCAATTATATATAAATATATATACCTATGTATTTTATCACCTATCAATTCACCACGCACGCTAATGAGCACCTTTTTGCGTGCACTCTACTATATGTCCCAAGTGTGTCACTCTCGCCATCACGTGTCACTAGACGCCCACCAATTTATTTATTATTTTGGATATATATTTATACATACCATATATATACATGCATATATTCATGCATTTATAATTTTTTTGTGCGCGCCAATGAGTACATTTGGGCATGCACGCTACCTCACGACCCTTGTGCATCACCTTCGACCCATACATGGTATTAGGTGTCCCATAACTTTCCAATTATTTTCTTTCCAACTATAGGTTTTATTTATATACATTTATATATCAATATATATATATATATACATCAATATATTTTATGACTTATCAGTTTTCCAAGTACGCTAATAAATACACCCAAGTGTACATATTGCTTTTAAGTCTCTCGGTGTGATCACTTATAATTCACATGTGTCACATTAGGCGTACAGTCAATTTATTTATCATTTATTTTTCCAACTATAAATTTTATATTAATTCATATTAACCACCTATAGTTACCTTAATTTTTTCTCATACCAATCAAACACAATACATGACCACAATTGCACTTACACGCTAATCGAGACAAGTCAAGCTTAATTAGATCTCGAATTATCGTTAATTACCTGGTTATGTACAAGAGTCATTACAATTGCTCTGTTCTTGCACAATCATCAAGCATAACCTTTATAAACTCCATTGTAGTCGTTGTTTGCTTATTGTTGACTCTATAAGCTTTACTATTATGAGAGTATCCAAGAAAAATTCCAACATCACTTTTGGAATCAAACTTTCCCTGGTGATCTCTACCATTCAATATGAAGTAGGTACTACCAAAAATAAGAAGATGTTTGAGAGATGGTTTTCTACCTTTCTTGATTTCATACGGAGTTTTTATAGTCAGTGGCTTGAAATAAAATCTATTGATAATATAGGTAGCAGTATTTATTGCTTCCCCCAAATATTCTTAGGCACATTCTTCTCAGTTAGCATGAACCTTGTCATCTCCTGAATAGTGCAATTTTTCCTTTCAAGAACACCATTTTGTTGTGGTGGCTTAGAAGCAGCAAATTCATGCTTAATCCCAAATTTAACACAATGATCAGCAAATTGCCGATTCTCTAACTCTATTCCATGATCACTATGAAGTCGATCGAGGGAAACATCCTTATCACTTTTCTCATTAAGAAGTTGAACAATTAACTTCTTAAACTCATCAAACGTTTTTGCTCTATCATGCAGTAAAAGAATCCAAGTAAACCTTGATAGTCATCAATAATGACAAAAAAACATACTTATTTATCCCAAGGCTTTCAACTTGCATTGAGCTAAACAAGTCCATATGTAGTAATTTTAACATAAATGATGTCAGTATGTCATTGAGGCTAGCTTGTGAAGCAGAATGTCGTTTACCCCTTTAACATGTCTCACGAATAGAATCAGACTTAGAGTATAGTTTAGGAATATCTCTTATAGCATCATGACATAGAAATTTTTGAAGTTGCTTGACCTAGCCTTTTGTGCCAAACTTTGTATTAGTTAGAGAAACAGAGTTGCACATAACTTGCAGCTTGTGAGGTGATACAGAATATTGAAACAACATATATAAATGTCTGATGTCCGGATCCCTTACATGATGCATTGCATTTTTCATTGATTATCCGACAATGATCTTTAGTAAAGTTGATAAATAATTCCTGATCATACAACAGACTTATACTGATCAGATTAGATTTCAACCTATCTACATGTAGAACTCCTTTGAGATTAGGCAATCCCACAATAATAAAAGTTCCTTTGCTAATAATTATGCCTTTCTTCTTATCACCAAATGTAACAACACCCTCTTTAAATTATTCATGATTTTTAAGAAAGCTTTTGTTACCAGTGATGTGTCTGGAATAACCACTATCAAAATACCATAACTTAGTCGTAGTTACTGTGAGTTGTAGATACACAATCATTGTCTTTTGAGATTTAAATCTCTGAGCCTTCTTATATGTTTTTTCTTCTGTAGTGTAGTCAGATCTTTAAACATCCAATAGCATCGAGGTCGAATATGACCAGTAATTCCACTATAATGACATGCAGGAGGAGGTTTGTTGTTAACAACATTAATCACCTTTTCATTGCACCTTCAATAACCTTTCGAGGTAGAATCTTCTTTGCCTTTGCTGTATCAACTTGAGTCTTACTTGATTGAACCTCATTGAATACAATGCCTTTGACAAAGACGGTAGGAGTATTGGCAGCTCCCTTAGTATAGCCAAGTCTATGCCTAACTTGCAAAGATTGACCAGTTTACAACATTCTATTTAATTTTTGAGAACCAGAATTGAACTTTGCAGTAAAAACTTCATAATCACAAAGAATATTATTCAATATAGAGATTTCAATCTCACATTCTTTTACCAAGGCCTGACTAGTCATGTGTTCTATTTCAGGAGTTACATACTCTAATTTGATAGAGAAGAATTCGATCTTCAAGTCAAAATCTTAATCACAAAAAGATGTTCATTCAACGAATAATAGATCATAAAAGGCTGAAGATCATTTGTACAATCCTCATAATTGACATCAACATATATGTCATTGCCCTTTTCCTTACTTTTTTCTGTGTCAAATGCTACGAAATCAAGTTCAAAAACACCAACAACCCATGGGGAAACATCAATAACATTTAGCTCTTTTAATATAGCAGTGAGCGTAGTAGTAGAATCATTTGACTCTTTATCACTGTCATCTGAGTCATCATCACTCCAAGAAGCATTCAAGGACTTCTTCTTCTTATAAGTAGGGCATTTAATATGAATATGTCTAACTCATCCACACTCATGAAAGTGATAAAATCCTCCAAAATCTCACTCTTCTGTGTTTATAGAAATAACAAAGTGTCAAAGCTCTGATACCACTATTAAAGTTTTGGAAACCAAAGAAACTGAGGAGACTAACGAATTAGTGATGAACTAATAAACATACATCAAAACTAAAAACAAGATTGATATCGCAGTAAGACTTGAATTGCTTCCTCTACGTAGCTCAACCTGAATAATCAATTAATCAAATCGATAATATATTCAACCACTATAATGATATCCCCACTCATAAAACTCAAGTAATGAACGATGATCTACATAATGGCAATCTTGAGTATTTATAGACTCAGTCTATCTACCTTATCTAGGAATTTAGTCCTAAATATAATGCAATTAGAAAAACCTCCCCGATCTCTAATTGTGAATCTTATTAGAATAATCCAATTGTCAACAACTAAGTCTTGACTCGTCGTTTCCATAAAGTTCTTCAGTCCTTTATGCACATTTCTCTTGGATTTTATAATTGTAATCCATCTCTAAGTTCTCTGCTTGCAGTATCAAACTTCTTCATTTTTGGAGACTAATATTGATAATTACTCTATTTCACAATCCAACTCGCATTCAATTCCTGCTTCAACTTCAGATCTATCTTCTTCTTCAACTTTGACTTTGATACTACAATCTTCACTGAAATTTGCATTGTAGTCTTTTTTTGAGTTGTATCTACACTCGAATTTCTTGCTAATCAGGCTTCCACCTTAATTGCAACATCTACCTAACTAACTTAACTTCCTTTTTGACAATATACTGCCAATAAGGATAGACCGAGCCAAACACAGTAAGCTAGGGTCTAACAAATCTAACTAACATAAAATGATCAAACATCCAAATGGTTGACCAACTAAACATCCAAACTAAAGAGGTGCTCTATGTAGCATATCCCCTATCCTGATCAGGGTGATACCTGACTAAAAACCCTAAATAAATCTCGTTACTCTAGTAAGACTTAACTTGAGCCATAAGCCTATCTTCAATACCTGATAAACATAATTTGTATACCTCGAGTATCAAAATTATAAAATCAAAATGCAACGAAAATCAAACAATAATAAAACTTTTTCGATAATATACAAAATATACAAAATCGAAATAAACCTCGATTACAAAATTGTATCCCTAACCTTGTGATGTTACAAAATAATAGTTCAAATAGTATATATTACAAGAAGGAGTTCATTACATTGAAGAAGATATTTAAACACCAAGATCTTCCCTTTCCCTTTTGCTGAAGTCTTGGCATGAATACCTAAAATATTTGAAGGGGTGAGCGCTCCAACTTACTCAATATGTGATATTAACTTTAAACTAGTTGTCTACTAGTAAAAACAAGTCAATGCTTTTCAAAATGATTTGGATACATATCTAACATGATAACAAAATAAATATAAATAATGGATAAACATAAAAGTCATGCAATAAGACAATAGCAATTGTGTTCGTTAAATTACTTTTCGTTCTATAGTTACAAGAGGCACCCCTCATTTACACATGAATACTACTTGTGAAATGCACACATTGGTTCATTTGTGATTTCACCAAGTGTATGCAAGAATAATCGAGTCTTCGAACTCTATAGGATAATGAGCAATGATAATCAAACTATAGATTACGGAAGTAAGAGAGTAAGGTTTAGCCTTAGCAACCCCTTAGCCACTTCATATTTAGTTAATATAATTCCAACTCACTTTTAAGTTATAAATTACGTTTTATGTTGGTTATGACTTATAGTATAATGCTATAATTTCCTTAGTTCACAAACTACATGAACTAATTATACTATAGTACGTAGGAAAATATATAATATAGACTGGTCTCACTTAGTTGTGATTACCTAACCTTTCCCAACTTCTTGAACCTCCTAAAGATTCACTGGGTAAATCTACATAAATATAGGTTAAGACTGATCAATTTAGGTTGTAGACTAGTCCTAATATTTGTCTAGAACCCTAGCCCAAGTCATGAATAAAATTTATGACTCAAACTTTCATTTTCTCTTATTTTATTTCTTATAATCCTGCTCATAGTGCCGTGGGTGTTTTCATGGCCTTAGCTTTCATGGTACCAAGTGAAACTGAGTCATCTCTCCTATCATGCCATGATGGGCGCCATAGGTTTCATGAACACAATGCTAGCCATGGCTTCATACGTGTTTAGACCACGTAAAGGATCTTCTTTTTTGCCATAACCAGTTCAATTAGACCTTCAAAAATAGAGATTAGGTGCCCAAAAAAGGGTCTTACCACACAACAACACAACCATATCATATATAACTTCAATTTATTATATGTCATCACCACTCTATTCAAATTCAGCATACATTTACTAGAAAATTGTGTGACAACAGTTGTAACAATCATTGAACAAGTTTAATATATTTGGATTAGGTTCTAGTGATTCTAACTCATCATCAAAACTTCCCCAAAGTTCTGTCCTTAGAACTCTTATTAAACCCCACTAAAACCCATATATTTTGATTGAAAATTAAGAGATATGAATGAGAACTGACGAAAGAATACGATAAACTCACTTGTTCTTGATCCTTCCACTTCATTTCATTAAGTTTTCTAACTTCTCCCTCCTCTCGATATCTTGCTAACTCTCTTTTGTTAATCGATCAACTACGGAGAAAACCATTACTTGCTTATTAATTAATCTTGAGCTTCTTTGAGATATGTGCCACGTATCTCGTGGTTGATGATAAGTCGTTAATTATGTTGTACTATATAAGATATTCATATATGTATTTTTTTATGGTTAAGTCTTCAAAATATTAGGTTAATTGTCTTTATTTATCACTTATAGGGTTATGGGGTGCAAGATTGAAATTGGGGGCGAAAAGTGTGTGAAGCAAGTATTTTGGAGATCCATAGCGAGTTGCATCAAAAAGTGCATTACACGTATCTCGAGGCAAAAATAATGATGTGCATAGAGACGTTGGTGCTAGTAGGAGATAAAATTTGATGATGAAGATGTCATGTATTTAATGTGATATACTTTCATGAATGAAGATATGCATTAACAGCATATACATGTCGTGCTTTCTATTTTTAAAAATGCTTATGTGTGAGGAAGATCTATTAAGGTTGATGCTCATGTCATGAAAGCTTGTGGATATGTTTCGATAGACATGTCAACAAGAGATGGAGCAACAAAATGGAATGATAAGTTGTTTGCATAAAATGGCAGTGATACACGCCAGAGCTTTGGAGTTTTGATCAAAACTGCTCAACTTTTCCTAACTTCCTGATCAGTCTCGATGTGCATGCAACATCAAGAAAATTAAGTAAGACCGAAATAAAAATAGAGAGCTTCTCGACGTCGACAATTATTATTTTATTTTTTTTCCTCTCTCGAGTTCTATTCTTCTTCCTCTCTATTTTTCTTTTGTTTTGTGTTCTTCATCCATGAGACACTAATCTCATGGCCTAAGTCGTTACTTTCTGAAAGAGATAACCTTTACTATGTATATTTCTTGAGTACAAACTACCTTTTGATATAGGTAACATTTCTAACCACAATATATTTTGGTTACAACCAAATGATCTCAAATCTTAACATCAAGTCTTAATATATCTTAACACCTTCCCTCAAACTCAAGATGGGTTTGTCAAAACCAACTTGAGTTTGCTAAACAAATAAGTGGAGTGTTCAGGCGGTAACATAAGAAAAAATTCGAGTGAACAAATGGCAAAAAGTAGATCTAGAGTTCGTTGTAGAGAAGATTAATAAACGATAACCCATAGAGCAAAGACATATATATCGTAACCCATGACATACAAGAAGATGATCAACTTATGAGCAAATTTAAAGTGCACATACATGCGGGCAGAGCAGTTTGTAGATGATCTCAAATTGAACAAATGAGCAGATGGTCTCAAGATGACCACAAAGGCGGATGCAACACAAGGCACGCAAGCAAATGATAGGCTTAATGGTCGCATACATAGATGAGGCAAGCATGTGAGGAAATCACATGATTTCATGTAATGCAACGCGGAGATGAATGCAAGGCTTGCGGGTGCTCGATCACAGTAGCAACATACAAATTACAAACTCATTATTTTGACAAAAAACCTTAATTCAATGCACTACGGAACAAGCAAGGATCTAATATTATGTATAATAAGTAAGATGCACGAGTGGACACGGGTGGAGGAGCATGCACAAACAAAAGTTAGGGTTGTAGATCAATGACTGCAAGTGAGCACAGATGGAGATTGCATGGATGGCAAGAGAGAAAAGTTATAATGACACATGGCATTCATGTTTGTGCGACTCGGACGCGCGGGCAGATGGGCACAGATGACATACACACACGAACGAGCAAAGTAATGACACGAAGATGGGCATACAAGTGACTAGGACTCGTGACTAGAGACGGACAAGTAGGTGTGGGAACAACATAGTAGATGGTCACGGAAGGAAGCACAAATAGAGGCATGACGGGTGTTGCATCGACCTAGGATAAACGAAGAGGACATCGACAAGACAAAATTCACACAAGGTGATTAGGGCGTGATTCACAATGCAAGTTTTTCTCATGGCTATCTACAAAGACGTAGTCGAGGAAGTTGACCAAAATAAAGAAAAAAAAAAGACTATGCATGACCTAGGTCTGATACCGTGTTGATTTCTAAAAGAGATAATATTTATTGTGTATCTATCTTAAGTGCAAATTACCTATTTATATAGGTTTACAATCACAATATCTTTTGGTTACAACCAAATGATCTCAAATCTTAACATCAAACCTTAATATATCTTAACGTAAGTAAGACTGCGAGGGAGGTTCGTTTGTTCTTATCTATAGATTTGTGAGATTTATTTATTGTAATTTTATTTTTATTTTCTTCCCTTTGTTATTGATAAAATAATTAGGGTTAAACTCACATTTAAACCATGGTTCTTTTGCCACTAAGTCGTAAGTATCTATCCTTATGCAATAAGACCACACAAGGGGCAATTAACTCTACCAATTGAATCGCCTCTTTTGGGACCTGTTGAATACCTTAGGAATCTAAGCTAAATCGGACACACTAGTAATCTGGTTATCTAGGTGTAGTGCCTTCACAAAACCCATTGCGGCCATCATGTTAAACCTAATGCGCTAGAGTATAGGGTTATACATTTGGCTAGAGAAATAGTCATTGTCATACCTTGGCTATCGAGAATAGAAAATGTGAGGAACCGCGTACGTTATCGGGTCTATAGCTACACTAGGATACTTTTGATTTATATATTTTACATAAATCAATGGCCAAATCCAATCTTTTATCGAACATAACTTGTATGTCTTGACCTAGGTGTTTTTAATTAATTAATTTTCTAAACTATTTCCATTGCTTTATTTATTTTATTGTTATTTAGATTAGTTAATTTGTTCATTCTCTCAAAACCCCCATTTTCTCTTTTGTTTTCTTTCTTTTTAAACCTTAAAAAGGATACCAATCTTTGTGGGATTGACCCTTTACCACTATCTACAAAATAGTTGGTTTAGGTATTATATTTTATTGATGCGTTCGGCGTGCGTCAGTTGATCTAATGGTTACCAAAGAAACACCCAAGCCTAGTTTGAAATGCGCCACCTAGCATTGCTATGCCTTCATTAATTCTTATTAACACACTTCGAGCGTGTAAAATAAGTTACCCACCTTTTATTATACTTATATATTTGTAGTAGTGGTAAGTCAGATTGTCTCCTTATGGATTTTATGAACTTCTTAAGATATTTTTAAGGATTTTTGTCACTTACTAATTAACTACTAGTTAATGAATTCTAAATACTATAATTTAAAAGCAATTGACTAACTAAGCTAAATTAAACTAAAAAATTAGATAACTTAACTATCAAATCAAACAAATCAAATATAAACAAACCTAGATAGAATTAAATCAAAGATAGTGGAACCTAAAAAAATTGCATCCAAACCAAAGACAACATTAAATATGAAACTTTTAATTTTAATAACCTGTATTAGTAGTTAATTATGAAACTCGTGCTATAGATCAGGACTTGAAACGACGAAAAAGGGAAATCACTAGATTAATGTTATTTCTCGTTGGTGAAATGCATTGTATGTGTATTATATGATATTTTTGTCGTGAATTTAGAGTGAGTTTTTGTCATAATTGGGGTTGCAAGTGTATGTATGAATGACATAAGTGGAAATAAAAATCACTAGTTGATTGAAAACTAGTAAATGATCAAGTATTAAGTATACCATGAACCTTTTGTTTCGATTTACTTGTAAGTCGAAATTGGTGTTAGGGTAAAATGAAAATGTAGTGCAAACCCTTGTCTCAAGTTGCGTATCGGTTGATGGTGGTCAAGGTTGAGATTGGGTCTAAATTGGTGCAAGTTTGGTATGTCATGGACAAAATTTAAGATTTTTGGGTTTGGGTGTAACAAAAACTATTGTTAAGAAAGTTTTATGGAGTTGGATTATTTTATCGAGTTTGTCTCAATTTAGTGAAAAATCAGATCCAAAATGAGCATCAGAGACCAAAACACGTCAAAATAAGAATTTTTAAGAATTAATAATAAAAGAAATTAAGTCGTTATACATATATAGAAAATTCTACAATGGTGACTTTTTGAAATCACCATGGATGGTGATTTTAAATTTTCATCATTGAGTTTAGATCCAATGGTGAATATGAAAACTAAATTTATGACTCTTAAATATGTGAACAAGTCCCAAGAAAGAATTTTCATCATTGGATCTAAATCTAATAGTCAAAGTTTAAAATCACCATTCATGGTGATTTTTTCCAATCATCATGGTAAATGTCTCAGAGATACTAATGAGATGTTTAGCCCAAGGAAATTTTTTCACTTAACGCCTATCCATGGTGCCTAAGGGCCACCTTAGTTTAGGACTGCCAATACTCAAAGTGAATGAACAACAAACAATGGCACAAAGGGAATGTATTACTTAGCCCACAATGGCAATACAACTCCAGCACTCTATATTTCCCCCGGCATAATGTTTTAGGCTTTATAGATCAGCCACAAGTAGTTACATAACCAACAAGGAAACATATTGTGCTTACATTGATTTAGAGACTAAGTAAAACTCCACTCCATGTAGTGCTCAAGGCAATTACTTAACTACCACATTCCCTTGCTGCCACCCAATTCCATAACAACTTCAACCGTCTGGTCAATGAGCACATTCTCCACATGCTAGGGACTTGTTTGGGCATGCCTTGGTCATGCTAGGGGCCATGATCAAGATAGTTACACAACCACCTAGAACTACCTTGGACTTGGTCCATTCGAGCCTAAAGTGACTTGGTATATGCTTTGTTTAGGTACCCTTATGTGATTGCCGGGGTTCGATCAAGTCCGAGTCCCTCCGGTTCGAGGTGGCTGCACCATGGTCCTTAGGCCTTGCCTTGGCATGCTTGCTTAAAACATATTGTAAGGTCTCCCTTGCCATCGTGCCCATGCCACCCCTAAGAGAGGTCCCCCTCCTTATAGTAGATGTTAAGCCGTTCTTGGAACTCCAATAGGAAATATCCAAAAGTGAGACTAATCATACTTTAACTTGGTCAACATCCAAGTCAAGTTTTGTCAAACCTTGCTTATGCTAAGGTTTATGCCCATGTCGCATCCAATTTACTAATGTGTATGCGCTAGGGGTGGGCAAACTGCGGTTTGGTGGTGAAAACCATCAAACCGCGACCAAATCGAGGGTTCGCGGTTTGGCCGATTTGCAAACCACTACCAAATTGTGAACCATCAAAACCGCACCCAAATCGCTCGTGGTTTGCACAGTTTGGTCGGTTTGGTTTCGCAATTTTCCTGCGACCCATTTTCAAAAAAAAAAACACAAACAAAAAAAGAAGAAAATCATACATAT
This sequence comes from Stephania yunnanensis, assembly GCA_039657365.1. Classification (NCBI taxonomy): domain Eukaryota; kingdom Viridiplantae; phylum Streptophyta; class Magnoliopsida; order Ranunculales; family Menispermaceae; genus Stephania; species Stephania yunnanensis. The sequence goes on along the minus strand of CM077590.1, from coordinate 41,091,275 downwards.
TACATACCATAAAATAATATTGGATATAGTACTGCTGCATTCAAATACCAAAAAAGAAAGAAAACGGAGGAGAAGATTATGGAACTTAAGAGGAAGGCCATAGAAAAAACATTCAACATTCAAAGCCAAAACATTCAAAAAACATTTAAACAATTCAAAGCCAGAACATTCAACATTCAAAGCCAAACCCAAAAATACCCTCGGTTTGGTGAACCGCAGTTTTTTTTTAAAATGAAAACACGACCAAACCACGATTATGCAGTTTTTAAGTTTTTCAAACCACCCCAAATCGTGAATTCTAAAAACCAAACTAGAACATGCGGTTTAGACGGTTTAGGCAGTTTGTGCGATTTTTCGGAAACCGATGCCCACCCCTAATATGCGTTCATATGTTGGAGCCTCCGCGCGCTACCTCGCGAACTATCTTGAATGCGTATCCTGTTTCCAAGCGTATGTGAGTACATGCATCTCCACGTGCTACTCCCGCATGTGTGTCTTTAACTCCAGTCAATGCCTTCATATGGGCGCGAAGTAAGCCTCTGGCTATCGCGTGTTATCCGTCATCGCGCGTATATGTGTTAGGCAAACTCACGCATGTATGCCTCTACACTACACATGTTGGCAGCAGGTGCGCGTGACACCTTTATATGCATCATCCAAATGATTAAGTCATAACCAACAATCCATGGAACCTTTCTAGTCCACCAAAACCCGAAAATTGCTAGGTTTTCCTGTTGCCCAGCCCAACTTACATGTGTCATGTGAGACTAACAAACATCCCCTACCGAAATGTTCGATGCCTTTATCAAGTGCTCGGATACTGCCTCTTCTGGTAGTCTACTATCTCTTTCTCCAAATACTATAAGCTAGTGTCTCGCTCCCAAGTTAATTCATTAACATTAACCCACTTGATCAAATAGAAAATTCACCTATTTTTCTTACTTTGGTCACGCGTCTCATAGCTCTAAATTTGCTAAATCTTTGCAGCAAACTCCTTTCACACTAAGGGTGGAGCTCACTTAGTCGTACTCCACCCTGGATCTGCCTCATTTAAATGGAAAGGTTTAAGGTAGTTAATATGAGATTTAATATGTACCTTCAACTTTTTTGATAGCGTAAAACGATAAGCCACCCTCCTAACTCGCTTGATCACCTCAAATGGTCCCTTATATCGCTTAACTAGTCCATTGTGTTTCTCCTTTTTATTGAATTTCTTCAATATTTCTAGGGTAAGCTTCAACAAACTAAGCTTCCTTCCTGAAATTCTAGGGGCCTCCTATCTGATCGGCATACTTCTTCATTTGTTGGACAGCTTTAGCCAAATTGTCTTGAGCTACCTCCCTCAGCTCTTGCTTGCTCCTTATAAAGGGATAACCCGCAGGGCATGAACCCATCGACTTTGATTTGGCTACCTCATGTGGAGTAGGCGGCTGCCGTCCAATCACCACCTCGAAAGAACTTAACTCCGTAACTGCGCTTCTATGAAGATTGTAGCAAAATACTTGCATTCACACAGAGTCTGAGATAGTCCTCTAAAAATGCATTGATCATCTCCGTCTGCCTATCTGTTTTGGGATGGTTGGCTATGGAAAACTTCAACTCCGAACCCAAAAAGTTGAATAAGGTAGTCCGAAACCTCTCTGTGAACCATGTGTCACGATCACTAATGATATCCTCTGGTATCCCCTAATATTTCACCACGTTCTTCAAGAACAACTCTGCAACCATATCCGTTTAACAATTCTTTGGAGTAGCTATGAACGTAGCATACTTCGGGAATGATCCACCACCACTAGCACACTGCTCATTCCCTTCACTTTAGGAAAACTAGTGATGAAATCCATTGAAATGCTTATGAAGGGTCTGTCTAGTATTGGCAAGGGCTCCAGCAAGCCTGGGGCCTTCCTCATCTATGTCTTATCTTGCTGGCACACAAGACAAGTTTGTAAATATAAATCCACGTCCTCTTCCATCTTTGGCCATAAGAATGAACGTGATAGAAGGGCAAAGGTACACTCTATGCTTGGATTTCTAGCCCAGCGAGTATCGTGAGTCTCTTTTAAAAGTTTTCGCCTTAGCGCGCTTATGTTAGGGAAGTGTGGGAGTTCTCCTTTAGCATAGAGGATCCCATCCTCACACCAAAATCTTTAAGTTACTCATTCAGCCACCAGGTTTGTCAATTTCATGCAAACTGGTTCCTTGCTCATCTCCTCCTTAATACGAGGCAAGAACTCACTTTCCAGCCTCACTACTACCGAAACAATCTCAGTGACCACCTTGTGGCTAAGAGCATCGGGACTAAGTTAAGCCTTCCTTATTTATGCTCAAATTGAACATCGAATTCAGCCAAATAAGTTGAGCCTTTTCTAACTCATGAAATAGGTGATAGCAACATTTTCGGTCCGCACCACGAAATGAGCTAAGGTGGAGAGCATGACAACCAACATTTCTTTCATATGAGTTTGGTACCGCTGCTTAGCTTCCTTCAATTTTCGGCTTTCCAAAGCAATGAGGTGTCTCTCTTGGACAAGCACCATCCCCAATGCTCGGTCTGATGCATCAATGTGCACTTTGAAAGGTAGCTTGAAGTTAGGCTATCCCAACACCGGTTCATAGGTAATGACCTGCCTTAATTCTGCCATGGCTTAGTCGCATTGCTCTATCCATGCCCAAGTCTGATCTTTCTTCAAAAGATCCGTTAGTGGCACTACCTTCCTCGAGTAGCCTTCCAAGAACTGTTGATAGTAATTTGCTAAAACCAAGAATGACCGAAACTCCTTGACCTTTGTGGGGTTTAGCCACTCCATTAGTGCTCGTACCTTCTTTGGGTCCATCTCCGGTGTACCTTGACCTACAACATGATTAAGGAAAGTGATGGTTTGCGCAACAAACTCACACTTCTCTTTCTTTACAAATAAATGGCTAGTTGTTAAAGTAGTCAAAACTGTTTGTAAGTGATCCACATGACCTTGGAGGTTTTGACTATCGATTGTCATCCAAATAAATAACAACAAATTGATGGATGTATTCCCTGAGTACATCATTTATTCAAAGGATTCATGAATATTGTGTGGACTTATCTTGGGATTTTACTTACCAGATTGGTCACTTTATTTGTTAGCTGACCGAGTGCAGATCCTTTGACGAGCAAGGGCAAGGGGAAGAGGTATTAGGCAACTATACCTCTGAGATAGCAACGCTTGCTCGTGCGTGATATCATTATGTATTTATTTTATTTTTGTTGGGTTTTGGGAACCATAAAACCTTGATTATATGTATATAGAACTTTTTTATACTTATCTCGCCTTAATATATACATGATATCTTTTATTGGGCTTTCCACTACTTAGAATTGTTAAATATTGCTTAAGTTACTCATTAAAAGACTTATGCTATAAAATTATAATATAACCTGATAAATTGAGTAACTGGCTAACTAAATTATTAATACTTGTGTGAAGGTTAGTTAGCATAACTAGGGTTAGCTGGAAAAGTGTAAACAGCTCATTGCATCGCGATGCATCAAGGAGAAGTGGGCCATGACGTGGCAAGGCTAGTTGACGTGGGATGCGAAATGGCGGGTAGCAAGGCAGTCTGGAATTTGGGGCTCACACATTACACACCTCGAGATCTCGTAGAGACTAGGATGTATGACGATCATCTCATGCATATTGCGGGTTGTGTGTCATAAGTTATATTAAATTGAATATCTAATAAGGAAATATGTGTAAAGTTATTTAGATCCTTGTCCTAAGCTGGTGCATACAAGATGTGTGGTACGACAGTGAATATTGGTAGGTAAGACCTAGCTTGGAAAAGCGTGCCAGATAGATATTTGAAAAGATATCTAGATAAAAATGCCCTATGGACTCTAGGGTTAACAATGGTGAATTCCTCTAGATAGAAAAGAGAGGTGCAATTAGAAAACGAAGAATTACAGCAGAGTGTGATCTCCTAAAATTGGAATTGTTCTTGTTTCTTTAGGGTAATTGAATTAGAAATAACTAGACTGACTTTGAATATGAAATCTTAGGAAATTAGAACTCTATTGACCATCGAGCGGAAGTAAGACCTACGATCGAGCTCAACTAGATATTGTCTCTATTCAGGATTGTTAATTAAGGTCTAAGGGTCATTAGGTCAATAACCAAAAAAGTTTAAAGGGCATGAGAAAATGGGTTCTTAGTAGATTTTATGGAAGCAGACAGTGTTAATATGACTCAGAACTAAAAGAAACCAAGTACAAACTCTTTTGGCCCCAACAAGAGCACTGGAGTAGCCTTGCAAGAATAGCAATCCGAGTAACTCCACAAGAGTATCACAATTTCTTCATGATCCATGAGGTTGGTGGGGCCCTACTATCACCTCAATTAGATAAAGAATCTATCGAAATGTAAGCTGAGATAGAGTGTGCAATTATACATGAGGTCCATAATGACCTTAAGCGAACCCTAAGGGACAGGTTGTCTCGACTTCTCACACACTTATGACTCAGTCGCGAAAGATTTTGCTTTTAATTCACTCTGACCTAATTAAGGACTCGTAAAATATTTAAGATAACCTCTTAAGGAGACATTTAAAAAAAAACCTAAAAGTTCGAAGAATTGGATCAAGCTAAAGGATATCGCTAGTCCTAAGTGTAGGGAGGTTAAAGTTGCATGGCAAAGTAGAAATTTTCTAGGGGATGTAATTCTAAAAGGGTCTAGAACGGTTATTTAATTAGGCTCACCATGGCAATAAAAGATTCTCCTTGGGTTTTTTGTCAATCATGGTTTTCAACTAGTGCCAGAGGTAAGCTAGGGGTCTAAGCAAATCCATTGAGCTAGTTCAGAAAGTGTTAGAATCAATTAAGTCCAACCATATAAAAATATGCCTTCACTAAGAAAATAATACAAAAGCCTAACTCTAAAAGAAAATTTATTGCGGCTAAATTGAACATTTGATTATCTCGCCGATAAATTGAGGACTCTAGGTGTACGTTAAGGATTAAGAGTAGGGTCTTAACTCAGGAGACCAAGGAGGAAACGTTAGGAGATGAGCTTGAAGTTAGTAGGATAATTTGCAATAAGCGTTAGGTGTGGCCTCCATATAAGAAGAAGAAAGAGGCGTGCGATCTATAGATTGAGAATCTAAACATGCATGGCTTTCTCAGACATTCAAAAGAAGCAAGGGTCAACACTAATAGATGAGTAGTTACTATCTTTTTAAGTCTTGGTACACGCGATGTAAGACCTTACTGAACATGCGTTGTAGAGAGGCAAAGTGAAACAATGCTTAACTTATACATGAGTAGGTCTTACTTGTCAGACCCCACATAATTAAGGCATCTGACTGGCCTAAATTACCTTAATCCCTTTATAATCTAGTAATCTTAACCTCTCCATAAATAAATAAGTAAGATCAATATCTTGCAATTATCAATTAAAAACTTAATTAACCACAAATGACTCTAAAAGTAAATTTCAAACCTTGAATTTTTGTAAAATTAATTAATTAAATAATATCCAGATTTCGTAAAAAGATTTCAACAACATTTTCTTTGTTTCTAAGTATACACTAAAAAACACGGCCTTCAAAAATCTTTAACAAAACCTGCTTAGAATTGGTGGAAATGCCAAAATAGTCAGAATCCACCATAATAATATACATTGAATAAATTTAATATATATTCATTCTCACCTAATTTAAAGTATCAAAATCCTTATACCAACGTTACCTTGGCTTCAAGATTAATCTAAATCCATCCGAAAATCGTTGCAACCATTCCAAATGAGATCATATTCACACTCAAACCCAAAACCCATTTGTACAATATATTATATTAAAAAATAATACATATATAAGGGGAAAGGAACCAATTAAGTCATAGATATAATCTTACAACTTTTCCTTTCCTTTGTCATCCCTCGCACCTGTCATCACCCAATTTCAAAATTTTGATAATGTCAGATAAGTAAATCTCACACTATCCGGTACATTTGTACTAATCAAATGCATTGCATTCCAAGAGATTAAACGAACAATAATATCACAAGGAATCATAAATATACAAATGTACAATCCATCCCCTTTTTGTTGACCTATCACAATCAGAAGACGCATTCCAAAAGTAGTGGTTAAACAGTAATAGAGATTCATGAGTTCGAGAGGAAGTCCCTCGAGAAGTCATACCCTCAACTCTCCATAGAGTATGATCCTAGCCAGCATCATAACCCATCCTAAATAAGTGTCTACAACGATCAGTGACTCCAGTCGCAGAGCACCAATGTGTTCATCCTACCACACATATAACCAATAAATACAATGGGACCTTCAAAGGTCTCTTTCATCTCGTGTCCGTGAATGCATGACTAATAAATATGCAGAAATAACCGTGCATGCAATTATATTCAAGAAATACTCATACAATGTAAATGTTATTATTGGATTTACTTAACCTTACAAACGCAATATCAAAATTTCATTGCGCTTTGAGTTGATAAGCTAGTCCACGTGGAATTCCAATTGCGACCATACAGTTAATTTGTAAGTCCTGTAAGATTCCATAACAATTCCACAATTGTTTTCTAATTGGTTATAGTTTAATTGACCCATTCACGTCCCGAAACCCCTAAAATACTTCCAAAATAAATTCTCCGATGCTCAAATTTCATTTTTGACTCATTATTATTGTTCGACATCGAAAATAACATTTTCTAGGCTTAAATATAAATTTTCTAATTCATTATATATTTATTGGTCTTGCTACAATTCGAAAACCCCAAAATCACTCCAAATCTTATCTTTGGATGTCCGAATTTCAATTTTGACTTCAAATTGTGGTTCAGAATAAAAAATTAACCTAAATTAGGGTTTAAAACAATTTTTACAATTTTAAATATTTTCAATGTCGTAACACACACTACAAGGTAAAACCCCGGTATAAATCCTCGAGAAAATATCAAAATCCTCATTTTTCATAAAAATTCCCAATTTCCACTAATTTTTCTAAAAATCATATTTTTTTTAGAATTTCTCTACTTCCTAGGGATTTTATTTTATTTTTTTCTATTTTAAAATAGTTTTTTTTAATTTAAATTAGGGGAAGTGGTTTGATTCTAGCCGATCCCGGTTCGGATCATCTGAGTCGAACCCGGTTCGAGGGTCATCCCCAACCTCCCTCATGGAGACGCAAGGGCGTATCTAAATGGGCCTTGCCCTGGGCTACAGCCAAGGGCAAGGCCCAAATTATTTTATTTTTTTCAGTTTAAGTCCAATTTGCCCAAACATACATTTGAGCCCACCCCAAAAATCTCCCAAACCCTACGTTAAGAACCAAAAAATTAGCAAACGCACATACAGCCAAAACGAACGCACGACAAAAAAAAAACTCTCGGCACATTCGCGTCATTCTCACACTCACCGAATGTAAGTTTTTTATATTTTTCGAAGTTTTTTGGAGCAATATCTTTCAAATTCTATTGTCTTGTGTCTTCTACCTCTATTCTTTTTGTGTTTGAAGAAATCAATCCATCTCTTTGGGATTAATTTCATTGCTCCACATTTAATTTTTTTCATTAGATTGCACTATAATATAAGGATAGATTAACGGTTCTTTTACAAAGTGCGAGCAAAGAGGTATGTTAGTTCATAGATTTTTTTTTGTTTATAAGTCTTTTTTTGAAGGGATATTTTTTAATGTGGACATCATTGAGCAAAAATATATGCTAGTTCTTAATTTTTCTTAACTTGTTGGTTTTTGATGTTTTGTTAGTTGGGTTTTTTATATATATATAAGAATGAGATTGATTGTATAACTATGTTGTTAAAAATCTCATATTTTTTGACAACATAGCTTATTTGCAATAACATATCACATAAAAATAATAAATCATCATCAACAAGTCTCAATTATTTTCCTTATCAGATGTTTGGCTAGAGGAAGAGAAGTCTACCATGGAAGTAATTAAAAGTAGTACCTACAAGCTACATAGAACAAAGTTATTTATAGTTCCACTTGTGTTATTTGACCATTCAAAAAAGATCATTGTTAAAATAATCAGTTATTTTCTGATAATCCGTTAAATGTCAATTAGCCTTATTTTCACTTTTCCTACCTGGCCACCTTCACATAAATCAAACGCATTAGAATGTCATTGACACAAACACACACACACACACACATTAGAAAGTTATAAATATCCTAACAATAGCGTATATATTATATATATTAAATAAAAGAGTATATATACATATATGTTGTATATAATGTTATAATATATATATATATATATATATATATATATATATATATATTGCAAAACTAGTTTGAAGTAGGTTTATATATAAATTAAGATAAAAATTGATAAAAAAGAGGTAATTGAGACGCTGAAGTTCGAAGTAGATTTTGTACCGATAGAAGTATAATTTGTTTAGTACAAACTTAACAATGCAACAAATCCAATTTTTTCAAAAGTTATGATAAAAAATGTATAATTAAGATAAAAAATTAATTTATTATGCATATAAATTAGCAACATTAGTCCATTTTTATTTTATTTTTATGTTTCGCATGATTTTTTATATCTTTGATCATATACTATTTACATTGATTGAATTAGGAGAATAAAAAGGAAGTTTTCACGACTTTAATATTTATGGAGACATTTTTTCTTTTAAGGATAGCATACTAGCTTTGGACTAAACTCTATAGAGCGTCATGGTAACAAAAGAACGAAGACAATTGTTTGTGTTCAAATGTTTTTTTTTTCTTTGCTTAATAGTTTGTGGCTTAATTTATGTGATAATCATGCTAATTTCATGTTTGTCGTGGATGCATATATATATATATACTAGTTCTCTTAAGTGCTACGCACCAACGACCCTGCTCGCTACGCTCGCGTGAGTATAATAATATTTTTTATATATTAAACACTAACACAAACTTTCAATCCATTTGTCTAATGGGCTATTTAATAGGAAATCATTTATTTAATAGGTAATTAATTAAGTTAAACGTAAAAAAATATTAAAAAAATCGATTATATTAGTAATAAGTAATTAAAGTTTAATCCATTGGTCTCATGAGCTATTTAATAGGAAATCATTTATTTAAATGTAAAAGAAATCGGAATATGAGCTATTTAATAGGAAATCATTTAAGGAACGCACAAAAAAAATATGTGTAGGGAAGGGACAAAAAGGTAAATTTGATTACGACTCAAAAATTTGTGATTCGTCTTTTATATATATGATAGATATATATATATATATATATATATATATATATATATATATATATATATATATATATATTGTGGTATAATTTATTTAAAGTATACATAATAATATATAAAAATAATAATTTAAAAAATATTTATAGCTCAGGGCTATCAAAAATCTTGGATTGGCCTATGGAAACGAAATAGAGAAACAGCTCACAGCTCCACCCATCCTCTTCCACTCCTCTCTTCCTCCTCCTCTTTACCTCTGTGTTTCTCTATCGTTTGTTTGTTTTTTGTTTTTTTTTTTTTAACTCAATCGAACTCTCTTCTCCTCATCCCCCTTCTCCTCCGTCCCTCACAGGCAACAACAACCAATAAATCCAAGTTCGATCATAAAAATTACAATCATTACAGTCACCAATCCATAAAATCAAGATTTTTAATTTGAACTCAAAACCATTACTCCCCTCAACGTCACGACAGCCAGAACAGCCACCCACAGCTCTCAATTCGGTCAACAACAATCCCTTCATTTCGATTCCCAAACTCGAAAGACAGTGACGAGAGAAGGAAAAAAGGAGAGAAAAGAGAAGAAAGTTAGAGAGAGATCAGCGAACAACAACGAACACAAAATGAAGACCCCCCCTGGTTCAATTTATTTGTAAATTAAAAGGGCGTGGTCAAATGACCGTTTTACCCTTTACGTAGTATCTTTATCAATACATGACCAATACCCTTTCATGTAATTTGCAATTTTTCTTTTTTCATAGTTATCTCTTCAATTTTGAATCCAAATTAAACCTCGAAAAATACCCCTATTCCGCCGAAAATTAGAGAATTTCCCATTGCATTCCAAAACTCTCAGACAACTCGTCTTCGCATGAAAATCGAGGTGTGGGACCCACATCAGCTTGTTAAGTCCTATTTAAATTCAAAATTTAAACTTAAACACAATTATTTTTCGCAAAATTCGAAATGATAGTTTAGGTAAGCATTTTTATTATCTCGACACTCATTTTGACATGTATTTCGAAACAATATCTCATGAAATCTCAAATTTACTCGATCAACTTGAATTTCACAAAATAAAATAATATATAATACACAACACTAGGCATACATCATAGAAAAATAAAATTAATTAAAAATCTTAATTTCACCAGTTTTTAACTCCCGACTCGCAAAACCATAATTAGGCTTCATTAATCCTTGATTAGTCGTAATTTATCGATTCGAAAATTTCAGGATTTGAAAATCTTCCCAACTAATAAAGATTTCATCCTCAAAATCTAAAATTAAATCTAATTTAAATGGACTAAAAGAGATCAGGAAAATACTCTCTCATGTACACCCTTCGTTCCCATGCTAACTCCAAATCACTGTGAAATTTCCACTTAGCCAATACAAGTGAAACTTTTTTATTTTGAGACTTTTGGACCTTCCTATCCACAATCAAAATAGGTTGGTCTTACAATGAAACATGACCCTGCAATTCAAACTGATTCTATTCTACTATGTAATGCAAATTAGGTTCCTTTTGTTTGGGCATAACTACGTGAAATACATCACAAACTCCAGCTAATTGAGGCAGTAATACAAGTCCATACGCAACCTTCCTAATTCGTTTTACAATCTTAAAAAGTATTATAAATCAATGAGAGAGTTTTCCTTTTATCCAAATCTGTAATGGTTTTAGCAAGGGAGAGACTTTCAAACAAATCCAATCTCCTTCGCGATAGAGATCATAATAACTTTTGTGTCTTTCTCGAACTACTTTCAATCTTAGACAAATATGTTGAACAACCTTATTGTGATCTTGAACCATTTGTAGCCCCAATACTATCAAATCCTCATGTTCAACCCAACCGGTAAGAGAACAACAAAATATCCCATACAAACCTCAATTAGAACCACCTTGATACTTAATTAACAAATGCTATTGTAAGAGAACTCACATAGAAGTATGTGTTTTCTCCATGAACCTCTAAGTTCCGGTACACAAACCTTGAGCTTGTCTTCTAACACTTGGATCAACCTTTCAGTCTGACCATCCACCCGAAGATGAAATGCAGTACTAAAATGAAACTGAGTGTCAAACAATTCTTGTATGCCATGTCGCAACCCCGATGTGTACAAAGCATCAAGATAAGAAACTATAATCAATGGCACTCCAAACAAGTGAACCACCTTTCGCTCACATAACAAGCTCAAATACGTCAAGATATCGAAAGTGACATAGGAAGAAAATGAATAGACTTCATTAATCCATTAACAATATCCATCGAAACAAAATCTATCGCAACGTACCTCCAAGTTTATGCCCTATCGATCTTAAACTATTAGCAAATCTCAAATCTCCTCACATAATCACCCTCATCAGCTTTCATCCCTGGCCACGAATATAATCGCTTCATATCATGATATATTTGGGTCATACCGGGATGAATGCCATATCTCGACCAATAAGATTCTCTCAATATCTCATCACGAACCTCAACCACTGATGGAATCCAAAATCTGCCTCTAAAACTCAAACTCTCAAATGCAGACTCAACCTAATTTACATTATTGCTATCAAACTCCACATCAGCTTCTTGAAACCTTAGATAAAGTCATCGCGATGAACTTTTCAAGCAAATCATACTCAAAAGTCAATCACGCCATCTACTTCCAAATTGCATTATCACATTTGATCATATAAATTGAACATTTTTTGAGTTAATATATTATTGGTGCAACTATATTAGAAAGTCTTTCACAAATCTATAATAATAGCCAACCAAATCCAAAAACTCATCTTAGACAACCAAAACTCACAAACAATTAAAACTTCCTCTAGTTTAATCTCAAGTTTAACCTTAGTACTAATGGTGTTGAGGCATGTGCCCTAGGTCAATCCATAAATGTCTTTATGAATACTTTTAGTTAATAAAATAGAAGATTTCATTTGTTGTTTATTATAATTAATTTGCATGTTTACATTATAATAAGATCCATGGGTATTTACAAAAATATCCTAAATGTCCCTAGTTGATCATTATACTGGGAACTATAATGAGTTAAGACTAGTGTGAGTCTTGATTGATGATCATATGATGATTATACGTATAGGGATACGAATCAAGATCACGAGTACTTGTTAGGGAACAAAGTACTGGACCGACCTGCTATGAGAACATCACATGGATTAAGTCATAGTTGTTTCTCATGATAAGTATATTTTTTAGTCCTCTGACTTGAGATTACCGGAGACTTCAACATTAGGAACATAGTGATTTGACGCTATCAAACGTTGTCTTTAACCGGACGATTATAAAGGTTGTGATTAGTTACTTGTGTGAGCAATGTGATGAAGTTGTGTAATCGAGATATAATTTGTCCCTCTCATATAAAGAGAGATATCTAGTGGATCCTCGATATGTTAGGCTCGTTAAAAGGCCTAGTCTAAGTGAATTGATATTGATCAATGTCACTTGGATGTTTTCAGTCTACCTATAGATCGAGACTAGTACGATTGAACATGTTGGATGACAATTCCATGTCTTATGTTTGATCAAAAGGATATCGTGTGACAAAAGGATGTTGTATACACTATTTATTAGGTTGTATCGATTTGATATTCGTACAACTTGGGTAGTCATAATGTCTTGCTAGAGGCTGCTTATGACTTGTATACCAAAATGTGTTTTGGTACACTGCCAACGTTGTATGAGCCTATTGGGTCGCACAATAAGAATGGTTTTTCGAGATTTTAAGATGGTTCAGAAAAATGAATTTTATATGATAAAATTCATGACGAAAACATCCTTGTTGTGTATTACACTTATACTTCTTTAAGTAGGGGTATATGTGTAATTTACTTAACCGTCTATATACAATGGTTGTATAAATAGACGCTTTAAGTTAGAATACACGTACGAAAGATCAAAAGGTCGAAACTCTATTTTCGTTTCAGAGACGACTTAGGGTTTTTGGTATGCTCTTGATCGTTTTGGAGAGAAACAAAAAGATTTGGTATTCTCTCGAAGCTAGCACTTCGAATCTCGGCCCCCATTCGTGTGTGAACTACTGGTAGAGGGTGTTCATCGTTGGCAGCGCCTTAGAGATCGATAAACCTTCAAAAAGGTATATCGCGACTGAGGTATGATTAAGTTTTCATGGTTTAAACGTTTTAATGGAATTAGATTCGGATCCTGTTGGGGTTTTTGTCAAAATTGTTTTGTAATCTCCGCTGCGCATGAACCCCAAAACCTATCGAGCCATCGACAAATGTTTCTATTTGATAAAGATAGATAACAAATTAGAATATGAAATAAATATCAAGAATCTAGTTATTGTTGATATACTAGGATTCGAATATCTTAAATCCAAAATAAATAAATAATTTTTGAAATTATTTATTTATCTTGTTATCTCTATTTTGTTATGAAGTTTCTATTTGATAAAGATAAATAACAAATTAGAATAAGAGATAAATATTAAGAATCTTGTTATTGGTGATATACTAGGATTCAAATATCTTAAATCCTAATTGGATTAGGATAAGATGATTAGTTAGATGTGGGCCCGGGTTAATTAAAATGTTTTAATTGACTTAATTTCGGATAAATTAAGGGGTTAATTTATGATAATAAAATCAGCGAAAAATTATGATTTTCTATAGCGAATTTTAATTTTCGAATTGAGATTCATCTTCTAAAAAAAAAAAAAAAGGGGGGGGGGGGGGGGGTTGCCTCATGTACCCTTTCGCCACCGACCGACAACGGGACCACCGTCTAACTAATCCTAGCGTGCGGAAATTCTTTTGTTAGTGAAAAGTATAAAAAAAAAAAATTTCAAATTGTTTAGTGAATGAACAAATCAATAAAATATATGATATTTCATTTACATAAAATCACTAAAACTGAATAAAATCCCTCTATTAAATTTTAAGTCTCGTGCCATCCATTTTAAACACTTGTCAAGGCCTCGATCACACTAATATAGTTTCAGCCATAGCTGGGTGTATTGTGTTATCTTGGTGAGACAAGTTGGGTTAGAGTTACCTTAATGTTTAAAATGGTCCGACTTAATAAAGCCATCAAAATAGTTTTGAGCTTTAGGCAAATGATGAGATAAAAACATGCTAAGACATAAGATGTCCCATATCTCATAAAAGGATCTAAAAATTACATAAGATGTAATTGGTAACTGTTACCTACCTAAATAATCTAGTTCTGTGTTTCATGCCATAGCTGTCATAGAGTTAGGTGAAATATGGATTTTAGTCCCCTAAATAAACAGTACATTTTAGGAGGGTTGTTAATTTAGTGGGAGTCTATTCCTCTATACTAAAATAAACTTTGCATATCTTTATTGTAGATCAATGGCCTCTTCAAGTAACAATAATCCCATGTCACTGCGATCCATCCTTGAGAAGGATAAGCTATCTGGGACTAACTTTCTTGACTGGTTCAGAAACTTGAGAATCGTTCTCAAGCTTGAATGCAAGTTGTATGTCCTGGATGTTCCAATCCTTGAGGACCCACCAGCCAATGCTACGAAAGCTGTGAAGGATGCGCATAATAAGCATGTCAACGATTCTACTGATGTTGCATGTATTATGCTTTGGCAACAATGGTTCCCGAACTTCATAAGGACATGGAACTAATGGAAGCCTACGACATGGCTATAACGCCGAAGGAAATGTTCCAACGGCAAGCTAGGCAAGAAATGTTCGAGACAGTCAAGAACCTACATTCTTGCAAGATGACGGAGGGTGCGTCAGTTAGTCCTCATGTTTTGAAGATGAAGGGCTATGTTGACCAGCTTGATAGACTCGGATTTCCCATAAGCCAAGAGTTAGCTACAGTTTTGATCCTGAATTCATTACCAGAGAGTTACTCATAATTTGTGATGAACTACAATATGAATAATATGGAGAAATTAATTTCAGAGTTGCATTTGATGCTCAAGACTGCTGAACAAAATATCAAGAAACCCTCTAGTAATATGTTGATGGTCTAAATGGGAAAGGGAATGAAGAAGAAAGGCAAAGGCAAGGCTAGAGTTGCCAAGGCTGTTGCTGCACCTGTCGCAAAGCCTATGGAACAAGTCAAGACCCGGCATGTTCTTGCTTCAAAACACCCAAAATAAAAGGAAGAAATTGTCTTTTATGTAATCAAACCTATCTTTGGCATTGTCGTCTCGGACACGTAAACGAGAAACGCATAACGAAGCTCCATAAAGATGGGTTTCTAGATTCATTTGATTTTGAAACATATGAAACATGCGTATCTTGTTTACTAGGCAAGATGACTAAAAGTCCCTTTACTGGACACAGTGAAAGGGCGAGTGATTTATTGGGTCTAATACATACTGATGTATGTAGTCCTATAAACACAATGACTAAAGGAGGTTATCGGTATTCATTACATTTATCGATGATTTCAAAGATATGGTTATGTATATCTTATGAAACATAAAGTGAATCATTTGAGATGTTTTGAACGTTTCGAATGAAGTGCGAAATCACCTTGGTAAAACTACCAAAACACTTCGATCGATCGAGGTGGTGAATATTTAAGCCAAGAATTTGATGATCATCTTAGAAATTGTGGGATTGTCTCCCAATTGACTCCACCAAAGAACTCCACAATGGAATGGAGTTTCGAAAGGAGAAATCGAACCTTATTAGATATGGTTCGATCTATAATGAGTCATGCAGATCTTCCATTATCCTTTTGGGGTTATGCATTACAAATCTGCACTTTCACTCTAAATCGAGTTCCTTCTAAAGCGGTTGATAAAACACCATATGAGATATGGTACGGGAAGAGACCTAGTTTTTCTTTTCTTAAGATTTGGGGTTGTGAGGCTTACGAAAAGCGACAAGTCTCAGAAAAACTAGCACCTAAATCTGATAAGTGTTTATTTGTGGGGTATCCTAAGGAAACAAAAAGGTATTACTTTTATAATCCCGCTGAGAACAAAATGTTTGTTGCTCGGTATGGTGCCTTTATGGAAAAATAGTTTATTTCAAAAGACACTAGTGGAAGAGAAATAAATCTTGAAGAAGTTCAAGAATCACAGATAAACACTGAACCACTACTGGAAGTTCAACAACGTTCTGAACCAGTTGAACCTCCGCAAGTGACACAAGGCCCACATAAATCTGGTAGGGTAAGACATGAGCCAGAGAGATTCGGATTTCTCATTACTGATAGTCGTGATGTGTTGCTTATGAATCAAAATGAGCCCACCACTTATCAAGAGGCTATGTCTGGACCAGACTCAGATAAATAGCTAAGTGCCATGAACTCTGAGATGCAATCCATGTATGATAACCAAGTTTGGAACTTAGTTGATTTACCTGAAGGTGGTAAGACCATTGGATGTAAATGGGTTTTCAAGAAGAAAACTGACTTGGATAGCAATGTGCATACTTTTAAAGCAAGACTTGTAGCAAAAGGTTTCAGGCAGACTCAAGGTGTTGATTATGATGAAACCTTTTCGCCAGTAGTCTTGCTTAAATCCATAAGAATTTTAATTGTCATTACTCGTATTATGACTATGAGATATGGCAAATGGATGTAAAAACAACATTTCTTAATGGAAAACTGCTTGAGGACGTGTATATGACACAACCTGAAGGTTTTGTACATCCTGAGAATTCTAGGAAGGTATGCAAGCTTCAAAGATCCATTTATGGATTAAAGCAAGCTTCTCGGAGTTGGAATCTTCGTTTTGATGAAGCAATCAAGGATTTTGGTTTTATTAAGAACGAAGATGAGCCTTGTGTATACAAGAAGGTCAGTGGGAGTGTAGTTTTTTTGGTACTGTATGTGATGATATATTACTCATTGGAAATGACATCCCAACATTGCAGAATGTCAAGTCTTGGTTAGGGAAGTGTTTCTCAATGAAAGACTAGGGAGATGCAGCCTATATCCTAGGGATAAGAATCTATAGGGATAGATCGAAGAGGCTAATCGGTCTAAGTCAGAGTGCTTACATAAAAAATGTGCTGAATAGGTTCAGTTTGCAAGACTCTAAAAGGGGATTGTTGCCAATGTCTCATGGCATAAGTCTCAGCAAGAATCAATGTCCTCGGACAAATGATGAGCGAGACCGTATGAATAAGATTCCATATGCATCGGCTATTGGATCTATCATGTATGCCATGTTATGCACTCGACCTGATGTATCATATGCTTTGAGCACTACAAGCGAGATATCGATCGATCTGTTGGGAGTCACTGGATAGCAATAAAGAACATCCTTAAATACTTAAGAAGGACAAAGGAAATGTTCTTGGTCTATGGAGGTTTTGAAAATGATCTAGTTGTAAATGGTTACACAGATGAAAGTTTTCAAACTGATATAGATGATTTTAGATCACGATCTGGATATGTGTTTACTTTGAATGGGGGTGCGGTAAATTTGGAAAAGTTCGAAGCAAGATACCGTGGCATTCTATAACAGAAGCGAGTATATTGCACGGCGTCGATGCGGCAAGTGAGGCAGTTTGGATCAAAAAGTTCATTTCTGGAACTAGGTGTGGTTCCAAGTATTGCTAACCTGTTTGTTTGTATTGTGACGATAACGGGGCAATAGCACAAGCCAAGGAACCTAGATCACACCACAGATCCAAACATATACTCAAGCGTTTTCATCTCATCAGAGAAATTATTGAGAGGGGAGAAGTAAAGATTTGCAGAGTACCTACTGAAGACAACATTATGGATCCATTGACGAAAGATCTTCCACAAGCAAAACATGATGGTCATGTTAGATCATTAGGCATTAGATGCACGTATGATTGGCCCTAGTGCAGGTGGGAGATGTTGGGGCATGTGCCCTAGGTCAATCCATAAATGTCTTTATGAATACTTTTAGTTAATAAAATAGAGGATTTCATTTGTTGTTTATTATAATTAATTTTCATGTTTACATTATAATAAGATCCATGGGTATTTACAGAAATATCCTAAATGTCCCTAGTTGATCATTATACTGGGAACTATAATGAGTTAAGACTAGTGTGAGTCTTGATTGATGATCATATGATGATTATACGTATAGGGATATGAATCAAGATCACGAGTACTTGTTAGGGAACAAAGTACAGGACCGACCTGCTATGAGAACATCACATGGATTAAGTCATAGTTGTTTCTCATGATAAGTATATTTTTTAGTCCTCTGACTTGAGATTACCAGAGACTTCAACATTAGGAACATAGTGATTTGACACTATCAAACGTTGTCTTTAACCGGACGATTATAAAGGTTGTGATTGGTACTTGTGTGAGCAATGTGATGAAGTTGTGTAATCAAGATAAAATTTGTCCCTCTCATATAAAGAGAGATATCCAGTGGATCCCTCGATGTGTTAGACCGTTAAAAGGCCTAGTCTAAGTGAATTTTTTTAGAGAACTTTGGGCCTGTATATCTTTCGTTTAATTTCCTCTGAATAGTTTTTTTAACGATGATATACATATTCGGGGTTTCCACACTCTAGGTTGTTCTAACTGATAATTTTACGATTTTTCAGTTAATTTGAAGTATAAATTGCTTCCGCTATAATTATGATAACTCGCTAATCGATTAACTCAATTTTAAATTGCTGGGTAAATGGTATAATAAAGGAAGGCTGACTGGGCTTACGTGACTCAGCGAAATTGGGGGCTCGGGGGTCCACGTAAGTCTAGGCCGGGCGGGGCCCAGTTCAGGATTATGGGACTGGGGCCATCACAGTTAGGCTCATGGTTAGGTCTAGCATACGTCGAGTAGCGTGTGCGTAGGTTTATCTGATGATTGATGTTTGTTTGGAATGTTTGTTGAATTTATAGGTTTTAGTATAAAGATGAGATTTATATACAATCTTATAATCAAAAAAATAAACAATTAAATAATAAATAAGCGGTACTCCAAGTGCGACAAGGGGTGCACACCCGAAAGTATACGTAGGCATGTTCGCCAAATTTATTGGCGAGAAAATATGCAAATTGCATATATATATTATATATAATTGATATATAAATATATAATTAAATTATAAGTTTGATTTTAATTATATGGGTCGTTAGATCTCCTCGAGATGAGCGTAATTGTTTATGGTGTCAAGAAGTGTGTCAATTTAGGAGGTCATATTAACACATTATTCATTTGATCTGCCTCAACATAGCATGATGCTTATCTTGAGGAAAATCCATATATTTGAATCAAAATCTTCAAAGTTATCTTCATTTATCAGCCGTAAGAGTGAAAGATAAGCAGCTGAGGGTTTTGGTGGTTTGATTAGGAGGAAATCAATTTAAGAGAGTTGTTCCAATGTGATTTGAAGTGATTAAATCAATTCAGAGATCATCATCTTGGCAAGTGTAGTCTTAAGTTCAATTCAATGTGTTGGTGATGATTTCTCCGTGAATTATTGTTGTTGATCATTGTAAAATGGAATTATACCTCACTAGAGGTCCTCCCTGATGTTTTGGAAAAGTACTTGATGTTGTTTGGTAGTTTGGTGGATTAAATAAGGGATACTACCTTGTTTATTGTCGAGACACTGTAGGGATGGTGTGCAATCCCTTCATCAGTTGGAATGAACTCAATTGGTGGAGTGCACCCCACCAAGTAAAGGAGCGCGCTCCCACCCTAAAAAACAACATATGTGTTGTGTTTTACTTAGAATTTCTTGAGGTCATAGGGACTGGCTTAGGTTCTAAACATAGTGCAGTAGAGCTATATTAACCATAAATGGTTTTTGATAGGTATTGGATCACCGGAAAGCTTGAGTGACCTGAAAAGTTAGGATATTATGAAACCTAAACTGAGGTAAGTATGGATTCGCTTATTTATCAATATTTTCTGGATATGTTAGTATATGTAGTTTATATAGTTCATGGACTGAATGGGGGACTATGTACACTATGATATATTTATTAAATGGAAAACGATGTTTGATGTGATCAGCAAGAGTAACTCTTGAGATCGAGATTAGGTTATATAGGATATATGTTTGATTTCCTAGCCTATATGTTAAGTCCTACTCAATTAGATAGGTTGCGTGGATTACATATTAACTAGAGGGTTTGGGATATAACCATTGAACATTAATGGATTGGCTAGACAGCACATTGGCGAATGTGTTGGCCTAGCAATTGCATTAATGGTGTCAGTGGGTAATCGAAAATGGGAACCACATTATAATAGCCATTAGTTGTTTGACTTATGTACATTAATTATTGACTTATATCTTTTCGTAATAACGTTAGTTATTATTAATGCATATTGTTATTGCATATTACTCTTGATTATTATATAGAAAGTTGATGGCTTTGTAAACTTAATGAGCAAGTTGGAGCGCTCAGCCTAGCATTTCAGTGAAGGGAAAAGAGAAGATTTAGGAGTCTTATTACCTTTTCAACAACATAATGAGTATTCCTGTATATATATACACACTATTTGAGTTACTTTATTATATATGAACAGGGGTGAGAGGTTCATAATCAAGTTTTAGGTTTTGATAAACTCTATATTTATGTATAGCATTTAATTATCGAAAAAGTCTTAATTTTTCTTTGCGTATGTTTGAATTCTTGATTCAATAATGATATACATATTGAGTTTATCAAGTACTGAAGGAGAAGTTGTTGGCTTTAGTTAAGTCTGGGTGGGTTACCTAGGCATAATTAGGGTTTCAAGACGAGTATCACCCTAATTGGGATAGGGGATGCTACAGCTTGGTATCAGAGCCTACTTTGGAGCCTAAGGTTATTAGCTCTGATACAGATTGGTGTCATAACCTAAGGTTTATCACTTTCGAATTAAGTTGTAACTTTGATACAGTTTGATATCAGAAACGAGGCTCTGACCTCATTTTCACTTTCGAATGGCTTTTGAAATAAGTGATAACTTTTCTTTAGTACCGAAACCTAAGTTTACTAACTTTGAGAGTTATCTCGAGTTATGAATAAGCTTAGGATATGATAAATGTTTTTCATCATGTTTTAGGGGAAAAATGAAAATCAAAACATTATTATACGTTATTTTCTGCACTTATTGTTATCTATTTTATAGATATAATTTTCTTATATTCTTTGAATGTTACCCTAATGATCTTATCTCTCCTTTGACTTCAAAATTTAATGGCAAATTAGGGAGAAGTTTCATAGAATCTTAGATTTCATGGTAACAAGGAAACTAATGATCAATGGAAATTTAAAATGAATCTTTAAATGAGCTTATGACAATGCTGATGGCTCAGATAGGACCATCAGTACAGAGACTTGAGGCACAGCCTGTAACCATTCCCGAGGTTAGCAAAGCTGAGGGATGAACTTAGACAAAAATAACTTCTACTCAACCAGTTTTAGCACATGTTTAAGTGTTGGAAATAGCTGTTGCCGTGTTAATTGATTTTGAGAAGGCTACATTTCTCAAAACCCGCAAGAAATTTATGAAATTTGACATTATGATGTTTAATGGACAATGGAGGAAGGGGTAGCTAAGGCCTAAATATTGGAGATGGAGTAACGATTTGTTGTTGTCAATGTTGAAAACTGGTTGAAGGTTAAATGGTCACTTTCTTATTGATTAATTATGTTCGGAAGTGGTGGAATTCCTTAAATGAGAGGAAAACTATCATCTTTTGCCCATAGTTTAGGACATTATTTTACAGACAATAATACCAATATCAGTCAAGAACACAAAGAAGGTTGAGTTTGTACAATTGAAATAAGGGGTCATGTTTGTACGGGAATACAAGGAGAGGTTCACTGAGTTGAGTGAGTTCGCTTTGAGATGGTAAAGTCGGTGGAGAAAAAAATAGATTTGTTTCTTTGTGGGCTGAATTATGAGATTCATGTTATAGTTTCCTCTCATCCTCGCACTAGTTATGCATTCATGTTTGAGACTGCGATGGAGGTGGAAGAAGCTATATTAGCCAAATCCTTCGGACCAGCATTTACGCCACCACTAATAATATAGTTCTTGGGAGCCAAAGAATTCATGAATTTGCTTATTTTCATCCAAAGAAAAGGCAGAGGAATGCAGCTGGAGTAGCTACAGAGACAGGGTCTGTAGGGATGACATTTATCAGTGCACCAGTTCCACTTATTTCTCGAGCTTCAATAGCAAAGCCATCTTTGCCACCACAATAGTCTAGAGGTAAGGGCAAGAGAGGGCATAGTTATCATAGAAAGTGAGTGGATTTGGCTAGGTTCTATAGGCTAGTGACTTTTTCTCGGAGAGCTTCTATGATATGCCATTAGTGTGGGCAGGCATAACATATTCAGATAGAGTGTTGCACACCACCGGCCATATCGACAGGTAGTACAATATAGCCAGCACGAGGACAGACTTATGCAGTGGCTAGAGCAGATCCGTAGGCTAATAAGATGCTTGTGGAATGTATTTTAAACACTTGTGATCGAGATATGAATGTATTGATTTATGTAGGCTATACATTTTCCTTTATTACTGGTGTAATAGTTGATGAGTTGAAATTGAAACATGTACATTATTAATTTTAAGCACACTAGTAAGTGATAAGGTTTATCCAAACCTGGTCTGCGAGGGATGTGCAGTCAAAATTTGGGAGAATGAACTCCCAATTGATCTAAGGGTAATGGAGTTCCCGGAGTATTATGCACTACTAGGGATTGATTTGTTATTAGCATACCATGCCAGTATTGACTATTTTCATAAAAAGGTAATCTTTCATATCCTTAGCCTTTCTAAAATTATAGTCTATAAAGGCTATAATCCTTCACGACTTAGAACGCATAGAAGGGAAGCTATTACTCAAGATTTAGAGGTTATGACAGGGGTTTTTACATTTGAAGAGCATGCTCAGGAACTTAATGTTATTGAGATACCAATGGTTTGTGAATTTTTGAAAGTCTTTCCATCTGACTTGTCTGGTTTTCCATCGCCATGTGTCAATGACTTCATCATTAATTTTGTTCATAGTACTAAACCTATAATTTTTCTTCGTACTGTATGGCATTGAAGGAATTACGTGAGTTGCAAACTCTGCTTGAGGAGTTGTTACAGAAAGGATTCATCCATCCTAGTGTGTCACCGTATGGAGCACCAGTTTTTTTTGTAAAAAGAAGGATGGAACCCTGCGTATGTGCATTGATTCTAGATATCTTAATCAGGTGACTATCAGGAACAAATACCAATTATCCAGGATTGATGATTTGTTTGATCAGTTGAAAGGTGCCAAATATTTCTCGAATATTGATTTGAGGTCTGGTTATCATCAACTAAGGATCAAGGATAATGATATCTCAAAAATGGCTTTCAGTACCAGTATGGGCATTTTAAGTTCACAGTGATGCCTGTAGGCTCACTAATGCTCCTACTATGTTGAAGGACTTGATGCATAGGGTGTTTAAACCCTGTCTTGACTAGTTCATTATTATGTTTATCAATTATGTTTTGATCTATTCGAAGACGCGAGAAGAGCATTTGTACCACCTCATAGTTATATTGTAGATTATGAAGGATAATCGGATGTATGCCAAGTTTAGTAAGTGCGAATTCTAGTCTTCAATGGTCAAATTTCTTGGACATGTAGTTAATGTTGAGGGTATATTTATTGACCTAGTAAAGGTTAAGGCAAATCAAGATTGGCCTACTTCTACCACAGTGTTAGAGGTTCGGAGTTTGATAGGGTTAGCGGGTTATTACAGATGATTTGTTGATCATTTCTCTCGTATTGCATTGTTAATGACTTGGCTAACATGAAAATATATTAAATATTCTTGGTCTTATAAGTGAAAGGTCGCATTCAAAGATTTGAAGAGTAGTTTGACTATGAAGCATGTTCTTACATTACCTTAATTGAGGAATGAGTTAGTGAGTTATACTGATGCTTCTCATTTAGGCGTAGGTTGTGTGCTGATGTAGAAAGGCAGGGTTGTAGCTTATGCTTCAAGGTATCTCACGATTCATGAAAGAAATTATCCAGTTCATGATTTTGGGCTAGCCGCAGTTGTGTTTGCCTTGAATTTTGGAGAAACTACTTGTACGACGAGAAACTTACAATATTTTCATATCATAAAAGTCTAAAACACTTGTTTAGTCAAAGTGAGTTGAATATAAGGCAGATTAAATATCTTGAGTTTCTCATGGATTATGATTTTACTCTATAGTAGCATCCAAGCAAGGCACATATGGTTGATGATGCCTTGAGTAGGATAAGAACAAGTAGAGAGAATGTAGCTACTACCATAACTTGTTAGTTTATACTTCTTAAGGAAGCGTATGTGATGATGATTCGTGAATGTCTAGCTAGCACATCATCAACCTAGAGAGCTAGTTCCAAAGCTACTAATATGTTCTTCCATGCTTAGATTCGAGGCTGAACCAGGGATGATTAAGCGAGTTATTAATTGTTAGAAAGTTTATCACGATTATAAAGTGCACCAGAGGTTAGCAGCTAGTGGGGATCATCTTGATTGGTCATTTTCTGATGATGGTGCATTACGGTTCACGGATAGATTGTGGATTCCAGCTTAGGATTAGTTGAGGCAGGAGTTACTACGGGAATATCATTGATTGTGGATTCCAGATTGTGTATCGCAATATGAGGCATGTTTATGTTGGCCTGAGATGAAGACTGATTGATAAGTCGTTAATTATGTATTATATATAGGTTATTTATATATTTTTTATTATTAAGTCTCCAAAATATTAGTTGAATTATATTTATTATTTTTCTAAAGGTTAACGAAATGCATGGTTGAATTCGGTGTGAAAAACTACGCGAAATGATGTATATATATGTAGTGAACAACTATAAGAGGATTTCCTCGAGTTAAGCACTGCACAGTGAATTAAGTGTTGGATAATAACCAAGAAACACAATTAGGACATGCACTTGAGGCATTACATTTTCACAGCCGATCATCATGCCTCGATTTTGTGCACGTGCACTCTTCCACAAGTTCGCACGATTTCTCCTTGAGAGCTTCATCTCCTGGAAGAGATCTTTGCAGCTCTCCATGCACACTTCATTTGCAACTCCTCGTTTCAAGCCTTCTGATATTCCTTGAGATCTCTGCCCACCACGTGCCCTTGCCTCATTCATTCAGCTATCCACGCACACGTCATCAACAACTCCTCGCTTCAGCAGCCTTCTGATCCTCCTTGAGATCTTTGCAGTTGCTCTCTTCCACTACTTTATCGAATTTGCATGCTTCTCTCACCTTGCCTACTGCTACCATTTCATCACCATAGATGTCCAACACATCATCAGCAACTCCTTTTTCCAATCATTTGATGCCACATCAGTTGCTTACCGGCTGCTTGCCCAATCAACTCGTGACACTTGTCAGAACCCTAAAATCAAACACCCAGCAGCCATGGATTGTCCTCGGTGCACATGTCAAAAAGAAATCAACGAGATGCAGTTTCTCTCACCTCTATAGACCAATTTTAGTATTTTTTTATATTAGGACTTTAGGTGTTAAATAGAGAGTTTGACTTCAAGATGGTGCTTCTTCCCAACTACTCTTTTCTCTCTCTCGGCCTCATTCCTATTTTCTATTCTTTTGTTTGTTGTTCTTCCATAAGATATTAAACTTACAGCCTAGGCAAGACTGCGATGGAAGTTTGATTATGCTCATCTATAGATTTGTGAGATTTATTTATTTTAATTGCATTGCTTTTCATTGTTATTTTATTTTCTTTGGTATTGATTGAATAATTAGAGTTAAATTCATATTTAAACTCTGATTTAATTGTCAATGAATCGTAAGCATCTGTCCTTAAGCAATAAGACCACTTACAATTAATTCACCTCTTTTGAGACTGGTCAAATACCTTAGGGATCTAGGGATAAATCGGACACACTAGTGATATGGTTGTCTAGGTGTAGTGGTTTTACAAAATCCATTGCGATCATCGTGTTAAATCCAATGCGCTTGAGTATAGGGTTATATCATTGGCTAGGAAGTAGTCATTGTTGTACCTTAGCTATCAAGATTAGGAAGTGGGAGGAGCTGCGTATGTTACCGGGTCTATAGCTACACTAGGATACTTTTGATTTGCATATTTTATATAAATCAAAGACCAAATATAATCTTTTAATCAAACCGATCTTGTAAGTCTTGACTTAGGTATTTTTTATTAATTGATTTTAAAATAATTTCCATTGCTTTATTTATTTTATTGTTATTTAGATTAGTTAATTTGTTTATTCTCTCAAAACCTTCGATTTCCCTTTTTGTTGTTTTTTACCTCAGAATGATTACCAATCTCTATGGGATCAATATTTTGCCACTATTATGCAAATAGCTGGGTTAAGTAATATATTTTATTGACGCGTTCGGTGTGCATCGCTGATATTGCTTAGTTTATAAAGAGATGTGAGATATATCAGCAAGTTAAGGCAAGGCTGAATGTAGGAATCTCAGAGGGTCAATGCATTCTTTGCTTATTCTTGAGTGGAAATGGGAACATATATCGATATGTTTTATTTCCAATCTACCTTTGAGTCAGCATAAGCACGATGCAGTATGGGTTGTAGTTGACAGGTTGACAAGTCTGCACATTTCTTGACAGTTTCTATGCGAGATCCTTTTGACCGATTATGTGAGGTGTACATATGTGAGGTATTGAGATTTCATAGAGTTCCAATGTTGATTACTTCAGATAGAGATCTGAGGTTCACATCTAGACTATAAAGTGAATTGCGGATACGACAGGAACTGTTCTTAACATCAGTACAACATATCATCCGTAGATTGATGGACAGAATGAGCGGTAGACATTAGTGCTAGAGGATATGCTTTGACTTATGTCTTGGAGTTTGGTGGTAACTGGAAGAAATACATTCCTCGATGTGAGTTCTCTTTAAAATAGCTATCTAGCTAACATTGGAATGACTCCTTTTGAAGCTTTGTATGGTCAACCTTATCGTTCACATGCGTGTTAAGTAGAGGTTGGAGATACAGTTTTATTAGGGCTATAGTTGATTCGAGACTACACAGAGAGAATTCAGCAAATTCGCCAACATTTGACTACACCACAACTAAGACAGAAGAGAAATGTCGATAAACATCATAAGTTTTTGGAGTTTTCAAAGGATGATATCGTCCTGTTGAAAGTCTCTACTTTAAAAGGATTGTATAGGTTTAGATTGCAAGGTAAGGTAGCTCCAAGGTATATTAGGCCTTGCGAGTGCAGGAAAGAGTTGGTCCCATTGCTTATAGGTTAGAGTTACCTCCTCAGCTAGCTAGAGTTCATAATATCTTCCATGTTTTTATGCTTCACAAAAAGAAGACTCAATTCACTCCAAGGATTGATTTGAATGAATTTGATCTTCGGAAAGACTTATCCTAAAATAAGTAGCCAATTCAAATACTTGATCATAAGATTCAGAGGCTAAGAACTAACGAGATTCATTTAGTTAAGGCGAAATAGCACTTTCACGAAGATGAGTAACTAACCTGGGAGCATGAATCTTATACGAAGGAGCAGTTTCCATTTCTCTTCAAAACTATAAGTAATTTTGTGTTTACTTTAATTTCAAGGACAAAATTACTTTAAATTAGGGAGACTTTAATGACTCATTACCTTAAGTTGGTGATTAGTGTTAATTTGAGTCCTAATTAACCTTAGTTAAGATTGTGGTTTGGCCTAGCATACCTCAAATAGCGTTTGAATGAGTTTGTGTAATGATTAGTCTTTGTTTGGAATATTTGTTGAATTTATAGGTTGTAAAAATGGAATTTATATACAAGCCTATAACTAGAAAATAAATATTTAAACAATAAATAGTCGGTACACTAAATGCGATGATAGGGTCATGAAACAAATTTGCACACTATAGAGTGCTCGTAGGCATATCTAGTGAATTTAGGGGTGAGAAAATACGCAAAGTGTATATATTTATATATAATTGATATATAAATATATATAATTATAAGTTTGGTCTGAATTATATGGATCATTGGATCACCTCGAGATGTGTGTGAGTGTTGATGGGGTCAATATGTGTGTCTCAAAAGAGGTGTCACATTAACACATCATTCACTTGATCACCCTCGAGATAGTGCGATGTGAATCTTGAAGAAAATCCATATATTTATATCAAAACCATCATATTTCTCTTCATTGATCAACTAAGAGAGTGAAAGACAAGCATTCGAAGGTTTTAGTGGTTTGATTTGGAGGAAATCAATCTAGGAGAGTTGCTCGAGTGTGATTTGAAGTGATTAAATCACTGTAGTTCAGTTATCATCATCTCAGTAAGTGTAGTTTTGAGTTTCAAGTTTAATTCAATGTGTTGGTGATGATTTCTCTGTGAATGTTTGTTGTTAATCACTTTAGTTGGAATTATACTTCACTAGAAGTCCTCCCTGATGTTTTGGGAGAGTATTCGATATTGTTTGGAGGTTTGATGGATTGAATGAGAGTTGTTTCCATGCTTACTATTGAGATAGTGTAGGTGAAGCGCGCTCCCTTCATCAGTTGGAATGAATCCAGTTGGTGGAGTGCGCCCACCAAGTGAGGGAGCACGCTCACACCCTTAAAAACTACGATTGTGCTAGTTTTTACTTAGAATTTCCATAGGTTTTAAGGACTGACTTTGGGGTTCTAAACATAGTGTATTAGACCCATATTAACCACAAATGGTCTGTGATAGTTGTTGGATCACCGAGAAAACTTGAGTGACCTGGTAAGTTAGGAAATTTGGAAACCTAAACCGAGGTAAGTATGGATTTGCTAATTTATCAATGTTGCTTGGATACTTAGTATTTGTAGTTCATATAGTTTATGGACTGAATAGGGGACTATGTACACATCGATATATATTTACTAATTGGAAGATGATGTTTAATGTGATCGACGAGAGAAACTCCTTGAATTGAGATTAGGTTATATAGGATATGGGTTTGATTTCCTGGCCTATATGTTATGTTCTACTCAATCAGATAGGTTGCGTGGATTACATATTCACAATAGGGTTTAGGATAGAACCATTGAACATGAATGGATTGGCTACATCACATCGACTAATGTGTAGGTCTAGCAATCACATTAATGGTGTCAGTGGTTAATCGACCCTAGTTTCACAAATAAAATGGAAATCACAATGTTATAGTCATTGGCGGTTTGACTTGCATCTGTTACTTATTTAATTGCATATTTTTCATAATCCCATTAGTTATCATTGGCGCATATTGTTATTGCATATTACTCTTGATTATTATATGAAATATTGATGCCTTTGTGAATCCTTACTTACTGAGCAAGTTGGAGCGCCTACCCTAAATTTAATATTTCAGGTTCTTAGCCTAGTGGTTCAACAAAAGAAAAAGAGAAGATTTAGGAGTCTTTTTATCTTCTCAACGATATAATAAACATTCATGTATATATACATTGTTTGAATTACTTTGTAAATATGAATAGAGTTGGGAGGTTAAAAATCGCGTTTTGGGTTTTGATAAACTCTGTATTATGTAAATCATTTAATTATTGAAAAAGTTTTAATTGTCTGCTATGTATATTTTCAATTCTTAATTTGATAATTATATGCAGGTTGAGTTTATTAAGTACATAAGGAAATGTTGTAGGCTCTAGTTAAGTCTAGAAGGGTTATCGGGGCTTAATTAGGGTTTCAAGCTGAGTATTGCCTTAATCTAGATATAGGATGATATATATATAAGTGCTAAAGCTAATACGGTATAAAACCTCCATGACGACACATTATCTATCGCGATTAGCCATCACATCTGATCGCACTTCCCATGACAATCAACCTCAAGGCTCTTTTCCATGCACATCCAACTTGCCAAGTTCACGATTGAATGAAAATATCAATCAGGCATTCCTTTGCCATTTTGGCTCCCTATCTCCTGGGTAATATCAAAATCCCTCTGCTACCAAGGCACACATGACTAATCCATTTTAATTTCAATCTAGGTTCTCGATGATAGCCATATTTTCCTCGAGCATTTCTAAAAATGTTCGCCCTCATCTTCGGCCCCCAACATCGACTCTTCTAGCCATGTTTCCAATAAATCATGTGTGATTTCATACCATAACATGCCTCTGGTATCCTTGGGTATCCTATTCCGTGCGTCGTCCTTTTAAGGGACTAGTAGCTTGTCGCATGATCTCATTGCAATTTGGAAATTCCTTAGCTTCAAGTGATATGTACTCTAAGTCAACTCCCTTGATTGTTTTCATTTGTAATCATCATCGACTTTCATTTTCAAATCGAATAGAGATAAACCATTCTCTCATCTGGGCACATGTCAAGGCCTAGGCAGTGGAATTAATTAACAAGTATGTGACCACGACCATCAAGAGCACTATGTGCTCATTTATCTTAAAATATGCCATAATAATGTTTAATCCTACCCTTCGTTGGGTGTGTTCAAAGTAAGTTGGAAATTCCCTGTTCCTGAACTTACCTTGCTTGTCTCATATTCGATCATTCAAAGAGTCATCCGTCTCAAGATACTCTGATCCAGAAACAACATGCCTCTTTCTTATCCTTAATAGGATGCCTAATCAAGTCCTCAATTACCACAAAAACCTTCTTTAGTAGCTCCAAGTTTGACTTTAGGTATGTTTCCTCTTATATTATGGGAGTCAAACTACACCATTTATCATGAGTATGTAATCAGAGTTCTCAACATAGAGATGATTATAACTCTTGTTGGGCATGTGCCCTAGGTCATTCTACATTGTTTATTTTATAATTTTAGTTAATAAAATAAAATTTTTCTTTTACTATTTTGTTATAAGTGATTGCATGTATACCATATAATAATATCCATGTGTATTTGTTGAAATATCATAAATGCCTATAGTTGGTAATTATACTGGTTACTATAATGAATTAAGAATAGTGTGAATTTTGATTGATGGTCATGTGATGATCATGCATAAAGGGATAGGAATTGAGATCATGAGTACTTATTAGGAAACATGGTACTGGACCGAACCTCAATGAGAACACTATATCGATTATATCATAGGTGTTACTTAGGAAATATATATCATTTAGTCATTCGACTTGAGATTACCATAGACTTCAATATTAGGAGCATGATAATTTGATACAATCAAATGTTGCCTTTAACCGATGATTATAAAGATGGTAATTGATTACCATATGAATAATATGTGAAGGTGTGTTATCAAGTTAGAATTTGTCCCTCTCGTATAAAGAGATATATTAGTGGATTCCTCAATATGATAGACTGATAATGGCCAAGTCCATGTGAATTGATATGATCGATGTCACTTGGATGTTTTTAGACTACCTAAAGATCGAGACTAGTACGATTGAATATTAATGGTGATTTTTCATGCCTTATGTTTAATCAAATGATATCGCACAACAAAAGGATATGATATATATTATTCATTAGGTTTTATCAATTTTGATATTCATGCTACTTGGATAGTTATAATGTCTTGCTAGAGACCTCTTATGACTTGCGTATCAAAATGGTTTTGATTCACTGCCAACGCCGAGATGAACCTATTCGGTCACACACAAAGAATGGTTTTGTGCAATTTCATATTTTCCTGAGTAATGAGTTTTATATGATAAAATTTATGAAATAAAGCCCTACGATTTGTTTATGATAACTTATCAATAGGGGCATTTGTATAATTTGCTTGAATTACCTAAATAAAATAGCTATATTACGAATATGTTTTTTAAGTGATCTTATCTACACATATAAATAGAGGTTGCAACCTTAAAACAAAATAAGAATTTGTTTTTGCTATTTTTGAGT
The DNA here is from genome assembly GCA_039657365.1 of Stephania yunnanensis. NCBI lineage: Eukaryota > Viridiplantae > Streptophyta > Magnoliopsida > Ranunculales > Menispermaceae > Stephania > Stephania yunnanensis. The sequence continues at coordinate 41,059,315 of CM077590.1, read as the reverse complement.
TCTTTGGATTTTGAGAGAGAAAGAAAAATGTATTCGATATCTCTTGAGGCTAGCACTCCAAATATTCGTCATCGTTTGTGTGTGGATTTCTGATAGAGGACACGCATTTGAATGTCTTAGAGATTGAATAATCAAATAAGGAAATCACATATTAAGGTAATAATTATTTTTGTAGATCTAGACTAATAGAACTTATTTTCGATCATGTAAGGGTTTTTCAAAAATTGCTTTGTATTTTCTACTACATGTGAACCGCATAACCTAATAGTGGTATCATAGCCTTAGGCTCAATTTTATTAAATGTTTGCATGTTTTCTCTAATGCATATATATCATATATGTGTGAAAATATGATCCCGATTAATGTATATATAATATACATATAAGTTTTGACAATTATATGATCACCCTAATAAGCACTAGTGATCTTGATTCGTATCCCTATACGTATAATCATCATATGATCATTAATCAAGACTCACACTAGTCTTAATTCATTATAGTTCCAGTATAATGATCGAACTAGGGACATTTAGGATATTTCTGTAAATACCCATGGATCTTATTATAATGTAAATATGCAAATTAAATCCTCTTTTTATTAACTAAAAGTATTCATAAAGACAGTTAATGGATTGACCTAGGGCACGTGCCCCAACAGTTTTAATATCGAATGATGCAAATTATATACGCTCTCAAGGTAGAAGTCATGTTTAGGTTAATGTAATTATGGTGTTGAATACATAGTTCATTTTTGTTTAATAATTATGTGTGTCTCTATGATAGAAATTGTATTTAGGTTAATATAATTAATTTAATATGATTATGGTGTTGAATACTTGATTAATATTTTAGTTCTTAAATCAATCGCTTGTTTTGTATGGATAAGAGTCGAAATTGGTTTTGTTCGTATATCTCATTATGGTTTTCTATTAGTATATTTCTATTAGATATGAGGTGAATTTTAATGGATAAGAATTATAAAACCTTTAAGATATGTGATATATATAACAAATTCGTTATGGATAGGGATTCAAAATATCTTAAAATTTAATTGGATTAGGATAAGATATTAAGTTAGAGGTGGGTCTGAGTTAGCTAGAAACGTTTTGATTAACATTTTTTAGAATTAAAATATGGGGTAGTTTTGTTCAATTGATTGACTAAAATAATAAACAAATTTAGGTGATTATTAATTTTCGGAACTAGAATTCGTTGTCTAAAAAAATGGATCTGTCCTTGTACCCCTATCCATTGTGATCGTCAATAAAACCACCACCCATTGATTTGAGTCGTTGGACCGTCGCTAACTGTTCGTGACACAAAGAAATTCATATAGTAGTCAATTTTAATAAAATCTCCTAACTTATTTAGTGATTGTACATGCATTGTAATATACGATTACTAAAATAAATAAAAATCCCTCTTCCAAATTTTAAGTCAAATGTGATTCATTTTCAAACACTTATCAAGGCTTCAATCACATCAATATGGGCCAGCCTCCATAGACTGTATTGTGTTATCTTGGTGAGGCAAGTTGAGTAATGGTTACTCTATTATTTGAAATGGTTAGACTTGATAAAGCTAACAAAACAGTTTTAAGCTTTATGTGTAAGATGAGATAAAACATGCTAAGACATAAGATATCATAATCTCATAAAAATAACTACAACTTTCATATGATATAATATAATAGGTACCTAACTAAATAACCTAATTCAAAGTGTCATGCCTTAGCTAACTTGGAATTAGGTAAAACATAGATTTTAGTCCTTTAAATTAACATAGTATTTTTGGAGCTTTGTTAATTTAGTGGGAGTCTATTTCCTTTATACTAAAATGAACTTTTGCATAATCTTTGTTGGAGATCTATGGCCTCTTCAAGTCACACTAACCCCTTGTCATTGCGATCCATCCTTGAGAAGGATAAGTTGTCTGGTACAAACTTTCTTGACTTGTCCAGAAACTTAAGAATTGTTTTGAAGGATGAACACAAGTTGTATGACCTAAATGAACCTATTCCCGTGGAACCACCAGCTAATGCTTCAAGAGCCATGAAGGATGCACATACTAAGCATGTCAATGAATCAACTGATGTTGCATGAATTATATTGGAAACCATGGTTCCTGAACTTCATAAGGACATAGAACACATGAAAGCTTACGACATGGCTACGATGCTGAAGGAAATATTCCAACTGCAGGTTAAGCAACAAAGTTTTAGGACAGTCAAGAACTTCATTCTTGCCAAATGGTTGATGGTGTGTCATTTGTCCTCATATTCTAAAAATGAAGGATTATATTGACCATCTTGACATAATTAAATTTTCCATACGCCAAGAGTTGGCTACGAATTTGTCCATGAATTCATTGCCTAACAGTTATTTATAATTTGTGATAAACTATAACATGAATAATATGGATGAGTCTATCTAAGAGTTGCATTAATTGCTTAACATTGCTGAGCAGAATGTTAAGAAACCATCAGCTAATGTGTTGATGGTTCAAAAAGAAAAGGCTCTGAAGAATAAAGGCAAAGGCAAGGCTAAAGTTGCCAAGGCTATTATGAATGTCGCAAAACCTATGGAATAAGTCAAGCCTAAGGCTACTTCTACTTCACAGTTGTAGAAAGAAAAAGAGAAAGAACGAATTGTCATTTCTTCCATTCACCTTGGCATTGGTTAAGGAATTACAAGATCTATCTTGAATATCTAAAGAAAAAAAAAGTAGTACAACTATTGCTTCAAATATTTACGTTATTGAATTTAACTTGTCTACTAGTGATTTTTGGGTATTGGATACCGGATGTAGATCTCACATTTATATTAATGTGCAGGGTCTCACGAAAAGCAGAAAGCTAAAGAAAAAAGAAGTCATCCTACAAGTTGGAAATGAAGCAAAGGTTGTTGTGTTAGCTATAGGATGATTTCAGTTAATTTTACCTAGTGGACTTGTTTTAGTTTTAAATAATTATTATTATTATGTCTCTGCCTTGAGCAAAAACATCATCTTAGTTTCATGTTTGGGTTTGAATGGTTTTAAATTCATTATTGCGAATAATAAAGGCTTCATTTCTTATAAAGACATTTTCTATGCGAATGCTAATTTGTGTGATGGTTTTTATATTTAAACATGAAAAGGTCAATATATAATCTTATTCTTAAAGTAAATACAAATAGATTTAAGACAAATAATTTGAGTCAAATATATATGTTGAGTCGTTAATTAAGTAATTATATATAAGTTATTTATATATTTTTTATTGTTAAGTCTCCAAAATATTAGTCTAATTATATTTATTTGTTATTTTCAGAGTTAATGGAGTGTTCAGTTGAATACGGGGCAAAAAACTACTCAAAGTAGTGTATTTTCATGCAGTGGAACAACTACCAGAGGATCGGCCTCGAGACACGCATTGCACAGTTTCCTAATAGTTGACTGCAGGCCATCTGATGCAGCTCATGGACACACTTTAGTTACTCGCAATCACAACCGTCGATGAGTTATCGAGATCCGTATGCTTCCCGTTAATTTAGTTTCTATTGCGTGTTTTCTTCCCTTCAGCTGCCCGCCACGTGGCACTCTCCCAATAGCCTAGCTCACCTCTAGCCGCAGCTCTTCTCCTCCTCAGCAACAGCCCTTGACGAGCCTCGAGATTCGTTGATGATGCCTCCCACTTATTCGCACGATTTCGTGAGTGCTTTTCCACGCCCAGCCTGCTGCCCAGTGTCATTTTCTTACTTGCCCAACGTGTTCATAGCGTTTTCTCCTCCGATCCTCGCATGACACGTCAGCAGCTAATCCAATTAACTCTTGACACGTCCTAGACCTCCAGAAAACACCTAGCAACCACATTGTCCTCGGCATACATGTCAATAATGACGCCACGAAAATCGCTTTCTTGTTAGGGCATGTGCCCTACGTCAATCTATAAATATTATTTATCTTATAATTTTAGTTAATAAAATATAAGTTTTATTTGTTTTATTATAAGTGATTGCATGTTTACCTTATAGTAAGATCTATGGGTATTTGTTGGAAATATCTTAAATGTCCCTAGTCGGTCATTATACTAGAACTATAATGAATTAAGACTAGTATGAATCTTGATTGATGGTCATGTGATGATCATGCGTATAAGAATATGAATAAAGATCATCAGTACTTATTATGGAATAAGATATTAGATCGACCTGCTATGAGAACACCACATGGATTAAGTCATAGGTGTTACTCATGACAAATATATCATTTAGTCCTTCGACTTGAGATTACCATAGACTTCAATATTAGGAGCATGATAAATTGACACAATCAAATTTTGTTTTTAATCGAACAATTATAAGGATTGTGATTGGTTACCATGTGAATAATATGTGAAGGTGTAATTAAGATATAATTTGTCACTCTCGTATAGAGAGATATATAAGTAGATCTCTTGATAAGATAGACAATAATGGCCAAGTCCATGTGAATTGAGATGATCAATGTCACTTGGATGTTTTTCAGTTTACCAAAAGATCGATACTAGTATGATTGAACATTAAGGGTGACTTTCCATGTCCTATATTTAATCAAATGATATCGTATGACAAAAGGATATGATACAAGTTATTAATTAGGTTTTATCGAATGTTGATATTCATGCTACTTGGAAAATCATAATACCTTTCTGGAGATCGCTTATGATTTGTGTACCAAAATGACTTTTGGTTCACTGCTAACATCGCAAGAACCTATTAGGTCGCACACAAAGAATGGCTTTGCACAAATTTCAATTGGTCCAGAGTAATGAATTTTATATGATAAAATTCATGACATAAAAACCCTTACGATTTGTTATATGATAACTTATTAATATGGGCATATGTGTAATTTGTTTAAACTACGTAAATACAAAGTTGTATTATGAATAGAATTTTAAGTGAGGTCTTGTCAACACATATAAATAAAGGGTGAATCCCTAAAAAACGAAATAAGATTTTGTTTTACAATTTTCGAGTTCTCTGGATTTAAGGAGAGAGAAAAATCGTTTTCAATCTCTCTTGGGGCTAGAACTCCAAATTATGGTCACCGTTCGTGTGTGAATCTCTGATAGAGGACGCGCACTTAAACGTCTTGAAAATCGGACAATCAAAAGAAAATCATGGAATAAGGTATGATTTATTTTTGTAGATTTGGTTTAATGAAACTTATTTTTCGTCCATGTTGGGTTTTTCAAAATTTGTTTTGAATTTTTCGCTACGTATGAACTCCAAAATCCCAATAGTGGTATCAGAGCATTAGGCTCACTTCTATTAAACGTTTACATGTTTTCAATGATGTGTATATGATAAATGTGTGAAAACATAATCTTAATTAATGTATATATGATATAAATATAGATTCCGTGATTATTGTTATGAAGAATTGATTTTAAAGCATGTTGTCAATTAATGTATATTGATACATCGCATGATATGATTTAATAAAAGTATTCATGTTTAGAATATTTCAATTAACATATATTTTATATTGAGCGATGTGAATTTTGTATGTTCATGGTAGACTTCATGTTTAAGTTAATATGGTTCTGATCTTGAATATATATTTTGTTTTGTTTAATAATTATGTATATATCCATGATAGAGATCATGATTAGGTTAATATGATTAATTTAATATGATTCTGATGTTGAATGTATGATTAATATCTCAAAATTAATTTTGACCATATATCTCATTGTAGTAATTCGTTAGTATATTCCTATAAGATAGGAGATAGACTTGTAATTAGATTAGAATTACAAATCCTATAAGAGGTAAATACAAAACAAATTTCAATTGGACAAGGATTCAAAGTATCTTAAATTCTAATTGGATTATGATAAGATATTAAGTTAATGGTAAGCGTGAGATAATTAAAAACGTTTTAATTAATATTTTTGAAATTAAAATATGGTGGTAGTTTTGGTTGATTGGATTGACTAAAATCATGATAAAATTTAGGCGATTTTTAATTTTCGCAATTGAGATTTGTACAATAGTCAATATTTGTATGATTTCCTAACTTTTTAATGATTATTCACATATTGAAATATGATATTTATCTTATTTAATTATGATCACTAAATCAAACAAAAACCCCCCTTTCAAATTTGAAGTCAAGTGTCATCCATTCTTAAACACTTGTCAAGGCTTCGATCACATCAAGATAGGTCTGCCTTCGCAGAGTGTATTGTGTTATCTTGGTGAGGCAAGTTAAGTAACGGTTACTCTATTGTTTGAAATAGTTAGACTCGATAAAGCTGTCAAAATGGTTGTGAGCTTTAAGCACTAGATGAGATAAAACATAAAACATAAGATGTCATAATCTCATAAAATAACTAAAAGTTACATATGATGTAATTGATAATTGGTACCTACCTAAATTACCTAATTCGAAGTGTCATGCCTTAGCTGTCTAGGAATTAGGTGAAATGTGGATTTACTCCATTAAATTAACACAGTATTTTTAAGGAGGGTTATTAATTTAGTGAGAGTTTATTCCTCTATACTAAAATGAACTTTTGCAAAATCTTTGTTGTAGGATAAACTTTTTTGACTGGTTCAGAAACTTGAGAATTGTTCTTAAGCATGAACGCAAGTTGTATGTCATAAATGATCTTATTCCTGAGGATCCACTAGCCAATACTTTAAGAGTCGTGAAGGAGGCACATACTAAGCATGTCAACAACTCAACTAATATTGCATGCATTATGTTGGCAACTATGGTTCCTAAACTTTAGAAGGACATGGAACATATGGAAGCTTACGACATAGCTACGACGCTGAAGGTAATGTTCCAATAGCAGGCTAGGCAAGAAAGGTTTGAGATAGTCAAGAACCTTCATTCTTGCAACATGGCTGAGGGTGTGTCAGTTAGTCCTCATGTTCTGAAAATGAAGGTTTATATTGACCATCTTGACAGACTTGGATTTTTCATAAGCCCAGAGTTGGCTATGAATTTGATCCTGAATTTATTGCCTGATAGTTATTCACAATTTGTGATGAGCTATAATATGAATAACATGGAGAAGTCTATTTCAGAGTTGCATTTGATGCTTAAAACTGCTGAGCAAAATGTCAAGAAACCCATTGCTAGTGTGTTGATGGTTCAGAAATAAAAGGCTTTGAGTAAAAAGGGCAAAGGAATGGCTAAAGTTACCAAGGCTATTGTTACTGTAAGAAAGCTAATGGAACAAGTCAAACCCCATGTTGCTTCTACTTCACAGTCTGAGAAGGAAAAGGAAAAAATGAAAATTGTCATTTCTATCATGCACATGGACATTGGTTCAGAAATTGCAAGCTTTATGTTGAAGATCTAAAGAAAAAAAGAGTAGTGCGACTACTGGTTCATGTATTTATGTTATTAAAGTCAATTTTTCTACTAGTGATTCCTGGGTATTGGATAAGGGATGTGGATCTCACATTTGAATTAATGTGCAGGGTCTCACCAAAAGTAGAAAGCTGAATAAAGAGAAGTCATCCTACGAGTTGGAAATGGAGCAAAGGTTGATGCGTTGGCTGTAGGATTCTATGAGTTAATTTTACCTAGTGGACTTATTTTAGTTTTATATAATTTTTATTATGTCCGTGCCTTGAGCAGAGACATCATTTCAGTTTCATGTTTGGATTTGGATGGTTTTAATTTCATTATTGCGAATAATAAATGCTCCATTTCTCATAAAGATATTTTCTATGCGAATGTTGATTTATGTGATGGTCTTTATATTCTAAATATAAAAAGGTCCACAGATACTCCCATTCTTAACGTAAATATAATGAGATTCAAGTCAAATTATTTGAATCAAACCTACATTTGGCATTGTCGTTTTGGCCACATTAATCAGAAACACATTTCTAAACTCCATAAAGATGGACTTTTAGATTCATTTGATTTTGAATCATATGAAACATGTGTATCTTTTTTACTAGGCAAGATGACAAAAATTTCTTTTACTAGACAAAGTTAAAGGGCAAGTGATTTATTGGATCTAATACATACTGATGTATGTGGTCCTATAAACACAATGGCTAGAGGTGGTTATCAGTACTTCATTACATTCATTGATGATTTCAGTAGATATAGTTACGCATATCTCATGAAACATAAAGGTGAATCTTTTGAAATGTTTCGAACAATTATAAAGATTGTGATTGATTACCGTGTGAATAATATATGAAGGTGTGTAATCAAGATAGAATTTGTCACTCTCATATAGAGAGAGATATCAGTGGATCCCTTAATAACATATACTGATAATGGCCAAATCCGTGTGAATTGATATGATCAGTGTCATTTGGATGTTTTTCAGTTTACCTAAAGATCAAGACTAGTACGATTGAACAATAAGGGTGACTTTCCATGTCTAATGTTTAATCAAAGGATATCGCATGACAAAAGAATTTGATATACGTTATTAATTAGGTTGTATCAATGTTGATATTCATGCTACTTGGGAAGTCATAATGACTTACTAGAGACCGCTTATGACTTGTGTACCAAAATGGCTTTTGGTTCACTGCCAATGTCGCATGAACTTATTTGGTCGCACACATAGAATGACTTTGCATAAATCTCAATTGGTTCAGAGTAATGAATTTTATATGATAAAATTCATGACATAAAAGCTCTTATGAATCGTTATCTCATAACTTATTAATAGGGGCATATGTGTAATTTGCTTAAACTGCATAAATACAATAGTTGTATTACGAACAGGATTTTAAGCGAGGGCTTGTCTACAAATACAAATAAATGGTTGATCCCTAAAAACAAAATAAATTTTCTTTTACAATTCTCGAGTTCTCTGGAGTTAGGGAGAGAAAGAAAAATCGTTTTCAATCTCTCTTGGGGCTAGAACTCCAAATTGTGGTCACAGACCGTGTGGATTTCTGATAGAGGACGCGCACTTGAACGTCTTGAAAATCGAACAATCAAAAGGAAATCACAGAATAAGGTATTATTTACTTTCGTAGATTTAGTTTAAAGGAACTTATTTTTCGTTCCTGTTAGGTTTTTCAAAACTTGTTTTGAGTTTTTCGTTGCGTATGAACCCCAAAAACCCATTATTTCTCTCTACTCCAAAGACCAATTTTTAGTAGTTTTTATATTAGGACTTTATGGTATTATTTAAGGGTCGACTTCTATCTTCGAGCTCTCTCGTTCTTCTTCCTTTTACTTTACTTTTATTTTTATGTTCTTTTTCCATGATAGACTAAACTTATGACATAGGCAAGCCTGCGAGGGAGGTTTGACTGTGTTCATCTATAGATTTGTTGAGGTTTATTTATTTTAATTTCATTGTTTTTCATCGTTATTTTATTTTCTTTGGTATTGTTTTAATAATTAGAGTTAGATTTATATTTAAACTATGATTCTTTTGTCAGTGAGTCGTAAGCATCCGTCCTTATTCAATAAGACCGCACTACCAATTGATTGACCACTTTTGGGATCGGTTGAATGCCTTGGCAATTTAGGCTAAATCAAACACACTAGTGATTTGGTTGTCTATGTGTAGTGCCTTCACGAAGCCCATTGCGGTCAACGCATTAAACCTAATTCGCTTAAGTCTAGGGTTGTGTGATTGACTAGAGAAGTGGTCATGTCATACCTTGACCATCGAGATTAGGAAGTGCAAGGAACCACGTACGTTACCGGGTCTATAGCTACATTAAGATATTTTTATTTGCATGTTTTACATAAATCAAAGACCAAATCTAATCTTTTATCGAACCGAACTTATATGTCTTGACCTAGATATTTTTTTATTAATTGTTTTCAAAGTTATTTCCATTGTTTATTTATTTTCCTCTTATTTATATTAGTTAATCAAATCTCTTTTTTAAACCCCGATTTCCCTTTTTGTTATTTTTAACCCCAAAAAAAATTATCAATCTATATGGGATCGACCATTTGCCACTATCTACAAAATATTTGGTTTAGGTAAATTATTTTATTGACGCGTTCGGCGGGCGTCAATTTTTGGCGTCGTTGCCGGGGATCGAACCAGGTCACCCACGTGACGGGCGGGAATACTCGCCACTATACTACAAAAAATTGAAACGCGTTGAACGCGTCAATAAAATATAGTACATAAACTAACTATTTTGTACATAGTGGCAAAGGGTCGATCCCACGAAGATTGGTATTCTTTCTAAGGTTTAAAAAAAAAACAAAAAGGGAAATCAGGGGTTTTCAGAAAATGAATAATATAACTAATCTAAATAACAATAAATTAACAGACAATTAATAAAAATACATTGGTCAAGACATACAAGTTCGGTTCGAATAAAAGATTGGATTTGGTCTTCGATTTATGTAAAATATAAAATTCAGAAATATCCTAGTGTAGCTATATAATTGGTAACATACGCAGTTCTTCTCATTTCCTAATCTCGATAGCCATGGTACGACAGTGACTATTTCCCTAGTCAATCGTATAACCCTATACTCGAGCGCATTAGATTTATTACGATGACCATAATGAGTTTCGTGAAGGCGCTACATCTAGACAACCGGATCACTAGTGTGTCTGATTTAGCTTTCGATTCATAACGTATTCAACCGGTCCCAAAAGAGGTCAATAAATTGGTAAGGTATCGCCACATGTCTTGTCGCATAAGGACGGATGCTTATGACTCACTAACGAGTAAATCAAAGTTTAAATATGAATTTAACTCTAATTGTTCAAGCAATACCAAAGGTAATAAAATATAATGAAAAGCAATGCAATTAATATAAATAAATCTCACAAACCCATGAATACGTGCAGTCGAACCTCCCTTGCAGAAGGCCATGAAATTAATCTCTCATGGAAGAACAAAAAAAGAATACAAAAGAATAGAAAAATTGGGAGAGGAGAGTCGAAGAGAGAGTAGAATAGTAGTGGAGAGAGGGTTTGGAAAATATATAAGTCGGCCCCTTCACCAATCAATTCGGTCCTTTCCTTTTCTCTGTGCGTTCCTTTATTTTGAGCGTCCCCCAATCACAGTTGCTATTTCTCCTCCCCGTTTCTTTCTATTTTTTTTGTTCGTCCGTTTCTCTCTCTGGCCATCTTTCTATGCATATCTCATCTCCACTTTCTTTATATATATATATATATTCCTATATTTTCCTATATATTACAAACCAAAACAGAATAATTCATTAATGCATGAACGCCATCATGATTCATGCTCCACTTGATCTTCATCAATCACCATGACATAACATGCTTCTCAAATGTATACCCACCAAATTTACCTCGAGATACGTGTTAATATAATTTTCGATGTAAAATGAATCCGAACATATGATTACTCGATTTTGTATGGTTTTTCACCACAATTCAACCGCGCACTCTAATAACTCTGAAAATAATAAATGAAGATAATTAGACTAATATTTTGAAGATTTTAACAATAAAAATATGTTAATTACCTATATACAATTACATAATTAACAACTCAACAAATACCCTCAAACTAAGGACTTTGCACGTCCCGAGCAGATGGTGTAACGGCCCATTTTCGTAAATTTGCCGACGTGGACGCCAGCTTGGATCCACATAGACGTCGCGGTAGGCTAAGACACACGTGGACTTAGGTATGCTAGGTATTTGTGTGTTGGATGCTTATTTGCGGTGAAATTTATTGAGATACATCGCATGTGTGTATGTTGCATCAAAATACGTGCGAGATTGTGAGAACGGTATTTGCCTCGATATACGTGTCGACGCGGGTACCGGGTAGTTGACGGGACCGAATATTAAGTCGGGGAGACTAAAATACACAAATGATAGAATAAAAATGGCCAAATTACTAATATGGAATATGTATTAGGCGGCTAGTGACGCGGCGGTACACGTATATCGCGGTTCGGACACGAAATCGGACGTCGAAACGCCCATAAAATGAGCGAGTGTCCCAGTTGTGTCAAGATGTGGTGTCAAGACAAAAAGTCAACATTTCAATCCTTATCCTTATCCTCACCATCAACTTTTCTCTCACCTCACCTACACCTCTCTTTCGTACACACAACCACACACCAGGGAGGCCGTGAGCGAGGAAGAAGAAGAGGAGAGGAGGAGGAGAAGCAAGGACGCGCCGGGAAGGAGAGAAGAGGGAGGAAACGCCACGATCAAGGTGCGTTTTAGTGGTTTTTGTTGTGGATTTCGAGTTGGCGGTGGTGGCGAGACAAAGGTTCGGCCATGGAGGCCAAACCGAGTCTCGGTGGTGATGGCAGGGGTGTTTTCCCTGCCATCGAGTCCACCGGGGGTTGGGGTGGAGAGCAACCCCAACCCCAAACCAGAAAAAAAAAAAAAAAAAAAAAAAAAAAAAAAAAAAAATTACGACGAACCGGTTTTCACGGTTCGATCGAGGATGAAGATGCACACGCGTGCGCGTGCGCGCGTGTGCATCCCTCATGGGCGGGCCCCGAGAATGGGCCGGGGCCAGGGTCGGGCCTCGGTCCGACCCGGTTAGATCGACCCGACCCAAACCAGACCCGAACCGGCGCGGGTCCGGTCCGACCCGTTAGGCCGACCCGACCCGCACCCAAACAAGAAGTAAAAAAAAAAAAAAAAGGAGAAAGAAAAAAGAAAATAGAGGAAACATTTGAGAAATTTGTGAAAAATTTCGGAAAAAAAAATTGGAAAAATTCTGGAAAAATATATTTCCATAAAATAAAGAGAGATTTATGAATTTCTATGAAACATAAAATATTTGGATATTTCGGACGCGACTTTTTGCGGGGTTTTGCCTCGAAAAGCGCGAAATAGGCAAGTTGGCCTAAAAATATTAGAAATTTGTTGTAAATTTTCATGCTAAAAGAAATTATTGATAAATGGACATATGTTTACACGGGTGATCAATTGGCGACCAAGGACCCAGTGGACTTGGACTCGGGGATTGATTACGGGGTAGGAGAGTGCGTTGTGAGGTTTGTAAAACCCAATGAAAAAACTCTTGAGTATTTATTTTGCTTTCGTATTTCCATTCCTTTCCATTATTCCTTGTGATTTTTCCTATATCTTATCTTATCGTTGTTTGCAAGGTTGGTTAGTTACTCCCATCGAATTTTTCGTTGTGTGTCTTTGTGTGTCTATGCATTCTAAACCATAGCATGTGTATCAGGAGTGCTCGGTGGATAACGACCCGAGGGAACTGCTACATGTGTCGGTGCGTCGAAGGTCTACGCCGGCCACCGAGAGGGATCAGGTGCTAGCTAGTTGGGTGCGCCACTAGTGGGATCCTGGAAGGAAATCCCGAAGTATGGTTTAGTCTAACTAGAACAGACACACACACAGTTGCATTTATTGTTATTTACGCATGCGATGCCCTACTTACAGTTGCCAGTTTACATTCCACATGTTTATTTAACGGTATTTATTGAATTCCATTAATTTCTATGAATGCTCGGAGGAGTTCCTTGGGATTTTACTGACTGTACTCGTCATCAATTTTCTTCTATGATGATTGAGTGCAGATCCGAGTACAAGTAAGGGCAAGAGGATCTTAGGCGACTACCTCGACGCCTACGGTTGAGAATTACTTGTACGTGTGCTTTTATTTTGATATTTTGATTCTTTTGGGAACTGAGAGTGACATGACACATTGTATAGTTACTTTACATGGTACAGTTATCTACCATTATTTTTCAGGGTTTTTCCACAGTAGGATTTGATGAATTAATTAATATTTTTCTGCATTTACGTACAACTTCCGCTGCATATGTCATATATACACTGTACACACACGTGGATACGAAATTCAAGACATAGGAAGGACGGGCAGGTGCCGTACACGTGTAGCTGGGTGCGTTGGCAAGGAGTACATGGAGACACGTCACCCCGGGCGGCGAGGGACGCCACAAAAGGTGTAAATGACAAACACGAGTAAACTAGACTCCTAATATAGTCATGCACTAACTAAATCAATTCTATACCTAATTCAAAATTCATGGAGTTCTTTTGGTTTACATAGTTGCCAAGTTAACAAGCCACTCAAGAAATTTCAAAGTTATGATATATCAAAAATTGCTACCCAAATACAGTTAAGATCACGCTTTAAAGGCATAGACTCGATCAAGACATAGGCCATCAACTACTCATGAGTTTTCTTGATCTACACATTCAAGCACGAAAGTTTACTATCTCATTTAATCTGGTTATAAGCACTCGAGCTAAATTTTTTTATTTTAGGAGTTTTCATAAACTTTCGCCTTTATTTCTTTTTTCATATTCTCTATTTTTTCCCCATATTTTTTTTTCAAGTAGTACGACTCCTGCTCCATTTCCTGTGGACCACTTTCCTCACTTTTTCCCACCACAAATTTCCCTGCTCCATTTCCTATGAAAACTTATGGGACTCTCAATAATAAGGAAACTCATGTTAGCTATTCTCACTTCCACTATAATTAAGCAAATTCCCCAAAGTGGGTTAAAACAATATCACTTGCACAATTTTGACCGTCTACCCATTTTGGTATCTACCATAAGGCTTAACAATCATACTAAGTCTCTAATCATGAAATCATAAAAATGTCGGGCTACGGACTCGAGTGAGCGTTTCTCCTAATTTTTCCAAGTTTCAAGTCAAAAAGGCAACCATAATGTACTCATCCACACTAAAGGCATGAAACAAAGTTTTGGGTGATTCTAAACAATAAAAAAAATGAAACCTATACTAAATACATACATGAAAGTGTATCAAATCCTAATGAAATGAGAAAGATAAGTATGGATGGAAAAGAAATGGAAGAAATAAAAGAATAAATAATATAAAACACCACCATTATCATCCGTCAATCGCATATAACCGCATATAATTGAAAAACTTTAATCGGTCTCACCAGTGTTCTTTAGCAAAGAAATATGCCCAACTCAATCTACAAATCCTAAAGTACCCTTAAACTTATTATGAACCTTGTCCTCAAGGTTCAAAACAAGTGAAGGAATCCATGCATAACAAAAAGAAAAAGAATAGTGGTGAAAAATAACATTGATAAATAATAAGAAGATGATACAAATGCATGCATAACAAAAGTCTCCAAATACTAGTGAGTGCACAAAATCTCGCGTGTCTAAGTGACTAAGGAAACTATGAAAAATAATCATGATAATAAGAGCAAGAACTAATAAGCATATGAGTTAATATAAATGATTCCTAACAAGTCTTGCAAGCCCAAAGTCTTTCAACTAAGGGTGAAATCAACAAGATGATGGAATGAAGTATACGGTTATGGATCTACTCAAATACCTGCCACTAATGCAGCGACTTAAGTTGGATATGTCCCAACCAAGTCTCAAAATGCCTAAAACTCTAATAATATGTTATTTCCCAAAAAATGCTCAAATTACTCCAAAAAAAAGTTATCCACAGTCAAACCTAACAAAACTCGGGGGGTGTGCCAAATGCCTTTAGTGCTCATCAAGCATAACACCTGCAAAAATTCAAGAGACCAAATTAGAGCTTTATTAAACATAAAAAAGTAAAACCAAACTAAAACTGAAATAGATGCAAGAAATAAAAACAAAGTTGGGCTGCCTCCCAACAAGCGTGTAACGGCCCACTTGCCAAATGGACCGCCACGAGGGCCGATATAGGCCCACAACCTAACCTACCAGTGCCAGCTGTGGCCAACATGTCAACTCATCCACCATTTTAATCATTATGAACCATAAATGTCAATAATTTACTATTTAAATTGTTACTCGACTCAAGTCATCTATTTAGATCATTTTCAACCTAAATAAATCACAGCGGAAGTCATGCAATTAACTCTGATACCTAGTGTGGAAAACTCATATATCATATGTACTTTATTGTATCAAAATATCAATATTACAGAGTCCTAGTGTCTCACAAAAATCTCAAATCCCAAAATAAAAATAAATAAGTATATGCAAACGTACAAGCCTGACTAAACGTCTTTGTATTCCGGCATCTTTCCCTTACCTCGGCTCGTACTAGGATATGCACTCAAGTCATCACAAAAAGACAGATGACGAGTCCAGGGTGAGTATTCTCAAAGAAATTAAGTGAGCAATACTAAAAATAAATATTGGAATTTAAAGAAAACTATTAAATAAACATGCAGGAAATATAAGTAGGCAACTATGCTTATTGCATGCAAATGCAATAGTGAAAGTGCAAAGTGTGTGTTCCTAGCCCCTAGGGTCAGACTAGCGCCATACTTCGAACTCCCAACAGACTACTGCCGGGGAGTAGCACTCAAGCAAAGCCGGTATCTGAATCTGCTGGGTGGTCGGCGTGGAACCTACGATGCACGCACACGTTCCCATCACTCTCTCGGGTAGCCCTATTCACCGAGATGGCACACGTGTTATGGCCTAGTGGACGTACACACAGAAATGGCACGGAGGGCGAGCCTCAACGTCTGTCCATTATACACATACCAAGAATAGAGTATTAAAAGACAAAAATCGAATCCAAATTATAAGTGCTATTTAGTCATTTGTATGTGTGTTAAGTCAATTCACACAAATTATGTCAAAATAGGGGTGCATTAGCGCGCTAGGTTTGGGCATTAGCGAGCTAGATGCCCAGACATTTATACGTTTGTTACCCAGAGGAACATTAGTGTCCTAATTTTTTGGTCTAGCGCGCTAATTGTCATTAGCGCAATAGCTTCTGCAATTAGCGTGCTAATCGCGCTTTGGATAGCAAAACTGCTGAAACTTTTTAGGTTTTCCACACACACAACAACACAATAACAGCTGCAACACCAACAACAACATTTCATAACACTAGAAACTCATCATAAAAACAACTCAACAATCACCAAAACCATCACCAACATCCCAAAAAATATGATCAAAAGATAGAGAAAGGTGTGGTGTAAGTGATTCTCACCTTGGTTTTGATGTTTCACCCTTCCAAGCTCCTTGAATCACTAAGAGAAATCTACAAACCCTTGTTCCTTCACTGAAATTCTCGGATGATAAGATGAGGAGAGAGAAAATGTGGTGGTTTTAAAGTCAAACTTGACTTATATATGCGACTTTGCATCACCACTCACTTGTACATCTCTAGGTCATCCACAGACCTCCATTTGCTTCGTTTCCTACCTCTCTTGACTCTAATTTTGACACCGTTGGCACACACATCCTTGTATTTAACTCAAAAAATGGTGTTTCGGGTGTTCTAACGTCCGGTTTTGCATCCCGAATCGCGACATACTCGTACTACTATGTCTTTAACCACAAAATATACTTTCCATATTAATTATTTAGCCAATTTTATTCATTTTGGGTGTGTTATTTCCCCCGAGCTAGTGTTAAGTCGGTTAAACTACCCGGTACCCACGTCGACACGTATATCGAGGTGACTACTTAACACACAGTCTCACCTGTCAACTGAAATAATTACACATTACGATGTCGTTTAATCTATTTTCACGTATACACCATAATTTAGACAAATCAACATACAAAAATAACCATTTACCTAGCTTCAAACACGCACAAGCCTAATTGCGGGTCCCACGCAAGCGTCTGAGCTATCAGCCACATCTGCAAACACGTCATAAATAACAGTGAATTAAATTCAGGTCGTTACAGAGCACCTTTCTTTTAATTCTTTTGCTATATTTGCTGTGATTCGTCACGTGATGCCCTCTCCTTTCAAGATATCTACAATGAGTGGTGCATCTATAGCTTTGAGCAATGCAGCATGCACGGCCTTATTTAGATTTGGGAGCTCATACGAGACCTCTAACACAAAAGAATTTGTCGAATCATGATCATCCAACACAACAGTGTCGGTAGTGTAGAAAATCTCTGAACGCTCCCTTACTTCCACCCCCTTGTAAGGTTTAACAATTATGTATGGGAGGGTGAGAGGTTTGACTAACACCAGAGGTTGGTCTTCCTTGCACTCTATCTAAGGCTCCTCCAGCCTTTCTAAAATGACTTCAATTTTCATTTCAGCTTCATCATCTCTATTCTGTGCAATGGTAATGTTTACGCATGTGAAAAAAGTTCTAGTGTTTCCTCTGGTTCGCTTAAATACTCGTCCACAATTAAGAACTCATCAAACTAAACATTTTCTAATGTAGCAGCATTCACGGTCTCCTTTAAGTCAAAAATTAGTTGCGAAGATAACTCTTTCTCATCCATCTAATGCTCAAGTATAATAGTAACTTGACATTTTGAATTTTGCAACTTTGGATTTATATGCCGCATATCCTCCTGCAAAGGTTGTTGAGTAGTGCTTTGAGAAAGCCTGTCGAAGATCATATCTCTCTCGATGTCTGCAATGGTTCTTCACTCTTGTTGAGGAATATGTTCGCCTAGACATACATAAGTTGGGTTGTGGCAATGCATAACTGGAATCATGATGATTCCTATAATTTAGATAGTAAGGACAATCATACGAGAGATGAAAGCACTTCCCATAATTTCCACAAACCATGCCCTGTTGCATAAAAAATTGTGAGTTAGAAAATTGATGTTCAATATGTGACATGTCTACCCCATTCACACCATGATAGTATGAGTCTTTGTATCGACCATAATTGTAGGTGTAGGAGGCCATGATGGAATTACCTACAAAAATGTTAAGAACAATGGACTAGATACAAAATAAAAAATAAAAAACAAATAAATAACCAAAGAAAGAAAAAGACCAATCCTCGACAATAGTGCCAAAAATTAACGCGCGCCAAATGCGTCAGTAAAATAAAATACCTAAACCACTATTTTGTAGAATAGTGGCAAAGGGTCGATCCCACAGGGATTGGTATTCTTTCTAAGGTACAAAAACAATAAAAAGGGAAATCGGGGTTTAAGAAAGTGATTTAATTAACTATTCTAAATGCTAGGGAAAATAAATGATGAAAATAGCTTTAAAAACAATTAATAAAAAATACCTAAGTTATGACATACAAGTTCGGTTCGAGAAAAGATTGAATTTGATCATCAATTCATGCAAAATATGCAAATCAAAATATTCTAGTGTTGCTATAGAACCGGTAACGTACGCGGTTCCTCGCACTTCCTAATCTCAATAGCCAAGGTACGACAGTCATTATTTCCCTAATCAAACGTATAACCCTATACTCAAGCACATTGGGTTTGACATGATGACCGCAATGTGTTTCGTGAAGGTACTACACCTAGACAACCGGATCACTAATGTTTTCAATTTAGCCTAGATTCATGAGGTATTCAAGCGGTCTTAAAAGAGGCCAATTAATTGGTAGAGTCAATTGCCACTAGTGTGTTCTTGTCGTATAAGGACGGATGCTTACGACTCACTAGCAAGTAAATTAGAGTTTAAATATAAATTTTACTTTAATTATTCAAACAATACCAAAGAAAATAAAATAATAATGAAAGCAACGAAATTAAAATATATAAATCTCATAAATCCATGAATATGCGCAGTCGAACCTCCTCAGTCTTGCTTAGGTTATGAATTTAGTCTCTTATGATAGAACACAAAATAAAAGAATAGAAAATAGAAGCGAGGGAGAGAAGAAGAATAGCCGAGAGAAGATCCATCGATTCCCCTGAGACCCTGTTGAAGTCGAAGATAGTCCCCTTTAATAGAAGTCGAGAGTCAAGAATAAATATAAGTCGGTCCTCTGGCTCCCTTTTTCTATGTACGTTGTTTTGTTTCTTTCCATCTCTCTGTTTCCATTTTTTCATGCATATCTCCACTTTTTATATATAGAAAGATCTATATCTAATGCTAATAAAATAATCTAAAATCAAACAAAACAACTAAAAAGAGCCCTCCAACTTTCTTTTCCTTAAATCTAAGCAATGCATCAATAAGTCCACCCCACTTCATCTTCATCATCTCACCATGGCACGTTTCTTGAGGCCGATCCCATGAAAATATCATGCATGCACATCGATCTCCATGTACCTCGCCACACTGGATCGCCACCTTATTAATTGGTCAAACATCAATCATGTGCCGCCATTCCATGTTCGCCCCATCATCACCTTTGTTCCTCAAGTGTGAGCCCACCAAATATGATTGGGGATGAGCACTAGCACGATTTTTGGTGTAGAACGGATTTGAGCATATGAATACTTAATTTTGCATAATTTTTTGCCCCGAATTTAACCGTGCTTGCCGTTGCAGGGGATTGATTTTATTTTCTTTGGTTTTCTTTTATTTTTTATTTTTTATTTTGGATCTAGTCCTTTATATCTAACATTTTTGCACGTAATTCCATAATGGTCTCCTACGCCCACAATTACGGACGATTTGAAGACTTATATTATCATGGTATGAATGGGGTAGGTATGTCACAAAATAGACATCAATTTTCTAACTTGCAATTTTTTGTTTAACAGGGAGGTTGTGGAAATTGTGGGGAGTATTTTCATCCCACGTTGTCCTTATCCGGAGTATAGGAATCATCATGGTTCCAGCTATGCATCACCACAACCCGACTTCTATATGTCTAGGCGAATTTCACATATTCCTCAACATGAAAAAAGGTCGAATGACTTGATCTTCAGAGAACTACCTTTTCAACAAAGTCATCAACATGAATAGAGAACCATTGCAGACATTGAGAGAGATATGATCTCCGACTCACTTTCTCAAAGCACCACTCAGCAGCCCTTGTAGGAGAATAAACAACATATGAACCCAACGTTGCGAAAATTCAAAAACTCAAGTTACTGCTATACTTGAGCATTTAATGGATGGGAAAGAGTTGTCTCCACGATCAGTTTCTGAATCAGAGGAGACCGTGAATGCTGCTACATTAAAAGTGTTGAGTTTGATGAGTTCTCAATTATGGACGAGTATTTGAGCAAACCAGAGGAAACACTAGAAGTTTCTTCACATGAGCCGAACATTACCATTACATATAACACATATGATGAAGTTGAGAAAGAAATTGAAGTCATTTCAGAAAGGCCAGAGGAGCTGTAGAAAGATAGCAAGGAAGGCCAACCTTTGTGTTGGTGAAATCACCAACCCTCCCATGCATGTTTGTTAGACCTTACAAGGAGGTGGAAGTGAAGGAGCGTGCGCAGATCTTCTACACTGCCGACACGTTTGTATTGGATGACCTGATTAGACAGATTCTTTTATGTTAGAGGTCTCGAATGAGCACCCAAGTCTGAAAGAGAGCGTGCATGTTGCATTGCCCAAATATGTAGATGCACAATTTATTTTTGAAATCTCGAAAGGAGAGGGCATCACGTGATGAATCACGCCAAGTCTAGCCAAAGACTTAAAAGAAAGGCGCTCGTTGGGAGGCAACCCAGCTTTGTTTTATTTTTATTTCTTTTATTTATTTCTGTTTTAGTTTAGTTTTGATTTTTTGTGTTTAATACATCATAACTTGGTCCCTTGAATTTTTGCAGGTCTTAGGTTTGATGAGCACTTAGGCATTAGAGCACCCATTGAGTTTTGTTAGGTTTGACTATGGATTACATTTTTTGGCATGATTTGAGCATTTTTTTGGAATTAACATATTAACAGGATTTTAGGTGTTTTGAGACTTGGTTGGGACATATCCAACTTACGTCTCCATATTAGTGGCGGGTTTTTGAGTGGACTCAAAACACTAGACTCCATTCCATCATCTTGTTGATTTAACCCTTAGTTGAAAGACTTCGAGTTCGCAAGATTTGATAGTAATCATTTAAGTTAACTCATATGCTTATTAGTTCTTGCTCTTATTATGATGACATTTTTTCCATAGTTTCCTTAGTCGCCTAGACATGAGAGATTTTGTGCATTCACTAGTTTTTGGAGACTTTTGTAATGTATGCATTTGTATCATTTTCATATTTGTTTATCCATGTTCTTTTTCACCACTATTCTTTTTCTTTTTGTTGCATGGATTCCTTGACTTGTTTTGAACCTTGAGGACAAGGTTCGGAATAAGTTTAAGGGTATTTTAGGATTTGTGGATTGAGTGGATGGATTTCTGTATGAAATACCTCTGGTGAGATAATTTAAATTGTTTCAATTATATGTGGTTATATGCAGTTGACGGATGGTAATGGTGATGTTTAGCATCCTTTTATTCTTTCATTTCTTCCATTTCTTATCCCTCCATATTTCTCTTTCTCATTTCATTTGGAGTTGATACACTTTCATGCATGTATTTAGTATAATATTCATTTTTCTTATTTGTATATAGTCACCCGAAACTTTGTTTCATGCCTTTGATTGTGGATGAGTATATTATGGTATAGCCTTTTGACTTGAAACTTGAGAGAAACTAAGAGAAACACTCACTCGAGTCCGTAGCTCGGCATTTTTTATGATTTCATGATTAGGGACTTAGTATGGTGGTTAAGCCTTGTGCTCGATATCAAAAGGGGTAGACGGTCAAAATTGTGCAAGTGATAATGTTTTAACCCATTTTGGGGAGTTTGCTTAATCATAGTAAAAGTGAGAAGGGCTAACAAGAGTTTTCTAAATATAGAGAGTCCATAAATTTTCATAGGAAATGGAGCAGAGAATCTTGTGGTGGGAAAAATGAGAAAAGCGGTCTACGGGAAATGGAGCAGGAACTGTATTACTTGAAAAAATGGAGAAAAAATAGAGTGCATACATATAAAATGAATAAAGGCGGAAGTTTACGAAAACTGCTCAAATAAAAAGATTTAGCTCGAGTGCTTATAACTAGATTAAGAGAGGTTGTAAACTTGTATGCATGAATGTATAAACCAAGAAAACTCGTGAGTAGTTGATGATCTTCATCTTGACCGAGTATATGTCTTTAAATTATGATCTTAATTGTGTTTGGGTTGCAGTTCTTAATATGTCATAATTCCAAAATTTCTTGAGTGCCTTGTTAACTTGGTGACTATGTAAATCAAAGGAACTCCATAAATTTTAGATCGGGGATAGGATTAGTTTAGTCAATGTATAATTATATTAGGAGTCTAATTTACTTGTGTTTTTTCATTTACACATTTACTCGGGACCTGCAAATTTCTAAATTTGTGGGTGTTTGTTGAGTCGTTAATTATGTAATTATATATAGTTATTTATATATTTTTATTGTTAAGTCTCTTAAATATTAGTCTAATTATATTTATTTGTTGTTTTCAGGGTTAATGGAGTGCGCGGTTGAATTCGCAGTGAAAAATTACTCGAAGTTGTGTATTTCGATGCAGTGGAACAACTACCAGGATTGGCCTCAAGACACGCATTGCACAGTTTGCTAATAATTGACTACAGGCCATGTGATGCAGCTCACGAAGACACATTAGTTACTCGCAATCACAACCATCGATAAGTTCTCGAGATCCGTTTATTCTTCAGTTAATTCGGTCTCTCTTATGCGTTTTCTTCACCTCAGCTGACCGCCACGTGGTGCTCTCCCAATGGACCAGCTCGCCTCCAGCCGCGGCTCTTCTCCTCGTCAGCAGTAGCCCTTAATGAGCCTCGAGATTTGTGCATGATGCCTCGCACTTATTTGCACGATTTTGTGCAAGCTTTTCCACACCTAGCCTGCTGCCAAGTGTCATCTTCTCACTCGCCCAGCGTGTCTACAGTGTTTTCTCCTCCAATCCTCGCGCGACATGTCAGCAGCTCATCCAATTAACTCGCGACACGTGTCTTAGACTTGGAGAAAACACCGAGCAACGACCATATTGTCCTCGGCATCAATAATGATGCCACGAAAATCACTTTCTCTCTCCTCCAGAGACTAATTTTTAATAATTTTTTATATTAGAACTTTAAGGTATTATTTAAGGGTTGACTTCTATCTTCTAGCTCTCTCATTTTTCTTCCTCTATACTTTTCTTTTATTTTGTGGTCTTCTTTCATGAGAGACTAAACTTATGACCTAGGTAACTTATGACCTAGGTAAGATTGCAAAGGAGGTTTGACTGTGCTTATTTATGAATTTTGTGAGGTTTATTTATTTTAATTTCATTGCTTTTCATTGTTATTTTGTTTTCTTTGGTATTATTAGAATAATTAGAGTTAAATTTATATTTAAATTCTGATTCTTTTGCTAGTGAGTCGTAAGCATCTTTATGCAATAAGACCACACTAGTGGCAATTGACTCTACCAATTGATTGACCTTTTTTGGGATCGGTTGAATACTTTAGGAATCTAGGCTAAATCATACACACTAGTGATTTGGTTGTCTAGGTATAGTGCCTTCATGAAACTTATTGCGGTCAATGCATTAAACTTAATTCGCTTGAGTCTAAGGTTGTGTGTTTGACTAGAGAAGTGGTCATTGTCATACCTTAACCATCGACATTAGCAAACGTGAGGAACCCCGTATGTTACCGGGTCTATAGCTACACTAGGATTTTTTGATTTGCATATTTTACATAAATCAAAGACCAAATCTAATTTTTTATCGAACATAACTTGTATGTCTTGACCTAGGTATTTTTTATTAATTGTTTTCAAAGTTATTTCCATTGTTATTTATTTTCCTCATATTTAGATTAGTTAATTAAATCTCTTTTTAATCCCCAATTTCCTTTTTTGTTATTTTTAATCCCTAAAAAATCATCAATCTCTGTGGGATCGACCATTTGCCACTATCTACAAATAAGTTGGTTTAAGTAAATTGTTTTATTGACGGGTTCAGCACGCGTCACTATCTTTGGCATTGTCATCTTGGCCACATAAATGAGAACGCATTTATAAACTCCATAAAGATGGACTTTTATATTCATTTGATTTTGAATTATATGAAACATATGTATCTTATTTACTATGCAAGATGACAAAGATTCCCTTTATTTGACATAGTAAAAGGGAAAGTGATTTATTAGGTCTAATACATACTGATGTATGCAGTTGTACAAACATAATGGCTAGAAGTGGTTATCAGTACTTCATTACTTTCATTGATGATTTCAGCAAATATGGTTATGTGTATCTCATGAAACATAAAGGTGAGTCTTTTGAAATGTTTCAAACATCTCAAAATGAAGTGCAAAATCAACTTGGTAAAACTATTAAAACACTTTAATCAGATTGAGGTGGTGAATGTTTGAGCCAAAAGTTTGATGATCATCTTAGAAATTGTGGGATTGTCTCACAGTTAACTCGTCCAACAACTCTACAATTGAATGGTGTTTCTGAGAGGAGAACTCAAACTTTATTGGATATTGTTCAATCTATGATGAGTTATATAGATCTTCATATTTTCTTCTGGGGTTATGCCTTAGAACTGTTGTGTTTACACTAAATCGTGTTCCTTCTAAAGCAATTGATAAAACAACATATTAGATGTGATTTGGGAAAAGACCAAGTTTGTCTTTCCTTAAGATTTGAGGCTATGAGATTCTCGTACAATAACAAATCTTATAACAATCATCAGCACAAATCTACAAAGTGTGTATTTGTTGGTTATCCTAAAGAAACTAAAGGATATTACTTTTATAATCTCACTGGGAACAAAGTGTTTGTTGGTAAGAATGGTGTCTTTATGGAAAAAAGTTTATTTTAAAAGACAACAATTGGAATAAAGTAATTCTTAATGAAGTTTAAGAACCACAAGTAAACACTCAAATGATAATGGGATATCAACAAAGTCTTGAACTAGTTGAACCTCCATAGGTATCACAAGGCCCACGTAGGTCTGATAGGGTAAGTCATTAGCCTGAGAAATTTGGATTTCTTATTATTTATAGTAGTGAGGTATTGCTTATGGATCAAAATGAACCTACTACTTATCAAGAGGTGTGTCTAGCCTTAAGGCAGTTAAAT
This sequence comes from Stephania yunnanensis, assembly GCA_039657365.1. Taxonomy (NCBI): domain Eukaryota; kingdom Viridiplantae; phylum Streptophyta; class Magnoliopsida; order Ranunculales; family Menispermaceae; genus Stephania; species Stephania yunnanensis. The sequence goes on along the minus strand of CM077590.1, from coordinate 41,033,615 downwards.
GGCTTAGTGCCATGAATTCCGAGAAGCAATCTATGTATGATAACTAAATTTGGAACCTGGTTGATTTACCTAAAGGTGGTAAGACCATCGGATGTAAATGAGTCTTCAAGCAATATGCATACTTATAAAGCACGACTAGTAGCAAAAAGTTTCAGACAGACTCAAAGTGTTGATTATGATGAGACTTTTCTCCAGTAGCCATGCTTAAATCCATTAGAATTGTAATTTCCATAGCCGCATATTATGACGATGAGATATAGCAAACGAATGTCAAAACAACTTTTCTAAATGGAAAGTTACTTGAGGATGTGTATATAATATAGCCTGAAGGGTTTGTTTATCCTAAGAATTTTGGAAAGGTGTTTATTTATGGATTAAAGCAATGTTCTCATAGTTGGAATCTTTGTTTTGATGAAGCAATTAAGGAATTTGGTTTCATTAAAAACGAAGATGAGCCTTGTGTATACAAGAATTTCATTGAGAGCGTAGTTGTTTTCCTGATATTGTATGTTGATGATATATTACTCTTTAGAAATGACATCCCAACCTTGCAAAATGTAAATTCTTGGTTAGGGAATTGTTTCTCAATGAAGGATTTAGGAGATGCAGCCTACATATTTGGGATTAAAATTTATAGAGATAAATCTAAAAGGCAGATCGGTCTAAGTTAGAGTGCTTATATTGACAAGGTATTGAATATTCAGAATGCAAGACTCTAAAAAGGGTGGTTGTCAATGTCTCGTGGTATAAGTTTCAGCAAAACTCAATGTCCAAAGACTAATGATAAGCGAGAGCGCATGAGTATGATTCCATATGCATTAGCTATTTGATCTATCATGTATGTCACGTTATGCATCTGACCTTATGTATCATATGCTTTGAGCGCAACATGCATATATTAGTCTCACCCCAGTGGGAGTCACTAAATAGCAGTAAAGAACATTCTTAAGTATTTGAGAAGGGCTAAAGAAGTGTTATTGGTATATGAAAGTTTGGAAGATAAACTTATTGTCAATAGTTACATAGATGCAAGTCTTCAAACTAATATAGATGATTTCAGATCGTAGTTGTGATGACCCCTCTCCTAATCTAGGGCACCGTCCGGTCTAATCCCGTAATTAAGCCCTAATCATATCCACGCAAGACTCAATTACGTATTAGTCAGCCTTTACAACCTAAATGTGTATTTTCTCATGTTCAAGATAAGTAATACACTAGTCCTACTAGTTTATAAAATTTAGTAATTTAGAGTTAATTAAAACTTTTAAAAAAATTAATTATTTAGCATAAGTCTTATTGGTTATGCGGAAGCAATTAATAGATTATGCGGAAGCCATTTATAAAATCCTAAGTTTGGAAAACCAGGAAATGACATCATATATATAAAGTCCTCAAAATACAGTGAAACAGTAAAATAGTCTAAGTCAGGTCATGGAAACTAACGCTCAACCCAATATACAACCCAAATAGTATTTGAAAGACATATATAACATATACAATCAAAATACCAAAAGAAGACTTACAATCGATACATTGAAGCGTCGCGGGCTCAACGGATAGTTGCCGATCTTCTCCTTGCCCGACCTTCTGGTAGATGGCTCTACACCCACCGTCATAAAAAGGACGGTGAGTACAAGAATAAAACAGTAATCCCCGATGACAAATTTAATTTGCATTTCCAAATATTCAAATGGTATTTAAAAGCATGTAAATGAGAAAACTGAAAAACAAACCATATGCGAGTAAATACCAGAGTTAAACAAGTGATACTGACACTATGCTAAGTAGTGGTGATTTAGGTACGGTTGGCAGTGAAACATGTCACTCCGACTCAATAATCATATAGCACAAGGGACTCTAACCCAAGTGTTACCAGAGACTCTAACCCCGATGTGTAGACCACCTCAGGGACTCTAACCCCGAGTGTCATACAGTGTCAAGTAACATATGTCGACATCCCCAGGGACTCTAACCCCGTGAGTCGCGCACACCTCGATCGAGTACGGGACCTAAATGCGAAAACTACTTTTTAAATTTCAAGAAATACCAAGTATAGATTGTCAAGGCATAGGCACATCTACACACCTAAACAAATAAGGAATACAAGTCCTCTTAAACATTTATAAGATATTCACTAGCCTAATAGCATGTTATTTATAATTCAATTCACATTTAAAACAACAAGAATAGACATAGCATGGGGTAGAATCAAATCAAATGAATGGATATCATGCAAACTAGACTCATCAAGTGAGCATAGACATAAAGAACACATGATATAAGAATACAAAGGCAAAATAGTCAAAAGGACTATGCAAGGACAACAATTAATAGAAATGAAATACCAAGTAAAGTTGTCATTGGGTATACTCACAACAACAAAGTAAAGTCCTAGCTTTACCGGCCTCCCGATACTCTAAATCTTGTATTCGATCTCCCGTACCCTTTTCTTAGGTTCCTGAGTTTGGTATCTCATTAGTTCAAATATAGTGGGTTTAAGCTCAACTTAGTGGTGTTTATTGTGTATTTAAATTGGTTCAATATACTTTAAATCCATCTTCCTAAATCAGTCCCTAAAGACTAAATTAAGTCTCAATTTCAGTCCTACATTCTAACGCAGTTTTTAGGCATGAAATGGTCAAAATATCAAAATCCTCTACCATTACAATTATCGATGGTCGCTCTCTTAGCTTTCAAGAAATGTTTAGTTTTCAAAATTATGATTTAGAATGAAGTAGATATCATGATTTTACTAGACAAAGGTCTAATTAAAATTTAATCCGACCAGCGGATTTAGAGAATCTATTTCTCCAAATCTAAAGTTCTAAAAATGTGATTTTTGGTCACAAGGTAGAAAATATATCCAAATACAACATACTAAAAGATTAGCTCATTTGAATAAGTAGTTAGGGAGTTATGCCCATAACATATTTAGTTTCAAAACTTTCCTTTTTAATTCCAGCACCTACTTGTAGAGCATATTTGGACATAGAGGTATTTGAATCAAAATACCTTTAGTTAAGCAAAGTTATTCCTCTTTAAATAAGTTTTCAAATGCCACTAGTTTGGATCAATGTGGATCTAAAATGGGTAGATTATGACTAAATTACCCAGGTTGATTCCTAATACAACATGCGGAATTCTAGTTTTGGTGTTGTAATTTCAAAAACTCATTTCTTTATGATTTCAAAACCAAATTAAGAACTTTAATATAGCTGGATTATCATCTTGAAATGAGGAATCTAAATATATAAATTAATTGCAAATAATCAATCATCTATTATCTAAAATTAGCCTAAAACCAAAACTTATTCTAATTTCAACTAAAAAGATGTTTACCTAGTTGATGTAGCACCTTAGCTTGAGAATTTCTCACCAACTCTAATGGATTCCTTCAACACTTTGATGATTCACTCATCTCTAGCAATTCTTTCTTCTTCTCTAGCAAAAATGAATGAGTAATTTGGTTTGCATATTGTTTGATCACTAATAATATATATTAAGGTGATGTTGCGCCGGCCTTGGCGCCGCGAGAAAAGCCAGCCTTGATGGCGCGGTGGCGCGGTTTCGATCGGTCGACGAAATCGCGACGACGCGGTGGAGGTGAGATTTATTTCACCAAATTTCAGTGTGATGTAAATAATTTGAAGTAAAATATGCTTAAATGTTTAAATGGACACCAGGGACTAGGAGTCGGGTGTCGGGTGCGCAAATCGAGACGCGAGTGAGACGTCTTGATTTTGAGGTTCGCGAATTTCGAGGTAAGTAAACCAGCTAGGGACCTATACAGTATTTCATGTTTATCCATTGATGGTTGCTATTTACTGTTTTGTGATAGCTTATTGTTAATCACTGCAAAACTATGCCCATATATGTTGTATGTCCCTGCGTTTCGAGGTGGGCTGGTACCCCCGGCGCTTGGTCTGAACTTCATATATGTATGCCCATATATGTTGTATGTCCCTGCGTTTCGAGGTGGGCTTGTACCCCTGGCGCTTGTGCTGAACTTCATATATGCATAGAAGATGTATATGTCTTTCAGAGTAATTGGGGAGACATATACATCCATCACTGAAAAACTATGCCCATATATGTGGTATGTCCCTGCGTTTCGAGGTGGGCTTGTACCCCTGACGCTTGTGCTGAACTTCATATATGGGGGAAGCATAGAAGATGTATATGTCTTTCAGAGTAATTGGGGAGGCATATACATCCATATAAAAGTTTTGGTTGAGACTCCTTGTTATTTGGCATTACTCATGGATGAGTTGTTTACGGTCTTTTATATTCATGCGTTCTCGATTCATTTCGTTCCATTTGCTTGAATTTGATGCTTTGGATATTTGTGAACTGATGCTTTGGGATATTGTGAACTGTTGCTTTGGATATTGTGAAACGTTGTGTATATGTCCTACTGGATTTACTTACCTGGGCTCGTCATTTTTATTTTGACTGAGTGCAGAGCCGCAGACAACTAGCAGAGGAAATGTTTCATGGCTAGGTGAAATTACTGGGTTCCACAATTAGGTTGCCTAACTCCCTGATCTTTTTGTTGAGTTATTTAATTTATTAGTTGCTTCCGCTAAAATTGTAAAACTCAATATTAAGAACTCAACTGTAAACTGCGAATGTACTAATAATGATGGATTGGAAGGCTGACTAGGCCTGCGTTGACCTCGCTAGACTGGCTCGGGGGTCCACGTAGGTTTAGGCCGGGCGGGGCCCAATTCGTGAAAAATTGGGGTCGTCACAGTTGGTATCAGAGCCGACGTTTTAAGGAACTCGACTCTTGAAATTAAGACACAAAATAAGCGGAAGTTAGGAATGGTTGAACTTAGAGTGGAACCCTATGATCCTGACTTGAGTCTTCGTTGGGAAGTGAGGAAAGTTGGAAAAAAAAATGGTAGAACACCTGGCGGATATGGAAAATGAAAAATGAGAAATGGCAAATGGAAAATGGAAAATGGAAAATGTTTATAACATGTCGATAAAGATTCGAGGAATCGTGACTATGTAAATTATTACTTGATTTTGATGTTCCATCTGCATACGTGATTTCATTTGTGGACAAATGGGTGAAAGTATTGGAGTTGTCTCGAGATTCGTGTTGCACGTATCTCGAGGACACATTTGATTTCTACTTGGGAAAGAAAACTTGTTGCGTACCTTAAGGAGTTAGATTCCAGTCACCCATAAATCTTGAGAACTCCCTGCACGTGTCGCTAAGAGATCCACTTGGAACAATTACTTTGAAGCTACCTCATGGACAATATTTTTCTGGAGCGGAGGTCGTATTGCATTGCTTTCATGCAGGGATCGGATGTGACAATGTTGGTGATGGTGGCGTATTTGGGAATAGTGGAGCTACTTGGATAAGTACTCGTGTCTTGAAAATGCGGGAGTCGTTTTCAATTCGGCTTCGCGAATAGTGGAAATAAATAACATGGTTGGCATGTTGGTTTGGTGAAGCTAATGGAAAATGAAACAATTGATTTGGAGTAAAATGAAACAATTCATTTGAAACTTAACGTCATGTAGGAAATTCATTTCAAGTTGTTCAGTTCGTAATTTCCAATACGTAGTGACCTATACGTAGTGAGACTTGAAACGAAAGCTCGAGTCTCTGTGGTGTGAAATTGATAAAGGAAATGGATGTTGTTGGATAATATAAAACGGATGGAACATTCGAATGTAAGGAATATTCGAGTAAGGAACATTCGAATGTAAGGGACATTCGAGAACGTAAAGTTAAAAACAAAGAAACGAAGAGTAGACTCTAAATAAGCAAAGTGTTGAGATGACTTGAGAGCTAACGATTACATTATGTACGGACTCCTTTAGCTTTGACGAAAGCTTTGGAGTAGTACTGTTGGATCAGAAGCCCAAGTAACTCCACTTTAGTGACACTATACATTTATAGTCTCAGGGTTGGTGAAGTCGGCCGCCACCTTTAGGGACTTAGAAATGAATTAAGTGTTACGAGCTAAGGTAGAGTCCGCGAATCGTTTGAAAAGTAGAGGCCACCTAAGGATAAATCCTACGAGATGATATACCTCAAGAATTCTCGCATTCTAACAACTTTCTCAAATGCGTTAGTAAACGTACTGAAAGGAGTTTTCGTGCAAGTAAACAAGTGCATTTAAAGTTACTAAGAAAAGAGTAACTCACTTGACAAATCATAAATAAAAAAAGAAAGATTTAAATGGAAATAATTATGTTTTAATGTGTCTCGAGTTTCGCGCCACACGAATCTCGAGGACACATTAGATTTGGATTAGGTAATGCGAGTTCGAAACTTGGGAGGTGTCTCGAAATACGTGATTTGCGAAATTCGATACAGTTTTTGTCACACATAAAGGTGGTGCATCGAGATTCGTGTCGTACGAAATCTTGATGACACATTTACTTTGAAAGTCAAAAAGTGAACGCGTTAAAGTAAACATGTTGAACTCGTGCTTACATGAGGAGATGCTGAACGCGCCTACTGATACGGGAAGTAGAGTGACGATTCAGGCGAAGCAGTCTCGCGAGTGTTAGCGGTATCACTTGGAAAAGTTTCACGGTTGTACGAATCTCGGAGCAACAAATATTCATAACGTATTGGTCATACCAGATCATATGAAGTCGAACATCGTATCAGTGTTGTTGTTCGACGAGGTCGATGTCTTGTCGTGCACTATGGTGGCAGCGATGTGGACGTTCTGGAGTACAATTGATGTTATGATAAGTGAGAGCGTAGGAACACACGAGAGAAGCCTTATTGCGTTTTCGCCATATAAGGCGTATATGGCGCCAAAGTTAGTTGGTTCAGCGTAAAGTTACGCTAGTGTAGTACATCAGCTAGCACCGTCAGAATCCTTAGCATAAGGAGACAGTGGCCAGAGATAGGGTCAGAGATCCAGTCGAGTGCACAGATAGGGACAACGATCTAGTCGTGCACATGGGAAAGGAAATGGACATGTTCCAGTTGGAGCGAGATTTCAACGTATCTGCATAGGCGTATGGACAACTAGGTACAACAGAGCCAGAAATATGTTCATGTTATTGCCACGTCAGGTCCGACCACTATCCATCGTAACCTGAGAAAAAGTACGAGTTGGGTTGAAACTCACTCGGGTAGTGAGACTGAGTTACATTTCTCGCAGGCATACAACAGATATACGTATGTTAGTGACGGTGGATCGTGAAATTAAAATGTTCGTTGGTATTCCAATATATGTTGCGAGGTTGCCCTGGCATATATTGATTGGAGGAGACAGATGGTGCGTTCTTTGCTTGGAGGTCGCGGAGGAGCCCAGCTCGTCACGGAGGAGCCCAGCTTGTCGCGGAGGAGCCCAACCCTACAAAGTAAGATGGGGGTATGGCCTTGGGCGAGTATGGCCTTGGGCGGGTATGGCCTCGTGTATTTATTCGTAAAACACCATTGTCTTGGGAGATTTGGTTCAATTTCGAGGATGAAATTCTAATTCGTTGGGAAGACTGTAACGGCCTGAAAAATTTGACTTGTGCCACGTGTCAAGTCAATGTCATATGTGGGACCCACTCGTCAAAATACGTATGTCCGAATCCAATTTGGGAGGAAAATGCTAATTATGCGAGGGAATTCGGAGAGCCGAAACACGACTTGGGATCGAGATGTTGGTTTTATGTGGTTTTAAAATGTACATTGGATATGTCTCGTCATTCGTGTAGCACGATTTTTGAGATTTTGAAATGAGGCGGGTTGGTGCCTCGAGATGCGCGTAGCACAAATCTCAAGAACACTTTGAGTTGAAATCAAAAAGATAAAGTTATATATATGTAATATATATAGATATATATATATATATAAAGTGAAAAAGGAAAAGAAAAGGAAAAAGTGAGGATAAGAATAAGAGGGAGAGAGAGAGCTTGTGAAGGGAGAGAGAGAGAGCGCGAGAGACAGCCGAGGGAGAAGGAGATCCGGCGGCGTCCTAGCAGCACGACGGGCAACGGCGACGGCCGACTCCTGGATCAGCGGCGCGGAGGCGATCGCGAGAGCAGCAGCAGCGCGAGCAGTGGCTCGCGGGAGGAGCGGCTGCGCGGTGGGGGTAGCGACCGGCGGCGATCGGCCAGGGTGGCAGCGGAAACCGCAGGCGAACGACGATGGCGGCCAGCCGCAAACAGCACGACGCGGAGGCGTAGAGCAGCGGCTCCGCATTAGCAGCACGCGCGGCCAGCGCAGCGGCGGACGGCGGAGGTGCCGGCGGTGGCCGGCGGGGGTGCCGGCGAGCGACCGGCGGCAGCGCCGATGGCGCGGTGGCGCGGTTTCGTTTGGTCGACGAAATCGCCACGACGCGGTGGAGGTGAGATTTATTTCACCAAATTTCAGTGTGATGTAAATAATTTGAAGTAAAATATGCTTAAATGTTTAAATGGACACCAGGGACTAGGAGTCGGTTGTCGGGTGCGCAAATCGAGATTCGAGTGAGACGTCTTGATTTTGAGGTTCGCGAATTTCGAGGTAAGTAAACCAGCTAAGGACCTATACAGTATTTCATGTTTATCCATTGATGGTTGTTATTTACTGTTTTGTGATAGCTTATTGTTAATCACTGCAAAACTATGCCCATATATGTTGTATGTCCCTGCGTTTCGAGGTGGGCTGGTACCCCCGGCGCTTGTGCTGAACTTCATATATGTATGCCCATATATGTTGTATGTCCCTACGTTTCGAGGTGGGCTTGTACCCCTGGCGCTTGTGTTGAACTTCATATATGCATAGAAGATGTATATGTCTTTCAGAGTAATTGGGGAGACATATACATCCATCACTGAAAAACTATGCCCATATATGTGGTATGTCCCTGCGTTTCGAGGTGGGCTTGTACCCCTAGCGCTTGTGCTGAACTTCATATATGGGGGAAGCATAGAAGATGTATATGTCTTTCAGAGTAATTGGGGAGGCATATACATCCATATAAAAGTTTTGGTTGAGACTCCTTGTTATTTGGCATTACTCATGGATGAGTTGTTTACAGTCTTTTATATTCATGCGTTCTCGATTCATTTCGTTCCTTCCTAAGCCTTATTCTTCATGGATTTATGTATCCCTAGGAATATCCAATGGTCCACCTTTGTCATATATCCCACTAACTCAACCTCAAGTGAAACCATTTCATTACTCACCTAGTTCCTAGATGTGCCAATGTGCATCTCTAGACCAATCTTATGCTTTCTATTTAATTTACTCAACTATAGGCATTTTATTTGATTTACATTAACAAACACAACCATAGGCTTATAAGTAATTCCTTATTTCATATTAGTATTAAATAAGACTTACCAAAATGCTTACTACCTGGTTCCTCAGCTCGCACGCTACTTGAGGCGTGTCCCCGCTCTCGTCTCGACGCCTACAACTATACAAATCGACTTAGTAAGTCTACACAATACATAACACTAGGCACACATCGATACAAAAATATGATATACCTCGGCCACGTGCCTCGGTCGGTGCACGTATCACAGTGTAGGTCCCAGTTAAAGGTCGATGATCCTGATTAAGGAATTAAAATAGGGTTAAAGATTTGGGTCGTGACAGTAGTATGGATATGTATTTACTTTGAGTAGAGGCGCAGTGTGCTGGAAAATTTTGAAGCAAGAAACTGTGGCAAATTCAGTCACAGAAGCTGAGTATATTGCAGCGTTTGATGCGGCTAAGGAAGCAGTTTGGATTAAAATTTTCATCTCTAAACTTAGTGTAGTTCTGAGTATAGCTAACCCCGTTTGCTTGTATTTTGACAACAACAGGGCGATAGTACAGGCCAAAGAACCAAGATCACACCACCAATCCAAACGTATGCTTAGAAGTTTTCATATCATTCGAGAAATCATTGAGATGGGAGATGTCAAGATTTGTAGAGTTCCTACATAAGAAAATGTTGAAGATCTTTTGATGATGGCTCTTGCATAAGTGAAACATGATGCTCATGTTAGGTCATTATGTATTAGATACTTGAATGATTAGCCCTAGTGCACGTGAAAGATGTTTGGGCATGTACCCTAGGTCAATCTACAAACATTATTTATCTTATGATTTTTGTTAATAAAATAGGATTTTCATTTGCTATTGCATGTTTACCTTATAATTAATAAGATCTATGGGTATTTGTTGAAATATCCTAAATGTCCCTAGTTAGCCATTATACTGATAACTATAATGAATTAAAACTAGTGTCAATTTTAATTGATGGTTATATGATGATCATGCATATAGGGATAGGAATCGAGATCATGAGTACTTGTTAGGAACAAGGTGCTGGATCGATTTGCTATAAGAACGCCACATAGGTTAAGTCATAGGTTTTACTCATGATAGCTCAATCAATTAGTTCTTCGACTTGAGATTATCATAGACTTCAATATTATGAGCATGGTAGTTTGACACAATCAAATGTTATCTTTTACAAAATGATTATAAAGATTGTGATTGGTTACCATGTGAATAATATGTGAAGGTGTGTAATCAAGATAAAATTTTTCCCTTTTGTATAGAAAGAGATATCAGTAGATCTCTCGTTATAATAAACTAATAATGGCCAAGTTCATGTGAGTTGATATGATCTAAGTCATTTAGATGTTTTCAGTCTACTTAAATATCAAGACTAGTACGATTGAACATTAAGAGTGATTTTCTAAGCCTTATGTTTAAGCAAAGGATATCCTACGACAAAAGGATATGATATATTTTATTCATAGGTTGTATCGATTTAGGTATTCATGTTTCTTGGGTAGTCATAATGTCTTGCTAGAGACCGCTTATGACTTGTGTACCAAAATGGTTTTGGTTCATTGCCAACGTCTCATGAACCTTGACACGTGTCGAATGTGCACAATAATTTCCTGTATTTTACTATTAACCTGTAGTAGTGGCAAATGAGATATCGTCTTACATGAATTTTTGAAATCTCAATGGAAAGTAATTTTTCTTATTTTTATTATTTTATTTAATCTAATTAAATGGGAATTAAAATATTAAATAACTAACAACTATGATTATTAATTTAATTAATCAAACTAACTAAATTAATCTAAACAATTCAAATTCAAACTAAACTAAATAATATTTAAATTCAACACAATAAAAATAAACAAACATCTAAATAAACCTCCAATAAATAATTAATATAATATATTTAGATTACTTTCAAATACTAAAAAGTGGTATCAATTCACTTTATAGTTATAATCATAAAACATGGATTATTGGAATAATTAAACCTCACTTCAAATAGGTTGATAGCCTTTAGCCAGCCACTAATTTTCCTTAATTAATGAAAATGTCACATTTGTATCATCGTAAATCTACCTATTGGATAAAATATAATACTATAGAAATACGATAGCATTAAGTTCAATGAAAATCATGCCTAGTCTAAGCAAATATTACTGAAGCGGCATAATAAACAACTTAGAAAACAATCACTTAAAATATCCACTCGAAAAGCGCCCTATATATTAATCCTAGTTACTACTTCTATAATTATTGTCAACAACTATAGACATGGAATCAGAATCTTAATACCACATAACACATTTCCAACTATGCATGCAATACTAATATTTTTTAGTTGTAATATGCAAAAATAACTTGTTAATTTCGTAATTGACATGTATGAATAGACTTAAAGCATTAAGCACATGATTGCTTAATTATAACTACCTAGCAATCCAAAATATATTAAATTGTCAAGGGTTTGTTTAGATTTATAGAATACACACTCATGTTGTAAATAAATAATACAAAATATAATTAAAAGACATAATGAATGATAAATACCTTAATAGAAATTAAAGCTCCAAAGTATCTTCAAACATAAACAATAAAACTTATATAGAGCAAAAGGAAAACAAAAAAAAAGAAATAGGAGAAATTGAGAGTTATTTCGAAGCCCTCTAGTCTTTTTTATAGTCTTCATACGTATACATATCTTAGATAAACTCAAATTCTTCATACTAATCTTAAAAACTCATAATCGACCTCAGCGGTTTCTCGATGATTCCTAACTTATACATAAATCGCTGAGCAAATCACTGAGTTTAGCATTCAGTGCTCCACTGATTCAATAGGTGATTTATATTTTATCACGACCCAAATCTTTAACCCCGTTTTAATTTCTTAATCAGGATCATCGACCCTTGACGTGGGACCTACATTGTGATACGTGCACCGACCGAGGCATGTGGTCAGGGTATATCATGTTTTTGTATTGATGTGTGCCTAGTGTTATGTATTGTGTAGACTTACTAAGTCGGTTTATACAGTTGTAGGCATCGAGACGAGAGTGGGGCACGCCTCGAGTAGCGTGTGAGTCGGGGAATCGGGTAGTTAACATTTTGGTAAGTCTTATTTAATACTAATATGAAATAAGGAATTACTTGTAACCCTATGGTTGTGTTGGTTAATGTAAATAAAAGTAAAGGCCTATAGTTGAGTAAATTAAATGGAAAGCATAAGATTGGTCTAGAGATACACATTGGCACATCTAGGAACTAGGTGAGTAATGAAATGGTGTCACTTGAGGTTGAGTTAGTGGAAGTTAGTGGGATATATGACAAAGGTGGACCATTAGATATTCATAGGGATACATAAATCCATGAAGATTAAGGGTTAGGAAGGAACATCACCTTAATATATATTATTAGTGATCAAACAACATGCAAACCATATCACTCATTCATTTTTGCTGGAGAATAAGAAGGAATTACTGGAGAGGAATGAATCATCAAGGTGTTGAAGGAATCCATTAGAGTTGGTGAGAAATTCTCAAGATAGGGTGCTACATCAACTAGGTAAACATATTTTTAGTTGAAATTAGAACAAGTTCTAGTTTTAGGCTAATTTCATATAGTAGATGATTGAGTATTTGCAATTAATTTATATATTTTGATTTCTCATTTTAAGCTAATAATCTAGCTATATTGAAGTTCTCAATGTGGTTTTGAAATCATAAAGACATGAATTTTTGAAGTTGCAACACCAAAACAAGAATTCTGCATGTTGTATTAGGAATCAACCTGAGTAATTTGGTCATAATCTACACATTTTAGATCCAAATTGATCCAAACCAGTGGCATTTGAAAGCCTATTTAAATAGGAATAACATTTCTTGAATGAAGGTATTTTGATTCAAATGTTTCTATGTCCAAACATGCTCTATAAATAGGTGCTGGAATTAAAAAGGAAAGTTTTGAAACTAAATCTATTAAGGCATAACTCCCTAACTACTCGTCCAAATGAGTTCATCTTTTTGTATATTGTATTTGGATATATTTTCTGCCTTGTAACCAAAAATTACAATTTTAGAACTATAGATCGGGAGAAATAGATTTTCTAAATCCACTAGTCGGATTAAATTTCAATTAGACTTATGATTAGTAAATCATGATATCTCTTTCATTTTAAATCAGAATTTTGTAAACTAAACCTTTCCTGAAAGCTAAGAAAAAGACCAACAATAATTGTTGGTGGAGGATTTTGATATTTTGACAATTTCATACCTAAAAACTGCATTAAAATGTAGGACTGAAATTGAAACTTAATTTAGTCTTTAGGGACTAGTTTATGAAGATTGATTTAAAGTCTATTGAACCAATTTAAATACACAATAAACACCTCTAAATTGAGCTTAAACCCACTATATTTGAACTAATGAGATACCAAACTCAGGAACCTAGGAAAAGGGTATGGGAGAGCGAATATAAAATTTGGAGTATCGAGAGGCCGGTAAAGCTAAGACTTTATTTTGTTGTTGTGAGTATACCCAATGACAACTTTACTTAGCATTTCATTTCCATTAATTGTTGTCCTTGCATAGTCCTTTGACTATTTTGCCTTTGTATTCTTATATCATGTGTTCTTTGTGTCTATGTTCATTTGATGAGTCTAGTTTGCATGATATCCATTCATTTGATTTGATTCATTGATTCTAACCCATGCTATGTCTATTCTTGTTGTTTTAAATGTGAATTGAATGATAAATAGCATGCTATTAGGCTATTGAATATCTTATAAATGTTTAAGAGGACTTGTATTACTTATTTGTTTAGGTGTGTAGATGTGCCTATGCCTTGCCATCCATACTTGGTATTTCTTGAAATTTTAAAAGTAGTTTTCGCATTTAGGTCCCGTACTCGATCGAGGTGTGCGCGACTCATGGGGTTAGAGTCCATGGGGATGTCGGCATGTGTTACTTGACACTGTATGACACTCGGGGTTAGAGTCCCTGAGGTGGTCTACACACCGGGGTTAGAGTCTCATGGTAACACTTGGGTTAGAATCCCTTGTGCTATATGATTATTGAGTCGGAGTGACACATTTCACTGTCGACCGGACCTAAATCACCACTACTTAGCCTAGTATCAGTATCACTTGTTTAGCTCTGGTATTTACTTGCATATGATTTATTTTCTAGTTTTCTCATTTATTTGCTTTTAAATACCATTTGAATATTTGGAAATGCAAATTAAACTTTTCATCGGGGATTACTGTTTTATTCTTGTACTCACCGTCCTTTTTATGATGGTGGGTGCAGAGTCGTCTACCAGCAGGCCGAGCAAAGAGAAGATCGGCGATCATCCACTAAGCGCGTTCACTTCATCAATTGTAGGTCTTCTTTTGGTATTTTGATTGTATATGTTATATGTTTTTCAAATACTATTTGGGTTGTATATTGGGTCGAGCGTTAGTTTTCCCAATCTGACTTAGACTATTTTACTGTTTCACTGCATTTTGAGGACTTTATATATATGATGTCATTTCCTGATTTTCCATACTTAGGATTTTATAAATGGCTTTTGCATAATTATAAATGGCTTCCGCATAATCTATTAATTGCTTCCACATAACCAATAAAACTTCAGCTAAATAATTAATTTTTTAAAAGTTTTAATTAACTCTAAATTTTATAGTAGGACTAGTATATTACTTATCCTGAACACAAGAAAAGAGGCGTTTAAGTTGTAAAGGCTAACTAATACGTAATTAAGTCATGCGTGGAAATGATTATGGCTTAATTACAGGATTAGGTCGGGCGGTGCCCTAGATTAGGAGAGGGGCAGTCATATATATTCTCTAATTCGTTGTGGATTCATTGGTCTTCTTCTGCTGCCGATTTAGATGGTGATTTCTAGTGTTATTTCAAATCGCTGGTTAATTGCTGGTGTATTTTTTCAGTTGATTTTTTGTTTTTCTTTCTTTTTTTTTCCATTTCTTCATTTTCCTAACTAAAACATGAAATCACAAAACAAGAGAATACCTAATCATTTATGCCTAAAACCAACCTAAATTACACTATAGAATGTGTCTAATTATTGACTTGTCAAATACCCTCAAACTCAGCACTTTGTTGTTCCGAGCAAAGGAATACTATTTATCATATTCTCTTTTCATTCTTTATAAATTGATGTCAATCTAAATTCATCTTAATTTTAAATAATAAAGAATTTTCAAATAAAATTAATTTTCAAATAAAAATATATTACCTACAAGTAAATGAAAGTTATGATGGAATAGAATAATTGAGTCAAATCAAGATATCCCTTAACGATAACTCTACTATCTAATGTAACATTTCTTTAGAATTTTAAATTCATTGTCAAGGCTAGTGCACAACATATATTTTTTCAATCTCCAGTGACAAGCATCAAACTTATGATAACTAATATAGAATATCAAAATAAAAAATTAGAAGATTAATTTCAAATTTAGAAAAAAAAATTATAATAGTACCACAATCAAGATCAATATGAATTTTGCCAAGATACTAATGAATGTCTTTTAAAACATGTTAGATTAAGAAATATTTCATTCAACTATTGCTTCAAGTACTCAAGTTAAATATTTTCATTTGAAGAGTTTAAGAACATCCATCTTTTTTTATCTATCATTATTTTTTCTATTCTATTCTAATTGTTTCTTTTTAACATATTTCTTTTATTTTTGCTTTTGAGTCCCTCTCCATTTCCTTTAGACATTCTCACCTTTTTCCCACTATAGATTCTCCGCTCCATTTATTTTAGAATCTATAAGACTCTCTATATATATATTATCTTTTATAAAATCTTATTAACACTTCTCATTGTCCACTAAAATTGAAGAAATTATTCTTTCTAACTTATATAAATTCATCGATTTCTAACTCATTTCTTCTTTCAATTGTGACATAATAGCTTTATATACACTATAAAAATATTAAATCAATTACTTTTGTATCATAAGATTCATAGATATTTATTTTGTTTATCTTGCACTATTGTTTCGATCTTCTACCCATCACCATGACTAACACAAGATATTCAATTTAGTGTGCACATCAAGTAACAAAATTTATCAAAAATGGTATAAAAATTAATTCATTCTATCATAAAATTCACTTGAATAATAAAATATTACTTCCATTCAAAATCTATTATATATTATTTTCATTCTTTTCCTAACTAAAAATAAAGAAAAAAATATAATTTATACTTACTTGATTTCGGAAGAAATTTGAAAATTTTCATCAACTTACTTGAATATCAGATTAAAAGTAATTATGAACTTTTCTTCTACCTTTCTTTTCTTTCATTGTCATCAATGTCATACCTCACCAAAAATACCCTAAACTCATTTGAAACCTTGTCCTTAAGGTTTAAAAATTAATTCTAGTTTTCAACATAACAAACTTACCATGTGAAGTATGAAAGAATTGATAAAATAAAAAATATGACAATCGAGAAATTATGTTAATTTAAAATCATAACAAGACAAAGTGCATAAAAATTTAATGAATAAACATCACCATTATATAACAAGTAAAGTCATTATCAAAACCAAACACTTAATAGAATGTACCATAAAGTATTTCACCATTAACATAAAATATCATTAAGAAACACGAAGTATATCACTACTACCGGAGTCACATAGAGGAATTCTTACAACATCACTCAGAGACAGAAATAAATTGAAAAGGAAATCAATGTCGGCATCCAGAAGTCACATCATCATCATCGTCCCCTAGATCAATCCTTTGGGACTGATAGTTCATAATGGGATCGTAGAGATAGTATTCTTGATTTGGCAATGTCAGAACATCAAGATCACTGCAAGTGGTAATCTCATTTGTATAGATGGTATAGGAACCTCTGCGCCTCAATGACGTCTATTTCTCATGGACATTATACGATCCATTTTGTGGACACTTCTTGCTCAGGCTCTCTGATTCTCAAACACCAAATCTTGATTATGGAGAATGGTCATCTAGTTGCTCAAGATTACACCTACGAAAGCCAACTATGATTCTTCCATGTATAATCCATCATAATCCCTAGCAAGCTGCTCCACGTTCAAATCATTTTTAGCTTTCGACATCTCTTCCAAGATTCTCCTCGTGTTGTCTCTAGTTTTTCTTCTCTGCTCGGTTTCTCTTCTAGCTATCTTAGTCATCTCTCTCTCATCCTATCTCTTCATAACTATTCAATCTGCCATATCTCTATATTCCCTTATTAGTGATGGTCTTCTTCGGTAAAACATACAGTCGAATCCTGCCATGTAAACTTGGTTCATCATACAAAAGGTTGTAATCATTAAAGGGAAAGGAATCTCATCGTTCTTCTTAGTGGTGATGGCACTCCTAATGAGTTCATAAATAATTTTGCCAACATCCAAGTATCCTAACCCCATTCAACGTGGTAAAGTAAGGTTGCCTTGTAATTCATTATTTCATAATATCGTAGGCTCGGTTGTAAGTTGGAGTTGATTAAATAAGACCAAGCTTTAGTGGTCTTCCTAAAAATCTTGGTGGTTATGTGTTTGGGATACCCCTCCATATCAAAAATAAATCCGTCTCTATGGATTGCCTCTAAACCTTCCCTTATTGTCTTAGTGCGGAAATGTTACTTAATTTCATACTCGAGTTTGGGGTACTCGTCATTTTTTTGGTGAAGATTTGGTAATCTAAATTATCGATTTATTCTTGCAGCGGAATGGTCCACTATCCTCCTCCCTTGAACTCGAGACTTTGGTCTTACTTTCACATCCATATTCATTGGCATAAATTCTCTCACTAAAGCTTCACAAGCCCATTAACTAGGAACATCCTCTAGGTCTAGGTGGTTGTAATCCCTAGTCAATAAACCCAATTTCTTATCTCTATGACATCTAGGATCTTAGGCCTATACTTCAATTTGTTCTTCAAATTAAGTCCCCTCTCCATGATCAACTTCCTATCCTTAATTATATTATTCCTAAATTTTTCATAGGCCTTCTCATTGAAAAATTTTTCTTTCTCAATTCATAGTTTTTCTCCCCTATCGGTATTCTCGTTCAACTTCCTCTATGCCTTCCTCATCCACATAATCATCCTCAGTGTTGTAACTAAATGAAGAAGGTGGAGTTGGTTATCTTTGCTATCTAATCCTAGGTGTGTTAAAAGATATTGATATAGGTTAGATTTGAGAAACTTTGGATTTTTTTTTTTTTTCTACTAACTTTCCATTCCCCTTCTCTTCTCCTGAACACCTACCTTTACCACCTCCGACCATTTAGAATATTTTAGGTAAAAGAATCCACCTGTAAAATCATTGGAACCATATTTGTCGGAATATGATTCGATAAACTTCAACTTATCTATCGAAAATAAGAAATCATCGAGAAAAGCATTTTGAAATTGAGATGAAATTTATATGAAATTTGTTAATAAAATAGTATTGGGAAAAACAAATTTTATATGTAATCCAAATCAATCGATAAATATTCACAAAAAAAGCCCAAACTCATTTGAAACTATTTCAAATTAATTTTCTTGTAAAATTCAATCTACTCGCCATATATGAAAATAGCTCAAAAATTCTAGAGTGATAAACAAATCATTACATCACTCTCGTACTAGTATTATAATAGAAAGCATTTGATATTGAAACCATTTTAAAATAAAACTTTTGAAATTGAGTTCCTATCCCAATAATCAATCCAAAATCGATTAAAAACCAAAAATTTAATTCATAAGAGGTTAGGGTTTTTAGTTGACTACCTTCTTGAAAGTAATTCTTTCAAGTATTGAACTCAAGACTGCTTCTCTAGAACTCTACCAAGCTCCTATTCAAACTCCCTTGCTCAAGCCCTAGGTGGCTCTACACTTTCGATACTCACAAAGTTTTGGGTTGAATGTATAAAGATTGAGGTGGGAATCACTTAAATACACTAAAATTAAGCATTGGTAGGTTAAATCTAGGCGAAAATTAGTCTCTTGATCAAAAAGTTGCAATGGTTTATGATTATGAATGGTTTAAATGTGGCGATTTGGGGTTTTTGTTTGTAAAAACTCGAATTCGTTCCCAGCGAACCAAGGTTTAAGTGGATTCTTTGAGGAATCACTAATGAAATCACTGGAAATGAGCATCAGTGGCTCAGCGAGTTGCCTAGTGATTTCTAGTTATAAACTTAATTCGATGAGAAATTGCTGACTTAAGTTTATACTGAAAATTATGCATAGTGCTACTAATTTTCTCAGCGATTTTCAGTACAAACTAGAATTGTTGGGAAATCGCCACTTTTTTGCTATTTTTCAATTAAATTGATTTTCCCTTTTATTATCATATATATATTTTAATAAAGGTAGAAGTAATCAAAATCTTAGGATTTTTAACTAAGATATGTATTAAATAATTTATTTCATTGCCATAAATAACTAATTAACATAAATTTAATGCATAAAATAATATAATACAAAAATAACTTGGCTCAATCAACCCCCTTACATGAAACTATTTCGGAATTGAATTCATAAACTATCCCCATTATTAAAGTAAAAAGTTGAGAGAATATAAAAACAACTAACTAATCCTAATACTAAAACTGAAATTAAAGATAGAGTATGTGCTGCCTCCCATAAAGCACTTTTGTTTACTGCCATTGGCTCGACCGAACTACGTAGTTTTAAAATGGTTCTATAAACTTAAGTGTACGATTATCCACCCTTGTGCCATTCCATAAAGTGATTGCTCAATCATGCACTTGAAAAGTAATTATCTTGTTGAGAGTATCCATGACAGCTTGCGAAGTGGCTAAGAAAGGTCGTCCTAGTATTAATGGAGGATCTTCGTTGATGAAGTGTGACATAACAAAAAAGTATATGGGAATGATATACTTGTCAATTTGAAATGGTACATTAGTAACGATACCTATCAGTATTATTGAATATCCATTTGGTAGGGTAACTTTTTCATATGCAAGTACATCCAATTCAAATTGAGTGTGAAGGAAAAAATAAATTGGCATGTAGTTTGCTCTAGAACCCGTATAACATATAGCTTTAAAGTGCCATGCCCATTTGATCTTTATGTTTATATATATATATATATCCTAGATCATCGAGCTTGATAATAGTTTGATTCTTTTTTTTCTTCTTTTTTTTTTTTGTAGATTTAGGTTCCTCTATGTAATTATTCTCAATGTTGTTTGATTGCTTAACCCTCCATTCTTGGGTTATTGTCTGTTGATTAGCAGTATCTTCACCTTGCTTTTTCGTGGTCTTAAGATTTCCATTTTTATTGTTACCGTTAATATCATATATTTCAGCTTCATAATGATTTACTTTTAAAGATTCTTTATCCTTAGTTTGTTCACTATCAAATTCATTAAAATTTTCATAAATATCTTCATCATTAAGACAAAAAGTGACAACTTTAATTTCAAACTCCATAGACATTGTTCCTTCAAAGATATCTAGTTTTATTTTAGCTATTTTAAGGAATAATCTTCCTAAAAGTATAGATGGGGACTTAAACGTATTGAGTCTCCCATTTTCATGACTTAGAAGTCAGTGAGAAATATTAGATCATTTACTTTGACTAAGATATCTTCTAGTAAATCATAGGGTTTAATAACAATATTCTCAGCTAAAGTAAGGTTAATAGATATATTAGTTAATAAACCTATTTTCATTGACTCATATAACTTAAGTGACATAGCATTTATTGATGCTCCAAGATTACACATAGAAAAATCTATCAAAGAAGTTCCTATTGTGATAGGAATTCCAAACATTCTTGGCTCGGAACATTTTTCAAGTATTTTTTTTGAATTAAAGCAAACACTTTTTTTTCTAAGTTTTCCTTAGATTCTTCTAAAATTTTCTCTTTTCATTTAGAGAATTCTTTCAAAACTTCATTATAATTAGAAAATTGCATAATTGATTCCATCAATGGTTTATTGATTTCTATTTTCTCAAATGATTCAAGAATGTCTTCATTGATTTCTTCCTCCCTAGCATTAGCTAATCTTTATGGAATGGTAGAATATGAACACATATATTCATTCAAATTATCATAATCTTATCATTTTTATCCTTATCAATTAATTTAAACTTTTGTAAAGATTTTTCATATGCTTCAACTCTGGCTAAATACCATGTGTACAACCTTCCAAGAAAAGTTGTATATTTTAATTGTTCAACCATCCATTCTCTATTAGGAATTACATTAGCCATTATTTCTTCTTTTTCTTCTTCTTCTTCTTCAATAGTCTAATGAACTTTCTTTTTATTACTTTGTTTATGTGTCTTACCAATTATAGTTGTGTTCTTTTTATCATTGAATATAACATTGACTTGTGTTTCATTAGCAGGAGCAACATTGGTTTGATTATGTGTTTTAGCTTGACTACTCTGTTGAGTACTTAACCTATGTATTTGTAAATTCATTAGACTTAACTGGTTTTTCAATTCATTAATGTTAGTGTCAGTCTTAATTTGATTTTGAGAAATTTGTGTAAAGTTTTAATGACTTTAACTCATAAAGTTATGCGGTATTTGCTTTAAATTTGGATTCATAAATCGAGTATTTTGTTGAGGATGTTGATTAAGTGCATGTTGTATATGAGCTCTTGGTTTATAAGTGCTATAATTTTGATTTTGAGGACCATAACTAAGATTTGGAGTCGGTCTTCTAGGATAATAAGTATTATTATTATATTGATTTCTTGAGGGAGCAAGAAATTAATTCATCATTGCATTAACCTCTTCAGTATTTTCACCATATAGAGTAGGGCAGGCATCTGTAGGATGTGTAACCTCATTACAGAATCCATAAGCCTTAACTCGATTAGATCTATCATCAATTAATAGTTTAACTATCTTAGATAATTCATCAATTTTATCATTTGTTGCATTATTTTTCTTACTATCCACTTCATAAAATCTCTTTCTTGAGGATTCAACCTTTTCACCGTATTGTTTGGATTGTTTTGCCATTTTATTAATTGTTTCCTTTGCTAAAGTAATTGTTGTTTCAAATAAAGATCCACCACATAGAAGTTAATTTTTTAAATCTATTCCTAAATTCATTAAAGTTTTCATCATCTTTCATCTTAGCAACTATTATTTTCTTTCTATAGGAACTAGTTTTTTTAGCTGACATACATTCATTTAGGAAAGCTTCTAACATTTGAGTCCATGTAGTTATCGAATCTTATGGAAGATAGAACAACCAATCTTATGCTTGATCTTTTAATGTGAAAGGAAAAGCCTCAAGTCTCACTTGATCTAAAGTTCCTTCTTTTGGTTTCATTCCATTAACTTTATGTTGATACTCCCTTATGAATTTATGTGGGTCTTTATTTTCCTTACCGTAGAAGTTAGATAAGGCACTTATAAATTCAGGTTTAAGTTCAAATTTAGGAAGTTCATCGGGGTATGTTATACACATAGGCTTATATACTGTAACATTTTTATTTGCTTGTCAAAAAGTAAGTTTTCTATTATTATTGATAAGTCTATTATCATTATTATTATTAATGACATTGTTATTAATATCATTATTGTTTTCTTCAATCCTATTAGCTAAATTTTTCCTAAGTTGTTGTCTTGAACTTAGATTAAAGTTCTATCTATTTCAGGATCAAATGGATGTAACGGTCCTAATGAATTAACACACCGAAGTGTGTAGACCATACAACATCTATACTCCTTTGAAACTATCTAAAAATCCCCGCAATGGTACCAAAATTAACATGTGTCGAGCGTGCACAATAGTCTTCCGTATTTTACTATTAGCTTGTAGTAGTGGTAAATGAGATATCGTCTCTACAAGGATTTTCAAAATCTCAAAGGAAAGTATTTTTTCTTGATTTTATTAAATTAGTTAATCTAATTAAATGAGAATTAAAATATTAAATAACTAACAACTATGATTACTAACTTAACTAATCAAACTAACTAAATTAATCTAAACAATTCAAATTCAAACTAAACTAAACTAAACTAAATAATATTTAATTCAATTCAATATAAATAAACAAACATCTAAACAAGCCCCCACTAAAAATTATAATGTATTTGGATTACTTTTAAACACTAGAACATAGTATCAATTCACTCTATAGTTATAATCATAAAACATGAAATCTCGGAATCATTAAATCTCATTTCATAATAGGTTGATAGCCTTTAGCCAGCCACCGATTTTCCTTAATTTAATGAAAACGCAACATTTTTATCATTGTAAATCTACCCATTAGATAAAATGCAACACCATAGAAATACGATAGCATTAAGTTCAATGAAAATCATGCCTAATCTAAGCTAATATTATCACAGCCACATAATAAACAACTTAGAACACAATCACCTAGAACATCCACTCGGGAAATGCCCTATAGATTAATCCTAGTTACTACTTTTATAATTGTTGTTAATAATTATAGACATAGAATCTTAATATCACATAATACATTTGCAACTATGCATGCAATACTAATCTCTTTTAGTTTTAATAAGTAAAAACAACTTGTTAATTCCATAATTGACGTGTATGAATAGATTTAAAGCATTAAGCACTTGATTCCTTAATCATAACTATCTAGCGATCCAAAATCTATTACATTGTCTAGGGTTTACTTAGATTGATAGCCTACTCACTCATGTTGGAAATAAATGATGCATAAATATAATTAAAAGACAATGAATAAATAAATACCTTAATATAAATCAAAGCTTCAAAGTATCTTCAAACATAGACAATAAAACTAATATAGAGAAAAAAGTAAACAAAAAAAGAAGTAGGGGAAAAGGAAAGAGTTATTTGGAAGCTCTCTGCCTTTTTTGTAGTCTCCCTACATACAAATATCTTAGATAAAATCAAATTCTTTATACTAATCTAAAAAACTCGTAACCAACCTGAACGATTTCTAAGAGATTCCTAACTTATACACAAATCGCATAGCAAATCTTTGAGTTTAGCTCTCGGTGCTCCACCAATTCAATTGGCAATTTATAGTTCATTCTCCAATCCGCTATGGATTTGTTAGCCTTTTAGATGGCAATTCCTAGTGTTATTTCAAATCATTGCTAATTACTGGTGTATTTTTCCAGTTGACTATTTTACTTATCTTGCTATTTTCTTCCATTTCTTCATTTTCTTAATTAAAATATTAATCACAAAAAAGAGAATAACTAGTGTAATATCATCATTTATGCTTAAAATCAACCTAAATTATACTATAAAATGTGTCTAATTATTGACTTGTCAAACCTATTGGGTCTCGCATAAAGAATACTTTGCATAATTTCAAACTGATTAGAGTAATGAATTTTACATGATAAAATTCATGATATAAAAGCATTTACGATTTGTTATATGATAACTTATTAATGGGTATTTGTATAATTTGTTTGAATTGCTTGAGTACAATAGTTGTATTATGAATAGGTTTTTTGAGTGATCTTATCTACACATATAAATAGAGGTTGAAACCCTAAAATGAAATAATATTCCGATTTTGCTATTTTTGAGTTCTCTAGATTTTGGGGGAGAAAGAAAAATATTTTCGATCTCTCTTGGGGCTAGCACTCCAAATTGTGATCACCATTCATGTGTGGATTTCCAATAGAGGACATGCACTTGAACATGTTGGAGGTCAAACAATCAAATAAGGAAATCACGGATTTAGGTAAGGTTTAATTTTGTAGATCTAGTTTAATGGGATTTCTACTGGGGAATTAAACTTATGAGTCACACTATGACACTTTGGGGAAAGGATAATTGACAATAGGCTAAGGAGAGAAACAACAATATCAGAGAACCAATTCGGTTTCATGCCTGGGAGGTCAACTATGGAGGCGATTTTCCTTGTAAGAAGTTTGTTAGAAAAATGTAGAGAAAAGAAAAAAGATCTTCATATGATATTCGTAGATTTAGAAAAAGCATATGATAAGGTCTCAAGAGATGTTCTTTGGTGGGTTCTAAAAAGAAAAAGAGCGCATGCTAGATACATAGACACTATTAAGGATATGTATGATGTAGTAGTAATGAGTATAAGACATTTGAAGGAGCTACAAAAGAATTTCTCATTATGACAGGACTACATCAAGGATCGACTTTAAGCCCATATTTATTTACTTTAGTTATGGATGAACTAACTAGACATATTCAAGAGGATATACCATGGTGTATGCTATCTGCAGATAATATTGTCTTAGTGGATAAAATAAAAGATGGAGTGAATAGGAAATTAGAACTTTGGAGGAATACATTAGAATTTGAAGGCTTTAAGTCGAGTAGGATGAAAACCAAATACATGCACTGTGAGTTTAGAAACACTAGACATCGAGATGACGGAGTGGTAAAATTAGGGGAAGTAGAAGTTCATAAGGTAATCTACTTTAGATACCTAGGATCAATCATACAAAATGATGGCAACATTGAGAATGATGTCACACATAGAATTCAAGGAAACAATCATGATACTTTATTGGAGTTACTTAAACTATTATTCCTACATGATGACTCCAATGCTCTCGTCATAGCCATATGAGTATTTTCTTGCTTTCCTTACAGTCGTTGAATCATCTCGACACTCTCTGCCTTCATAGAGTCCGCTAATAATCCATTTGTCTCACGCACATTATTAGTCGCAATTTCGTCTTGCAGACATACACATTTTTATCTTCTTTTTTTCTTTCTTTAATAAATCTCAGCTCCTTTATCGAAGATGTTTCATGTGGTTCTAGTGACCTCAGGTTATTTCCTTGAGTGATTCATGCTCAAGGATCAGACAATCCATCACAACTCATTTCTCTATTTATGCTCAAGGATAAATTTCTAAGATTATGATATAATTAATTGATACACCTACTTAAAGTTTAGGATCTATTTTTGATAATTAAGCTTTATTTCACAAAGGCTTCAATGACATGTAAAAAAGAAAATGTTAGTGTAACTTTGGTCGGATGGTAAAGATCAAGGCTGGCTTGAAGCATAACACTCACCATGAGGGCTCAAGTGTACAAAGCAAGGACGTTAGGTTTATTATTAGAAATTTAGGTCTTGTAATTAGTGTGCGTGAGTCTATTCTATGATTGTGTTAGATTGAGATTTGTTTAGTAACTTATGGTTTAAGGATATATATTTTATTATGATATAATATATAAGGGAAGTTGTGTTGAGGTAGATTAGTAGTCAGACAAATACGGTTAGAGTTATTATAGGAATTTTAGTTGAAGTCGAATTTGATTACTAAAAGTCTATATATAGTGTGGCGGCCCCAAAACCCAAGGTCGCCACGTGGGGAGGCGCGGCCCCAGCGGTCCTGTTGGATCGTTGACCCACTGGGTCCCACACTTCACTGACGCCCTTTGCTACATCACAACTCTTCAATATGCGTGTTAACTCCCTTCGTTAAGCAATTTAGTTCGACAGTTTAAGCATTAAAACAACAGCGGAAGTCTTACATTTAAGGCAAGTAAAACAATTAAATTCATTGTCCTATAAAACATCATTTATAAGAGCAACTCCTATTGTGGAAAATCCGGGAAAGTACTCTATATATAGGCGATCGTACTAAGCAGTAATATATACAAGTACAATGTCTATTTAGTCTCCCAATACCCAAAAGTAAGCAAAATAGCAAAATCGCACGTACTAGTAGGTTCTCGACCGCGGGTAGTCCGATAAAGTCGCCCTAAAATCCCCTTGCCCCTACAAGTAGGGTTTGCACTCAACCATCACAAAAAGCCAGATGGAGAGTACAGTTAGTAAGATTCCAACAAAGTACACCGAGCATTTATAGGAGCATAAATAGATATCAATAACCATGTCAATTAATCATGCGGAAACTAAACAGACAACTGTGCTAAGATCATCACATGAATAAATAACACGATAGAAACAAACCGTGTACTCCTCCCGGTCACACTAAACTGTACGTCGAACCCCCAGGATCCTTTCGGTGGGTGCCCCACTTCCTTTCACCTGGTTTCCATACCCCCAGGATCCTTTCAGTGGATGCCCCCACTTCCTTTCACCTGGTTTTCCCGCGTACTGCCTAATGTGTCATAAGTACAACACGAATAATCAAGTGTCTCGACCCCCAACCCAAATGTGTCATGAAATAGCATACAATAACAAGGAATATAGGGAATGGAATCCAATAACCACGAATAGGATATCAATGATAGAAAAGTAAACCCTCAGTGACTTTTAGATGGAATCTTACGTACCTCAAAACGTACTCGCTCACGTCTCGATATGCGCACCCAACACATGACTATAGCATCATAAGTCCCTGGTGTCCACTAGTACATTTAGCTACTAAATCATGCAAATCACAATTTAAAATTAGGTGAAATACACTTCACCTCAATCGCGTCGTCGACATTCGTCGATTCACGTCTCTGATTGGTCCGACAACGCCATCGCGTCGTTCACCGTGTCGTTGCCGCTACCGAGCCGACGTCTCTGCCGCGATGATGCCAACGTCGTCACTGCGCCGCTGCCGTCGTCACCGTCGCGCCACCACCGCCGCTCGCGGCGCGCGCGCCGCCGCTTCCTCCAGCTTCGCTGCTTGCTCTGCGCGCGCTTTCGTCTCCACCAGCAGTGTGCGATCCAAGTAACCCGCCGCGCAGCCGCGTCGTGCGCGCTGGTGCAAAGCACCGCCTCCTCGCGGCCATCGCTGAACCGTTGTCGATTGGCCGATCCCGTCGCTGCCGCACCACCGCCGCCGCCCTCGCGCTTTCTTGTCAGCGCGCTGCCCACCGCTGCTTGCTTGCGCGTCCGCTCTCGCGCCGATCGCCGCCTCGGACTACGTCGTCCTCGCCCGCCGGATCGCGACCTCACTACGCGCGCCGCCGTCCCTCGCCGCTATCGTTCGCCATCGCGGATTCGGTCACGCCGCTGTCATCGTCGTCGTCGTCGCTCCTCCGATCTATCCTTTTCTTCTCCCTCTTTTCTCTCTCTCTCTCTGGTTCTTCAGATCTCTTTTTTTTTTTTTTTTCTCTCTCTTTTCATTTCTTATAGATATATATATACATTTTCTTTTGATTTCAAAATCAAAAGTGTCCTCGAGATTCGTGCAACACGAAACTCGAGACAAACTTAATAATTTCACCTATTTGTCCACTACTTGACAAAATTGTCTCGAGTCTCGCAAATTTACATATTTCAAGACACATCTAAAAATATATTTATTTTTAAACTTTCCTTAAAAATATACGAGCAATGCGTATCTCGAGGCACCAACCCGCCTCATTTCCAAAATTTCGATACTCGCACTACACACATCACGAGGCGTATCCAATGTACACATTAAAACCACATAAAGCAACTATCTCGGTCCCACGTTGGCACGCAATTCGAGGTGCGTCCCCGTTCGTGTTTCGGCTCACCGAATTCTCCACGTATACGTTTTTTCAACAATTAGCATCTCCACTCGAGATTCGACATACGCATTCCGGCAAGTGGGTCCCACATACGACCTTAAAATGACACGTGACACGAGTCAGATTTTCGGGCCGTTACAGTCTTCCCAACTAAAAGAAATTTCGTCCCGAAATTTAACTGTAACCCAAACTCATACTAGATAATAGTTGAGGGTAACGTGTCCTTATCGTCGACTCGAGCTCCCAAGTGCGTTCCTCCGTCCTATGATGCTGCCAACGAACTAAGACCTTCGTGAGTTCCCTATTCCGAAGAATATGTACCCAAAAGTCGATAATTTATATCGGTCTCTCATAGATCACGTCAGACCGTATCTTCACTTGTCCCAACATCAATCGTCGATCTCAGCCCTGACCTAGCGAATGTCAACGTTGAAATGTGAAATGTCGGATGAACCCCAGCTAACTCTTCTTGCAAGTCCAAATTTGTAAGCCACACTGCCAACTCGTGCTATGACTCTGAACGGTCCTAATTATCTCAGCGCCAATTTGAAAAATCTAGACTTTATGTCATGTCCTTGAACCTCTGATACATCACATCAGCTCTCCGACACTCCAACACGCGCGAATGGATATTATCGGTACTCTCATTTGTCTGTGAATATGTGCCTCTGCAGCATCTGGAACCTCTAATAAACTCATAGCTGTTGTCGCCTCGAGTAAATAAAACTTGTATGTCATCTGGCAAACTACTGTCTCACTATCCGGTCCATCTCATGAGTCCTCAACTAACGCGATAAATAAGTTATCACTCTGTCTCCCTGCATCAATATGCATTCAATTCCGGTGCCATAAGCATCCGTATGAAGAACCGTCGTCCATCGATGTCGAATCTTCAAATCGCGAATAAGCCGCAACTCAACGTCGTAATACGTATACATAAATATTACAATCAACATATACGCATATAAGTCCTAGTACTACCCGCTCACTTTGCTTCCCAACTAAAGTTCTAAGGTAAGTACATCGGGTTTCCACATCTAACTTTTAAATTTTTAAGTATTATGCTCTTTCGATTAATTTCATGAGGTTCCTCGAACTCTCGCTCTAATACCACTTGTGGCGTGGTATCACAATGTCTTAAGCCATTAAACTTTCCCCTATGTTAACTTGAACCTAAGCTCTGATACCACCTATGACGGCTCCAAATCCCGAGGTCGCCACGTGGGGAGGCGCGCCCCGCAGTCTTGTCGGAACATTGATCCACTGGGTCCCACGCACCACTAACGTCATTTTCTACTCGATATACGTGTCATACTCATTTCGTTAATCGGTTTAGTTAGACAAGTAAATCATTTGTAATATTTAAAACAGCGGAAGTCTTAAATTTAAAGTAAGAAAAACAATTAAAATTTATCATCACATAAGCATCATTGTAAGAGCAACACCTATTGTGGAAAACCCGAAAAGGTACTATGTATATATACGACAATACTAAGCAGTAATATATACAAGTACAATGTCTATTCAGTCTCCCATTTCCCAAAAGTAAAGCAAAATATCAAAATCAAACGTACTAGTAGGTCCTCGACCGCGGGCAGTCAGATAAAGTCGCTCAAAATCCCCTTGCCCTTACTAGCACTAGGATCTGCACTCGACCATCATAAAAAGCAAGATGGAGAGTACAGTTAGTAAGATTCCAACGAAGTACACCGAGCATTTATAAGAATTTAAACATATACCAATAAACATGTCAAATAATCATGAGGAAACTAAACAAGCAACTGTGCTAAGGTCATCACATGAATAAATAACACGAGAGAAACAAAGTGTGTACTCGTCCTGGTCAGACTAAACTGTACTTCGGACCCCCAGGATCTTTTCGGTGGGTGCCCCCACTTCCTTTCACCCGGTTCCTCGCGGGGCTTTCCCGACACGTGCACCCTTACAACTCGGGTTGCAATTCACTGAATGCCTGATCACACGTGCTACAGCATAGTGTTCCATAAGTACACAACGAATATCAAGTAGGAGTAACTCGACCACCAACCCAAATGTATCACGGAATAGAGTACAATAACAAGGAATAGGAAATCAACGATGGAAAAGTAAACGCTCAGTGACTTTCAGATGAAATCTTACGTACCTCAAAAACGCACTCCAAAGTTTCACTCACGTCTCGAGATACGTGCCTGATTTCTGATTGTGGTCTCCTAAGTTCCTGGTGTCCAATTAAACCATTTTAACTAGTTTAGAGATAAATTCAATGAATTTATAATGTGTGGCCAAAATATTAAAATTTTCATTTCAAAAAGTTTTGGTTTGACACCCTTTTCGAGTTAAACCGGGGTGTCAACGACTGAAAAATTCTCGAATACCATTTTTCTACCTTTTTCTAATTTTTTATAATTTTTCCTGATTTTTCTGGATTTTTTCATAATTTTCTACATATTTTTCTTATTTTTCTGTAATTTATTAAATTTTAAATTACTTTTAAATTATATTTTAATATTTATATTATTTTTAATATAGGGGTGGGCCCCCTGGATCGGGTTTGACCCAATCCAACCGGGTCGGCCTGACCTGGTTAGGGTCCACCCAGGTCGGACTGACCCGGTCCAATCGGGTCGGGCTGACCCGGTCCGACCCACTTGGGTCGGGCCCTGTTAGGCCTGGACCGGCCCAATAGGGTTTGGCCCGGACCGGCCCAATAGGGTTTGGCCCGGACCGGCCCAATAGTCCAGGGGATGCACGCACGATGTGCGTGCGTGCACCCCTCCTCCACCCCATCATCTTCCTCTTCCAGAGACGCTTCTCTGGTTTTTTTTTTTTCATTGTGGTTTGGGTTGGGGTTGCTCTCCACCCCAACCCCGGTGGACTCGATGGAAAGGGGAGACACCCCTGCCATCTCCACCCCCGACCTTGGTTCGGCCTCCATGGCCGAACTCCCCGCTCAGCCACCATGGCCGACGCGCCAACAACAACAACAACAAAAAAATGACTCACCTCGACCGTGACGCCTCGCGCTCTCTTCTCTTCTTCTCGGCTTCTTCTTCTTCTCCCCCTCCGCGTTCCTTCTTCTTCCTCCCGAACTATGTGACGGTGTGTGTGTGTGTGTGTGTGTGTGTGTGTGTGTGTGTGTGTGTGTGTGTGTGTGTGTGTGTGTGTGTGTGTGTGTGTGTGTGTGTGTGTGTGTGTTTTTTGTATGTAGGAGAGAGTGACGTGAGGGAGAGAGAGAATGAGCGACGTGAGGGAGAGGGGAAAATGATGGAGTGAGGTGGAGTGTGAATGGGGTAAGCTAGTTGACCTAACCAATCTTCTCTTTTTTGTGTTTTAGTTTTCCCAACTTAGAGAACCCGCAGTTCGCTCCTCAGTACCCGTCTCGACACGTTTCTCGAGGCAACACCCGTTACACTATCTCGCTCGATTCAATGATATAAATACACACATGCGATGCTAGATAAATAATTTGGTATATAACATCGCAAATAGACAAATAATCACGCAAGGTTACTATTTACCTATTCAGGTGTGCCCTTACTTATTTGCGGCATCGACGTGGATCTGAGCTGTTGTCCAAGTCTGAAAATAATTAATAATAACGGCGAAATTAAAATTTGGGTTGTTACATATAGACTATTTGTGTAATGCATTGGAGTTGATTGATTTTGATGAATAAGTAACATTGTTTCTTTTTAGAGAATTAGGGTTTTAATTCTTAAGGCCCTGAATGGGTTTTTCATGGATTTCGAAT
The DNA here is from genome assembly GCA_039657365.1 of Stephania yunnanensis. Taxonomy (NCBI): domain Eukaryota; kingdom Viridiplantae; phylum Streptophyta; class Magnoliopsida; order Ranunculales; family Menispermaceae; genus Stephania; species Stephania yunnanensis. The sequence continues at coordinate 41,001,209 of CM077590.1, read as the reverse complement.
AATCGATTTAGAAGACTTCCACTACATTAGTTTGGTATCAGAGTTTCAATTCGGTCCGGGTGATTGGGAAATCATGTCGTCTAAAAATACTCACCAACAATGCATATAAAGAGGTTTTTTTATAAACGAACAAAATTTTGATTTGTTGTTCGATGGTCAATAACATATTCCACGGTCTACTCGAATCCATCAAAGTGAATATGCAGTTGTTGAAGAAACAGAAGGAGATTTGTTTTTTGGTGGGAAAGGTGAATTTGAAAAAGAAGGAGAACAAGTCAACTTTGACGAAACTTTGACGAGGCGCCAAAGTTTGATGTTGGTGACAAAGACTTCATCAAAAGCATGGTGGTCTTTGGAGATGACGGTCTTGTTATCAAATTTATTTTGCAATCTAAAAGTTTTCGAGTACTTGAGACAACGGTTGATGATGGTATCATCGACAACTACCTACTTAAAAAAAAGTGTGGAGGTAAAAGTGGGGTTCATGGCGACCAAACATTTTTGTTCATTAACCGATGAAATGAATTAATTAAAAGGGATTTGAATGGTTTGCAAAGCTCACCATCAATTGCACTTAATCGAGCACAATGGAAAAGTTTGATCCATGTAGAGTTAATTTGGGACTGAGGCAATGTTGTTGTTGTTGTTGTTGTAACCGATGAAATGGATAAAAAGTTAGTGGTGAACGCATTTCAAGACTTTCATGGTGGTGTCTTTGTTGAGAATTTCAATTTTATGGTTGAAGTTCAAGATATTGTTCCCCAAATTTTTGTTTTGTTAAAAGGTGTTAAGTTAGTCAAGATTTGTTGTGAAGATAAAGTGATCCCGGATCGAAGGTTACACAAAGGTACAAAAATTCGACGTCGAATTTTTTCTAATCGGAGGAGAATAATGAAGATCAAGAATGACTTGAAGCATAGCACGCATCACGAGAGCACAAGTGTACAAAACAAGGACGTTAAGTTTATTATTAGAAATTTGTGGTCTTATAATCTGTGTGCATGAGTCTATTCTATTATTGTGTAACACATTGGAGTTGATTGATTTTTTATGAATAAAGAACGTTGCTTCTTTTTAGAGAACTAGTCAGGATCCAGCTTCGCGCACGGGCAAAAGTAAGTATCAAAACTAATATTATATGAAAATAAATTTGTTGGGAAAAAATAAAAAAATTATAATAATCTTTAATATGAACTCGAAGCCAAAAGTAATATCTAATTGTCTATAAAAGATTTATGAAGATATATATATATATATATATAGTGTACATATGAACACTCGTAGCCAACTCTAACCGCTATTAAAATTATCAAATTCTTTTAGAGATGCAAGGGGTAGAATACTCTCAAAGATTTTCCCTAAATGTATAAATTCGATTACAATATGCATGTGAACATCTCTACCTAGCGCATCAGAATTGTTTGAAACAAAAAAATTTAAAAATAGGCAAAGACTAATCCTAAATCATGTAACAAAATAAAGACAAAATAGAGTAGCATAAAATCCCTAAGAATACAAAGATCATAAAGCATGTGCCAAAAAAAGAAGGAAATAATTGATGGCATAATTATGTTAGAGTTGCATTGTAACACTAAATAATTACTTGAATCATAGCTATTTGTGTTATAATTATTATTTATTCTTTATTTAATTTCTAAAAATATACATTAATCAAGAAAATCTGAGCAATTACTTAATCGTTCCTAATTAATTGAAAACTATTTTTATTCGCTTAGAAAATAGGTATAATGTTAAGGAAATAGAAAGTGTCACGTTTCATCTTCTAATTGAGTGCCAAAACTTTATTTTGTGTACTTTTACCATCCTACCCCATATTTAAGTGGGACAAATATCAATGACTTGTTTATTTTATTTTTTTTTTTCGAATTTAATCATTAATATAAAAAAAATCATTAATTATACATAATAATGTCACGTGTCACGTATTTAATGAGAGCTTGACACGATTACACGCTAGAACACACGAACCAACTTTTACCCCTATTAGAATTACTAAATTCTTTTAGAGATGCAACGGGTACAATACTCTCAAAACTTTTCCCTACATGTCTAAATCGATTACAATATACATGTGAACATCTCTCACCTAGCACATTAGAATTGTTTGAAATTTTTTGTTTTTTTAAAAAAAGGCAAAGACTAATCCTAAAGCATGTACCAAAATAAAGACAAAACATAGTAGCATAAAATCCCTAAGAATGCAAAGATCATAAAGCATGTGCCAAAAAGACAGAAAAGAAATAATTGATAGCATAATTGTGTTAGAGTTGCATTATAACACTAAATAATTACTTGAAACATAGCTATTTGCGTTATAGTTACTATTTATTCGTTATTTAATTTCTAAAAATATACGGTAATCAAGAAAATATGAGCAATTAATTAATCGATCCTAATTAATTGAAAACTATTTTTACTCGCTTAGAAAATAGGCTTAATGTTAAAGAAATAGAAAGTGCTACGTGTCATCTTCAAATTAAGTGTCAAAACTCTATTTTGTGTGCTTTTACCATCCTACCCCATATTTAAGTGGGACAAATATCAATGACTTGTGTTATTTTTTTTTTTCTTAAAAATCATAATTATGACATCATAATGTCATATGTCACGTGGTGAGAGCTTCTCAATAGCTACATGTCGCGTTGTTAGAGCTTCTCACAAAAACAATTCTTATATATATATATATATATATGTGTGTGTGTGTGTGTGTGTGTGTGTAGTGTGCTAGACACTCGTAACCAACTTTAACCCCTATTAGAATTATCAAATTCTTTTAAAGATGTAATGAGTAGAATACTCTCAAAAAATTTTCCTACATGTCTAAATCCGATTACAATATGCATGTGAACATCTTTACCTAGCACATTAGAATTGTTTGAAAAAAAAAAAAAGGCAAAGGCTAATCCTAAACTAGCATGTACCAAAACAAAGACAAAACATAGTAGCATAAAATCCCGAAGAATGCAAAGATTAAAGCATGTGCTAAAAAAATAAAATAATTGATAGCATAATTGTATTAGAGTTGCATTCTAACACTAAATAATTAACTGAAATATAGTTATTTGTGTTATAGTTATTATTTATTCGTTATTTAATTTCTAAAAATATGCGGTAATCAAGAAAATCTTAGCAATAAAATAATCGATTCTAATTAATTGAAAACTATTTTTATTCGCTTAGAAAATAGGCATAATGTTAAAGAAATAGAAAGTGTCATGCACGTGTCAAAACTCTATTTTGTGTGCTTTTACCATCCTAACCCATACTTAAGTGTGACAAATATCAATGACTTGTGTATTTTATTTTTTTCTTAAAAATCATAATTATGACATCATAATGTCACGCGCCACGTTGTGAGAACTTCTCATCAGCTACACACTTGTAACCAACTCTAACCCCTATTAGAATTACCAAATTCTTTTAGGGATGTAATGGGTAGAATACTCTCAAAAAATTTTCCTACATGTCTAAATTCGATTACAATATGCATGTGAACATCTCTGCCTAGTACATAGAATTGTTTGAAAAAATATTAAAAAAAGGCAAAAATCCTAAAGCATGTACTAAAATAAGACAAAACATAGTAGCATAAAAACCCATAAGAATGCAAAGATCATAAAGCATGTGCCAAAAAAAAAGAAAAAGAAATAATTGATAGGATATACTAAAAGAAAAATGGTCTACGACAACATTAGTTGAACTTTGTCAAAACGTTTTGACAACATTCAAGAAAATGTTATGTATCAAGAAGTGGTGGAAAGTTCTTGACTTTCAACAACGCAAACCGCACGTTGTCAAAATGAGTTAAAAATAGTTGTCTATAATCTATATCATGTTATGTAACAGTACTGCTAACTCGGTAAACACAATTGTACATTTTTAATTGTTGTTTCTCTTCAAGATTTAACAACGTTCATCGTCGATCATTGTATTGATATATGACAACGTTGCAAGTTAGTTTTAGTATGCTTATTTCAACGGTTTGTGTATTAACAACAACGAATGAAATTTGTTGTTTCTCTTTCTTCATTTGAACGGTAGGAAAGCATAATTTGATTTTTTTTTTACTGCATACTCCATGCCTGCTTTTCAATTGCAACAACAATTAAAATATTCAATGACCACATTTGTACTCCATATGTACAAGTAAAAGCATATATTAAAAAGTCAATTTAATACAAAATATGATAATTCGTCGACTATAGCAAAATGAAAAAATTGAATACAACTTTACATGCAAATTAGATGTCACAAAAAGTAAACCAAGTCCTCTATGTCATCATACAAAAAATAAGAAAGAATTTCTTTGATCACGTGCGTCATCCATGGGCTTCTTGAAAGTCTTTTCAAGTCATTCAATGTAACCTACCATACATTATTATGAGGTAAGAAAGATAAGAAGCAAACATTGCAAATGGATTGAAAAAATGAGAGAAATTGCATAAAGGTGAAGTGATATACCTTAAAATATTTTACTTGATGTCATTACAAGAAATTTGACCTATGATTACATGCAATGTTTGTCGTATTAAACGTACGATGACACACAATGATAAGTCCTCTATTTAGATGTTGTCAAAAGTATTAGTGCTTTAACAACCAGTTTTGCTTGTCATCACAATAATTTTTGAATGTTATTATATTTCTTTCTTTTACGCACTTCTCAATTTTACAATATCTATAAATTGTCATAGTAAAAATCAATGATATACAAAATAATTACTATCAAACGTTTTGAAACTTCAACAGCATTGCTCGTGTATCGTGACAAACATTCTTGAATGTTGTTATATTGTTAATTTTGATGCGCATTTAGATTGCACAACATCTAAGGAAAGCCATTGTACATGTTAACGACATAAATAACTGATTGCTATCAAAAGTTATTGAACACTAACAATATTATATGTATGTCATCACAAACATTTTTGAATGTCGTTATAGTTTTACATTTGATGCCCATTGGGATTTTACAACATTTATAAAAAAGTAATTGTTTAAGTTAACTACACGCGAAATGATTGATATCAAAAGTTGAGACTTCAATAACACGTTTTGCGTGTCGTCACAAGAATTTGTTAATAATGTTAGATTTCTTTATTTGATTTACAACGTCTAGAAAATGTCATTATATACATTGACAACAAGCAAATAAATTGTTGTAATCAAAATCACGACTTGCAATTGAATGATGTGCAACATTATTCAACTTTTAACAATATAGAATAAAAGATGTAAATAAATCTTTTGCAACTTGCATGATTATTGCAATTGTTAGTTTAAATGACTTACAATAAATATTATAATTTTGTACTCTTATATTGAGACAAATTATTTTTAAAAACTATTAATTTTTAAAAACAAACATATTATAAATAGCATTAATGATAATGCTATTTTTCAACTACAGAATTTCTCGAAAGTAAAATAAAATCTTGTTTTCAAAATCAAATACAAGTATTAAGATTGTGTACATGTCTAATATTTCTTAGACAAAAAGTGCTAATCAAGCCAACGAATTTCTTCACAAAAATAGTTTGGTGATGTGTAACAAAAACAGTGCAAAAACCTTTGCTCCATATTTTTCTTCAAAAAGAAATCTTTCACATGATCTTCTTCGAGTGAAAAAATGTAATTTACACCTACACCATAATTAAAAACAAAATTAATGACTAAGCAAAAACGTAAGGTATTGACTTCAAACAAAATATGATACTACAAAACTGCACAAATTCTTTTGCCAAATAATGTTCAGCTACACATCCTTCTAGCCGCGCACGATTTCGAACATATCCTTTTAATGTTTTCAACCTAAAACAAGATAACACAATCAGACATGTTCCTCTATTAACTACAATAGAAGTACAACCATAAGTTATTTATTTCCCTCAAATTACCTTTCAAATAGATGCATCTAACGAAATTGCACCGAACCGAATCACAAACATTGGTGGAGTCTCTCCTTGTGCGCTCCCGGTTTCTAAAAATGGATAAGGCTTGCCTAGTTATTCCCGTTCCCCAGACCCCACATGTGTGGGAGCTTCGGCACTGGGTTCGTCCGTTTTTGATAGTCAAATGAATCATGATGTCAAAGAACGACAATGGAAAATACTTCTCAAGCATGCACAAAATCAATGTGATTTCGTTGTCCAGCTCTAGCATCTTATTTCTATCAACAACTCTTGAACACAAAAGATTAAAGAATGAACACATTCGTGTAATTGCACTCCATAGTCCTTCATACATTATACCTCTAATAGCAGCTTAGTAGAAGTTGTTGCATTAGCATATGACAATCATGAGACTTGAGCCCAATAATTTTGCAATTTTTTCATCAATACAATTACTAATGTTGGACCCGTAGCCATCAAGCAATTTTAAGTCAGCAAGCCTCTGACGAAAAAAAAAAAAAAAATTCCATCCTCGATAAGGTATGTAAAGCTGTCGATATATAAAATTTATCTCCTCTCTCATCTGGATGTAACTCCGGCCTAATGCCCAGATACTTCATGTATAAACGAGAGTTAAGTTCATCTTTTGATCTCCCCTTGGCATCCAACATTGTATGAATAACGCTATCACACACATTTTTTTCCATATGCGTCACATTTAAATTATGACGCAATAAGAGATACTGCGAAAAAAAAAATTAACTTCTATCAAGATTTGATCATTAAGTTATAGCAAACTATATACACATAACATATACGAAAGATAAAATCACAATATCATTTATAGGTTGTACCTTCCAATATGGTAATATAAAAAAAAAAACAGACTTCTTTTTCCATCCTTCACTTGGCATTGATCGCTCACTCTTGAGGTTTTTTTTTCCTCCACTTCTCTTTGTTTTTTTTTTTTTTTTTTTTCTCACTTTGCTTGATTGTTATTTTCTTCGTTCTTCTCCTCTTTTCACTCTTTCCCTAATCATTCACTAAATCTTTAACCTCAAAAAAGATTCTCTCCGCTAGACTACTTAGGCCTTCCACAATTTTCATTTTTCCATTGAACAAAGGTCGTTTGGTTCTAAATTGATGTCCATGAGGGAGGAATCGCCGATGACCCTTATATACACACTTTTTACTATGGGGTAACCAATCAGAACATGTATCAAATCGACATATAGGACAAGCGACATATCCTTTTGTTAGTCGTCCAGACATATGCTCAAAAGCTGGAAAAATCATTTATTCTCCATAGTATAATTGCCCTCACATTGAAAATAGAATCAGTAGAGACATCATACATGTTCACTCCTACTTCCCATAGCAATTTAAGATTATCTATTAAAGACATCAAAAATACATCTATATCATTACCAAGTTGCCTCTTTCCAGGGATCAATAAAGTTAACATGAGATTATCGTTTGTCGTGCATGACAAAGGAGGTAAATTGTATGTTGTCAAAATAACAGGCTAACAACTATGTCTTGAGCTTAAATCTTGGAAAGGATTGAAATCATCAGTGGCTAGCCCTAATCTAATGTTTCTCGGATCAATTGCAAAGGAAGAGTATTTGTAATCTATACTCTTCCATGCGGGTGAATCCTTTGGATGTGTCAATTTCCCATCGTTTTCTTTGTTTGAAGCATGCCAAGTAAGTTCTTTTGCTATGTCAATGTCACCAAACATTCTTTGAAGTCTTGGTATAATAGGAAAACAACACAAGAAGTTTTTGGTAACTCCCTTTTTTCTTTTACTACAATATGTATTTTTTCCATCTAAATGAACCACATTTAGGGCATTCATTTTCACATTCTAGTTCTTTTCAGAAAAGACAACAATCATTAACACAAGCATGTATTTTTTCATAACCCAGATTAAATCTCCTCAACAACTTCTTTATCTTATAAAAATTGTCTAGAAGTAAATTATCGAATGGCAACATGTCACGTACAATTTATAGCATTTCAATGAAACAACTATCCGTAAGATTATGTGTAGCCTTCAACTTAAATAACGTCACTGTCACCGACATCTTTGTGTACTTTGCACAACCTCCATATAGGGGTGTTTCTACATTTTTAACCAAATCTACAAACTTTTCTCTTAAGTTGTTTTTATCCCCTTCTTCACAATCATCATCATCACCATCATCATCATCAAGTCTTTGCCTACGTCACATGGTTGAGGTTCTTCATGCATGGTTGAGGTTCTTCACCATGAAGAACCCAAGTGGTGTAAGTACAATCCATTCCATTTAAATATTCGTACACGACATCAAATGAACCACGTTTCAATTTTTTACAGTCTTTGTAAGGGCACACCATGACTTTTGAGGTCCTATATCTCCCTCTTGATGTGCTGACAAAGTTACGTGCGCCATCTTAATATTCTTGTGAAAATCTACATATGATGAGATTTGACACAGTTAAATTTAATGAAATTTTAAAATATTAATTAGTTTATGTACAAACTATAATTTGTGAAGCACCTTGAAAAATGGATCCAATACTTATCCATTGATTAAGAAACATGCTCTATATAAGAGTGAACTTTTCACCTCTAAGGTTTTTACACTTTCCAACCCTAATCCTTTTTGCAATCTTTGAGATAAATATATGCTAAAAGTAAGTCAATATACAAATATCAATCTAAGTCCTTCGTGCTTAATAGATAAAAGAAAATAAATAGATTCGAATAAATCGTCCAAACATCGATAGCATACTATGTTAGCGTACATTCCCTAAATGTGTTGCTCAATTCAAATCATATTTTGTTAGAGTTTAATCAATGTATAGATGAAAATAATTGGGTGATTAGTGTTGCTCATTGTTTAAGTGAAGCATTTGTTTTACCATGTCTGCTGAATGTGTTTCTTTTGCTGTTGCATTGTTTAATCCATTTAATACAACCACACATTTTGTAGATTAACAAATAATCAAGAAGAAACTTGAAGAAACTTCATTACCTCATAAATAGAAAACTCCCTTAGCTCTAGGGCTTTTGATTTGGTGCTTCTATCTTCCACAACTGCAACCGCGACTGAAATGCGAGATTAACAAAAGAAAACCTAATCAAGCAATGAAGTAAGAGAGGGGATGATAGATTGGAGATGAACCTGGACGAGAAATTCGTGAGGGGAGAACGAAGAGGCGAAGAAATAAGAAAAATGGAGTCAAAGGCGGATTGATGTAAGCTTGAATGTAAAGAAAATCCATATTCACGACCGCGCGAGCTTGAAAGGAATGAAATTCTTGAAACACCTCAACCTTCCAAATATGGCTATCCATGTTTTGCAGGGAGGAGTGAAACTATTTTTTTTATCAAGTGAAACAAGTATTTTATCTAAGAAGAGAGAGCAAACATACACTAATTTGGACACAAAATCCCATCTTTGCCCCTAGGATAATTTACCATAATTTATATACAAATACCTATCTTTACTAAGGTAACATTTATGCTTACCAAACTTGGGCAGCACAATGGCCACAAATAAAATTCAGGTGTGCTAAGTTATAATGTTGAAAGTACACGTGCCTATTTTAGAGAAGACGGTGTGAGATGGGTGATGGAGGATATAGAAAAGGTGACGAGATTGATGTTGAAAAAACATGGGCAATGGTACATGTACAATGTGAGTTTCCTCCCTTACACTTGCATAGTGCCTCTTGTGCCCTATGTTTATCCCACGTTCATTGCAACTCCTTGTACACGAATGGGAAGTGTTACAATTTTTTTTGAGGGGTTACAATTTAATGTTATAAATTAGTGATCTCGAGTTTAAGTGCGGAATCTATTTAAAAACTTTGAAGGATAGCTTTTGCGGCCTCCTAGTGGTCTTTAAAAATTATTTTCATCTTAAAAAATTATTTCTACCATTTCATGAAAAAGAAAAGTTATTTTTACCTATGTATTAATATTTTATCTTACATGTGCACAAAGCATGACTTGCAAAGTAGGTGTGTGTAAAATGTCTATATACTCTAGAGATTTCTTTGTTAATAAAATTCATAATTACATTAGAAAAAAGATTTTGGACTTAAAAAAATGTCGAGTTGACAAAAAATTTAATGCTCAAAATATATATGTGTGCACGTGTGTGTCTATATATATACTAGTTTCGTAATGTGCGACATACAAATGAACCCACTCGCTATACTCGTGAGAATTCAATTATAAGAATTTAAATTTAGTTTTAGTAGAGTAAAAGAAAAGTAGCATAATAGGTTGCCAAAAGGATTATATCGATAAAGGTATTATGCAATAAATTTTAATAATATCAGTAATATTAATAGTCAATTGAGACAAAAGATAAAGAATCTCTAATTGAGATACTATTAGCAAGAGATTTTAGATAAATTGAGATATTAGCGAGAGATTTGCGAAATCAAAAATTGAAGGGTAAAATTGTAATTCAAATTAACAGTTGAAAGTTGTTATATTCATTCTTATTAAGTATTACTAGATACATATATACACATTATATTTACAATTTATTTTTGCTCTGCAATATAGAGACATCGATCAATCAAGCCAATTAAACTATACATTTTGTTCCAAAAGAAAAACCTAGTTAATTTTTATTTTTTCATTAAAGATATAATTTATTTATTTTATTTAAATGGCACACATCTTGAAGTATATTTTGACGATAAAACTACAAGAAAAGAGCCCTTTGACAAGAAACATTTAGCGAGAGTACTAATTTTCTCTCACTAAATATACATACGACGAAAGTAATTATTTTCACTCGTTAAAAGTTGAAGGGATTTCTATTTGACCACTTTTGATACTCAAATCCTTATTATTGTTCCTCTTTTTTTTTTTCTTCAAAAAAAAAAAAAAAAAATACACATTTTCATAATGCACTACAAAAAAACAATGAAAACACTTTAACAAGAGGGGGATCCTTTCGCTAATAAGATTTAATTATACGCATGGGTTTAATTAATTTTGTGTGAAAAACACTTAAACAAGAGGAAAACACTTTAACAAGAAGGACATCCTTTCGCTAATATAGTTTAATTTTGCGTTTTCTACAACACATTTAACCGTCACTATACATCAATTACACGGCATGCACATCAATCATGTCATCTCACATTTAACCTTTTTGAACAACACACATTGAATGGTCATTATACCATGTGTTACACTGCATGTGCATTGGTCATGTCACCTAATATTTAACTTTTTTCACAACAAACATTGAACATTCATCATATCACATGTTACACTACATTTGTAGCACGCTTGTTATCTAATATCGAAAAGTTTTTATGACACGCATTTAACCGATTTTATATTGTGTTACATAACACTAGCGTTAGACATGTCATCTAATATTGATTGTTTGTATGACAAACATTTAAAAGCCATTATAGAATGTGTTACATGACATTTGCATGACGAATGTCATCTATTATAGAAATTATTCCACGACAACCAAATAATAGCCATTATATCATGTGTTATATAGCATTCGCACAACGCATGTCATCAACTATTATAAGTTTTTTACATCACACATTCAACTGTCATTATATTGTTAGTTATATGACAATCGTTTCATAAAAGTTGTAATCTATATTTGTTTCTGAACAAAAAGGGCAATGACAGCAAATAATTTTAAGCGTGTCATTTAAAATTATATTAAACAACCTACATAACTGCTTGTCGTCTTGTATAAGTCGTCAAAGGTCAAATTTCTTGTAGTGTGCTAACCAAAATGACTTCAAAATCTAAATGCCTCCTTGTAAATAGAGCATGTTTCAAGTGAATAAACACGTAATTAAAAGTAAATCAATCGAAATAAATACAATAAAAAGTATAACATTTTAAAATGTAAACCAAACTAGGATGGTAATCGAACGTCATACTATCAAATATAAACATTTGTTAAAGAATTGTTGAGGTCTTTTGATAAATAATCTTGTTCTATTCATGATAACCAAAAGAATCTTGTTGAAGTTATAAAAGAGTAACAACAAAATAGTATCGAAAAAATGGTTTACTTCAAAAGTAATCTCACACGAGTCCAAACTTTTAAAGAATTTCTAATGGAGATCACTTTTGATCACATTCACATATATATATGATGAATGTATAGTTAAATTGAACATACATGTCATAACTCCCAAGCTCTAAAAACCAATAAAAAAATGTGACATTGTTAAGAAGAATCATTGAGTATAGCTAAGTAAATGAGGTTTGATACACACTGTTGATCACATAAATAATTTGTCAGCTCATGCGTCACTAAGCGATCGACAATCTTTAATTACCCTAATATTCTTTATTAAATTATCCAAAAAGCTCCTTACAATCCTCTAGATACGCATTCATCCCCGGGTTAAATTCAAGTTTTGTTTCCTTTAAGTGGATCAAATAGGGAAATATTTCAATTTTAGATTTTCAATCCTAATGAAAATCCGGCAGCATTTCCACTGTAAATTGGGCTGCCAAAAATTCTAAGTACCTACAACAGCTAGTAGGAACACCCAAGAAGGACTCACAACCCACCAATTCTCATAAAAAGTCGTAATATCAAGATTCAATGTAACCTACCATGCATTATTGTGTGGTAAAAAAATAAGAAGCAAGCATTGCAAATAGATTGAAAAAATGGGAGAAACTGCATAAAGGTGAATGGGAGAAACTGCATAAAGATGAAGTGATATACCTTAAAATATTTAACTTGATGCTAACCAAAATGACTTCAAAATCTAAATTCCTCCCTGTACATAGAGCATGTTTCAAGTGAATAAACATGTAATTAAAAGTAAATCAATCGAAAGAAATACAATAAAATGTATAACATTTTAAAATGTAAACCAAACTAGGATGGTAATCGAATGTCATACTATCCAATATAAACATTTGTTAAAGAATTGTTGAGGTCTTCTGATAAATAATCTTGTTCTATTCAAGAGAACCAAAAAATCTTGTTGAAGTTATAAAAGAGTAACAACAAAAGAGTATCGAAAAAAATGGTTTACTTCAAATGTAATCTCACACGAGTGACGAGTCCAAACTATCAAAGAATTTCTAATGGAGATCACTTTTGATCACATTCATATATATGATGGATGTATAGTTAAATTGAATATAAATGTCATAACTCCCAAGCTCTAAGAACCAATAAAAAAAATGTGACATTGTTAAGTACAATAATTGAGTATAGCTAAGTAAAGGAGGTTTAATACACAATATTGATCACATAAATAATTTGTCAGCTCATGCATCATTAAGCGAGCGCCAATCCTTAATTCCCTTAATATTCTTTATTAAATTATCAAAAAAGCTCCTTACAATCCTCTAGATACGCATCCATCCTCAGGTTAAATTCAAGTTTGGTTAAGAAATCCTAAGCTAGATGGCATATATATAATGCTTGTACTTCTCGTATGCCATAGCAACTAATTCCCTGCTACAACACCTATATGTAAATCTATCCACTTGGTTGGTTAGCCCATCGACAATCATATAGATTAAGAGCTTTTGTTGCAGCGGAATTCTTCCAAATTAATTAATCGAAACCTACAAAAAATTAATTTAGGGCCTTGAGAATTAAAACCTTAATTCTTTAAAAAAAATCAAATTCTTTATTAATAAAAAATAATCAACCTATTACAAACATTAATAGAGCCTTTATATAAAGACCAATAAAACATTAAAATAGCAACTTTGAATATGACACAAAAATAGACACATTGATGGACAAATTATAATTGAATTAAAATTCCTAAAAAAAAGCATTAGATAATAACACCTAATTCTAACATTGAATCCTTCCACTAGAAAAACAAGGGAACTTCTTATTCTAGCACACATTAATTAAAACTTTCTAAAAACCAAAAATCAAAAATCACTTAATTTGAGAAACTTTTCAAAAAAAGAAACTATCTAAGCTAAACTCCAACATAAAAGTAAACTAAAGCCTCTAATTAGATCAATTGGTGTGTGCGCCAAGTTGTCTTTTACATCCTTGTACGTCGATCCTCCTACACATCACCTTGATCTCTATCAGCTTTTATTTGAATAAATGAATTAAGAATTCGCATTTTATAAGAAAAGTTACAAAGTATAAGCAATTCATATATATATATATATATATATATATATATATGTGTGTCACTCGTTAAGAGCTCATAATCAATGCGTGGCATACCAATTATTAAAATGACTTTTTCTCTTACTACTTTATGAAAAATCATTGTTAAGCCCCAACCATTATCTGTTGTGGTCATATGACTAACCTCTATATACAAAATCTAACTCTTTTAAAATACAAAGTCTCTTAAACTTTTGTATCTAAAACACTGAAGAAAACGAAAGAATAAAAATGATTGCGAAGAATGACAATATTTACTCCCAAAAAGAAATATTAGCAATAAATATTGTCATAGCAATTAGGACTAACAAACATTAGATTATGAGAAATTACCAACAAGAATATTACAAAGGCCAATATTAATTAGTTTAACCCATTTAGGAATGCATAGTTTTCAAAGGTCACAATAATAATGGTGGTTGAAGGTGTTGTTAGTTGTTAGACATATTTAGAAGAAAAAGATCAACAAATGCATTTCGAAAGAGAGATTAAAATCTCTAGCTTCAACATAGCACTAGTACTAAATGGTCTAGCATATATATGGTGGGTAAGGACATTCATCAATACACAAAAAAAAAAAAAAAAAAAACGACATGGCTAGCTTTTTCTTTTTGGTAAATTTTTTTGGTACAAAAATGGGTTGCTCTTTTAATACTAAAGCTATGAAACTTTTAACCAGATTCACAAAAACAAATACAAAGCTAAAGTTCAACAAGTGGGTATTCTTTTTGTTGTTCTAATTATCAACAACTTTTCAGATACCCAAAACTGAAGAAACAAAAATTAGTACAAGAATTAGGAACCGAAGAGCCCACAACACTTTCTATCCTCCCCCAAAAACAACCCACAAAAAATAATAATCAAAGCAAAAATAATGGAGCTCATCCAGATATAATGCCAATACCCTACACACTCCCACTCACACTACTAAACAACCATAAAGCCTAACAAGCACACAAAGAAACCTGATACACGTCTGCGTCTATGAGTCCGAAAAACATCAGTGCATTGACAACAATGAGGAACATAAACCTAACCAATCAAATTTTCTTTTTTATCTATATCACGTCTACTCAAAATAATTACTTCAAGAATTCAATAGCCAAAACCCAAAATCAAATCACTAAGAAAAAAAAACAACTAGAATAGAAAATTTGAGAAAAAAACAGCCACAAATAAAAAAATAAAAAAAAACCAAAGAGATACCAATTTCATGTTTAAAACTAGACCATTAATCCATCCAAAAAAGACTCAAGAACAACTTCTTTCACTAACAAGATATTAGCCCAAAACAACACAGAGTGAAAGAAAAAAATGTGAGGGAAAATGAAACAAATCAAAAAAGAAGAAAAGAAGGTGCTCATAACAACACAAGAGTTACCAAGGCACTGCAACCTCAAAGTAAAAAAAAAAGAAAAGAATAGCCAACGCACAACAAGCCCCTCTCCAAAAAAGATGCAGTCAAATAGGATCATGACTCAAGCTAACGCAGTTTTAAATCATTGTTTTGGTACATTAGTTAGCAAATTGGAGTCTTTGGACATGAAATTCAGAACATTGGGCATGTCCATTCCTTCTCAACTTGGTAGTATTTTCCACAATTATATTGCTATACTCTACTTCCTTGAGTGCCTCGAGGATCCAGTCTCACCCATTTAACTAAGACGCCAAAAAAACCCTCAAATAATGTTCGCTCTACCCTCTACTTCAAACATTCTCCACGCCAATCAATCGAACCGTCTATATTGATCAATTGTAACAGTTAACAAGCCAAACAACCAAAACTCTCTAATTCAAAACAGGAGAACCAAAACAAATGAACCAATTCATATGACACAAGATCAACCCCAAATGAGAAATGAAAAACCAAACATCAAACACACAGACCACGATCCGGCCCTCCCTCCACTTTGAGATCAACAATGGCAGTTAATGAATCAAAACAAACAACTCAACAAATGAAAAAAACCCCAGAATCAATCATCGAACTTAAACCCTAACAATCAACCTAAAAAAAACCCATTTCACACAAAATAAAAGCTAATTAAGAAACACAAACAACCAGAAATCACAGCAACTAAATCTCAGAAAATCTCAATAAAACCCCCAAATCCCTCAACACCCATTATTCAATAGAGATCCAAAACACGCCCAACGCCTACCTCATGTTCAACGCCTCCACTATCCTTCCTTCTTCAAATCCAACTCCTCATCTGTCCTTCCTTTTCAAATCCAATGCCTCATCCGTCCTTCCTTCTTCAAAGTCGAAGCCCCATCACGAAGCCTCATTGTGAAGGAGAACAAAACAACAACAACAACAACAATTAAAGACATCCAAAATCAAAACCTAGGTCGATTTGAGACTCGCTTTCAAGTTTCAACAATCGATTGATCGATGGATTTAAGAGAAATTGAGAGGACAAACCTGTTGTTCCATCTCAGATGCTTGGAGAAATTCGTGATTGATGTAGAGCGCGCGATTCTTGATCCTATTTTTCTGCTACCTGCTAAGCGCTTCTCCTGCTGCCAGCCCTTTCACTCTTTCTTTGCTGCCCTCTCTGTTCCTTTTTTTCTTTTTTCGAAAATAGGTAGCGGACAGAGACAAACTGAAAAGGAGTTCATGTCCTCATCGATTCTCTATACTCCAGATGTTGTTGGTGCAGTGTATGTTATTCTTTTGCAGTGGATGTTGATTTTGATTAAAAAAAAAAAAAAAAAAAAAAAAAAAAAAAAAAAAAAAAAAACCTTAAATCAAAAAAATTGCCTAACCGATGATTTCAACAAAAAAAAAAAAAAATCTCTACTTTTTTTTTGTCCTTCTAGTTTCCCTCCTTTTTAAAATTTTGTGGCCATTTCACTCCTATTAATTTTTTTTAGCGGTAATACTTAAAGACTACTTTAAATATTCATTGTTAAAAAGGTATAAAATGTGTTGTTAAATAACTATTTTATTGAATTATTTCACTACTGACGTTGAACGTTGTGTAAAAAATTACGACAACTGTTGAGAAACTGAACGTTCTTAAAAATTTAGTATAGTTTTCAATACTACAATATACAACAATGTACTATATGAAATAGTTTTTGTATGTAACATTTCACTACACTTACACAAAAACGTTGTTTTTTGAAGTTGTCGTATCATAAATTTCTTGTAGTGTTGTGTTAGAGTAGCATTGTAACACTAAATAATTACCAAAATAGCTATTTATGTTATAGTTACTATTTATTCGTTATTTAATTTCTAAAAAATATACAGTAATCAAGAAAATCTGAGCAATTAACCAATCGATCGTAATTGATTGAAAACTATTTTTATTCGCTTAGAAAATAGGCATAATGTTAAAGAAATAGAAAGTGCCACACACGTGTCATCTTCTAATTAAGTGTCAAAACTCTATTTTGATAGCTTTTATCATCCTACCCAATACTTAAGTGCGAGAAATATGAATGACTTGTGTATTTAATTTTTTTAAAATCACAATTATGACATAATAATGTCACATGTCACGTTGTGCGAATTTCTTGCAAACTACATGTTGCATTATTAGAGCTTCTCACAAAAATAGATCATTTAAATATATATATATATATATATTGGGGTTGTTGTAAACTAAGTTGTAAGTCAACTGCAACTTAAGTTGGATTTGCTAGAGACTTAAGCATAGAAGACATAAACTAAGAACTACTAGAAGAAGTAGAGAATATGAGATATGAGAGAAGAGAGATTGAGATGAAAATTTAGAGATTTCATTCATACATTGGTGTGTTCTTTACAAGTGAAGGAACCCCCTTATTAGGTCGTTAGTCATGATGATAATAAGTACTTGCACAAACTGTGCAAATTACACCAAAGTCTCATGTCATACAAGATTACAAGTTACATGACAATACATGAACAAGTGATTATACATTGGAGTTGAATACAAGTTATGTAGAGTATACAAGTTACATTCAATGTAGAAATTATGTTTCATGTTACGATTCAATGTGAGAGCCATGCTTGACAATGTGATCATTCATAAGCTTGGTTAAAGGGTCATCTAATTTACAACACTCCCTCTTACATGACACTTGCTTAGATAATATGCCTCGTTAAAACCTGTACTAGAAATACCATGTGAAAAAAAATCTAGTATAGGAAAAAGAGTATAATGTTCTCGTCAATCTTGATTTGTAGTATAATATTATTGATTGTCTCATTAAAAACCTTGCTAGGAAAGCTCAGTAGGATAAAACCAAAGCTAAGGAAAAGAGTGCAACACATTGATACACTTTAAGAGAATATATGTCTCATTAAAACCTTTACTAGAAAACCCCGTAGGAAAAAAATCTAGTATAGGAAAAAGAGTACATTGCTCTCATAAGTTTTTTATACGGAGTATAATAATGTTAAGATTGCCTCTTTAAAAACCTTGCTAGGCAAATCCAATGGAATCAAACCAATAGCGAAAGGAAAAGAGTGCAATACACTAATCAACTTTGATAAAGAGTTTTAATATTGTTAGAATTGCCTCATTAAAAACCTTGCAAAGAAAAACCAATGGGATAAAACCATACCAAATGGAAAAATAGTGCAATACACTAACCAATAACTCATTTTGATTCTCCTCTCATGTTCACATGGGTGAGACATTTTGTACATTTTGTTGCACATGGACATCGTTTTCTATATGAACCATTTAATGCTGAAGCATATGATTGTCACACTTTTGTATATAGTACTTGCGTCAAGTAATTGATTCATAACTTGTTGCTACTAAATGATCATTTGAACTTCGAGTTCATATTAATTTATACATGGATCATAATATAACAAATTTAATGCAATTCAATGTATTTCAAGCAATTTCACGTCATTCCTTTTGAATTGGCTTACATCTCTCCCTAATGGTAGAAAAATTGCTTCATCAAAGTGACAATTAGCAAAACTTGCTATAAATGAATTCCTTATTAGGGATCCAATGCATTTTATAATATGATTGATGGAGAGTTAAATCAATATATATATATATATATCTCCTATTGCTTTGCCTTGAGATAATCTCCAGCTGATAAAAAATCCAGTTCGATAAAGGATGTCCGTGCGAATTTACGATATTTTCGCATTATTGATGATTATGGATAATCGAATAGATCTTTCCATATTATGAATGTCATTTGACTTATGACGACATTCATATGATATTCCTTGTAAGACGATTGTTAGAAAAATATAGAGAAAAGAAAAAAGATCTTCATATGATATTCGTAGATTTAGAAAAAGCATATGATAGGGTCCCTAGAGATGTTCTTTGGTGGGTTCTAGAAAGAAAAAAGAGTGCACGCTAGATACATAGACACTATTAAAGATATGTACGATGGAGTAGTAACGAGTATAAAGACATTTGGAGGAGCTACAAAAGAATTTCCAATTACGACAGGACTACATCAAGGATCGGCTTTAAGCCCATATCTATTTACTTTAGTTATGGATGAATTAACTAGGCATATTCAAGAGGATATACCATGGTGTATGCTATTTGCAGATGATATTGTCTTAGTGGATGAAACTAAAGATGGAGTGAATAGGAAATTAGAACTCTGGAGAAATACATTAGAATCTAAAGGCTTTAAGTTGAGTAGGACGAAAACCGAATACATGCACTTGTGAGTTTGGAAACACTAGACATCGAGATGACGGAGTGGTAAAATTAGGGGAAGTAGAAGTTCCTAGGGTAAACCACTTTAGATACCTAGGTTCAATCATACAAAATGATGGTAACATTGAAAATGATGTCACACATAGAATCCAAGTGGATGGAAGAAATGGCGGAGTGCAACGGGGTGATTTGTGATCGACATGTTCCTACTAAGTTAAAAGGAAAATTTTATAGGACCGCAATTAGGCCAACTATGCTCTATGGAAGTGAATGTTGGGCGATAAAGCAACAACAATTACATAAAGTGAATGTAGCAGAAATGAGGATGCTTAGGTGGATGTGTGGTAAAACTCGTAAAGATAGAATAAGAAATATAGAAATTCAAAGACAAGTAGGAGTAGCACCAATTGATACAAAGATTAGGGAAGGGCGGTTGCGATGGTTTGGTCACCTGCAAAGACGGCCTACAAATGCCCCAACTAGAAAACTTGACTCAATAGAAACTGTAGAAATTCGACGAGGTAGGGGTAGACCAAAGTTAACATGGGATGCATTAATTAAGAGAGATTTGAATAGTTTGCAAAGCTCACCATCAATTGCACTTAATCGAGCACAATGGAAAAGTTTGATCCATGTAGCCGACCCTAGTTAATTTGGGACTGAGGCTATGTTGTTGTTGTTGTTGTTGTTGTTTATATATTCCAAAAGTTAAAGCCGAGAATATTATACTCATATTAAATCATATAGATAAATTTTATATTATTCTGAGTAGACTTCTTCTAAACAAGACATTAACAATAAAATTGTTGTACCAGATATTGCATGAACATTAGCCTCTGCTAAGTTCGAATTTGAGAAATATTCAATTTTATATTATAATGCACATGCATGTAGCACGATACACATAAACTCATCACCCATATTTAGGTCATGATTTAAACACATCTCAATGTGCCTGTTTTATTGAGCCATTTTCAATGATAAAATTCATAATATTTTGCCTTTGATTTTGAAGGCATGGTAAAGGTCACAAAATATTTGGGTATATATATGAAAATATTTAGGCAAAATAACCTTTCATATATGACCAAAAAATGTCACAATTATGAGCGCTCATTGTCAATAATTATTTGTCATTGTAGTGGTGCACCACTTTTGTTCCAATTTTTTGTGAAATTGTCAATACGACCTTTACCTGATATTTTCACCTTTTCCACGTCCATAAATTTGTTAGTGCGATCATGATCATTATATGCAACTTATGCTTCTTAATTTGAAGCTGAATTAATTGGACATGAGCGATATTATATTTATAATATTATTTTACTCAGCTACTATGAGATAAAAAATCAATCCTTAATATTTATTGAATTGACCTGCGCACTCGATATTTGCTGCAGCAATAAATCGAGGCGGGCCACGTGACCTTATTTTTATTATCTCATCAGTCATATTTCTACATAACTTCAATATAGAGGCAATTAAAATTGCGAAATTATAATTAATATTTGACTAATTAAATTTTGTAGCTTGAGACTCAACCGCTCATTTTGAGCTTTTGGAGCATTACCTTTTTTTGGTAATTATATATTTATAACTCCATAGGGTGAAAGAATATATAAAATGAAATATTCACTTTTCAAATCTCTAAAGATATAATGACAAATTATTTAAATTTTCTATAACACAACATAATCTTGCATAGATGTTTTATTCACAAATTATAGTGTCTAATAGTCATGACAAGTAATTCTTGTCGGTAATATAATAAGGCAACAAGTTCAAATATGGTTGAATAATATTTTGAAAATAAATTTAATATAAAATAGTTTCCCCATTTTTATGTAAAAACATTACATATGATTAAATATATGTTCACAACTTGATTCATTAATAAACAAAATGTACTATTCGTATGAATTGGTAGGACAACCTCCAGGTTGGGTGGCGAGACATAGTCTACTTAATATCATGCCTCCTTGAACGGGATAACCCGTTTCCCTTTCAATGTTTAGCTTTACCGGGGACAAGACTTACCCACTATTAACTCAAACTTATAGCATTATTTATATTATAAAATCAAGAATAGAACAATAACTAATTGTTTGTAGTTTTAAGAGAAAAACTATATGTCACACATTGACTTTTGATTTCTGATGTAGAAGATCGTACATGACGCAACTACGAGCATATTTTTGTAGTCAGTGACATTACAATGCATAATGTATGAATAAAATACATTTACATAATTAAATATGGATGAAACAAAAAAGAAATTAACCATTACAACATGAAAATAAATTGAACTTATTTAAATTAAAAAAATATACCTTCTTAGCTTTATATCTTTCAAAAGCTTCTTGATCTTCAAGACCTCCTCTTGTAAAGCAACTTCGTACTGATAACGTGTCGTAAACTAAGTTGTAAGCCAACTAGAACTTAAGTTGGACTTCCTAGAGACTTAAACATAGAAGGCATAAACTAAGAACTACTAGAACAAGTAGAGAAGATAAGATAAGAGAGAAAGAGCTAGAGATGAAAATGTAGAGATTTCATTGTAACGACCCGTTTTAATCAATCCCGATTAACTGGTAATTTATGGGTTAGTATCATAAGCTCAGACCCACGTGGACGTCGTGGAAAAGTCTATGACACGCCTGATCGGGAAATATGTTATTTTTGTGTGGCGAATGTTTAATTATTTTACTATTATTTAATAGTTTGTGTCGCGTTAATTGAGAATTTCACGATCGCGTTGTGCACGTGTAGTGACGAGAGTGTGCGACGTCGTAGAGTACGCATAACGCGGGTGTACGGGGTTGTATGGAACCGAGTGGTCACATCACTCACCCCATCATGTCACACATCACATCAAGCCCATCCCTCATCATTACACTTTGTCTTTTTCTCCAAAAATAAAAAAATAAAAAATAAAAATATATTCTCTTTAAATCTGGAAGTGAGAGAAAGAGGAGAGAGAGAGAGAAGATGAGAGAGAGAAAAAGAAGAGAGAGAGAGAAAGGAGGAGAAGAGAAAGAAAAAAACCAGAGAGAGAGAGGAACGGTGGGGAGAGAGACGACGACACCGGTGCAGAGAGGACGACGACACATCGGCTCCGATGAAGGCTAGTAGCTCGCAGACTAGCGGCTCGCGGACCAGCAGCACGACGATGACAGCGGTGGCGGGAGCCAACATCGGCAGCGGCCAGCCGCGGACAACACCTCGTAGACAAAGGAGAACCAACAGCGAGGGAAAAGAGGAGAGGGAAAGCAGCGGCGGCGGCTAAAGGACCGGATCATTAGCCGGCCGACGCACCAGCCGCTGGCGGCGCTCAAGCAGCGGCGGCGCTCGCAGCGAACAACGAACGCTGCGCGCGCGGCGGCAAGGCTGTGGCAAGAAGCGTGGCTCGGCAGCCGAGGCACGACGCGACAACACGGTGGCGAGCGAGGCGGCGGCGCGCAACGCAAGTCGTCAAGACGGTGAACGGCGCAGTGGCGCGTTGTCGGACCGATCAAACCTTGACGAGGGGTGCGATTCGACGAAGTTCGATGGAGGTGAGGTTTGCTTCACGTAATTTAGTGATGATTTGAATGATTTAGGTAACATAGCCCTAAATGATAAAAATTGTATAAATGGACACTAGTGACTTAGCTACCGTAGTCGGGTGTCGGACGTGTATCTCGAGGCGTGTGCAAGATATTTTGGAGAGATATTTGCGATTATTTGAGGTAAGTAAACCCACGATAATTTACTTATTTTCCTTGTAAATTATTTATTTCACATTACTTTTCGCAAGTTCAGTTTTCATGTTTACTCTATTCCCACGTGTGTCCGTGTATGGTCGAAGGGACGGTGTGACCCCTTTCCGGCTCTCTCGTTGATGATGATCCGATTGTTGCTACGGTGTGGTCATACCCTAGACTACGCGTGAGATTTCTCTCAGCTAGTCGATGATCTCGAGAGTGAGTTGACGTGAGGCCTACCTCCGTCACAGATTTCCTCTCCTTTGAGGCGTCGGGCGGAAGTCTACCTTCCCGCTAACAGAGTTCCTCATTTCGGCCGTGAAGAGGGGATGTGGATTTCTCACCTCCAGGGCCTTCTCGGTTTAGTATTTAGTCCCAGGGCTCGACAGCTATACACCACACTCGCGTTCCATATTCTTGATTATCTCACGACTTATATTCATGCTTTACATTCCTGTTCATTTACTTTATATGCATGAATTGGAGACGTTTTCTTGGATTTCTTATGAATACTAACTGAATTTCTCTGGGATTTACTCACCTGAAACTTGTCATTGTTGTTGGTGGCAAGTTGCAGATCCTACGACGAACCGGGGGAAGGCGGTGATTGACGACTACCTCTTATTCGAAGCGCCTCCACTAGCTTACTCATAGGTGATTGTATTTACGTATACATAGTTTTTGGATCATCTTTGGGAGACTTTTCACCTGATTCATGTACATTAACGCCTATTATACATTTTTGTCGCCTTAACTGATATAAATGATATCCTTTTGCTGGGTTTCCACCCCGTAGGTTGTTAATTAATGCATAACTTATTTACATTAATTATATGCATATTATTAAGACTTCCACTACTAAAATTGTTGGGTTTTGGGGTTCATAAGCAGCGAAAATTACAAAATAATTTTGACAAAAATCCCAACAAGATCCGAATCTAATTCCATTAAAACGCTTAAACCATGAAAACTTAATCATACCTCAGTCGCAATATACCTTTCTGAAGGTTGATCGATATCTAAGGCGCTGCTAACGACGAACGCCCTCTATCAACAGTCCACACACGAACAGCGGCCGAGATTTGAAGTGCTAGCTTTGAGAGAATACCAAATCTTTTTGTTTCTCTCCAAAACGATCCATAGCATACCAAAAACCCTAAGTCGTTTCTTAAACAAAATATAGTTTTGGCATTTTGATCTTTCGTACATGTGTTCTAACTTAAAACGTCTATTTATACAACCCTTGTGATGAAGTCCAAGAATTAGCTTGTAAATTCTTAAAAAATATGATGGAAAGATATGACGGGATGACATTTTAGTAATTTCCGCAAATGGCGAAGTTTGGGCGTTTGATTTTTGACGTTCCGGGGGCTTGGATTTATTGGAAACGGCGTGGAGATCACAACTCACAACCCTGTGACTACGACGTTTTTCGGCGAAATTTCATCGTTTCGCCCTCCGAAACGGCAATTTTGCTATATTAGGAAAGTTTTGTTTCGATTATAACTTTCATTAGGAATTTCCATTTTTATTGCCGTTTGTGGCATTTGTTTCTATTTTTCATCTAGTTTTCAGTTTAGGGCTTTTTAGACTTTTTACTATTTTTGGCAAATTTTAGGGTTTCGCTATTTAAGCGATCTATTGGGTGTAATCCGTAGTTTTTGGCTGAAATAAAAGAATTTTTGAACTTAGGCTTAAGTTATGACCTAGATCGAGTTGTTCGTGGATTCGTTCAACTGGTTTAGAAGATCTCCGCTGATTCAGTTGGTATCAAAGCCTGCTTCAGCGTGATTGGAGAAATCATGCCGCCGAAGAGGAACCAGCAGCGTATCGAGGAGATGTATGACCGTGACAATCTGAATCGACAAATTGGCCAATTGATTGATCAACGCATGGACGCGGTGGTAGAACGATTAACTGTCAGAATCGATCAGTTGTTGGGTCAAAATATTGATCGTGTCCGTAACCATCGAAGGGAACCTGTTGGTGATGAACCAGTAGGAGATTCATCTATCGAATGGGATGATGAGTATGTTGAGGCACCGAGGAGGCGTTACAGGCCGCGTGCAGTTGAGGATGATCGCAGGCGGTGGGAGTCTGGGATGAAGATGGATGTCCCAGAATTTCATGGCACCCTTCAATCGGAAGAATTCTTGGACTGGCTGGCGCCAGTTGAAGAAGTCATAGAATTCAAAGGTGTGCCCGAAGACAAGCGTGTGCAAGTGGTTGCTACCAGATTCCGCAACAGGGCCACAGCTTGGTGGCAACAACAGAAGTTGATGCGGAATAGGAATGGAAAGGCGAAGATCACCTCGTGGGAGAAGATGAAAAAATACTTACGGGTTGAGTTCTTGCCTTACAACTTTCAACGCCTTATGTATCAGAGGTTGCAGAATCTGAGACAATGGGCAAAGTGAGTAGATGATTAAACTACTGAGTTTTATTAGTTAGTCACTAGAAACGAACTACAGGAGACTAACGACCAATTAGTGGCGCGGTATATTGGTGGGCTGAGGATGCAGATTCCAGATGTCGTCAACATGTTTGATCTGGCTTCCTTATCTGCAGCGCACCAGCGAGCATTGTTGGTGGAGAAATAATAGCGTCGGGGTGTGAGTAATGCTTCCAGTAATGTTAGTGTTGGGACAACCAATACTGGAGGTAATACTGCTGCAATTAACCCTGTTAGTCGCACGAACAGAACTAACACTACACTACAAAAAAACAGCAAATCAGAAACGGAAATTTCCGTCTCTGATTTGTTAAAATTTCGTCTCTAATTGCAAATGAATTAAAGCAGAGACGGAATCAATTCCGTCTCTAAAAACGTCGTTGCTAATTCAATCGAAACGAATGCGATTCCGTTTCGATTTAGAGATTGATCGTAAACGGAATTTATTTCGTCTCTAATTCCGTTTCTGATTAGAGACGGACTAAATTTCGTTTCTGATTATTTCCGTCTCTGATCCGTTGCTAATCAGAGACGGATCAGAGACGGAATTTGATCCGTTTCTGATTTATGTATTTAACATAAACGAAAATTAGAGACGGAAATAGCAACGGAATCCAAAGATTCCGTTGCTATTTCCGTCTCTAATTTTCATTTTTGTTTAGTTTTTAAAGTCTTACATATATAGGTCTCAATCCAAGCACATTTAACCTGCCAATATATAATAAAAATCATAGCTAAATAATATATTGATATTACACAATTTATATAAACTTAACATATCCTTAACATTATCTTTTCTCAATGTACTTGTACACGAAACAACAAAAACAATCTAAAAAGTTTCTATATCGTATCTTTCTACAAAAGTAAAAGCAAAAATTGTTCTAAATGAAAAAAATAAAAAAATGAAGTGTTCCGAGATTATATAAAGTTGATTGTGCTTCAAATAATACTTGACTTCGTACAAAACACCCGAAAAAAGATCAAAAAGAAAAAAATCGCTAAATTATACAAACAATAATAGGAATATAAACAATATTATGGAATATAAACACAACATAAATAAAGTAATAAAGAAAAAGAAATTCATCATTATCCAGAAGGAACATGGTGTTATTTAGCAAATTATCTCTCGCTCCAAACTATAACATAACAATGGTTTGTGATGCTTATATATATAGTCTTGATGTTTCATGATCAATATTTAAGACTGCAACATATACAAGCTATCATGCATGATTACGTTTAAGAATTAAAATTAAAAGAAAAATATTTATGCTCGACAACAAAGAAAATAAAACCTAAATTGCAAATTAATTAATTAGAGTCGACTAGTTTATTCTTATAAAAATAAAATAAAATTAAGACTTGTTTACAACTTTTAGAAATCACAGCCAAAACCATGGATGTCGATGTATCACTAGAGACCTTGTTTTCACAAGATGTGGTTTAAAACCTCAAATAGAACTAGGAACAATTGGAAACAAGGAACAACTATGAGGGCATATAAGGTCCAACGCATGTAAAAACCATGAGATGAAACGAAGGAAAGAGAACTAAATGGTAAATCCACATTGCTATTCTATCCAATTAATCGGAGTAATGGAACTATGCAAATAGATCAAACTGTTAACCGATATCATATCTCTTACTCTTACCTTGTGAAATTGCCACCTGACGAAGCTCCAATAACAAGCATGCTGATTTGGGACTTAGACACTTCATTAGATATTGCAATCGGTACATCATCTCGCTTCAATTTGTACAATCTCCGCTTCCACCTTCATGTATCGCATTAGAGTGAGTTCATTTTTTTTTCTTTTTTTCTTTTCATAATATGCTTTTTTTAATAGGCTTGAAGGTTAACATAGAAAACTTTACCTTTTTCTCACTACAAAGTCTTGTATGGGAGAAGCATTTTACTGGCTTTCCATTCCATTCCCTTCTTGTATGCAACCGCTACATCATCCCGTACTGGCAAAATTGGAATATAGTTTCCCACTTGAAGGACAACAATTTCAAATGGCATTATAAATTAAAGGATTGAGATAATGCAGACATGAGCTCAAAACTTTACCTTTTTTGTATTCCTTCTTTCACCCAAGGTCTTTAAGAAGCCTAGAAGTGCCTCTTTGGTGTTTGCTGCATTCGTTTCATAATAGACATCTTTCTATGACATAATTTATTTAGCTTCAATAAAAAAAAAATACAAGCAAAATCAAAATTAAACCTTGGAAAGCATGCCGAAGTAATCTGGTTGTTCCCTAAAGTCTATTGACGGTCAAGACAAGTCGTCTAACCCGATTCTTCTCACACGCACCCTTATTAATTACAGGGAAGTGAAATACGTAACCATCTCAAATATTATGTTGTTGTAGCATTGCAGACACAACCCAAAACAACTATGATAGTGTGATAAAAAAATACCCAACCGAAAGAGTAAAAAGACATTAATAAAATATAGCACAATTTAACTCATACATGAATTCTTCAATTTCCAAATAGCCTGGCTACCAACAATCAAGGAGAATTGCAAACCAAAAATCAAAAGTTGTTTGCACAACTGCCTATTAGCATGAGACATAGTAAACGTTCGTGCCCAGACAAATAATACTGAAGAGAATAATTGTTGAAACAAGTGACTGGTTACCAACTTACCATTGAAGAAGAACTAATCAAATGAAGAGTCTAAAACCCAACTACCAAACAATTACATAAACAAGAAGAAGAGGAAGCTTAAGGAAATGATGGAAATCATATAAATATAATACCCGTTCGTGCTTCTCCCCATATATTCCATGAATTGCAGCTAACTCTCGAGCACAGTTCAGATTTTCCTGGATTGAAAACTTCTCCACCTCTACCAACTTAATCTGCAAAGAAGAAGAAGCTACACAAAATAAAAACTCTCGAGCACAGTTCAGATTCTCGCGGCAGGAATTTGTTTTGAACAAGCAACTCAAAAGAAGAAGCTTGTAAGAAAGGAGTATGATTAGAAAAGAATTGGTGTAAAACAAAACAGGAAGTGTTGGTAAACATATCTCATCAAGGGTGGTGGCGGCGCCATCATTTGTTTCTTGTGATCACTCTATGAGTGATGTCGACAAGGGCTCTTCTTGATCTTTGGACGTCTTCATCATCGCTCTCCGGAAGAGATTCAATAGCGACAGCAGCAAGTTTTGCGTGCTGTGATGCTAGCTCCCTTGCTCGTTGAATTTTGTTGCTCTTACCCAAGTACTCGAGAGCCTGCGAGTTCATGCACAAAATAGATCTAAATTAGTCATACTCGCTACGTAACAACCATGTCAATTATTGCAAAAAAATTCTTCTGCTTTAGGTATAAGGATTATTCTTTGTTTTGACTTTTATACTTTCGATTCAACTCGCTATCACCGAGATTATTGTTAAAGTTATCCCAAAAAGTACATAAATAAATAAGTTAAGGTCTCAAATTCTATGCAATCAAAGGAACTAAGCACAACAATTTGTTTCAAGTTTCGCCTCAAAGACACTCAAATTAGAACCATTTACTTGTACTCCAATTTTAACCTTTTTTGAACCCGTGACTCCACAACTAGCTCTCTTTTAAAATATGATTAATAAAGTAAGGCAACATTACATGGCGTATATCCAACAAGGAAGGCTTTCCGAGGGAAGTCGTTGTCCCCGTGAAATCCAAAGACGTCTTCAATGAGTGATATGCCAATCCCCGAAAGCATGAAAAGACCCAATTATGCAAAGAACTCCATGTTAATGGGTCTTCATAATGTGCGCCAGTCCCATGAATTTATTTATTCTAGGCAACTTATATTTTCATGACTCAGTAACCAACATAAAATGAAACTTGAAACTAAGGTACGAAGTTACAAACCAGATTCTTCCCATAATCATAAGCAAGCATTGAGACTTCTCAGTTAATATAAATCTTTTAGAAACAGAACAGTTTCTCATTTGAGAGTTGAGACCTAGCAAAAATCGCACTAGAACAGTCTAGCATGGAACAAAAAGAGAAAAGTTCCTACCTACACCGCCGCTCGTAAGTGCTTGTCATTTGCATGGTTTCACTGTTACAAGATGCTCCACAACTTTTGCAAGTAAGCTCACGACTTGTAGATGCAAATGTTCATTGATACACCTAGTAAATCTAAAACAACAGACAATAATAAGAAAAAACAACATAAGCAATACAAAAAGCCTACGGACAGTATTATATAACTCAAGAAGGTTCATCACTGAGCAAAGATCAGTAGCATAGAATACCATATACATGACAAAATTCATCACTACAATAAAACAAGTACCTAGCCAATACACCCCGGCATTTAAAAAGAAAAAGATCTTGTTCAAGTGAATAACTATAAAAGTAAATGAAGTAACTCGGAAAACTATAAGATGAATATATACCTCGAGTGTTTCTCAATGAAGCAAGTGCTACACAAGCTCTGAGAGCGAGAAAATCTCCACCAACGATAGCTTGGCATCATAAAAAGAAAATAGTTCAGGCATAAGGCCAAAATTAAGATCATCTTGAATATATGGTATAGCATAGAATGAACATGTTGAAAGATTTTGGACAAAATTGCGAGTCTTATTGCAATAGCTATACAGGGAAGCATCAACAAGGTCGTAACAACGCTAATAAGGATCGATGTGGAATCCGAACTAAGACCAATGTTTGTACAAACCCCAGCATCAACAAAACCCCAGCATCAACACAACCTCTAACAAATTTCAAGGTTCGACATTCAACCTAACATCTATCCAAACAACCTAATCGCATGAAAAATCAAACAACACAAACGATCGAAAACGCTAGAAATTGAAACCCTAAAAAAAGGCACAAACAACTAGCTAGGGCATCGACAACAATCTCAATAGAAGCATCGATTGAAGATGCTTACCAGAAATTTCATCAACGCGAAGGTTCGAGACGAATCGAAATCGAATCCCCGGACGAAGAGAGGAATTTGAGACGGAAAGAGTGAGAGCAGAGAGAGTCGAGAGAGAGAGAGAGCGAGAGCGGTGACGGTGAGAGAGAGAGAGAGAGCGGTGACGAGAGAGAGAGGAGAGAGCGGTGACAGTGAGAGAGAGCGGTGACGGTGAGAGAGAGCGGTGACGGTGAGGTTTGTCGAGAGAGAGAGCACGGTGAGGTGAGGGAGAGAGGTTTATCGAGAGAGAGAGAGCGATGAGGGTTTGGTCCCCTTTTTGTATCGAGATCAAAGCACTCACGAATCTCGAGACGTAATGGACGATTGAAAAAAAAAAGGTTTTGGTGGGAATGTTGGAGCCATTTTTTAGAGACGGAATTAAATTCCGTCTCTAATTCCATATCTAATTCCGTCTCTGATCCGTCTCAATTCCGTCTCTGAATGTTTTCGTCTCAATTCCGTCGCTAACTTTTTTTTTTTAGAAACGGAACTTAATTTCGTTTCTAATTCCGTTTCTGATTTAGAAACGGAACTTATTTCCGTTTCTAATTCCGTTTCTGATTTGCTATTTTTTTGTAGTGCTAGTGGGATTAAATGCTTCGGTTGTGGCGAAGTTGGTCACAAGAAGTCAGAATGTAAATTGAAGAAGGCTCTCTTTATTGAGAACGAAGAGGAAGACGAAGGGGAAGAGGTCAACATCACTACAGAACCAGCCTTTGATACCTCTGACAACATAAAAGAGGAGATCGTGACTGGAGATGTGGGTACCGCCTTGGTTGTGAGGCGTTCTTGTATGACTCCTAGAGTTGTCGCTGATAATGAGTGGCTGCGGAATAACATCTTTAAGTCCAAATGTACCATCTTAGGCAAGGTGTGCAGGTTCATGATTGATGGAGGCAGTTGCGAGAATATCGTCTCAGTTGAAGCGGTTCAGAAGTTGGGCCTTGCAACTGAATAACACCCCAGGCCCTGCAAGGTAGCTTGGTTGAAGAAGAGTGGTGAGGTGAAGGTGTCGAAGCGCGCCTTGGTGACTTTTTCTATTGGTGCTAACTACAAGGATTCAGTATGGTGTGATGTTGTGGCTATGGATGCTTGCCACTTGTTACTGGGACGTCTTTGGCAGTTTGATAGGGGAGTTGTGCATGATGGCGAATCAATAATATGTTCAAGGGAGTGAAGATTGTGCTAGTACCCGCCAAGGACCCGGAGGAAGTTAAGCCTACTAAAGAATCTAGCAGTTTGCTGTCTTTGGCAAGATTTGAAGATGAATTACAGGATTCTGAGGTCGTTTACATCTTGATGGGAAATGAGGTAGATAGGGATGTTGATGTTCCTGAAGCTGCAATTCCTATTGTGAAGGAGTTTTGTGATGTTTTCCCTGATGATATGCCAGAATGACTGTCACCATTGCGTGATATTCAACATCAGATTGATCTTGAACCTGGTGCATCACTACCTAATAGACCACACTACCGAATGAGTCTCAGTGAGCATTAGGAGTTGCGCAGACAGGTTGAAGAGTTATTGGCGAAGGGATTCATCCGTGAAATTCTGAGTCCGTGTGCAATGCCAGCCCTCCTTACACCAAATAAAGATGGCTCCTGGCGGATGTGTGTGGACAGTAGAGCAATCAATAAGATTACTGTCAGGTATCGCTTTCCTATCCCTCGCTTGGATGATTTACTTGATCATTTGAGTGGAGCAAAATGTTTTACAAAATTGGATTTGAAGAGTGGGTACCACCAAATTCGCATTAGAGTTGGGGATGAGTGGAAGACTGTTTTTAAAACCAGGGAGGGGCTGTATGAGTGGTTAGTCATGCCGTTTAGGTTGTCAAACGCACCTAGCACCTTCACGAGAGTCATGAACCAGAGCTTGAGACCTTTGATAGGCAAGTGTGTTGTGGTATATTTTGATGATATATTAATATACAGTACTAACGATGAGGAACACCTCCAGCACGTGCGAGATGTTCTGACTATCTTGCGCATGGAGAAGTTTTATGCTGCGATGAAGAAGTGCTCATTTTTTACACCGAAGGTCCTTTTCTTAGGCTATGTCATTTCTGGAGAAGGGTTGTAGGTTGATGAGTCCAAAGTAGAAGTCATCCGCACTTGGCCTAGACCTACCACCGTCACTGAGGTTCGCGGCTTTCATGGGTTGGCTTCATTTTACAAGCGGTTCATTCCACACTTCAGCAGTATCATGGCCCCAATTACAGACTGTATGAAGGGCGTGAAGTTGGGTGGAGCAACGAGGCAGATGAAGCATTCCAACTTATCAAGGCGCGGTTAACCACTGTACCTATTCTGGTGTTGCCAAATTTTCACCTACTTTTTGAGTTGCATAGTGATGCATCCAAGGTAGGCATCGGAGTTGTCTTGAGTCAGAATAATAGGCCTGTTGCCTATTTCAGTGAGAAGTTGTCTGGGGCGAAGTTGAGGTATAGCACATACGATGTGGAGTTCTATGCAGTGGTACAAGTCGTGAAGCATTGGCGACATTATGTTTTCCACGAGAGTTCGTGCTTGTTTACTGAGATGACGAGGCATTGCGACACTTACATGGGCAGAACAAGGTCTCGGCGAGACATGCTTCCTGGGTGGCCTATTTGAAGCGCTTTACTTTTGTGGTGAAACACAAGTCTGGTGTGACCAACAGAGTTGCTGATGCCTTGAGTAGACGAAAAAGTTTGTTGAGCCGCATGACCATTAAGGTACCTGGGTTTTCCTCCCTCTCTGATTTGTTTACTATTGATCTTTTCTTTGCTACTATTGTGGAGAAGGTGCGGAGTGGAGAGCGTCCTGATTACACACTCCATGAGGGTTACTTATTTCGAGGCAACCAGCTTTGCATTCCTAATTGCAACCTGAGATTACTGATTATTAGAGAGTTGCATGGAGAGGGACATGTTGGGCGTGATCGCACTTTGCAGCTGGTGCAGGCCTCTTACTTTCGGCCTACCATTCGCAAGGAAGTGGAAAGATATATGCGGCGATGTCGGACTTGCCAGCTTTCGAAGGGTACCACAACTAATGTCGATATATATATGCCTTTGCCTATTCCAGAACAGTCATGGATTGATATTAGCATGGATTTCGTGTTGGGGTTGCCTAGAACACAGCGGGGAAATGACTTTATTTTTGTGGTGGTTGATCGTTTTTCCAAGATGGTTCACTTCATCCCATGTAAGAAGACCACATATGCTATAAAGGTGGCTCAGCTGTTCTTTCGGGAGGTGTATAGATTACATGGCCTTCCTACCTCGATTGATTCAGATTGGGACACCAGATTCCTCAGCTATTTTTGGCGCAGTTTGTGGGCTATGGTGAACACGAAGCTGAAATTTAGCAGTGCTTATCATCCGCAAACAGATGGGCAGACTGAAGTTGTCAACCGTTCGTTAGACAACCTTTTGAGGAGCTTGGTGGGTGAGAATGTCAGGAGTTGAGACTTCAAGTTGAGCTAGGTAGAATTTGCACACAACCATGCTGTTAATCAAAGTACAGGGTTTAGTCCTTTTCAGGTTATGTATTCAGTACTACCTCGAGGTCCTCTTGATCTGTTACCAGTGCCAAGTAAGACTAGATGACAAGGCAAAGGCAGAAGACTTTGTTAGTGGGCAGCAAGAGATTCATCAATCTGTCAAAGATAACTTGCAGAAGGCTGCTGACAAGTACAAACAATATGCAGATCGGAAGAAACGTCATGTGGAGTTTGAAGTGGGTGACTTTGTGTGGGCAGTTCTCACTAAAGACCGATTCTCTATGGGTGATTACAACAAATTGTCAGTTGAGAAGATTGGTCCTGTGTAGGTTCTTGAGAAAATTAATCCTAATGCTTACAGATTGAAGTTGCCAAGTCACATTCGCACGGCTGATGTATTTAATGTCAAACATCTTGTTCCCTATTATGGGGATACGTCTGATGATGACAATTCGAGGGCGAATTCTGTTCACCATGGGGAGAATGATGAAGTCTAAGAATTAGCTTGTAAATTCTTGAAAAAATATGATGGAAAGATATGATAGGATGACATTTTAGTAATTTCCCCAAATGGCGAAGTTTGGGCGTTTGATTTTTGGCGTTTCGGGGGCTTGGGTTTATTGGAAATGGCGTGGAGATCACGACTCACAGCCCTGTGACTACGACAATTTTTGGCGAAATTCCATCGTTTCGCCATTCGAAACGGCGATTTTGCTATATTAGGAAAGTTTTGTTTCACTTATAACTTTCATTGAGAATTTCCGTTTTTATTACCGTTTGCGGCATTTGTTTCTATTTTTCGTCTAGTTTTCAGTTTATGGCTTTTTAGACTTTTTACTATTTTTGACAAATTTTAGGGTTTCGCTATTTAAGCGATATATTAGGTGTAATTCGTAGTTTTTGACTAAAATAAAATTATTTTCGAACTTTGGCTTAAGTTCTGACCTAAATCGAGTTGTTCGTGGATTCGTTCAACAGGTTTAGAAGATCTCCACGTCACCTTATATATAGACGGTTAAGTAAATTACACATATACCCATACTTACAGAAGTATAAATGTAATACACTACAAGGACGTTTCCGTCATTAATTTTATCATATAAATTTTTTTTTAACCATCTTAAAATCTCGCAAAACCATTCTTAGTGTGCGACCCAATAGGCTTATACAACGTTGGCAGTGTACCAAAACACATTTTGGTATACAAGTCATAAGCGACCTCTAGCAAGACATTATGACTACCCAAGTTGTACGAATATCAAATCGATACAATCTAATCAATAGTGTATATAACATCCTTTTGTCACACGATATCATTTTGATCAAACATAAGGCATGAAATTGTCATCCAACATGTTCAATCGTACTAGTCTCGATCTCTAGGTAGACTGAAAACATCCAAGTGACATTGATCAATATCAATTCACTTATACTAGGCCTTTTAAAAGTCTAACACATTGAGGGATCCACTAGATATCTCTCTTTATATGAGAGGGACAAATTTTATCTCGATTACACAACTTCATCACATTGCTCACACAGTAACCAATCACAACCTTTATAATCGTCCGATTAAAGACAACGTTTGATAGTGTCAAATCACTATGTTCCTAATGTTGAAGTCTTTGATAATCTCAAGTTAGAGGACTGAAAAATATACCTATCATGAGAAACAACTATGACTTAATCCATGTGATGTTCTCATAGCGGGTCGGCCCAAGATTTTTGTTCCATAACAAGTACTTGTGATCTTGATTCGTATCCATATACATATAATCATCATATGATCATCAATCAAGACTCACACTAGTCTTAATTCATTATAGTTCCCAGTATAATGATCGACTAGGGACATTTATGATATTTTTGTAAATACCCATGAATATTATTATATGTAAACAAGCAAATTAATTATAATAAACAGCAAATGAAATCCTCTATTTTATTAACTAAAAGTATTCATAAAGACAGTTAATGGATTGACCTAAGGCACATGCCCCAACATCTCCTACTTGCACTAGGGTCAATCATATATGCATCTAATGCCTAATGATCTAACATTACCATCATGTTTTGCTTGTGGAAGAGCTTTTGTCAATGGATCCACAACGTTGTCTTCGGTAGGAACTCTACAAATCTTTATGTCTCCCCTCTCAATAATTTCTCTGATGAGATGAAAACGCATGAGTATATGTTTGGATCTGTGGTGTGATCTAGGTTCCTTGGCCTGTGCTATTGCCCCGTTATTGTCACAATACAAACAAATAGGGTTAGCAATACTTGGAACCACACCTAGTTCGAAATGAACTTTTTGATCCAAACCGCCTCATTTCTTTGCATCGGACGCCGCAATATACTCACTTCCGTTGTATAATCTGCTACGCCTCTCTTGCTTCGAACTTTTCCAACTTCTTTGCACCCCCATTCAAAATAAACACATATCCAGATTACGATCTAAAATCATCTATATCGGTTTGAAAACTTGCATCTGTGTAACCATTTACAACTATATCATTTTCAAAACCTCCATAGACCAAGAACATTTCCTTAGTCCTTCTTAAGTATTTAAGGATGTTCTTTACCGCTATCCAGTGACTCTCACCAGGATCTGACTGATATCTGCTTGTAGTTCTCTAAGCATATGATACATCAGGTCGAGTCCATAGCATGACATACATGATAGATCCAATAGCCGATGCATATGGAATCTTATTCATACGTTCTCACTCATCATTTGTCCTAGGACATTGATTCTTGCTGAGACTTATGTCATGAGCCATTGGCAACAATCCTCTTTTAGAGTCTTGCAAACTGAACCTATTCAGCACATTGTCTATGTAAGCACTCTGACTTAGACCGATTAGCCTCTTAGATCTATCCCTATAGATTCTTATCCATAAGATATGGGCTGCATTTCCTAAGTCTTTCATCGAGAAACACTTTCCAATCCAAGATTTGACATTCTACAATGTTGGGATGTCATTTTCAATGAGTAATATATCATCAACATACAGTACCAAAAAAACAACTACACTCCCACTGACCTTCTTGTATACACATGGCTCATCTTCGTTCTTAATAAAACCAAAACCATTGATTGCTTCATCAAAACGAATATTTCAACTCCTATAAGCTTGCTTTAATCCATAAATGGATCTTTGAAACTTGCATACCTTCCTATAATTCTCAGGATGTACAAAACCTTCAGGTTGTGTCATATACACGTCCTCAAGCAGCTTTCCATTAAGAAATGTTGTTTTACATCCATTTGCCATATCTCATAGTCATAATATGCAGCAATGACAACTAAAATTCTCATGGATTTAAGCATTGCTACTGGCAAAAAAGTTTCATCATAATCAACACCTTTAGTGTACCTGAACCTTTTTGCTACAAGTCTTCCTTTAAAAGTATGCACATTGCCATCCATGTCAGTTTTCTTCTTGAAAACTCATTTACATCCAATGGTCTTACCACCTTCAGGTAAATCAACCAAGTTCCAAACTTGGTTATCATACATGGATTGCATCTCATAGTTCATGGCACTTAGCTATTTATCTGAGTCTGGTTCAGACATAGCCTCCTGATAAGTGCTGGGCTCATTTTGATCCATAAGCAACACATCAGGACTATCAGTAATGAGGAATCTGAATCTCTCTAGCTCATGTCTTACCATACCAGATTTATGTGGGCCCTGTGTCACTTGCGGAGGTTCAACTGGTTCGGAAAGTTGTTGAACTTTCAGTAGCGGTTCAGTGTTTATCTGTGATTCTTGAACTTCTTCAAGATTTATTTCTCTCCCACTAGTGTCTTTTGAAATAAATTGTTTTTCCATAAAGGCACCATACCGAGCAACAAACACTTTGTTCTTAGCGAGATTATAAAAATAATATCCCTTTGTTTCCTTAGAATACCCCACAAATAAACATTTATCAGATTTAGGTGCTAGTTTTTCTGACACTTATCGCTTTACGTAAGCCTCAAAACCCCAAGTCTTAAGAAAAAATAAACTAGGTCTATTCTCGTACCATATCTCATATGATGTTTTATCAACCACTTTAGAAGGAACTCGATTTAAAGTGAAAGCTGCAGTTTGTAATGCATAACCCCAAAAGGATAATGGAAGATCTCATGACTCATCATAATCGAACTATATCTAATAAGGTTTGATTTCTCCTTTCGAAACTCCATTCCATTGTGGAGTTGCTTTGGTGGAGTCAATTGGGAGACAATCCCACAATTTCTAAGATGATCATCAAATTTTTGGCTTAAATATTCACCACATCGATTTGATCGAAGTGTTTTGATAGTTTTACTAAGTTGATTTTGCACTTCATTTTGAAACGTTCGAAACATCTCAAATGATTCAAATTTATGTTTCATAAGATATACATAACCATATCTCTTGAAATCATCGATCAATGTAATGAAGTACGATAACCTCCTCTAGCCATTATGTTTATAGGACCGCATACATCGGTATGTATTAGACCCAATAAATCACTTGCCATTTCACTGTGTCCAGTAAAAGGACTTTTAGTCATCTTGCATAGTAAACAATATACGCATGTTTCATATGTTTCTAAATCAAATAAATCTAGAAGCCCATCTTTATGGAGCTTCGTTATGCGTTTCTTGTTTATGTGTCTGAGAGGACAATGCCAAAGATATGTTTGATTACAGAAATGACAATTTTCTTCCTTTTCTTTTAGGTGTTTTGAAGCAGGAACAGGCCGGGTCTTGACTTGTTCCATAGGCTTTGCGACAGGTACAACAACAGCATTGGCAACTCTAGCCTTACCTTTGCCTTTCTTCTTCTTTTCCCTTTCCCTTTTGGACCATCAACACATTACTGGAGGGTTTCTTGATATTTTGTTCAGCAATTTTGAGCATCAAATGCAACTCTGAAATTGATTTCTCCATATTATTCATATTGTAGTTCGTCACAAATTGTGAGTAGCTCTATGGTAATGAATTCAGGATCAAAATTGTAGCCAACTCTTGGCTTAAAGGAAATCCGAGTTTATCAAGCTGGTCAACATAGCCCTTCATCTTCAAAACATGAGGACTAACTAACGCACCCTCAAACAATGTAGGTTCTTGACTCTCTCGAACCTTTATTGCCTATTTGTAACGGCCCTAAAACCCGAGGTCGCCACGTGGGGAGGCGCGGCCCCAGCGGTCCTGTCGGATCCTTGACTCACTGGGTCGCACGCGCCACTGACGCCATTTCCTATAACACGACTCATTGATATGCGTGTTAACTCCATTCATTAAGCAATTTAGTTCGATAGTTTAATCATTAAAACAACAGCGGAAGTCTTAAATTTAAGGCAAGTAAACAATTAAATTTATTTTCATATAAACATCATTTAATAGAACAATTTATATTGTGAAAAACCCTGGGAAAGTACTTTGTACATATGCGACAATATTAAACAGTAATATATACAAATACAGTATCTATTCAGTCTCACATTTCCCAAAAGTAAGCAAAATATCAAAATCGCATGTACTAGTAGGTCTTTGACCGCGGGCGGTGACGACCCCAATTTCTCACAAATTGAGCCCCACCCGGCCTAAGCCTACGTGGACCCCGAACCAGTCTCGCAAGGTCAACGCAGGCCTAGTCAGCCTTCCGATCCATCATTATCAGTACATTCAACATTTACAGTTGAGTTATTATAATTTTCGAGTTTTACAATTTTAGCGGAAGCAACTAATAAATTAAATAAATCAACAAAAATATCAGAGAGTTAGGCAACCTAATTGTAAACCCAAAAATATTATCAAGAGAATATATAAAATATACAAAAATCACCTAGCTATGAAGCCTTCCCTTCGCTACTGTCTCAGCATGATGCACACTCGTCAAACATAAGAATGACGAGTCAGGTAAGTAAATCCAGTAGGATATAAACACAACATTTCATAATATCCAAGACAACAGTTCACGATATCCAAAGCAGTCAAATTCATGCAAATAGAACGAAAGGAATTAAGAACGCATGAATATACAAGACTGTAAACAATCCATCGATGAGTGATGCCCAATAACAAGGAGTCCCGACCAAAAGTCGTTGAGTCGCGATACAAGCCCAGCAGACTCGGGTTTAGGATGAGACCCCTGCCTCCCAGTCCTAACCCATGCGACTATGAGACATTTATAGACCCGGATAGTATCGACGGACGACTATGAACCATCTATGGACCCAGATAGTATCGACGGACGACCATAAAAGACCTCGAGTTAGGATGAGACCCCTGCCTCCCGTCCTAACCCTCTCATATCGCAGATAAACAGTAACCATGACTCGCTTGCCAATGGACTCACTTAATCGACAACAATTTCAACGATAGCTATCATCACAAAATAGTAACAACAATAAAGCTATCACATAACGATAAACAACAATAGCCAATGGAGAGAAATGAAATATTGTATAAGTTCCTAAATGGTTTACTTACCTCGAGAAACGCGAACCTCAAAACGTCGCTCGCGTCTCG
Organism: Stephania yunnanensis; assembly: GCA_039657365.1. Classification (NCBI taxonomy): domain Eukaryota; kingdom Viridiplantae; phylum Streptophyta; class Magnoliopsida; order Ranunculales; family Menispermaceae; genus Stephania; species Stephania yunnanensis. The sequence continues at coordinate 40,960,374 of CM077590.1, read as the reverse complement.
ATTTGCGCACCCGACACCCGACTCCTAAGTTCTGATGTCCATTTAAACATTTTAGGCATAGTTTACGTAAAATCATGCAAATACAATTTGGTGAAATAAACATTCACCTCCATCGCGTTGTCGCGATTTCGTCGAAACAACGCACATCCACTAGTCGAACACCGTGCTATCACATAACGATAAACAACACCGCGTTCCTAAATGGTTCACTTACCCGAGAAACAACCTCAAAACGTCGCCGCGTCGATTTGCACACCCGACTCGCATGTCCATTTAAACATTTTAGGCATAGTTTACGTAAAATCATGCAAATACAATTTGGTGAAATAAACATTCACCTCCATCGTTGCGCGCGCATCGCGCCATCACGCATCATCGCCGCCGCCGCTCGCTGATCGCCGCTCCGCCATTTCCTCCATGTTGCGTTGCGTCGCGTCTCGCGTTGGTTCGTCGCTATCGATTCAAACCCATTGTCGCGCGCCGGAATCGCTGCTTGCGCTCACCGGCGCGTCATTGTCGGCTCTACCTCGCACCCTCACTGCTGTCGCGCGTCGCTTGCGCCGAGCCCCACCAACGCCGCTGCTCGTCGTCCGCGCAGTGCGAGCCGCGCTCTCGCGAGCCATCGCTCGCGCCTTCGCTCATCCCCCGGCCGCCGTCCGTGCTGCCGCATCACCGCCGATCTCGCCACCGATCTCGCCGGATCTCGCTATGCCGCACCGGCTTCCATTTGCTGCCGCCATGGCTCTCCGTCTTCTTCCCCTTCCTTTCCTTTCTCTTTTCTCCTCTGTCTCTTTTTTTTTCTCTCTCTCTCTCTGATTCTTATCCAAATCAATTTTTTATTTATTTATTTATTTATTTTTTTATATCTATATATATATATATACATATATATATATATATATATACATTTTCCTTTTTATTTTCTTTTTGATAATCAAAAGTGTCATCGACATTCGTGCAACACAAATCTCGAGGCAAACTCAACAACCGCGCAACGTGAATCTCGATGCACCAACCCGCCTCATTTAAACATCTCGATACTCGCGTTACACGCATCACGAGGCATATCCCTCGTCGGCACGCGACTCAAAGCGCGTCCCCGTTCATTTTCGGCTCACCGAATTCCTCCCAAAGTTAGCATATCATCTTAAATTGAATTCGAATATACGTATTTCGACGAGTGGGTCCCAATTACGACCTTAACTTGACACGTGGCACAAGTCAAATTTTCGGGCCGTTACATTGGCGTTCGATAAAGTCGCCCAAAATGTCTTTGCCCCTACTAGCAGGGTTTGCACTCGACCATCACCAAAAAGTATGGATGGAGAGTACAGTTAGTAAGATTCCAACAAAGTACACCGAACATTTATAAGAGAAATAAACAGATATCAATAACCATGTCAAATACTAATGCGGAAACTAAACATGCAACTGTACTAAGATCATCACATGAATAAATAACACAAGAGAAAACAAACCGTGTACTCCTCTCGGTCACACTAAACTGTACGTCGAACCCCCAGGATCCTTTCGGTGGGTGCCCCACTTCCTTTCACCTGATTTCCATACCCCCAGGATCCTTTCAGAGGAAGCCACCACTTCCTTTCACCTGATAACCCGTGTACAACCTAGTGTGCCATAAGTACAACACGAATATCAAAAGTCTCAACCCCCAACCCAAATGCGTCACGGAAATCAATAACAAGGAATAAGGGGAATAACATCCAACGACCACAAATAGGCAATCAATGATAGAAAAGTAAACCCTCAGTGACTTTCAGAAAGAATCTTACGTACCTCAAAAATGCACTCGCACGCATTTCGATATGCGCACCCGACACCTGACTATAGCATCCTAAGTCCCCGGTGTCCATTTAAACCATTTTAAGCCTATTTTACGTAAAATCATTGCAAATACAACTCGGTTTGGTGAAATAACATCACCTCCATCGCGTGGTCGTGATTTCGTCGAAACCGCACATCCGACCGGTCGACAACGCGCCACCGCACTGTTCACCGCGTCGTTGCCACGCTGCTTGAACCGACGCGCTGCTGCGCGCTGACACCGCATGTCGCGCCGCGTCACCGTCGTACCGCTCGCCGCCGCTCATCGCGGCGCTCGGCTCCGCGCCGCCGCTCTCCTCTTTCTGCTTTCGCCGTTGTTGGCCGTCCGCTATCGGCGCCGCTTGCCCGCCGCCGGCGCCATGCCGCCGTCCGCCGCCACCATTTCTCGCGCCCTTTTCACGCCTATCGTCTCCACCGCGCAGCCGCTGCTCCGCGCCTCCTCATCATTGCTGATCGTCTCGTCCGCCGGCCGCCGCCGTGCCCACCGCGCTGCTGCTCGTTCGTGCCGCACCCCTGCAGACTGACGGGACCACCACCACCACCGCGCTCGCGTCCGCCGTGTTGTCGTCGGCGCTTTGTCGTCGACATCTCGCCGCCGTCTTGGGAGAGTCGCCGGGGAGGTCGTCCGCAGCCGGATCCGCCCGGAGAGCCACCGACTCCATCCCTCCGAGAGCTCGCCGGAGCCGCTCGTTGCCTCTCTTTCTCTCTTTCTCTCTTTCTCTATTTCTCTCATCTCTCGCCGTGTCTTTCTCTATCTCTTTTGATCTTTTTCCATTTCTCTCTCTTACTTTTCTTTATTTTTATCTCTCTTCATATATATATATATTTTAATATATATATATTATACATATATATATTTACATTTTCTACTTTTGATTTTCAAATCAAAAGTATCTTCGAGATTCGTGTTGCACGAATATCGAGGCAACCTCAATAATTTCACATCTTTGTTCATCGCCTCTATGCTTGACCAAAATTTATCTCGAGTCTCGAAATTTCCGAACAACGTGCATCTCGAGGCACTAACCCGCATCATTTTCAAAATTTCAATACTCGCGCTACGCATCACGAGACGTATCCAATGTACGCATTAAAACCACATAACGCGACTATCTCGCTCCCACGTTGGCACGCGACTCGAGACGCATCCTTTTTTGTGTTTTCGGCTCCCCGAATTCTCACGTATACCAACTCGTAAAACAACTCAACATTTTGCATTATAATCTCAAATTGGATATTACTCGTTTTCTCCGAGTTTTCACCCAAGATGTAGACATACATATTCCGGCAAGTGGGTCCCACGTACGACACTAAAATGACACTTGGCACGAGTCGAATTTTCGGGCCGTTATAGTCTTCCCAACTAAAAAAAATTTCGTCCCGAAATTCAACTGTAACCCGAATCTCATACCAGAGAATAGCTGAGGGTAACTTGTCCTTATCGTCGACTCGAGCTCCCAAGTGAGCCCCTTCGTCCTACGATGCTGCCAACGAACTAAGACCTTCGTGAGTTCTTTGTTCCAAAGAATCCGTACCCGACGTCGACAATCTCTATCGGTCTCTCCTCGTATGTCACGTCGAATGTATCTTCACCTGTCCCAACTCAATCGTCAATCACGGACCCGACCTAGCGAATGTCAACGTTGAAATGTGAAATGTCGGATGAACCCCAACAAACTTTTCTGGCAAGTCTCCTATCTGTAAACCACATTGCCAACTCGTGCTACGACTTTGAACGGTCTTACGTATCTCAGCGCCAATTTGAAAATTTAGACTCGTGTCATGTCCTTGAACCACTGATACATCTCATCAGCTCTCTGACACTCCAACACACGCGAAATTGATATTGTCGATACTTTCATTTGTCTGTAAATATGTGTCTCTGCAGCATCTGAAACCTCTGACAAACTCATAGTTGTTGCCGCCTCGAGTAAACAAAACTCGTATGTCATATGGCGAACTACTGTCTCACTGTCTGATCCCTCTCATGTGTCCTCAACTGACGCGATAACTAAGTTATCACTCTGTCTCCCTGCATTAGTACACATTCCAATCCGGTGCCACAAACATCCGTATGAACATTCAACTCTTGGTCCGGCTCTGACGACACTAATAACGGTGCAGAAGTCAACTTCTTCTTCAACTCTGTGAATGTCACATCGTATTCATTGGACCAAATGAAAAAATTATATCATTTTTGGTCAATCTAATCATCGGCGCTGAAATTTTAGAGAAATCATATACAAGCGTCGATAATATCATGTCAATCCAAAAAAGCTCATGATGTCTATCACGCACTCTGGTGTAGGCCAGTCGATGATAAGAATCTTACTCGGTTCACTGAAGTACATCTTTCGTTGATCACGTGTCCCAAGGGCTCACTTCCGAACGCCAAAACTCGCTCTTGCTGAACTTGGCGTAAAATATGCGCTCCTTAAATCTCTGGTCGAAATCCTCGAATAAAGCAATGGATCTGAAGTCGCTCGGTTCCACCTACGTCCATCGCAAGGTACGCAAGTGTGAATCTCCTCATGTTTTGCGCCACCATGCATCAGCATCAAAAACTCATCTCTCGATCTCAATTGAATCTCGATCGAGGTATACTTCCTTGAATTTTGCCCAAGTACTCGGCTCTCTTTGGCAGCAGTATAGGCGGTCCACCATACTGCACTGCTCTTCTAGCCCCATTATCCGCATGAAGAACTGATCGTCCATCCATGTTGAATGAGTAAACCGCGAACGTGTCGCATGTCAGCGTTGTACTACGTATATATAAGTATTACAATCAATACATACACATATAAGTCATAGTACTACCCGCTCACTTTACTTCCCAACTAAAAGTTCTAAGGCAAGTACATCGGGTATCCACATCTAAAATTTGAAAATTTTAAGTGTTATGCTCTTTCAGTTAATTTCCCGAGGTTCCTCGAAACTCTCACTCTGATACCACTTGTGACGTGGTATCAGTTTAAGGACATCTACGCTTCCTCCAACGGAGTCGACCATTCTTTGATACCATTTGTAACGACCCCAAAACCCGAGGTCGCCACGTGGGGAGGCGCGGCCCCAGCGGTCTGTCGGATCCTTACTCACTGGGTCGCACGCGCCACTGACGCAATTCCTACAACACGACTCATCAATATGCGTGTTAACTCCCTTCGTCAAGCAATTTAGTATGATAGTTTAATAATTAAAACAACATCGGAAGTCTTAAATTTAAGGCAAGTAAACAATTAAATTTATTTTCATATAAACATCATTTAATAGAGCAATTCCTATTGTGGAAAACCCAGGGAAAGTACTTTGTACATATGCAACAATATTAAACAGTAATATATATAAGTACAGTATCTATTCAGTCTCCCATTTCCCAAAAGTAAGTAAAATATCAAAATCGCACGTACTACTAGGTCCTTGACCGCGGGCAGTCCGATAAAGTCGCCTAAAATGTCCTTGCCCCTACTAGTAGGGTTTGCACTCGACCATCACCAAAAAGTATGGATGGAGAGTACAATTAGTAAGATTCCAACAAAGTACACCGAGCATTTATAAGAGAAATAAACAAATATCAATAACCATGTCAGATACTCATGCGGAAACTAAACATGCAACTGTACTAAAATCATCACATGAATAAATAACACGAGAGAAAACAAACCGTGTACTCCTCCCGGTCACACTAAACTGTACGTCGAACCCCCAGGATCCTTTCGGTGGGTGCCCCACTTCCTTTCACCTGGTTTCCATACCCCCAGGATCCTTTCAGAGGAAGCCACCACTTCCTTTCACCGGATAACCCGCGTACAGCCTAGTGTGCCATAAGTACAACACGAATATCAAAAGTCTCAACCCCCAACCCAAATGTGTCACGGAAATCAATAACAAGGAATAGGGGGAATAACATCCAACAACCACAAATAGGCAATCAATGATAGAAAAGTAAACCCTCAGTGACTTTCAGAAAGAATCTTACGTACCTCAAAAACGCACTCGCGCGCATTTCGATATGCGCACCCGACACCTGACTATAGCATCCTAAGTCCCTGGTGTCCATTTAAACCATTTTAAGCCTATTTTACGTAAAATCATTGCAAATACAACTCAGTTTGGTGAAATAACATCACCTCCATCGCGTCGTCGCGATTTAGTCGAAACCGCACATCCGACCGGTCGACAACGCGCCACCGCACCGTTCACCGCGTCGCTGCCGCTGCCGAACCGACGTCGCTGTCAGCGCTGACGCCGCTGCTGTCCGCCACCGCCGCACCACCGCGCGCCGCCGCCGGCTGCGCTCGCGCTTCGCCGCTCTCTCCTCGCTGCTCGTTGCGCTGTTGTCCGTCGCTACGGCTACGCCGCCGCTGCGCTGCGCCCGCCGCCACCATTTCCCGCCGCTTCTTCTCACACTGATCGTTTCCATCATGCGCAGCCTGTCCGCGCGCTCCTCATCGCGCTGATCTCGTCCCGCTGCCGGCGCGCTGCCCATCACGCGTTGCTCGTTCGCGCCGCACCCTTGCAGTGACGACGACCACCACCACTATCGCTGCTCGCGTCCGCGGCCGCTTTGTCGTCGACATCTCGCCGTCTTGCCGAGAGTCGCCGGGAGGTCGTCCTCGCCGGATCCGCGCGGGAGCCACCGTCTCCGTCCCTCCGCGAGCTCGCCGGAGCCGCTCGTTGCCGCTCTTTCTCTTTCTCTCTTTCTCTCCTCTATGCCGTGTCTTTCTCTATCTCTTTTGATCTTTTTCCATTTCTCTCTCTTACTTTTCTTTATTTTTCTCTCTCTCTTCATATATATATATATATATATATCTTAATATATATATACGTATATATATATATATATATATATATATATATATATATATATATATATATATTTACATTTTCTACTTTTGATTTTCAAATCAAAAGTGTCTTCGAGATTCGTGTTGCACGAATATCTAGGCAACCTCAATAATTTCACCTCTTTGTCCACCGCCTTTATGTTGACCAAAATTATCTCGAGTCTCGAAATTTTCGAACAACGTGCATCTCGAGGCACTAACCCGCCTCATTTTCAAAATTTCGATACTAGCGCGCTACACGCGTCACGAGACGTATCCAATGTACGCATTAAAACCACATAACGCGACTATCTCGGTCCGATGTTGGCACCCGACTCGAGACGCGTCCCCGTTTGTGTTTTCCGCTCCCCGAATTCTCACGTATACCAACTCGTAAAACAGCTCAACATTTTGCATTATAATCTCAAATTGGATATTACACGTTTTCTCCGAGTCTTCACCCAAGATGTAGACATACATATTCCAGCAAGTGGGTCCCACATACGACCCTAAAATGACACTTGGCACGAGTCGAATTTTCGAGCCGTTACAGCCTAACTTGCTGTTGAAACATTTCCTTCAGCGTTACGGCTATGTCGTAGGCTTCCATTAGTTCCATGTCCTTCTGAAGTTCAGGAACCATAGTTGCTAGCATAATACATGCAACATCGTAGAATCATTGACATGCTTATTATGCGCATCCTTCACAACTTTCGTAGCATTGGTGGTGGGTCCTCGTGGGATTGGAGCATCCAGGACATACAACTTGCGTTCATGCTTAAGAACAATTCTCAAGTTTTGAACCCAATCAAGAAAGTTAGTCCCGTATAGCTTATCCTTCTCAAGGATGGATCGCATGACATGGGATTATTGTTACTTGAAGAGGCCATTGATCTACAATATAGATTATGCAAAGTTTATTTTAGTATAGAGGAATAGACTCCCACTAAATTAACAACCCTCCTAAAACGTCTTTTTATTTAGGGGACTAAAATCCATATTTCACCTAATTCTATGACAACTATGACATGAAACACGAGAACTAGATTATTTAGGTAGGTAACGCTTACCAATTACATCTTATGTAATTTTTAGATCCTTTTATGAGATATGGGACATCTTATGTCTTAGCATGTTTTTGTCTCATCATTTGCCTAAAGCTCAAAACTATTTTGATGATTTTATTAAGTCAGACCATTTTAAACATTAAGGTAACTCTTACCCAACTTGTCTCACCAAGATAACACAATACACCCAACTATGGCTGAAACTATATTAGTGTGATCGAGGCCTTGACAAGTGTTTAAAATGGATGGCACGAGACTTAAAATTTAATAGAGGGATTTTATTCAGTTTTAGTGATTTTATGTAAACAATAAAATATCATATATTTTATTGATTTGTTCAATCACTAAACAATTTGAAATTTTATTTTTTTTTATACTTTTCACTAACAAAAGAATTTCCGTACGCTAGTATTAGTTAGACGGCGGTCCCATCCCATTGGCCTTGATCAATGAGACGAATGGAAAGGGGCAAGCCCCCCTTTTTTTTTTTTTTAGAAGACGAATCTCAATTCCGAAAATTAAAATTCGCTATAGAAAATCATAATTTTTCGCTGATTTTATTATAATAAATTAACCTCTTAATTTATCCGAAATTAAGTCAATTAAAACATTTTAATTAACCCGGGCCCATATCTAACTAACCATCTTATCTTAATCTAATTAGGATTTAAGATATTTGAATCCTAGTATATCACCAATAACAAGATTCTTGATATTTATCTCCTATTCTAATTTGTTATCTATCTTTATCAAATAGAAACTTCATAACCAAATAGAAACTTCATAACAAAATAGATATAACAAGATAAATAATTAATTTCAAAAATTATTTATTTATTTTGGATTTAAGACATTAAATCATAGTATATCACCAATAACAAGATTCTTGATATTTATCTCTTATTCTAATTTGTTATCTATCTTTATCAAATAGAAACTTCATAACAAAATAGATATAACAAGATAAATAAATAATTTCGAAAATTAATTATTTATTTTGGATTTAAGATATTTGAATCCTAGTATATCACCAATAACAAGATTCTTGATATTTATCTCCTATTCTAATTTGTTATCTATCTTTATCAAATAGAAACTTCATAACAAAATAAATATAACAAGATAAATAAATAATTTTGAAAATTAATTATTTATAAATAAATAATTTCGAAAATTAATTATTTGCAATTTCGGTCTTCATCCAAATAATCACAAACATGTAATTGAATCATGAACTACTATCCCAATCGAACTTAATGGTGTCATGGATCATAGAACACGAAACTCAATTCATTAAAATTATTCAAATTAACCTAACATGGTTACTAGCATGTACGAAACAAATTTCAATTAAATCACGAATATATGTATCATATACACAAAACATGATAATAAATCTTACAGAAAACTTATGTATATCACATATACATAAACTATTAACATGCTTTCAATCATATATCATGTATATATCAGAAGAAAACATGCAATGAATTTAATGGAATCGAACTCGATGGCTCTGATACCACTGTTAGGTTTTGGGGTTCATACGCAGCGGAAATTACAAAATAATTTTGACAAAAACCCCAACAGGATCCGAATCTAATTCCATTAAAACGTTTAAACCATGAAAACTTAATCATACCTCAGTCGCAATATACCTTTCTGAAGGTTGATCGATCTCTAAGGCGCTGCCAACGACGAACGCCCTCTATCAGCAGTCCACACACGAACAACGGCCGAGATTTGAAGTGCTAGCTTTGAGAGAATACCAAATCTTTTTGTTTCTCTCCAAAACGATCAGAGAGCATACCAAAAACCCTAAGTCGTTTCTTAAACGAAAATAGAGTTTCGGCCTTTTGATCTTTCGTACATGTGTTCTAACTTAAAGCGTCTATTTATACAACCCTTGTATATAGACGGTTAAGTAAATTACACATATACCCCTACTTAAAGAAGTATAAGTGTAATACACCACAAGGACGTTTCCATCATTAATTTTATCATATAAAATTTATTTTTTTGAACCATCTTAAAATCTCGCAAAACCATTCTTAGTGTGCGACCCAATAGGCTCATACAACGTTGGCAGCGTACCAAAACACATTTTGGTATACAAGTGATAAGCGGCCTCTAGCAAGACATTACGACTACCCAAGTTGTACGAATATCAAATCGATACAACCTAATCAATAGTGTATATAACATCCTTTTGTCACACGATATCCTTTTGATCAAACATAAGGCATGGAATTGTCATCCAACATGTTCAATCGTACTAGTCTCGATCTCTAGGTAGATCGAAAACATCCAAGTGACATTGATCAATATCAATTCACTTAGACTAGGCTTTTAACAGTCTAACACATCGAGAGATCCACTAGATATCTCTCTTTATATGAGAGGGACAAATTCTATCTCGATTACACAACTTCATCACATTGCTCACACAAGAACCAATCACAACCTTTATAATCGTCCTGGTTAAAGACAACGTTGGATAATGTCAAATCACTATGTTCCTAATGTTGAAGTCTCTGATAATCTCAAGTCGAGGACCGAAAAATATACCTATCATGAGAAACAACTATGACTTAATCCATGTGATGTTCTCATAAGCGGGTCGGTCCAAGATACTTTGTTCCCTAACAAGTACTCGTGATCTTGATTCGATCCCTATACGTATAATCATCATCATCAATCAAGACTCACACTAGTCTTAATTCATTATAGTTCCCAGTATAATGATCGACTAGGGACATTTAGGATATTTCTGTAAATACCCATGGATCTTATTATAATGTAAACATGCAAATTAATTATAATAAACGGCAAATGAAATCCTCTATTTTATTAACTAAAAGTATTCATAAAGCTAATTAATGGCATGGATTGACCTAGGGCACATGCCCCAACAAAAATAACTTAAATAAATCATAACAAATGAATTAAGTTATAAAACTTTATAACTTAGTATATTTCGCTAAAATAATAATTTAAACATCAAAATTTACTAAGTTGGAGTATTAGGTGATAAGTTCGAGGGCCGTCATAGACAGGCGTGCAGGTGACGTGGCATGGCTTGGTGATGTGTGTGGCGACGTGGCGGTGCCCGATTTGCCTCGAAATTTGGGGTCGTCACATTCATTCATACATTGGTGTGTTCTTTACAAGTGAAGGAACACCCTTATATAGGTCGTTAGTCATGATGATAATAAGTACTTGCACAAACTGTGCAAGTTACACCAAAGTCTCATGTCATATAAGATTACAAGTTACATGATAATACATGGACCAATGATTATACATTTGAGTTACGTTGAATACACGTTATGTAGAGTGTACAAGTTATATTCAATGTAGGAGTCATGTTTCATGTTACGATTCAATGTGAGAGTCATGCTTGACAATGCGATCATTCATAAGTTTGGTTAAAGGGTCATCCAATTTACAACAGGGGTTTTAATTATTATTAAGGCCATGAATTGGTTTTTCGTGGATTTTGATTGATCGATTTGGATCATTTCCGCTCAAACACATACACAGGGCGGGCATGCACTTGTGTGCATTCCTTCAATGCGCCATGAGATGGGTGCGCACACATCTCAACAAAAATCAAGGGACACGCACTAAGTACATGCCCGACCTGCGCGCAGTCCTACACAGAGAGTTACATGCACTAGCATTTTCCCATTTAAAAACTTTCGGCACTCCATATAAATGTCAATGAAGTATCCTGAAGCCAGCTTAGCTAGAGACTTAATTATTCACAACTGCACGTTTAAATAGCTTGATACGTGCCTTGAAGCAAAAACTCTACATATATATCTTTCTTCATATCTATTCAATCACTTGATTATCATTTCTCCAAGTCTTTCTCCTCCACTTCATAACCTTCGTTTGGCGCCTTTGTCAACACTGGCAACAACTCATCATCCTCATCTCCATACAACCAACAACAACCAAGAAAGTACACAAAATTGAGCGCACACAAGATTGCAAGAACCCAGTAGTAGTTGTCATACCGACCCCGATTAAGGTTATTCGTAACCCAGCTCTCTCTCCCTCCTTTTTTAGTAACCTCATCCAACACACTCACTATCAAACTTCCCACTAGATTCCCAACTGCCATTCCAAGTGTGAAGAGAGCCACTGCAATACTTCCCATTGTCTTAGGAAGTTGAGAATAGTAGAACTCAATCTGCCCTATTGCATTGAATGCCTCAGCCAGCCCTGTCAAACAATGTTGTATGATTAACCACATAGCAGACATGTCCACCACGGCTACTGGATTGTCGATAAGCCCTTCGCGAATAGCTCTTGTTCGACGGGCATTCTCTACCAGCGCAGATGCAGTTAAGGCCATGCATGAAATTACTAGTCCGGTCCCCATGCGTTGCTTATTTGTGAGACCCCGAGTCCGGCCAGTGTATTTTGCGATGATTGGAACGAGAATGCGGTCGTAGATTGCGACCCAGATGGTTAATGTGAGGATGCCAAAGACGGAGAAAGATCCGGCTGGGATTTGAAATTTTGAGGTTAGGTGTCTGTTCATTGTTTTAGCTTGAAGTACTGGGAAGGCTACTTGGCTTATGGTTACTGCGATCATGATTCCTGTGGACCAAATAGGGAGTACTCTGATGACGGATTTGAGATCTTCTACTTGTGTTACTGTGCATAGTCTCCATGGATCAAGAGCTGAGCCATCTGAGTCCAATTCTTTGTCTCGATTTCTGATGATGCATGCTTTGTTGAGGAATCTGTAATAAGGATAATAAAGTGTGTTAGTAGTTTGAACTATTCATTCAAATTAATTCAAGAATTTAGTTTATAAGATTCCTCTACATTATTTACATTATTTTCATGTAGGAGGAAGATTATGTGACGTGTATTTATTTTTTTATTTATAGATCTTTTATCATATTTTATTTTATATTTGTATTCATTTTACTTTTATTTGCTATGATATTTTTTAGATGATTCTTTTTTTTTTTTGTTATTATTACGCCAGAATTTGTTATGCATTTTTAAAAATCCATGTTAATTTCATATTATATATTAAAAAAATATCATTCGGTCATTTTACATAAAATATTTCATGTAATGGGTTTGCATTATATGAGACACGACACGTTTACGACTACGTTGCACTCACACTTTTTTTTTTTGCCATTAAGGGCAAACCATTTTTTTTTTTTTGAACTCACACTTTATTAAGCAAACTTCACTTCCAAAAATGCTCTCAAATGAATTGATATAGTTACCCCTCACAACTCCCACAATCACTCACATGCCTATCTTTCCTTCTCACGTTGTGCACCCCACACAAACCATCAACCTTTGACTCCGACGTTCCCCTTCAACCACTAGCGATGCAAACTTGCGATTTCAGAGCCAACTACCATCGCAATAGTCGATTTCTTCATTGTTGTCGTGTGATATTTTTGTGTTTTTGAAAATTTCAAGTTGGGGGTGCACAAGGGGCATTCTAGGAACTAATTATTTTTTTGGGTACCCTCATCCATACTTGGGGTGCCCTCATCTAGTGGTTTGCCTTTAGTACACTGTGGGGTGGACATAGCCACGCCAATTTTTTTTTTTTTTTTTTCATTCACAATACTTGAACTAAAGACCTTGCTTAGGAGGATCAAGTATCGTAATTACCACTTGGTTCAAGCAATTGTTGGTATATATTAATTGGTAAAGTGGGCATTTATGTATGAAAAATAAGCTGTTAGCTTAGCTTGGTTGTCTCTAGCTAGCTATAACACTGATCGGCACTAGAACATTTTTGGCCTTTAATAGAGTTTTAAAACCCATATTAAATAGAGTGTTATTAAATGTCATGTGAAAATATGTTATGTTTTAATTTTTAATGCATATAGAAGTTTTTTAAAACTAATATCAATTAGGTGTTATTTAATAACACCACCCTTTAATAAGAGTTTAAAACCCTCTATTAAATACCGAAATTGTTCTAGTGCGGTGGTGACAAATGCATGGAGAAGGTTAGAACTTAGAAGTATTCGTGAGATTATTGGTAACAGACAGCGATGTTAACTATGCATGATAAGATGACGTGACCTTATTCATTAATTAATTAACTAATCAATTAGAGAAGTGCTTCATCAGAAGTGCTACTATTAATTAATAAAAAGCTGATTGGACCCATAAGTCTGCCATTGCGCACAAACATATTACTACTTCACAAGTATATCAATCAACTAATACATGCCAATGTATGCATATGCAATGCATTTGGACCTGATATTGTATTAGAATGTGATCATTAATTATTTACGTACCTTAGTTTCTCAGAGGGAACAACAATAATCTTCGAATCTTTATCTTGATGAAACCATCCTTCTCCAACATTACTCGGCAACTTAAGACCTCGATTCTTCGAAGCAGCCACAACCACCTGAGCACACGTAGTTAACAAGCTCTGATACGTCATAACCCTAACATACAAAGGAAACCCTAACAAGAATGAAAAAGTCGACAGCAGCATAAGTGCGGCCGGCACGCCAAATCCTACTTTCCATCCAAACTTGTCTTGAATGTAAACGATAAGCGTCACTGCTATCATGATGGAAACCCCGACAGATGCATAGTACCAGTTGAAGAAGCTCTGTAGAACCCTCGTGTTATTAGGGTTATCCTCTTTGTTGAACTGGTCGGCTCCGAATGCCAGTGAGCATGGCCGGATTCCTCCCGCACCTATGGACATAAGCACAAAAGATCCGAACAGAAGGCATAGTTGTGCATGTGAAGGGTGTTCGCCAGGGTTAGGCTTCGCAGACGGCAACATGGCTGTTAACCATAGCAGAACCATCCCCTACGGAATCGATATCAAGTTAGGGTTGTTATAGGAACTATGAAGCTTATATATATGTAATATCATGAAATTGGTTTGATTAATTGTGGGCTTACTGCAAGGCTTGAGACGGATCCCAAAGTGATTACAAGGAAGCGACCTAAGTAAGAATCAGAGATGAAAGCACCCAAAATAGGCATGAAGTTGGAGACAGCAGACCATAAGAACAACACGTTTGCTCCCTTCGCATAACCCATATTGTAGCCAGTGATCAAGTATATGATCATGTTATTGAGAAGCCCAAAACTTGCCACCTTTTCGAACGCCTCATTCGCTGTTGAAAACGAGAAGAAAATAGAAGAATAGTTAATATCAGTTAGTTAACTAGCTATACTAAACTCCATTAATAAATTCTCGTAAACATCAACATAGTACATATACGATTACCAATAATAAAGGGCATGGTTATAAGGCCACCCTTTAGCCTGCTTGATTCATGTTTGTTCATGGTCGTCCCCGACATCTTTTCTGTTCCTGTTTCTGCTAAAGAATGATCCTCCATATCATGTATAGCTTGCAGTACCAACTCTCCGATAAGTGCAGAAAGTTTTATGATTATAAACTAGAAACTGATGAAATAGTTACTAATAAGGAAATTATTAATTAGGCCTGCAAAAGGACACATATATAGTGTGACTCTTTAGGCCGTTTTTCTTGACGAATATGATTGTTTACATCAATGAACTGCGAGGATTTTGTGAGACACAAAGAAAAACCCGAAGTAGTCGTGTCTCGATTCCTTTTGAGATTGGCGACCTCTCCAAAGAATGAGAATTGAAAACTGATTTGCTTTGTGTGACACTTTACTACTAAGAGAATCTTCCACCGTTCGCGTAGGTAATCCTTTAGAAGACAATTAGTATTGGTGTATATTATTATTATGATGACTTTGTTTTGTCATACGTCTTTACTATTAATGGTAACAGAGAACGTTTAAGCAATCAGACAAAGATTTGTTTAAGGGACCGGCTAAACCACCCCAGTTTTTGCTGATCTTACCCCATTATTCAAGCATACCCTGATTTTGAGTTTCAATTGCAAAATATACCTTTTTTATTTTTATTTTTTCTGAAATCCCTAAAATACTCTTGCTCACCCCATCACCTTCATTGTCGCTCTGTCACCACTCAATACTCACTATTTTTCAATTATTTTATGGACATTGTAGAGCACTTGTACTAGGTCGGAAATGTCGTATGAGTGTTTTTTCATCAAATAAGGTTGGATCTGGTCCTTTGGTGCCCTAAAAGTGAGGAAATGTTGCAGTGGGTTTTGATCTCACATCGCTAATACTCCTTTAAAACACTAGAACAATTTGAGCTTTTAATAGCACTTAATAGATAGAGGTTTTAATTAACCCCCATGGATTAGACAATTTGAGCTTTTAATACACTACAAAAAAACAGCAAATCAGAAACGGAATTAGAAACGGAAATAAGTTCCGTTTCTAAATCAGAAACGGAATAAGTTCCGTTTCTAAATTAAAAAGTTAGCGACGGAATTGAGACGGAAATATTCAGAGACGGATTTGAGACGGATCAGAGACGGAATTAGAGACGGAATTAAAGACGGAATTAAATTCCGTCTCTAAAAAATGGCGCCAACATTCCCACCAAAATTTCTTTTTTTCAACCGTTCATTATGTCTCGAGATTCGTGCATGCTTGATCTACATACCCACAATCGTCCGTCTCTCCCTAAAATCACTCAGCCTCTCTCTCTCGTCTCTCAAAACCTCTCTCTGTCTCTCAAATCTCTCTCGTCTCTCAAAACCTCTCTCAAAACCTCTCTCTCTCTCTCAAAACCTCTCTCTGTCTCTCAAAACCTCTCGTCTCAACAAACCTCTCCCTCACCGCTCTCACCGCTCTCACCGCTCTCTCTCACCGTCACCGCTTTCTCTCTCTCTCTCTCTCACCGTCGCGCTCTCTGCTCTCTTTCTCACCGTCACCGCACTTCTCTCTCGCGCGCTCTCTCTCTCTCTCTCGCACCTCTCTCTACTCTCACTCTCACCAATAGCCATGTTGTTCGTCCCAATCGATTTCGCGTACCAAACCCTAGATTTAGTCCCTCCGATTCCGTCTTGGTTTCTAGGGTTCGTTCTAGGTTTTTTTTGATGAGGCGTGGAGTCTAAAATCGAGTTCGTGATCGATAGGGTTTTGAAGGGTCTCGGAGATTCGGAGAAATGACGGACCAGAACCTGGAGCTCGAGCTCAACGGCGGACGCGCCTCGGCGACCCCCATTTCGGTCGACGACTTGTGGGGATTCTCGATGTGAGTTCTGTTTTTTGTTTCTAGGGTTTCGATTTTAGATTTTTTTTATTGTTTGGTTTCTCGAAGATTGCATGTGAGTTTCTTGGGGTTTTGTGGTGTCTAAGGTTTGTTTTTGTGTTTTCTGTAATGGGGTTTTGGTATAGTTTTGTTTGGTCTTGAAAGCTTCGATCTTTCGTGTTTGGTTTTGTGTTTTTCGCTTTTGTTTCAATTTGTTCAATTTTCTTCCCTCCCATTTTTGCTGTTAAACAATTTTCTTGTAGGTACTTACTGAATGTTTGTAGAAGACATTGCATTTAGGTATGTTTTGAGTGGACGCATAATGTTAGTTCTGTATGTTCTTTTTCGACAATTTTATTTCTACCATTGCTTATGCTGCCTTGCTAGTAAGCAACTGTGCTCTCAACATGGCTTGTGAAATTTTGCA
This sequence comes from Stephania yunnanensis, assembly GCA_039657365.1. NCBI lineage: Eukaryota > Viridiplantae > Streptophyta > Magnoliopsida > Ranunculales > Menispermaceae > Stephania > Stephania yunnanensis. The sequence goes on along the minus strand of CM077590.1, from coordinate 40,943,071 downwards.
ATTGGAACTTGGAAATATGAACTTGCGCTTATTCGGATCGCCCGGAAAGTTTTATGGACAAGCGCAGGCGCATGTATGATAAGATTCCATGTTGTGAGTTGTTGATGGTGTCATGGTGGTGTTTCCATGTTGTGAGTTGTGATCTACCTTCCGATTAAAGAAAATTCTGTCTTCTGTTAAAATGGTACTTAATTTCAGTGTAGAATTGGTTTTCTTGATTTCTGGATGGAGACTTCCATGAGTATGATAAGATTCCAAAAACCATGAGTCCATTTTCCATGAGGCTAAACAAATTGTGCTCGAGGACTAAATAAATGACATTCTAAAATGATCAATTCATCATAAATCACTATGGGTTTGTTTCAATAGATGGATCTATTCATCATAGATGGAAGAGTAGTTTTATTGCTTCCACATGTGTGTATGGCTTTAAATTCACTAAACTATGATAGAATCTTGGTTTATTTGTCTTTGCAAAACTTGGGTAATATCTCGTTAATCTGTTTATTGTGATCACCGATTTTTTTAATGAGTTGTGTAGTTGGACTTTGATAGTGCTTCCCACCGATCATGCATGGAGGAGATTAAACAACCATGCTAAATAGTTTCTAGTGTCTTTTAGCATATAATAATGCTTATGATTTGATTTAATAGATGATATTATTCTCTTGCATTCTTGTTTTTGTTTTTCTTCTTTAATTCACTTCGAATACGAAGTCCGTTAGTATCATTTTTTTACACCTATAGTTTCTAAAAAGCACTCTATTTGAATTAAGTGCCAAAGCGAATCAGATACTTTTTTTCCTTTGAATTTTTTAGTTGTAACATCTTTCTCTTACATTTTTCATTGTATTGTATTTTCATTTTCCTAAGTTTGAAAACTTGAATCGCTTAGAAACGTGTTTTATAGTCTGTCATTGTCCATTTTTATGTTGAACTAAGTTTGAAAACTTGATCAGTTCGAAAAAGAACTCTGCTGAACTAAGCACTCTGTTGTTTCATGTTGTAATGCAGGTTCATTTTTTTATGGTGCTGCTAGTTTCTAAAAAGCACTCTGCTGTCCATTTTTATGAGCTCCTACTCATCTTCTTCTCTTGATTGTCTTACTACATTAAGTTGTGTAGTTGGACTTTGATATTTATGCTTATCTTGTTTTTTTGTAAATGCGATACTCTAATTATAATCTTGTGGTGTATGTTGGTTGTGGAGAAAGAGGAAATGAAATGGCAGAGGTATGTGATGTCTATGTTGCTTATCATAAACTGTTATGCATTGAAGGTTGAAGTTTTGTAATCCCTTAATTTTTCAGTTCTTATGGATTTTCCTCAATTGACAAGGACATTGCACGATGGTCGTGAGGAATCATTATGAAGCGAACTACACTTGTAGCTAATCCTTCTAACATGCCCGTGGTCGCTAGGGAGGCGTCCATATACACTTTGTACCGAAAGTTCTAGTATATCATATGAGAAGCGAGTTGTTAAGCTCCACTGAACCCCAAAGTTCTAGTATATGCTTACTTTGTTGGTTCATTTCCATTGCCTTATTTTTGATACTTGAATACTCTTCTTAGTATCGAAACGTTTTCTTTTACTCCATCCCGTTTGTAAGTGCCATATTTTTCACAAATATAATATAATGCTTCATGTTGCTCCTATCGAAACTAATGAGTGTGTGATTGTTGTAGGCATTACAATTGCGGAATACTTCGAGATATGGGTTACAATGTCGATGATGGCTGATTCTACTTCGTCGTTGGGTGAAGCATTGCGTGAAATCTCGGGACGTCGGTAAGTTTCTCTCTTTGAATTTTGTGTACTTCAAATCTTTCACTAGCCTCCTTCCGATTATGAGAAAATGGTGTGGGATCTTCAAACATTTTTTTTTTTTATAAAGATGGATGCGATCTGTTTTCTCATGTCATTTTTAAGTATGTTTGTGTTCCTTTGCTAATTTTCTTGATAATATAATGTTTCGCTTTTGCTACACGTTTTGTTAGGGCAAAAAATGACTATGTTTAGAATTTCGTATTGCAATCTTGATTCGTACGTGTAATTTGTTATGAACATGCGATGAGTTGTTAATATTTCACTGGTTTTACCTAATCTTGGTTCTACTGTTGCCTAAAATGAGTTGTCACTGTGAAGCGATCCGTATCAAAACTCATTTTTATTTTTAAAACCATAAAATGTGGATGCCTTAGCTTGAAATGAAGTTGCGCTTTCCTATTTTCTGTTATGCTCTTAAATATTGATTTCACTTGGGATTAGACTCATTCTCCATGTTAAAGTTTATCTAGGTTGATTATTCGACTACTTAGCATCTTTTTTGGAATGAATGGTGTCGTGTTTATATGTGCACCCATTCTTTTGTATGCTATGTATAAATAATTTGTAGATGACAAATTCGATAGCTTGCTTTATACATCATAATTTTGAATTTTTCCTCAACTCGATTTGTCTAATTTTACTTTTCTTGATCCGTCTCGATTCCCCCTCCCATAAAATTTCATTAATTGATTACGATGTAATGTAACATGTGAAGAACATACGTGTATTTTTCGATTGATAATTCTTTTCCTTGGCATGCAGTGGTGTTGAAGAACATCTCAAGACTTTTCGATTGATAATTCTTTTTGTGCATATTTATAGGATTGTAAGTTTTTTTTTGTGGTTGTTGAACAATAGGATTGGTGGTTTTGTGAATACTTAGAAATTTGGAGCATTTGTAATACTATACAATTTTTTTGGATATATATCTTTTTCAATTTTTGATTTTTACATTTTTGTTCTTTCAATTGAATATTTGTTGATATATATTGTCGATGTATGAATGTCAAATTTTATTTTTTGGGGGATGTTAGCACCCCCAAGGAGTTGTTGGAGGGTGCAGCGATGATTTTTATTATATATTGGCGGTGTTAAATGTGCTTGGATTGAGACCTATATATGTAAGACTTTAAAAACTAAACAAAAATGAAAATTAGAGACGGAAATAGCAACGAAATCTTTGGATTCCGTTGCTATTTCCGTCTCTAATTTTCGTTTATGTAGATACATAAATCGAAACGGATCAAATTCCGTCTCGATCCGCCTCTCGATTAGCAACGGATCGAGACGGAAATAATCGAACGGAATTTATTCCGTCTCTAATCGTAAACGGAATTAGAGACGGAATAAATTCCGTTTTCGATCAAACGAATTTATTCCGTTTCGATCCGTCTCTAAATCGAAACGGAATCAATTCCGTTTCGATTGAATCAGCGACGACGTTTTTACAGACGGAATTGATTCCGTCTCTGTTCCGTTTCTGACTGCAATTAGAGACGGAATTTTAACAAATCAGAGACGGAAATTTCCGTTTCTGATTTGCTGTTTTTTTGTAGTGATAGCACTTAATAGATAGAGGTTTTAATTAACCCCTATGAATTAGACAATTAGGCTTTTAATAGAACTAATTCATAGAGGTTAAAAAACCTCTATGGAAACTCTGGCCCAAACAATCGAATGCCCTACACTCACTCGCTCGCACTCACACTCGCGCTCGCACTCGTTCGTTATCGTCATCGTCATCGCAGAATCATCGCGTTTGCGCTCGCACTCGTCCATCATCAACACTCACTAGCGCTCGCTCACACTTGCTCGAACTCGTCCGTCATCATCATCGCAGAATCGATCGGTTCGTCATCCTCCCCCAACTCTGTCGTCCTCACCTTCATCACCTCATCGACTGTCTCATCGCACTCGCTCGCACTCGCTCGATCAATCGCAAAACCGATCTCCACGCGGAGTCGTCTCCGTAGAACCCTAACATCTCAATGTGAGCTCTCTCTCTCTCTCTCTTGTCTCATGTTTGATTTAATATTCATTTTTTGATGATTTTGGTTGTCGAATTTGTTGTTTGGTTCAGATCTGTTGATTTGTTGCGTTTGTGGTTTCAGATTGTAAGGCAAGAGGTTCAGATCTCAGTCTACACTTTAAGGTGCGTTTGTCTCAAATTTATTAATCTTTGTTGGTTCTTCTTTCCAATAATTAGAATCTTGTTTCTGTTCTATACCATTTGAACACAACGTAACCAATTTGTAGTATTGTTTCTCCAATTAAGCGTAATCGTGGTATTGCAGATCAAGTATTGCCTTTACCAATCCAGAGTACAGGAGTATTGCATCATTTCGACAAATGAGAATTGCGAAATAAGATTGATTGTTGAGGGGCAAAATATGTTCCATAATTCCAATACTGAAAGCCTAAATGAATATTGCACCATTGGCCTTGAGGTGTTTTGTTTTGGGAATACTTGAAAATAACAAGATGACTATCTTTTAGTAACATGGATGGAAGAAATATATAAACACTCATATTGACAATCCACTTGATTTATGTGTACAAAATTGTCAATGGGACTAAAAACAAAAAATATTAAGTAATCTAATTCTATGTCTTTAAGAGTAGTAGCTTGAAAGGAATAACTCTGAATATTTTTTCCGGCCTTGTCCAATAGCCTTGATTGTCTTAGATACGTTGGCCATTCCTTCATTTTGAGAGAAATAGATCAACAAATACTTAATAGTTTTTCAGAGACTCCACATACTCTAGTGTGTAAATTATTTAAGAAAAATGCCTTCTAGTTGTAAAAGGTTATCTTTTGGGATGCATTATTTTTTTGGTAGGAAATCTAGAGGGTGTATAGGCTCCAAGGTGGATTCCAAGCTTAAAGTGAAGACTGAGATAAACGTAGTACGGTTCATAATGATACATTTCCTATATGTAGGGATCGATCCCTATATGTAGATAACTTCCAAGCTTTGTGATCTTTTTAATTAAAAAAGGATCATAAAGTAAAATTTACTTTATAATTTGTAACATTAATTAAATTCATGCCAAATATCTCTAGTAAATATTACCGTTCTTCTTTACTATTACTTTAGCTCGTATATAGAAAATGAGCTTATTTTGTCTAGTTTTAAGTGCTTTGTATGAGACTAAACTTTGTTACTTTTGTGTTTCTTTAAATACATTCTGCTTTGCTCTCACTTCTCTATACATACATGTGTGTGTCTCTAACATATGGTTGATGCTTGTAACATATACATAACATCTCTCCATCTGTCCTCATTATTATGACTGCCATCCCTTGCTTTTGCTTTCTTTCCATTCTAATTCCTTCATCTTTACAAAACATCATGTTTTTTTAAGTGTTCAAAAGAAGGTACTTTTGCAGCCTTGCTGATGGAGTTGGTAGTTTTTTTCTAATATCATTACTTGTTTAGATATTTGACTCTACTCCTTATCATGTATCCAATTGCTACTCACTTGGCGAATTAATTTCTCAAGGTAACGAGATTTGGTGTTTGATTTCTATATGCAATTGAGTCGAGTAAGTGCCTCCAAATTCCAAACTGAGATTTATCTCAAATTATGTTTATCAAATTCGTGGCAATTATATCACTTCCTCTTTTGCAGGTCTCTGCTGATTTGAGTATTGTTGATCTTGATGTCCCATTCAATCTTGAGTATTTTTTGGTAGGTTGTTAGGGTCCAAAATTTCTACAGCGTATGGGAATTGGAGTGCACCATGCGAAGTCGCTTTCCTATTGTCAAAGAAGTCGTTGAGATGTTTTTTTGTCGAGGCGTGATTAAGGTAATTCTGCCTATTGACTTTTTCTTATTATATATTGCCTTTGCTAGTGCAACTTATCGGCTTTCAGTTTTGTGAAGTTTTATTATTGGTGATTGGTATTCTAGACAGACATTGAACGTAGTTTAACTTGCATATAATGCAGCAACATGGCCTCTTTTTTCATTGTGAAATATACATATACATTGTGAGTTTGGTGATGCATTTTATTTGGAGGACTGATCATTTGCATTATATATGACACTCAATCATCACATGCAAAGAAGAAAGAAGCATCAAATTGCATACCCTTTCTATTGAATTCTTTATTTGAAATGGAAAGGATAACATTCATTGATGGATGAATTCTTGCCAAAACAAATGCAATTCTCTATCTTTAATAATACTTTACAACATCACTCATGTATACTTTTTTTTTAGATAAAAGGCCAACTAAATTACTACGCCATTGACTCAACATGAGCCCCAACTTTGCCTTTGGTAACTGATGCCTCATGCCTTCATCTATCTAGCTAGAGACTCTTGGCAACTTCAGAGTATTTTTTTGAATCTTGAGGACCATAATCTTCAGGAATTGTCGTATGCCTTTGAACAAATGCCTTCATTATGTACCTGTTTGGCTACCTATGCTTGCAGCTCTTTTGGTTTTTTCTTATACTTATAACATCTCTATTTGTTGTTTTTGACATCAATATTATTAGTGGCAAGTATCTCATACTTGGCCAAATTGAAGTGTTTCTCTTATCTTATGTATGACCATGCATTATAAATTCCCAAGTAAAGAACCATTCACTTTGTTTGTTCTTTGAATCACACTTGACAAGTGTTGTTTACTTTTCCAAGTAAAGAACATTCTCGTTGAAGACAATTAATGTAAGAAATATACAATGTATAAAATATTCATGTATTTATATAACTATTTTTTTTTCTCTAAGGAATAAAAGGGGAAAATAGTAAGAATGAATCGAAACTTTTACCTGAAAGACGAAAGAGAAATCGTCATTGATAGAATGACATATGATATGTAACTAATACTGTGAACAGACAAATATCATCGAGAGTAATGAACCAACCTCATTTGTGCTACATATTATGATCAATAAAATATTAATGCTTATCAGAGGCATAAAAAAAGCTGCAGCTTGTATTATAAAATAATATTCATTGTATAAGATTAGAGCTTTTAAATGTTTGCATTACAATAATCAAATAAAGTTACATGATAGTCTAAAGCTTGGATTCCAATAAACCAGTAGTGTTTCTCTTATCTTATGTATGACCATGCATTATAAATTTCCAAGTAAAGAACCATTCACTTTGTTTGTTCTTTGAATCACACTTGACAAGTGTTGTTTACTTTTCCAAGTAAAGAACATTCCTGTTGAAGACAATGTAAGAAATATACAATGTAAAAAATATTCCTGTATTTATATAACTATTTTTTTTTCTCCAAGGAATAAAATGGGAAAATAGTAAGAATGAACCGAAACTTTTACCTGAAAGGCGAAGGAGAAATCTTCATTGATAGAATGACATATGATATGTAACTAATATTGTGAACAGACAAATATCGGCGAGAGTAATAAACCAACCTCATTTGTGCTACATATTATGATCAATAAAGTATTAATGCTTATTAGAGGCATAAAAAAGTTGCAGCCTCGTATTATAAAATAATATTCATTGTATAAGATTAGAGCTTTTAAATGTTTGCATTACAATAATCAAATAAAGTTACATGATAATCTAAAGCTTAGATTCCAATAAACCAGTAGTGTTTCTCTTATCTTATGTATTACCATGCATTATAAATTTTCAAGTAAAGAACCATTCACTTTGTTTGTTCTTTGAATCACACTTGACAAGTGTTGTTTACTTTTCCAAGTAAAGAACATTCCTGTTGAAGACAATGTAAGAAATATACAATTTAAAAAATATTCCTGTATTTACATAACTATTTTTTTTTCTCCAAGGAATAAAAGGGGAAAATAGTAAGAATGAACCGAAACTTTTACCTGAAAGGCGAAGGAGAAATCGTCATTGATAGAATGACATATGATATGTAACTAATAATACTGTGAACAGACAAATATCGGTGAGAGTAATGAACCAACCTCATTTGTGCTACATATGATGATCAATAAAATATTAATGCTTATCAGAGGCATAAAAAAAGCTGCAGCCTGTATTATAAAATAATATTCATTGTATAAGATTAGAGCTTTTAAATGTTTGCATTACAATAATCAAATAAAGTTACATGATAATCTAAAGCTTAGATTCCAATAAACCAGTAGTGTTTCTCTTATCTTATGTATGACCATGCATTATAAATTTCCAAGTAAAGAACCATTCACTTTGTTTGTTCTTTGAATCACACTTGACAAGTGTTGTTTACTTGTCCATTATCTAGGTGTTATTTTCAACTGAGATGTTTGCCATGGGCGTCAATGCTCCAACTCAAACAGTGAGTTGTTTCTTTCTAGTTTGGGTTTTGTTCGTCTTCTAAGTGTCCTTTTATGCACTTTATACTAGTACCTACCTTAAGCTGCTCGTTACTCGAAAAGTATATGATACTCTGATTTGCTCGTTTATCTTCTTGTAATAGCTCTACGCCTCTACCCGTAGGTTTCTATCTATATAACTTAATTTGTTCGAGTTGACAAAGTTAGAGACTCTGCTGATTGCATGAACATAATGATAATATTTTGGACTGAGAGTGATGGTGGCACGCAATAACCTTAGGTTTAGACTGCGACAAGAGCAACAATTTTAATCCAGGTAATTTTTTTCTACTTTTGAATTGGTCATGGATGGATAACTATTATCTTATAATATTTTGGAGTGCCAATTAAGCATGTCCGTGTATTGCAATTTATCTCAATTGTTGTTGTTGTTAGCAAATCATTGAAGCTGTGAATCTCTCATACTAGATCGAAAGACGGTTAGAGCTCAATTACTGTATTAAAAGGGTGCACAAAGTAGCCCAAATAGCTTTCTACTGTCTCAACAGGGACCCAAAGTCTCGGCCTTCCATGGATAAAATTGTAAAGGGCTTAGGTCCTTTACAAGATCTCAATGACATTGCCCTCTTATCTTATCATTCTCGCTTTTCTCAATTAGCTCGTCGTAAGAAGAAATCAAAAGGAACACCACAACTAATCTACATACCATCCAAAAACACGAAAGACTCTCCTTTAACTACTGGGAAACAGCATGTAGGTAAGCAAATTCGGTAATGCAACTTTCATTTTTCATACACAGTCCTTATGTTGTTTCCAATTCTTTGTGTGTTTTTCGGTCTGAGAACTTGAGTTGCGAAGAAAATATATCAATTCAAATACTTGCCAAAGTGAGATGGAGAGGAAGTGACCAAGCAATGACAAGTTTCAAATCTGTTGTGCTAATCGATGAAATAAAAAAGGTACATTGCTGATGGGGCATGTGCCCTAGGTCAATCCATTAACTGTCTTTATGAATACTTTTAGTAAATAAAATAGAGGATTTCATTTGCTGTTTATTATAATTAATTTGCATGTTTACATTATAATAAGATCCATGGGTATTTACATAAATATCCTAAATGTCCCTAGTTGATCATTATACTGGGAACTATAATGAATTAAGACTAGTGTGAGTCTTGATTGATGATCATATGATGGTTATACGTATAGGGATACGAATCAAGATCACGAGTACTTGTTAGGGAACAAAGTACTGGACCGACCCGCTATGAGAACATCACATGGATTAAGTCATAGTTGTTTCTCATGATAAGTATATTTTTCAAATCCTCGACTTGAGATTATCGAGACTTCAACATTAGGAACATAGTGATTTGACACTATCAAACGTTGTCTTTAACCGGACGATTATAAAGGTTGTGATTGGTTACTATGTGAGCAATGTGATGAAGTTGTGTAATCAAGATAGAATTTGTCCCTCTTATATAAAGAGAGATATCCAGTGGATCCCTCGATGTGTTAGACTGTTAAAAGGCCTAGTTTAAGTGAATTGATATTGATCAATGTCACTTGGATGTTTTCAGTCTACCTAGAGATCGAGACTAGTACAATTGAACATGTTGGATGACAATTCCATGCCTTATGTTTGATCAAAAGGATATCGTGTGACAAAAGGATGTTATATACACTATTGATTAGGTTGTATCGATTTGATATTCGTACAACTTGGGTAGTCATAATGTCTTGCTAGAGGCGCTTATGACTTGTATACCAAAATGTGTTTTGGTACCCTTGCCAACGTTGTATGAGCCTATTGGGTCGCACACTAAGAATGGTTTTGCGAGATTTTAAGATGGTTCAGAAAAATGAATTTTATATGATAAAATTCATGACGGAAACGTCCTTGTGGTGTATTACACTTATACTTCTTTAAGTAGGGGTATATGTGTAATTTACTTAACTGTCTATATACAAGGGTTGTATAAATAGACGCTTTAAGTTAGAATACACTCGACGAAAGATCAAAAGGCCAAAACTCTTTTTCGTTTAAGAAACGACTTAGGGTTTTTGGTATGCTCGATCGTTTTGGAGAGAAACAAAAGGTTTGGTATTCTCTCGGCTAGCACTTCGAATCTCGGCGCCGTTCGTATGTGGATCACGATAGAGGCGTTCGTTGCGGCGCCTTAGAGATCGATCAACCTTCAGAAAGGTATATTGCGACAGAGGTATGATTAAGTTTTTCATGGTTTAAACGTTTTTAATGGAATTAGATTCGGATCCTGTTGGGGTTTTTGTCAAAATTGTTTTGTAATCTCCGCTGCGTATGAACCCCAAAACCCAACAATTGCCTTATTGGTACTTGTAGTCTTGAGTGTATGCATTGTATTTCTAATTGAAGATAGATTTATTATAGGCAATAGTGATTGTGGCGGTAAACAACGCGTTTGTTTCCGTTCATGAAATGCTACTTTTTTCAATTATTGAACTTGAATTGGCAAAATTATTAGGAATTGTAATCTTCATGGTTGCGCATTGTGATAGGAAATCACTCTTGGTTTTTGTATCATTGGAATTTTATCTGGCTCACCGTACATCTTTATAGTAAATATTAGCAGTACTTTGCAAATTATGCCAATTGAGTTTGTGTATGAGCATGCTTTAACAAATATAATGCATTGTAAGTCCTACTAGTGCAACTTAATTTGGACTTGATAATAAAGTGTCGGTCATTAATTTGAGCTTGTTCTTCTGCATTGCCTTAGAGAAAAACATTGATTGCATCTATTTAACCCAGTGGTTCCTTTGATTGCCTTTGCTATTTTTTCATAGAATCACTTGGACTACATATTACAAATTTATATTTTTTTACGGACGACTTCATTGTGAATTGTGAATAACTTAATTACCCTCAAAGTGTTGCATAATGTTTATCTTCTCTTTTTTCAAAAGGAGAAAAAGATTAGAAACCAAAAATTGTGGGCCAACATTTTTTATTGATTTTGCTTTACAGGCTAGAACAAAAATTGTTTCCACTGTCAAAGCAATTGTGGATGAGAGAATTGGCAAAGGTGAAGTTTCAAATAAGCAGGGTGACTTTCTACAGATACTTCTCTCTGATAACACATTGTCTGACGATGAAAAACTGAGTTTTGTTGATTGGTTTTATGAAATGTGTGGCTATCGATTTGTTGATTTGTTGATTTGTTGATTGGTTGTAGAACACTATGAATTTCTTGATGGAATAATAATATTGCGAGTGGAATGTAGATTTGTATATTTTCAATTGAAAATGGAAATGGAAATTAATTATGGGCATTTTCGGCTATTATTTTTTTAGATTACATTTGATAAGGGTTTGAAACCCCTATGTAAGCCTTTGACGATAATATAGAGGTTTCAAACCCTATGAAATCACTACAATTGATAGGGGTTTGAAACCCCTGTGTAAGCCTTTGAAGATATTATAGAGGTTTCAAACCCCTATGAAATAGCCAAGATTTAATAGAGGTTTGAAACCCCTATGTAAGCTTTGAAGATACGATAACGCCTTAAAGATAACACTTTTCATAGATGTCAAAAACCTCTATGAAAAGTCTTTCATAGAGGTTCAAAAGCTCTATGAAAAGTAGAATTTGTTCTAGTGAAAGTCTCGACCGAATCCCACCAAGACCTTTGAAAAGGTATCGATCAGCTCCCATCTAGACCGAGTCTTCTTCAAAGGTCTCAATGAAAGTCGATCGACGAAGTCTCGGCCTTGTGTGAATGTGATGATCCGAAACCCGTGGGCCCAGATCGTCAGGCTCAAACCATCATTAAACCCCTCAAGATAATGACCCATTAAGTCGGGCGAAAGCCATCCTAGTCACCCTTAACATGCATAAATACAATAAAACTATAGTAAGGCAATAAAGTGCGGAAATAAAGGTCTTTCAAATCGTCTTGCGGAATATAGTAGAAAGTCTTACAAACCAACTGTAAACTATGGGTTATGAAATACATCTACACATATGAATTCCCTATTTTAATGCATTGAGTTTGAAACCAGACATAGATAGGAAACAGCTAAACAAACCCCGTTACTCAAACGTACCCTGATTATTGCTAACATACCCCGATTTAATTTTTTAAAACCCAAGAATACCTTTCTCTCCCAATGTCCAAATCCCATTTCCTTCACCTTCATCCTCACCCCATCCCCTCCGAGACTATGAAGAGGTCTCAGTCTCGATGGGAGACAGGTGGAGCCGACCAAGACCTTTAAAGAAGTTTCGGAGGGAGCTAGTTGAGGCCTCTGAATAGTATCGTTCGAAGTCAATTGTAACCTCTTTATAGCTCTTACCCTTGTGTGTCCGAGATCCACGGGCGACAAGAACGAACAATACATTTTTATAACTAAAAAAATACATGAAAATGACAAAACATTAGTGGGCTTTGCTCGAAATCGTTAGATATTCTTGATTCCATCAACATTTTATGCGTAAAATATGAGATTCAAGTCTTTATCAAAGGTTTAAAACTAACAACAACACCACAAAATTGGCTCAAACAACAAAAAAACTCAGAAAAAAAAACCTTTCAATCGACATAAAAAGAGGCAGGGAATGCACTTATGGTATTGAATCGATGTGGTTTCGCTCGGATAGATTAGTTTTTTTTTAAAGTGGGGTTTGCTTAGTAAGTTGTGGGGCCCATTTAGCCGCTTCCTATAGATAAAGTATCTCAACTCACAAAAGAAAAAAAGAAGATCTTCTAAGCACTACCCTTTTCTATAATGCAAACATCGAGGTACCTGAAGGAGAGAAGTGTAGTGAACAATATAATCAACGGGCTTAGTAAAGCGAAAGACCGCTCCACCATCAATCATCCAAGTAATAATTATTACATTTATAATTAACTAACACACAACAATTAAGATCATCATAGAACATATTATCATTCCAGACATTTAAGTTAACTTACGCAAAATGATAAGTCGTTAATTATGTAATTATATATGGTATATTTATATCTTTTTTATTGTTAATTCTAAAAAATATTAGCCTAATTGCATTTATTTATTATTTACAGAAATATTGGAGTGCGCGGTTGAATTTGAGGTGAAAACTATACGAAATGGAGTATTTATATACACTTATCAACTACCAAATGATCTGCCTAAAGACACGGACAACACAGTTGATTGAAAGGTCATCAACAGATAAGTAACGCAGTTGGGACACACGGTTCTGATACAATGCAATCTAAGCTGGTTGATCAAGCCTCGAGATTCGCTAAGTAACCAACCTTCAAATGAGAAATAAAGCCTTCATCTGCCTCGGGATCCATGGCCACTGTCTCCCATAATTTCAGTCTTCTCGCACGATTCCCCCTTGTGCGTTTCCTCTCTTCCACAACATGCACCACGTGTCGACGTCTCCGCAGCCAGCTCATGCACAACAACGTCTCTCCTCCAGCTGCTGTTGGATTGCCTTGGGATACTTGTCAGTGCATTTTCCCACTTATTCGCACGAGTTATGCTTCTTCTCTCCCCAGCTCTGCCACATGGTACTCTTCCATTCGCTCTCCTCGCTAGCACGTCACAGGAACAACTTTCTCATCCATGCACAGCCTGCCACATCAGCAACGCTAGCCCAATCCGCGTCTGCCACATGTCCGAGACCTTGCAACAACCTTCAACAGCCACCAGATTGTCCTCGACGCATTTGTCAATAAGGATACCATGAGAATCACATTCTCTCACCTTAAGAGACTAACAGGGTGTATTCAATTGAGATTTTAATAGATTTTTGGGTACTTTTATAAGTGAATGACTTTTATAAAGTTTTATAAATTTTGGTAGACTTTGAAAGACTTTGATAAACTTTTATGTAGATTTGATTATGATGACTTTTATCAACATTTAAGATTTTTAGTGACTTTTGTGAATTTCTTAAACATAATTTTGATGATACTAATAGATTATTGTGATTTTTAAAATGAAACAAATATTTTGTACTTTATTATAAAAAAATAAATAATTATATTTTTTTTTCTTAATAACTATTACTAATATTTAAAAAAGTATTGTTGTATTTTAATAAAAAAAACATATAGACATATTAATGAATTAATTACTCTTAAGGTAGTAGCATAACAAATAAGTAAATAAATATCAACATAATAAACATGGTAAATAAATCATCCTTTAGTGGTAGGATCATTGGAAATATATTTTTTTGAGAAAAGATAATTGAAAATATTAGTGTAAAAATTTTGCACTTTATTTCTTTGTTTGACTTAAGCAAAAAAAAAAAGTATATTTTTTCCTTAATAATGATAGTTTAAATTCTAAAAAATGCACTCTTGCATTTTAAAAAAATTATACAATTATTTTCTTCAAAAATAATTATATATACTACACTTTTTGAGATTATAATAATACACTAAATAAACGAAACTTATTTGTCAAAAAAAAAATTATAAAAAATGCATAGTGATGCAAGAATGAGATTTTGTTAATAATGACATCAATCCATTTTCGGGGGTGTATTCAATTGAGATTTTAATAGACTTTTAGTTACTTTTATAAGTGGATGACTTTTATAGACTTTTAGAGACTTGTAGATTTTTGTAGACTTTTTAAAACTTTGATAGACTTTATTTTTAATGACTTTTATTAACTTTGATGGACTTTTGTAAGGACTTTGATAGACTTTGATAAACTTTTATTTGGATGACTTTTGATAAACATCCATGTAAATCTCGAAATCGAACAGGGGTATGTGCCCCACTTTTCACCATCTTCAACCTTTGCTTCGTTCTTCCTTCGTCTCTCCTCACTATCTTGCTGAATCTCTGTCTCTCAATCCCTTCTCTCGTTCTCTCTCAATTTCGCCCCTATGATAGATGAAGAAGAAAAGAAGCCAAAAAATAAAAAAAAAAAGGGTCGATTGACTTTGATGGACTTCTTGCACATTTTTTAAAGCTTCGGTTACTTTTTAATTGAAAAAATAAACTACTAAGGTTATTACAAATATTTATTGTAAAAATAACAAATAAAGTACGAAAGAAAGAACATAGATCTAATGCATATTATTATTTACTACATCAACATCACTCCACATTTC
Source organism: Stephania yunnanensis (assembly GCA_039657365.1). NCBI lineage: Eukaryota > Viridiplantae > Streptophyta > Magnoliopsida > Ranunculales > Menispermaceae > Stephania > Stephania yunnanensis. The sequence continues at coordinate 40,927,863 of CM077590.1, read as the reverse complement.
AGTAGCAATAAAATTCCTCCATTGGTTGGCATTCTCCCTTTGTTGTTCTTGAGTTTCAGAAAGTATTTCAAAATCATCATCTTCTTCATTATCTAAGGATAATGCATCTTCAGTATCTAATTCAATTGGAAATTCATCGGAACGACACTCCTTGCGAAGATAGTTATGTAATCCCGCACAAGCCAACACCAGCTCTGCTTGAATTTTAAATGGAAATGGAGGAGCTGTTTTAAAAATTGTGAACCGTGATTTGAATATGCGAAACAACCTTTCAACCACATTCCTCAAAGATGCATGTCGAAGATTGAATAATTCATTAGCATTTTCAGGATGTCGCCCTTGCCCGGTAAAATCGGAAAGATGATAACGAACACCTCGAAAAGGAGCTAAAAACTGACGCCGATTCGGAAAACCACAGTCCACCAAAAATATTTACCTAAAAACATACTAAAAATAAATAAATTAAATACAAGAATATAAAAACAAGTAATTTGACATTAATTAGATCATACCTTGTGGTACTTAAATAACATAATATAAAAATAAGTAATTTTGACATTAATTAGATCATACCTTGTGGTACTTTAAGTCCATTTCTCCTAGATAAAGCATCAGTCAATATTCTTGAGTCATGCGCCGATCCTTCCCATCTGCTAAGAACATATATGAACTCCAAATCAAAGTTACATGCATCCAAAACATTTTGGGAAGTGAAGCCATGACGATTTCGATAGTTGCTACTATCATTTCCAACAATCATTGCTGGAATATGGGTACCATCGATAGCTCCAATACAATCCTAAAAATAAAGAGCAAGAACAATTCGTGACCACATCATCATCATCATCATCATCATCATCATCATAAACAACAAGAACAAAAATTAATTCTATTATAACAACTCTAGCAATAATTAGAACTTACTTTGAAGTAAGGATAAAATCTTGTACTATCTCTTATGATTTGTGCGGTAGAGGATTTAAGCTTCGCCATCATATCTAATGCAATTACGTTCAGAGCCCTTAAAATTTTGTTGAAACTTTGGCTGATGCTAAAATGCGATCTATTGAAGGTTTTTCGAATCAAACAATATCGAGAATTTTGACCCACATTGAGTAAAAACGTAGCCAACATTTCTTCAATAGTTACAAATCGTGTATCATGTACCAGAGCTTTTTCTCTAATAATTTTGCATAACTTTCGAAACACGTCAGGATACATCCTATAAATTTGTCGAAAGTGTTCTTGCATCCTCGTTCAATATTGTTTCTATGTATTCATACCCATTTCTAGTTACAGAGCGCCTGGTTAAGGGTCGTGTAACGGGCTCACAATACATAGAAAGTATAACTTCATGCAATGTTTGTAGAATTGCTTGCATAGAAACCAACAAACATTCAAGTATTTATGTTAGTTCTTCCACCTCGTTCTCTTCCATTTCCACTTCCTCTTATTCATCATATCTTTGCATGTTTAAATGATACATCATGTAAATAATATCACCTAAAATCAAAAAAAAAAATTAAACATGCCGAAAAACATAACATTCAACATGTGAAAGTTTAAATCATGGTTGACAATGACAATATTGAATAATACTAAAAAAATATTATTAACTTCAAACAAAGTATTATTCATCAATCCAACATTCTGGCGGAGTCTGAAAAAAAAAAAACCAATCTCTAACTAATAAAACACGAATGTAGTCATTAATAAAATAAGACAATAAATTTTAAGTGCATTCCAAAAAAACATTCTAAAATAAATAACTACTTATTCAGTCAACTGAAACGCTATCCACTTAGAACGTTCTTCAGAAGACATTTCCATGAAATCAATCTTTTTGGCTCTTGTGTTCAACAACTCGAGGACCTTGAAACGAGTACTATCAGTCAAATCTGGATTTCCTTAATAAGCTTCCAACATCCTTGGTCTCTAGCCATAAATCTATCAACCTTATCAGCAAAACTAGAAATTGTTTCGGTCAATTTATTCAAAGAATCCATTTGAAAATTATTATTCCTGTTGAGTCTAAATTTGCTTCTTTTTCAGCTTTGTTCCTCTTTCTGGTTACTGAATGAACCTCCAAATTCATTGGCTCAATTGTTGGAGGCACATTAAAGCTTCCAATTGTTGGAGGTTGATTTAGGCTTCCGCATCATAGTCGTAAGTAAGATTTTCCAATACATCACCACTAGTTTCCTCTGCTTCAAATGTCCTAGCATCAGTATCATCCCCAAGTCCAATCGAATATCTCCCCGAGGCATTTGCATTTCCGACAATTATCCTTAAGTCATCATAATCGGTAAACGTGTCCGTCTGATAATGTCTTTGATTAGGATGAGACTTGGTCAAAAACAAAAAAAGTTAATACATACTTCGATACAATATCTTAATGGAATAATTAAAAATCTCACCTTGAAGTATTCCTCCCATACTTCATTGCTTGCCGTGAATTTTTTGGTAACGGGATCCCATCCAAATCCAGAGTTGCAACGCATAAGCTCAACATAGCCTTGATAACGGTCTTTGAACCATTTCCATCGACTTTTGTAATTTAAGATATTTCTTTCACATCCAAGTGTTGCATTAAGAACAGAAGGATTTTTTTTTCAATGGTTGCTTTAGTAAAAGCACCATTACTATCGCGCCATCCATGATTTGCAGCATCAACCAACAATTTAAGCAACTCATTGCTCTCTTCCGCGGTCCATGTACTATATTTTACCACACCTTTTCCTTTTTTTTTTTGGTTTTCAACAGTTACTTGTGAGTCTCCCATCGCACTATAATCATATATATAAAAATTGTCATAATCTAATAAACCTTGTTAGGGGGTAATTACAAAAACAATGATATAAACCTATTCGGAAGTTCTAATAAGCATTGCAACTTCATCGAATTTGCTAGTGCATATCAAGAGTTTCAACCAAAAGCTTAAAGTCTTCAATCTAATTAGCCTAAAGATTATGACATGGAACTAGACTACAACTATCATTGACTTTTGATTAATTGCTAGGATTATTTAAAGAAAATATATTTCTTTTAGATATAATTAACAAAAGCCTAACATCATTCAACTTTACACACTGAGAGAAGTTCTAATCCAAACATGTCATGCACAAAACAGATAAGGGCGAATTCAATTTGATTAATCTAACAAAAAGTGGTTGGGCCTTAATTCACAAGTCACAACTTAGAATTATGGCTTGAATTATGGCTAAACAAAGCTAATCAACACACTGCGATAGAGAGATGTGTACCCTCCAACTACCTTCACACATACATCCTTCATAGGGTAATTAGACAAAGCTAATAAGCACACTGCGATAGAGAGATGTGTACCCTCCAACTACCTTGACACGTACATCATTCATAGGGTAATTAGAAAAACAATGATATAAACCTTATCGCATTTCAGGATAAAGACTTAACAAGCTTCATCCACAAGCATATGCAACAACTAACAAGCTGCTTAACAAGGTAACCTAACATGTTAGTATCTCTATCAGCTATGGAGCGATGAGCCAGCTTTGAGAAGCACAACATACATATACTGATGGTAACATTGTCATTAAGCAAGCCATATGATGATCCATTGCACATCTTGCCCATACTACCAACTCTATGCTTGCAACAAACAACCAAAAAAAGGAAAGAAAAATAAAAAGAAAAAGGGAAATTATTTTGGATACTAAAGATCATATAATCCATTAAGGCATTTCTAGATGATTCACAATCTTGAAACTAGGCACTCAGGCATTAGCCATTGTAATAAACTAGGCACTCAGGCACATAGTCACTCAGGCAATTGGCATTTATTATCAAACCCAAGTAATCGATCAAAGAATGCCCAAAACTCAGCAAAATAAAAAATTTGCAGGGGCAGCAAACAATGGAGAAGCGAGAGAGGGAGAGAGAGAGAGAGAGAGAGAGAGAGACGTTGGTCTAGGATGTTACCTCCGATAGCGTCGAAGCAAATGATGGAGAAGTGAGGCAGCGATGGAGACGCGAGGCAGCGATGGAGACGCGAGGCAACGTCGAATCGAACGATGGAGGAGCCCAACTTAGAGGTCACGGAGCAATCGATGAGACGACCGAGAGCAGACGATGAGAGATCAGACGACCGAGAGAGAGAGAGAGAGAGAGAGAGAGAGAGAGAGAGAGAGAGAGAGAGAGAGAGAGCAGGGGTGCTTTGACGATGAGAGAGAGAGAGGCGACGAAGAAGAAAGAAAGAAGTCCCCAAAAGTTTCTCGTGGAGGCTAAAGAGATGGAGAAGAATTTCAACATATATAGGGTTAGGTGAAAAGTCTTGAAAAGTCATCCAAACCCACAAATCTACAAAATTTCTAAACAAATTGAATACCCCTTACAATTAGAGAGTTTACAAAAGTTTTAATTGAATACCCCAAAACTTTTAGAGACTTTTTAAAAGTCTCTAAAAGTTCACATTGAATACACCTTACTTTTAGAGACTCTCTAAAAGTTTTAATTGAATACCCCTAAACTTTTTAGTCAATAAAAGTAACCAAAAGTCTATTAAAATCTCAATTGAATACACCCCTGTAGTTCTTAGTAACCAAAAGTCTATTAAAATATCAACATAGATATGAGAGTATAATGGGTAAGCAATGAAATCCAAGAGTTGTGGAGTGATTGGAGAAGTTGATAAAAACCATTGATAAGAAAAAGTCCTCTTGTGAACAATGAAGTCCTTATTGAAAAATGTAACCAACAAAAATTAAAAGTCTCTAAAAGTTTCTGGGTTGAGGTAAAGAGAAGTTGAAGACTTCTTTATGTGTATTTTTATACAAAAAGTCTACAAAAGTCAAGATTTGTAACCAATCTACAAAAGTCACTAAAAAATTAAATACACCTTACTTTTATGAACTCTCTAAAAGTTTAAATTGAATACCCTAAAACTTTTAGAGACTTTTTAAAAGTCTATAAAAGTTCACATTGAATACACCTTACTTTTAGAGACTCTCTAAAAGTTTTAATTGAATACCCCTAAACTTTTTTAGTCAATAAAAGTAACTAAAAGTCTATTAAAATCTCAATTGAATACACCCCTGTAATTTTAGTAGTTCTTTTTTTATAATTAATACTTAGGGATTAATTAGAAGTCTCAACTTCGATATTACGGATTCCTATTCTATTATCTCCCTTTCCACTTCTATTTTTTGTTTTTGTGTTCTTCAAACCATGAGACACTAATCCCATAGCCTATGCAAGACTGTGAGGGAGATTTGACTGTTCCCATCAATGGATTTGTGAGATTTATTTATCTTAATTCCATTGCTTTTTATTGGTGTTTTATTTTCTTTGGTATTGATTAATTAATTAAAGTTATATTTATATTTAAACCTTGATTATTTTGTCAGTGAGTCGTAAGCATCCTTCCTTTTGCAATAAGACAACACAAGTGACAATTGAGCCTACCGATTGATTCACCTATTTTGGGACCAGTTAAATACCTTAGGGATCTAGGATAAATTGGACATACTAGTGATCTGGTTGTGTAGGTGTAGTGTCTTCACAAAACCCATTGCGGACATCGTGTTAAACCCAATGCGCTTAAGTATAAGGTTATATGATTGGCTAGAGAAATAGTCAAATGTCGTATCTTGGCTATCAAGATTAGGGAGTGCGAGGAACAACATACATTACCAGGTCTATAACTACACTAGGATACCTTTGATTTGCATACTTTACATAGATTGATGGCCAAATCCGATCTTTTATCGAACCGAACTTGTATGTCTTGACCTAGGTGTTTTTCATTAATTGACTTTAAGACAATTTCCATTCCTTTATTTATTTTATGGCTACTTAGATTAGTTAATTTACTTATTATCTAAAAACCCCCATTTTCTCTTTTCTTTTTGACCTTAGAAAGATACCAATCTCAGTGGGATCGATCCTTTACCACTATCTATAAAATAGTTGGTTTATGAATTATATTTTATTAACCCGTTCGATGTGCGTCACAAAACATACAATATAATGCAAGATAAACTGCATTTCCTAAACATGATAATCAAAAAAGGATAAAAATGAACCATGAATGCCTTAAAGTCAGAGGAACGACAAATAGATTTGTTAAGAGTATTTACCAACCTATCTCATTTCCTAATAGACTTTGCTGAAAGGGACCATTAAGTAGACAAAAAACCTAAAAACTAGTTCCCCAAGGTACCCAACCATCCCATTCAAATAGTATATAAGAATGCATACAATATTGCAACATATCAGTTCCATATGCATCAATAACAGAGAGCTCAATGGACATATTAAGAAATAGCCAACAAGACCTTAAAGATAGATTCTAATAGTGAGCGCGAACAATTGTTATCATGAATCCCATCATAACTAATATCAAGGCATGATTGATGATAAAATGACCCCCACTTACCTAGATATGCTGCAATCCTATTTCTAATCCTTTACTTCAAGAAGCTCAATGTGGTCTTCCTTAAGTAGTCTATATTTTATAAGTTGACACAATAATTATCATTATAGAAACTTTGTTCATTTTAGGTAAGCTATCCTTTCCATTTTGGTCTCAAACTTTCAAATACAATTTTAAATTAGAAAATCAATTGATTCTCAAAATTTGTCAATTCCATGTTGTACAAATCTTTTTTAGTTTTCCAACGGTATAAAGAATGTCGAGATCGAGCTAAGACGAAGTAGTTACAAGAATTTAAGAGAAACCTTAATATAAATATAAGATTTTTCTTTGGTCAGCAATTTTGCTAAAGTTGTACGTTCAAATGTGACGACGCTATAACCTGGATCAAAGATGAAAAATAACTCTCGGTGATCGAAAGATTTTGCTAACATCGTATGTTCAAATGTAACGAAGCTGAAGAATCGTTGATAAGATTTTTTTATATAAACGGCCCATAACCTAGAAAATGTTAGCAATTCCTATATAAAATAGGAATCGTTGCTTGCAATCATAAACTTCCAGATTTTTGAAATCCACAAAACGACGCAAAACCTCAACAGTTGATTCCTTTAGTTTCAAGAACATCAATAATCATCAAAATCATCAAAGATCCATGGATATAACTCCATTTAACATGAATTAAATTCAAATCATTAATTTAATCAAGAAAACTTAACTTTTCCAAGAACAAGTACAAATCCATGGAAATAAGCATTGAAAACCACAAATTTCGTTTGAAAATCATAATAATAATAATAAGTTAGAGAGACTCAGAAACAACCACAAAACACGAGAAATCATCTCTAACCTCCAAACCCCATCCAACACCTTGTTTTCCATTAAAATAACAACTAGATTAAAAAAGTGAAATAAGTAAAAAAAAAAATTATACCTAGCTTTGATATTCTTGTTGGTGTAGTCCCTCTCCACACCAAATGTAACAACCTGTTATTTTAAGTAGGTGATTAGCATTAATTTGAAGCTTGATTAACAAGAGTTAGACACGTAGTTAAGCCCAGCTTGTCTTGAATAGTGTGTTGTGACATTTGCTATGAGTCAATTTATAAACATTGTTTATCTTATAATTTTAGTTAGTAAAATAGAGGTTTTCGTTTGTTGTTTTATTATAAGTGATTGCATGTTTACCTTATAATAAGATCCATAAATATTTGTTGAAATATCCTAAATGTCCCTAGTTGGTCATTATACTTGGAACTATAATGAATTAAGACTAGTGTAAATCTTGATTGATAGTCATATGATGATCATGCATATATGGATACGAATTGAGATCATGAATATTTGTTAGGGAACAAGGTACTTGACCGACCCTCTTTGAGAACACCACATGGATTAAATCCTTAGTGTTACTCATGATAGCTATCATTTAGTTCTTCGACTTGAGATTACCATAGATTTCAATATTATGAGCATGAAAATTTGACACAATCAAAAGTTGACTTTAACCGGATGATTATAAAGATTGTGATTGGATATCATTTGAATAATATGTGAAGGTGTGTAATCAAGATAGAATTTATCCCTCTCGTATAAAGAGATATCAGTGGATCCCTCGATATGTTAAACTGTTAAATGACCAAGTCTAAGTGAGTTGATAAGATTAATGTCAATTTGAATGTTTTCAGTCTACCTAAAGATCAAGACTAGTACGATTAAACATTAAGGGCGACTTTGCATGCCTTATGTTTAATCAAAGGATATCACACGACAAAAGGATATGATATGTGTTATTCATTAAGTTGTATCGACTTTTATATTCATGCTACTTGGGTAGTCATAATGCCTTGCTAGATATCGTTTATGACTTGTGTACCAAAATGGTTTTGGTTCACTGCCAACGTCGCATGAACCTATTAGGTCGCATAAAAAGAATGACTTTGCGCAATTTTAATTGGTTCAGAGTAATGATTTTTATATGATAAAATTCAAGACATAAAAGCCTTACGATTTGTTATATGATAACTTATTAATAGGGGCGTATGTGTAATTTGCTTGAATTGTCTAAATACAATAGTTGTATTACGAATATGTTTTTTAAGCTAGTAAGCTTATCTACACATATAAATAGAGGTTGGAACCCTAAAACAAATTAAGTTTTTCATTTTTACTATTTTCGAGTTCTTTGGATATTAGGAAAGAAAGAAAAACGTTTTCAATCTCTCTTAGGGCTAATACTCCAAATTGTGGTCGTTTATGAATTTTTTATAGAGGACGCGCACTTGAACATCTTAGAAATTAAACAATCAGAGAAGGAAATCACGATAATAGAAATTGAGGCTGATTAGGTATGCGTTGACCTTGCAAGGGCTAATTCGGGGGTCAACGTGGGTCTAGGCCGAGCGGGGCCTTGTTTGTAGGGAGTTGTGGACGTCACATGTATTTTGCATATTTGCACGATTTAGGATTATATTACTTCTTATCACACTTCTACTATAAATAGGAAACCCTAGAATGAATTTAAGGAGTCTTCTTATCCCCATTCTTTTTTTTTTTCTCTCTCGCCTCTTTTCTTTATATTTTGATTTCTATGGCTGTACACGACTAAACTATTGTCTGGATCAAGGAGACCTGTCAGTGATTTATGAGATTCATATATTAAATTCCATATTTTTTATTACACCAATTTATAGATTCAAATAGAAATTATACTTTTCTGATGTGTTTTTACACATTAGTTAGGTTATAAATTATTGCCAGTGATCCTACCGCCACTCGGTAAGGTGAATCACGTTACGTGGCAAGCGGGGCCTTGTTTGTTGGCACTCAATATGCCTTTGTGTTTTTGAGATATGAGAATGGTAGCAGTTCATGCTAGTTACTACTCATTGTAGATGTTCTTACAGAGTTTAATGCTGCTTCTTCGTTGAAAATCTATGGCATATCTGGCAGGGTTTGCGATCTAATATGTGAATGTATCACATGTTCCTTCCATTAACATGAGGATAACGAGTTGGCGTGAGTCACTATAAGCCTATCTATAAGACTTAATGAAAAACATTATTTTTGAGTCGACGACTAAATCATACTTACATTGATCTAAGTGTCTCCTTGATATGAAATTATTATATTATTACTAGTTTAGTAGTATTTATAGTTATTTGTTCTCGTATTTATTTCCTAGCTTGTTAGTTAATTAGTACTTAGTTTAGATTAGTATAATTAATTCAAAACCCATTTTTTGAAACTTAAAGTTATCCCCAGTCTCTTTAGATTTGACCTTCCTTACGCTACTATAAATCAGTAGTAGTTCAGTATTTGGGATTATTATTGGTATCGTTCACCGCGACGTTAATTTTTGATGTCGTTGTCGGGGACTGGCGTTGATTAACTTTAGGTTACTATTAAAATAAATAAAAATAAAAAGTAATAAAATAAAATAAAATAATATTAATAATAAATAACTATTTTTCTGCACCCTTGTATCTCAGTTTTTGTAGGTTCACTTCATGGCTTTACAATCATGATTCACATTAAGACTCACACTATTATAGTGTGAATAGGGTAGGTATGTCATCTTATGAACAAGATTTTATAATCATCAATCTTTTGTATAAAGAGTCAATGTTCGTGAATTTTGTGGAGACTACTTTCATTCTGCTAAAGCTTTCTAAGAACTTTTAGATTTTATATGGCAGTTGAGCCAATTTGGTGGCAATGCAAATAAGGTTCTTAAGGATCAACCATATTTGATGCAAAAAGATGAGAGAATGAAGTTGTTTTCTCAAACCCTTCATAGCATCGAACTTGAGAGACCTAAGCTTCATGAACCTCTTGATATAGAGAAACCTCTCGTAATGCTACTTGTGTTGAGATGGATGAGCTAACATTAATTATTGACTATCTAAGTGACGAGTAAAAGGAATATGGCGAAAAACTTGAGTGGGTCTCCATGACCATTTCTCATTACTGCACAATTTTTGATGAAAAATAAGTTGTGAAGGAAGTTGAAGTCACTTTTGAAAGGTCAATTAAGCTAACAAGTCAATAATTAAATATATTGAAGTGTAATTTAGGTTGATTTTAGATATAAATGATGATATTACACTAGGTATATTCTTGTTTTTGCGAGTTTTAGGATTTAATTAGGAAAATGAAGAAATGGAAGAAAAAAGGAAGGAGAGCAAAACAGTTAACTGGAGAAAAGTCAAGCAATTAGAATTTACACTGAAAATCACTACCTAAATGGGCAGCAGAGATTACCCAACGAATAAACAGCGAATTTGAAAATATACTAGGAATCGCCAACTGAATCAGTGGAGCATAAAGAGCTAAATCATGTGATTAACTCGGTGATTTGTATACAAAGTGGAATCACTAACAAATCGCTGAGGTTGGTGATGAGTTTTTCTGATAAGAAAAAAAAATTTGTATTTATCTATGCTTTGTACACTTAGAGTAACTATAAATATGACTTTAGGGCTTCAAAATTATTCTTTTCTTTTCAGCGTTCTACCTTTGTAAGTTTAGTTTTATTGAGTTTATATGTGAAGCTACATTAGAGCTTTGATTTATTTAAAAGGTATTTATTTAATTATTATGTCTTTTAATTATATTATTATGGTATTTGTTTCCAACATGATTGAATAGTTTGTTAATCTAAACAAACCCTAGACATGTATTTACTTTGGATTGCTATATAGTATAAGTAAGGAATCATGAACTTAATGCTTTAAATCTATTCATACATGTCAATCACGGATTTAATAAGTTGTTTTTTCGTATTACAAGTAATGATTCTTTATATTGAATGCATAGTGGCCAATATGTTCCTTAATATAGGGTATTAAATCAATGTCTATGATTATTGACAACAATTATAGAAGTAGTAACTATGATTAATGTATAGGGCTTAATACCAAGTGGATGTTCTAGGTGATTGTGTTCTATGTTATTTATTAATTAGCATATTTTAATTTATATTTGATTTAGATTAGCTATGATTTTCATTGAGTCTTAATGCTATCATATTTATATGTTATTGTGTTTTATCCAATAGGTAGATTTTCATTGATAAGAATATGATTTTTTCATTGAATTTAGGAAAATCGGTGGCTGGCTAAAGGCTATCAACCTATTATGAATTAGGATTTAATGATTCTAAGATTCCATATGTTATGATTATAACTATATTATAAAGTGATGTTATGTCCTAGTGCTTAAATGCAATCCAAATATATTACATTGTTTAGAGGGGGTTTGTTTAGATATTTCATTTATATTGATTTATTGATTTGTTTGATTGTTTGTTTGAATTGAATTAGATTAGTTTATTGAATTTGAATTGTTTATAGTTTATTTATTTTAATTAGTTGTTTATTTTTTGAGATAGATAGTGTTTAATTCCCTTTTAATTAAATTGGTTAAATTGAAGCAAGTTAAATCGGGTACAACTTTAGGGTAGCCTTGATTCTTAACAGATTTGAAAAGTTTTTGTGGAGAAGATATCCCATTTGCCATTAATACAAATAATAGGAAAACATGAGAAACTATTGTGCACATTCGACACGTGTCAATTTTTGGCGTCGTTGCCGGAGATTTTTTTTAAAATCTCTTGAAAACCTTATCGTTTAATGTCATATAATATGGCTGAAGATGAGGATGAATTATCTTTTAGGCAATCTGATAGGAATGTCATGACTTATGAACCTATGTGTGGCGGCCCTCGCCGCCCCGGGGTGACGTGTCTCCGTGTACTCCTTGCCAACTGGCCCAACTACACGTTGACGCCACCTGCCCGTCCTTTTCTTGTCTCGAATTTCGTATCCACGTGTGTGTACAATGTATATATGAAATAAGCAGCGGAAGTTGTACGTAAAAGTAGAAAAATATATTAACCAATTTAAACAAAACCTACTGTGGAAAAACCCTGAAAAGTAGTGTAGCTGTACAATATCAAATCACTCCCCAGTTCCCAAAAGAATCAAATAAGTCTTTAATCGCGGACAATCAGATAAAGTCGTCAAAGCCCTCCTTGCTCCTACTAGCAGGGTCTGCACTCGTCCATCACCAAAAGTAAAATGAAGAGTACAGTTAGTAAGATTCCAACAAAGTACACCGAGCATTTATGAGAACTATAGACGATATCAATAAACATGTCAATTAATCATGTGAACTAAACAGGCAAATGTGCAAAGATCATCACATGAAGAAATAACATGAGAAACAAATCGTGTACTCCACCCGGTCACACTAAACTGTACGACAAACCCCCAGGATCCTTTCGGTGAGTGCCCCACTTCCTTCCACCTGGTACGGCCCAAGCCTACACCCAGCCCGCCCTCGAGCCCACTGAGTGCCTACCTGGGGCGCACATGATCCCTTCAGTTGAAACACCCACTTCCTTTCACCTGATAACCCGCGTACAGCCTAGTGTGCCACCAGTACAACAAGAATATCGAAAAGTCTCGTTCCCCAACCCAAATGCGTCACGAAAATCAATAACAAGGAACATGGGGAATAACATTCAACAATAACAAGGAATAGGCAAATAGAATCCAACAATCACGAATAGGATATCAATGATAGAAATATAAACCCTCAGCGACTTTTAGATGGAATCTTACGTACCTCGAAAATGCACTCGCACGCATCTCGATATGCGCACCCGACACCTGACTATAGCATCCTAAGTCCCTGGTGTCCATTTATATCATTTCAATTACTAAATCATGCAAATCATGAAAATCACAATTCAAAATTAGGTGAAATACATCTCACCTCAATCGCGTCGTCGACGTTCGTCGATTCACGCCTTCGATCGATCGGACAACGCTCTCGCGTTGTCACCGCGTCGCTGCCGTCATCACCGTCGCGCCACCGCCGCCCTCGCCGGCGCCGCCGGTCCCCCACTTTCGCCGGCCGCCCGCCATTGCCCGCTGCGCCATCCATTGCTGCATTGCTGCGCGCCACTTCAGGCTGCTGCTCTCCGGCATGAGCCCCGCCAGCCCTTTGTCGGCCGTGTTGGTGTTACCGCCGCGCGCACATTCGCGCCTCGTCGCGTGCCGCCACCGCGCCGCTGCTTTGCAACGCGCCTCGCGCTTTCTGCGCTTCGCGCCTCGCGCCGCTGCGCATGCGCGCCGTTTGCTCCTCGCAGATCATGCCGCTGCTGCTGATCCGCTTCTCCGTCGATCGCCGCCGGCCCAGTGGTGCTTTGTCTCGCGCTGCGGCCTCCGTCATCGCAGCGCCGACCCGCGCCAACCCGCGCCACCTTCTCGCCGTCCGCCGGTGTCTTTGCTTGTCCTCCCCGCCGCCTCGCATGGCCGCTGCCGACGGCCGCCGCTGCCGATCCGCGACCTCCCTCTCTCTCTCTCTCTTCTTCTTGATCTCTCTCTCCCTCCTTGTTTCTTCCTCTTTTTCCTCTCTCTCTTCATTTTTCTTTCTTTTCTCTCTCCTCCTTTTGATCTTATCAAAAGTGACTTTGAGAACCGAGCAGCGCGCATCTCGAGGCATCAACCCGCCTCATTACTCGCGCCACTCGCATCACGTGGCGTATTCAATGTACACACTAAAACCACATAACGCGACTATCTTGGTCCCATATTAGCACGCGATTCGAGGCGCATCCTCATTCGTGTTTCGGCTCAGCGAAGTCTCCGCGTATACGTTTTTTCAATAATTAGCACCTCCACTTGAGATTCGACATATGCATTCCGGCAAGTGGGTCCCACATACGACCCTAAAATAACACGTGGCACGAGTCGAATTTTCGGGCCGTTACACTATGTGTATTACTTTTACAACAGAATTTTTGGAACTCGAATTGAAGTTCGGACTCATAAACTCTTTACCGTGTTTTTATGTTGAAGATAATGAAGATGCTCAAAAGTTTATTAGGGAGTTCGTACACAAAGTAAGCACGTTAAAACCTAAGGATATAGAAATAGATTATGTTAAACTAAAAACTTTTCCTTTTGTATTAAAAGGGCAAGCTTTAGATTGGTTATTTTACCTCCCTCAAAATCTCATAACCAATTGGTCAGAGATGCTTTAAGTCTTTCTTGATCAATAAATCCTAGCAAGACAAACTAGTTTATATAGACAAAAAATTAGTAATGCTAGGATGGAGATTGGAGAAAGTTTCGATGAATTTTAGGATATGTATTAAAGATTGACTTCTTTAAGTTTAATGCACGGATTTATATATAGAAAAAACTTTAATGTAATATTTTTATGAAGGACTAAATCACTTAGAATGAAGATTCCTTGATACAATATATGGAGGGTCTTTGCTTGATAAAACACCAACTTTAGCAAAAGAACCTATAAATAAAATGGCTAAACAATCTAAGCAATATGGTGAGAAGTGTGAATTAATCAAAGAAAATCTAAGCGAAATGAATCGAAGGACATATAAGACATCACACGATAAAATAGATAAGCTAAAAGTCAAGGTTGAATTATTAATAAACGATAGATCAAACAAAGTAAAACTTTGTGTTTACTGTAATGAATTAAGTCATTCTAATGATGAATGCCTTTTGAGAGAACAAGCCAAAATAGAAGAAGCTAATGCTATAATGAACCAATATGATAGGTTTGTTGATCCCATTTACAATTTTAATAGTTATACAAATTACTCACAGCTAAATGTAAGTAATTTTATCTATAATTAGGGTTATCAAAGATATAAAACATCAAATAATTCAGATAGAGAAAAAGATCAAATAATTAAAATATTACAAAACGATATGACCGAGATGAAAAATTAATTAAGTCAGATGGCAACATAAATGAGTGAATTTGTAAATCAAGAAAAATTACCATCTCAACCTTATCCTGCTTTATATGAAAAAGCACAAGTCATAGCATTAAGAAGTGGTAAACAAATGGATGAACCTAAAATGCCTGATCATATAGTTTCTAGAAAAGGAATAGAAACAAAATTAGAGAAAAGTGAGTCTAGAAGAATACATATCAGCCTTAATTCAAAATAAATTACCTCCTAAATATTCTGACCCTAGAATGTTTTCGTTCCATGTACGATTGAAAATATAGGAATTTCAAAAACATTGTGTAATTTGGGAGCCTCCATAAATTTATGCCTTTTTCTATTTATATGCAAATGACATATGTACATTTTAAAAAAAAATTGGTGTAGTGGTACAATTAGCAGATAGCTCCACTATTAAATCGATAGAGTTACTAGAAAATGTTCTAGTCAGGGTTAATGATTAAGTCTTCTCGACAGATTTTTATGTTTTAGATATGCAAAAGATAATTTTCTAATAGGATTTCTCTAATCTTAGAAAGACCTTGAAAACAACAAAAGCAAAGATTAATGTATCAATTTGAACATTAACAATGGAAGTAGATGAAGATACAGTGAATTTTAATACATACGATGCAATGAAATACCCAATGGATATTTCTTCCATAAGCACATTAGATATGATAGATCCATTTATAGATAAATCCTTTAGAAATGATAAAATAGATAAATTGGAATTAGTAATAGAAGATCTAGAAGAAGATGATGATAGAGTTGAGGAAACAAAACATATAAATAACTACTTTGGAATCATGAAATGAACTACCAAAACTAACTTATTACCTAGATTTATCTAGATCTCATTCAAAACTTTATCTTATATAGTTAAAGCCCCATAATTAGATCTAAAAATTTACCAGATCATTTGAAATATTTTTACATAGGGGACTATGATAAATTACCAGTAATAATTTTAATAAACTGATAAGTTTAGAAGAATATAGATTGATAAATATATTGAAAAAATCTAAAGGAGCAATTGGATGGACCATATTGATATTAAAAGAATAAATCCAACTACTTGTATGTATAAGATAAACCTAGAAACTGACACAAAAAACTCTAAAAAGCTCAACGTAGATTAAATTTGCTTATGACGGATGTAGTAAAAGCTAAAATAATAAAACTATTAGACGCATGAATGGTATTTCCAATAGCTGATAACAATTGGGTAAGCCCTGTCTAAGTAGTTCCTAAAAAGACAAGAATTACAGTAATAACAAATGAGCATGGAAAATTAGTACCAACTAGAATCCAAAATGGTTGGAGGGTATGTATAGATTATAAGAAATTAAATGCCTCAACTAAGAAGGACTATTATCCACTCCCATTTATAGATAAGATGGTTGAACAATTAGTTGGAAAAAGCCAATTACTATTGTTTAGATGTTTATTTATGATTTCATCAAATACTTGTAGCTGTAGAGGATCAGGGAAAAAAAACTTACACTTGTCCTTTTGATACATTTGCTTACAAACGTATGCCTTTTAGTCTATGTAATGCACCTGCAACTTTTAAAATGTGTATGATTAGTATTTTCTCTGATTATGTGGGAAATTTTATTAAAGTTTTCATGGATGACTTTATTGTTTAAAGTAATTCTTTCGATGAATGTTTAATTAATTTAACTAAAGTACTTAAAAGATGCATAGAAAATAATTTAGTGTTAAATTACGATAAATGTCATTTCATGGTATATCAAGGGCTTATATTAGGACATATAGTGTCACATAAAGGAATAGAGGTAGAACTAGCAAAATTCAATCAATCAAAATGTTACCTTACCCTTTTACATTGAGAGAAATATGTTCATTTCTTAACCATGTTGGATTTTATAGAAGATTTGTAAAAGATTTTTCTAAAATTACACAACCTTTATGCAAACTTTTTAAAAAATATGTTCTTTTTGAATTTACCAATGATTGGAAGATACATTTAATAAATTAAAGGATTCTTTAACAACTACACACTTGTGATTAAATCACCAGATTGGTCGTTACCCTTTGAAATAATGTGTGATGCAAGAAACTATGCAGTTGGAGCTGCTTGAGGTCATAAAGTAGGAATGAATCTTACGTTATATATTATGCTTCTAGGAAACTAGATCCAGCCCAATAAAATTACACCACTACTGAAAAAGGAACTTTTAGTGGTACTGTTTGCCTTAGAAAAACTTAGACCTTATTTATGAGGAACAAAAGTAATAGGTTATTCATATTATGTTGCATTCGATACTTAGCGACAAAACAAGATGCTAAACCAAGACTAATAAGATGGATGCTACTTCTACAGGAATTCGACCTTACTATAAATGATAAGAAAGAGCCAAAAATCTAGTAGCAGATCACTTAAGTAGGTTAGAAAATGGAGAACCACATATACCATTAAGGTGATGATTTTTCAGATGAATATCTATATAGTATAAAGACTGATAGCCCATTGTATGCTGATATAGTTGATTATTTTACCACTAATAGATTATCACCTTACTTGAAAAGAGCTAAAAAAAATTAAAAAGGATTCTAAACATCATTTGTCAAATGATCTCTATTTATGGAAGTTTTGCGTCGACCAAATAATTAAGACACGCATACCACATTCAGAAGTACAATCAGTTGGGAAGATTGTAACGGCCTAAAAATTTGACTTGTGCCACGTGTCAAGTCCAAGTCGTATGTGGGACCCACCCGTCGAATATGTATGTCTGAATCTTGAGGAGAGACATCAAGAATGTTAAATTTAAGATTTTAATGCTAATTGTTGAAAAAAAAATATATGCGGGGAATGCGGTGAGCCAAAACAAGAATGGGGATGCGCCTCGAGTCACGTGTCGACGTGTGCCCGAGGTAGCAGCTCGTGGGGTAAGATTAATTAATTTACATTAAAAGTAATTTAATGATTTGTTTAATAAGTGGCTATAGTGGTTTCAAAGTGGTCACATTAAATCAATATGCAATGGCCTATAGTTTGCAAAACAAAATCATAGCCTTGGATTCGTCTCGAGATACGCATTTCGCGAGACTCGAAAAAAATATATATAATGTGGTCAACAGTAAGGCGGTGGAAAGAAAAAGTAGATATTTTTGGTTTTGCCTCGAGATTTGTGTAACACGAATATCGAGGACACCAAATACTTAACTCCCACCTTATCCATTCGATGAAAAGAAAGAAAAAGAAAAGAAAAAAGAAAGGACCGAGAGAAAACGGTGATCGGAAGGAAGAAGAAGAAGGAGAAAGGGGGAGAGAGAGATCGGGAGAGAGAGACTAAGAACCCAAGGTGAGTTGTTGATTTCGGTTGTCGTTTGTGCTGTCGTCGTTGTTGATTTTCGTTGTTGTGTTGGTTGGCCATGGTGGTGGCGCGGCATCGTTGAGGAAGGAGATGACTGTTAGGTCATCTCCCTCCCAAGGGTGGTCTGGGGTTGGGGCCGAACCCAACCCCGAAAAAAAAAAAAAAAAAAAAAAAGAATCCGAACCAGAGCATGAACTGCTCTGGTGAGGAAGATGACTCCGCGGGCCGGGTCGGGTCAGACCGACCCAGGGCCCAAGTGGGCCGGGCCAACCCGAGTCCACGTGAACCGGGCCGGGCAGGCCCGGAGCCGCGTGGACCGGGTCGGGTCAACCTGGACCCACCCCAACAAAATAATATATTTAATTATTAAAGTAAATTAAACTGATTTTTATAAACTGTAAATTACAGAAAATAGATTAAAATTGATAAAAATTACGGAAAAATTCTGAAAAATCCTCGAAAAATATGAAAAGTAGGGAAAGCTAGAAAAAAATGAGTTCGAGGCTTTTCGAGAGTTTGGCACCCCGGTATAATTCGAAAAATGGTGCTAAAAGCTTAATTTTTATGAAAATAAAAATGGCAAATCTATAATCACATACTATACTTGCACGTAATGCGACCCTAAAACTTTAATTGGTACAAATGGACACCAGGGACGTAGGAGTCGAGTGTCGGGTGCGCATATCGAGGCGTGAACGGGACGTCTTGAGGACAAATTACGGATTTCGAGGTAAGTAAATCAGTTAGAAAATGTATAGTATTTCATTTAACTTGCATTTTTGTTTAATGTTGAATCATGTCCTTTTCTTGGGATTCCCACTCACTTATGAGTGTCCGAGGGCCAAGTGAGTCGTACTCGTGTCTCTGATTGGAGTGGTTGCCGGCTCGCAACCGGGGCCATGACCTCGAGTCACGATTTGGTCGAATGAGATGTGCTTTATCCGGGGCGCCGTTGATATCCCTCATTCGCGACATTTTAGGTACGGCGATGCCGCATCCGATGACCGAGTCTGTTTGGCGTTGACGCGACTCTGCGACCCCGACCATGTGGCACCCGCATTCGGTGGTCTTAAACTACTTGGGCACCTCTCTATATTGTTTCTTTTGACACTCATTCTCGTTGTACTTTCATTGTTTTACAGTCTCATGATCATGCATTCCATACAGTTTTCTTTTTATCTGCATGACTTTTAGACTGCTATATTTTATCTTGAGTTACTGTTTAGATTCTACTGGATTTTACTTACCTGGGCTCGTCAATCTCGTGTTTGACTGAGTGCAGAGTTACAGATGAGTAGCAAAGGGAAAGCTCCATAGCTAGGTGAATATTTTTGTATATCTTTTATTTACTCCCCTCCGATGTGATACATTGATGCTGGGTTCCACAATTAGGTTGCCTAACTCTTGTACCTTATTGTTGAGTTATTTAATGTAGTATTGCTTCCGCTTAATTGTAAAATATTGAAAAATATTAATAACTCAACTTAAAACTTCTGTACTTACTGATAATGATGGATTGTAAGGCTGACTAGGTCTGCGTTGACCTTGCGAGACTGGCTCGGGGGTCCACGCGGGCTTAGGCCGGGCGGTGCCCAGTTTGTGGAAAATTGGGGCCGTCACATATCCCATTGCCATACTTATTCTTATGGAGGACATTTTGGCCCACTTTATTTCATGATTATTTTCTTTATACAAAATCTTGTCCAAATTGCCAACGAACTGGAGACTTAAGGCATAGAAATCAAACCTTTACTTCGTATTCTTTTTGTGAAGTGTTTGATGTATGGGGTATAGATTTCATGGGATCTTTTCCACCATCAAATGCTTATGTTTATATTTTAATTGATGTATATTATGTGTCCAAATGGGTAGAGCCAAAAGCTACTAAAACTAATGATTCAAAAACAGTGGTTAATTTCCTTAGATAATTTTTTTATAGTTTTTAGCGCACCTAGAGCACTTATTAGTGATAGAGGTTCACATTTTTGTAATCAATTAGTTGCTAATCTACTCGCTAAGTACAATGTCACACATATGACCCGTTATCTTAAGTTAGTGACTAATATTAACTCGAGTCCTAATTAACTTGAGTTAGGCTCATGATTAATAAGTTTGGCGTACCTTTATTAGTGTGTGAGTGGGTTTGTGTGATGATTTGTGTTTGTTTGGAATGTTTGGTGAATATATAGGTTTTAGAATAAAAAGAAAATTTATATACAACCCTATAATAAAAAAAATTAAATAATAAATTATCGGTACACCAAGTGCGACCAGGAGGTCATGAAATGAATGTGCACGCCTGAGAATACTCATAGGCATGTCCAATCAATTAATTGCCGAGAAAATACAAAAAGTATATATATTTATATATTATTGATATAAATATATAATTAAACTATAAGTTTAGTTTGAATTATATGAATCATTGGATCGCATCGAGATGATCGTAAGTGGTGACGGTGTTAAGATTTGTGTCACTTTAAGATGTGCCACTTTAACACATCATTTACATGATCAACCTCAAGATAAAGTGATGCTTACCTTAAGGAAAATCCATATATATATATATATATCCAAAAACTTTAAACTTATCCTCACTATTTCGTTCGATCCATAGAGAGAGATCAAAGCAGCTGGGGGTTTTGGTTTTAATGATGGATTTAAAAATGATTTCTAGTGGAGTCGAGGAGATCAAAACACTACAAATTAGAGATCATCATTGTGGTAAGTGAGTTTTAGTGTTTTGAAGCTCAATTAAGAGTTAGTTGATGATTTCTTTGTTATTGTTGTTGTTGATCACTAGAAATGGGTTGATACCTGACTAGAAGTCATCCTTAATGTATTAGGGGAGTGGTTTATGTTGTTTTGATGATTTGGTAAGTGGTTAGTGCTTGCTACCCCGCTCACTGTCGAGACAGTGCAGGGTGGAGCATGCTCCATGTAGCAAAGGAGCATGCTTCCTTCATCAGTTGGGATAAACCCAATTGGTGGAGCGTGCCTTTCCAAGGAAGGGGGCACACTCGCACCCTAGAAAACAACAATTCTGCAGTGTTTTGCTTAGAATTTCCTGAGGTCTTAGGGACTAACTTAGGGGTTCTAAATGTAATGTATTAGCCTATATTAACCACAAATGGTTTGTGATAGGTTTTAGAACACTGGGAAAGCTTGAGTGACCCAAAATGTCAGGAAATTTGAAAACGAAAACCTGAAACGAGGTAAGTATGGATTCGCTTATTTATCAATGTTGCTTGGATATGTTAGTGTATGTAGTTCATATAGTTTATGGATTGAATGAGGGACTATATACACTGTGATGTATTTATTAAATGGAAAACAATGTTTAATGTGATCGGCGAGAGTAAATCCTAGAATTAAGATTAGGTTATAAAAGATATGAGTTTGCTTTCCCGGCCTATATGTTAATTCATACTCAGTTAGATAGGTTGCATATATTACATATTCACTAGAGGGTTTGGGATAGAACCACTGGACATTAATGGATTGGCTAGACAGCACATCAGCCAATATGTTAGTCTAGCAATCGCATTAATGATGTTAATATGTAATCGACCCTAGATATACAAATGAAATGTAAATCACAATGTAATAGTCATTGATGGTTTGACTTGCATCCGTTATTTATTTGATTATATGATTTTCATAATCCCGTTAGTTATCGCTGGTGCATATTGTTATTGCATATTACTCTTGAATATTATATGAAATGTTTATGGCTTTGTGAATCCTTACTTACAGAGCATGTAGGAGCGCTCACCCAAATTAACATTTCAGGAATGCCGATGAGCGGCACAACTACAGGATAAAGAAGGTTTAGGAGTTTTGATCTTCTCTTTGATGTAATGAAACTTCCTTTGTCTTATATATGCATATTAAATTACAGCTTTATATTATCATAAGGGTTGAGAAGTTTTATATAATCGAGGTTTAATCCAGTTGGATTTGATTTTGTATATTGTGTTTAATATCACAAAACGCTTTAATCTCCGCTATATTTAACATTTGTTTTACATTAATATTCGATAACTCCACCTATGTTGTACACTATGTGCGCTACATAGCCGGTCCGAAGTCCGGATAAAGGAGGAGGACTCTGACGCCCATTTTTTCATACCGAAAAATGGGTAAGGGAGGTCCCAAACTCACTTTTCATACCCGAAAAGTGAGGGGGGAGGCCCCAAGCTCATTTTCCATTCTTGGGAAATGGAGGAGGGTTGCGATAGGTTGACAGCCAGCGTAAAACTTTTGTCACTTTTCATGAAATGGATCAAACATATATAAACGTTGGGGCGTTTCCACCTAGCGACGTGCTGCATCGAAGCCCGGGTGTAGTGAGAAATGAGCAAGGGTGTGTTTCACATCGCCGCCTGAGTGTGAAGAAAAATGAGCAAGGGTTCCCACACATAGGACGTATGTGGGTAAATAAGCTAGTCCCTTCACATCGTCGCCCAGATGTGAAGAAAAATGAGCAAGGGTTCCCACACAAAGGACGGGTGTGGGTAAAGAAGCTAGTTAAAAAAAACAAAATAAAAAACAAAAACAAAAACAAAAACGAAAACAAAAACAAAATCATAGATACGAACACTAGATTTTTTAGACAAAATAGAAATAGAAAAGAAAAACAAGTACAAAGGGGAGAAAAAATTCTTTTAGGAACATGGAACATAGGAACACTTACGGGGAAGTCAATAGAACTAGTAGATACCATGATTAGAAGGAGAGTCAATATTGCGTGCCTCCAAGAGACAAAATGGGTAGGAGAAAAGAGTAGAGAAATAGGAAGCACAGGGTTTAAATTGTGGTACACTGGTATAGATAGAAAATGCAATAGAGTAGGACTTGTGGTGGATAATGATTACAAGGGTAAGGTCGTAGAGGTTAAAAGAATGAGGGATAGATTGATTCTAGTTAAATTAATTATTGGAGACAAAAAACTGAACATACTTAGCGCATATGCACCACAAGTAGGATTAAGCGAGAGCATCAAACGCAAGTTTTGGGATGATATGGATGGATTTATGCAGAGTATACCATTAGATGAAAAGGTTTTTATTAGAGGAGATTTAAATGGGCATGTCGGGGTAAGTAACGATGGATTTGAGAGAGTTCATGGAGGTTTTGGTTTCGGTAATAGAAATGAAGAAGGAGAATCAATTTTAGAATTTGCTTCAGCGTATGATCTTGTCTTAGCAAATAATAGTTTTAGGAAGAGGGAATCGCATATAATTACTTTTAGTAGTGGTCATAACAAGAGTCAAATAGATTTTCTTTTAACAAGAAAAATAGATAGAAAATTATGTAGAGACTGCAAAGTAATACCTGGTGAAGCACTTACTACCCAACATAAGTTAGTAGTACTTGATATTAAGCTAACACAACGGAATAATATGAATAAAAGAGTTAGCGACCCTAGAATAAAGTGGTGGAACCTAAAACACAGTAAACAAGTAGAGTTTAGAGAAAAACTACTAAAGGAAAATGTTTGGAATCTTGACTTAGATGCTAATACAATGTGGCTAGAAATGAGTAGTTGCATAAGGAGGGTGGGATCAAACATATTAGGTATATCTAAGGGCTTGGGACCTCCAAAAAAGGAAACATGGTGGTGGAACGAGGATGTCCAACGAGCAATTAAGACTAAAAGAGAGATGTATAGGAAAATACCTAAGTGTCAAGATGAATATGCGTACAATCAATATAGAGAAGCTAGAAAACAAGCTAAAAAAGTAGTTAGTCAAGCTAAAACAAATTTCATGGAAGATCTATATACAAGGTTAGGTAATAGAGATGGCGAAAAAATACATATATAGGCTAGCCAAATTAAGATATAAAAAGAAACAAGACCTAAGTCATGCAAGATGTATTAAGGACGAAAATCAAAATGTTTTAACACGCGAGGATGATATTAAGGAGAGATGGAGAAGTTACTTCGATAGTTTATTTAATGATGACCAAGTTGATACTATAATAGATGAAAACCCACGCCAAGAAAGAAATGTAAACTATACACACAATATTAGAATTGTAGAAGTTAAAGAGGCATTGAAAAGAATGAAAATAGGGAAAGCATGTGGCCCAGATGAAATACCTATAGAGGTTTGAAAATGCTTAGGAGAAATCAGATCGACTTGGTTAACAAAACTTTTCAATAAAATTTTAAAATCAAAACGGATGCCAATGGATTGGAGAAGAAGCACTCTTGTGCCAATCTTCAAAAACAAAGGAGACATTCAAAGTTGCTCAAACTACCGGGGAATTAAACTTATGAGTCACACTATGAAACTGTGGGAGAGAATAATTGACAATAGGCTAAGGAGAGAAACAACAATATCAGAGAACCAATTTGGTTTCATGCTTGGAGGTCAACTATGGAGGCGATTTTCCTTGTAAGATGATTGTTAGAAAAATATAAAGAAAAGAAAAAAGATCTTCATATGGTATTTGTTGATTTTGAAAAAAACATATGATAGGGTCCCTAGAGATGTTCTTTGGTGGGTTCTAGAAAGAAAAAGAGTACATGCTAGATACATAGACACTATTAAGGATATGTATGATGGGGTAGTAACGAGTATAAAAACATTTAGAGGAGCTACAAAAGAATTTCCCATTACTATAGGACTACATCAAGGATCGACTTTAAGCCCATATCTATTTACTTTAGTTATGGATGAACTAACTAGACATATTCAAGAGGATATACCATGGTGTATGTTATTTGCAGATGATATTGTCTTAGTGGATGAAACCAAAGATGGAGTGAATAGGAAATTAGAACTCGGAGGAATACATTAGAATCTAAAGGCTTTAAGTTGAGTAGGAAGAAAACTGAATACATGCACTATGAGTTTGGAAACACTAGACATCGAGATGACGAAGTGGTAAAATTAGGGGAAGTAGAAGTTCCTAAGGTAAGCCACTTTAGATACCGAGGATCAATCATACAAAATGATGGTAACATTGAAAATGATGTCACACATAGAATTCAAGCTGGATGAAAGAAATGGTGGAGTGCAACAGGGGTGATTTGTGATCGACATGTTCCTACTAATTTAAAAGGAAAATTTTATAGGACCGCAATTAGGCCAGCTATGCTCTATGGAAGTGAATGTTGGGCGGTAAAGCAACAACAATTACATAAAGTGAACGTAGCATAAATGAGGATGCTTAGGTGGATGTGTAGTAAAACTCGTAAAGATAGAATAAGAAATATAAAAATTCAAAGACAAGTAGGAGTAGCACCAATTGATACAAAGATTAGGGAAGGGCGGTTGCGATGGTTTGGTCACCCGCAAAGACTGCCTACAAATGCCCCAACTAGAAAACTTGACTCAATAGAAACTGTAGAAATTCGACGAGGTAGGGGCAGACCAAAGTTAACATGGGATGCATTAATTAAAAATGATTTGAATGGTTTGCAAAGCTCACCATCAATTGCACTTAATCGAGCACAATGGAAAAGTTTGATCCATGTAGCCGACCCCAGTTAATTTGGGACTGAGGCTATGTTGTTGTTGTTGTTGTTACATTAATATTATAATGAAGAGAACCCAACATAAGTTGAGTCTTCAAGAATTACAAGAAATTAGGAATGACGCTTATGAAAATGCATCAATTAATAAAGATAAAACTAAAACATTTCATGATAATAAATTAGTTCCTGAAAATTTACAAGTAGAAGATAAAGTTCTACTCTTTTGTTTAAGACTTAAATTATTTCCTAAAAAGCTCCATTCAAGATGGATAGGACCCGATATGACTGTGAATTATAGCATATTAGAAATAAAAAGCTTAGAAACATGACAAATATTTAAAGTAAATGGTCATAGGTTAAAATCTTATTATGAAAATTTGTTGAACAATATATAGAGATTATCAATTTCAAAGCTAAGAAATAAAATCCGCAAAGTAATGAAAAGAAGTTTAATGTTTGCATTAACGCGAGTGAGACCGTTAAAAATTAAACAATTAGGCTTTAAATGTATAAAAAGTCGCGCAACAAGAAGAAGAAATCAAAGAAACAACAACCTGAGAAGCCACAACCTGAAGTGCAACAACATCAAGCAAGGAAACAACTGGTAGAAGAAGAATTTCCTGATGAACAACTTAAGCTTCAAGATTTAGGACATCGGATTGAGATTTATAAAGATGAACCAAGGAAACTCTTCCTCCACGTGATGATCAATGACATCAGTTTCCATGGTGTTTTACTTGACACAGTGGCTGATATGAATATCTTACTGGAATAATGGTGCAAAAAGGCCAAGTTGAAGTTTGATTTTATACCACCTTTGGCTATCGATAAGCAAATGGTGATAAAATCTTTCCACTAGGAATGTCGATGAATGTGCCAGTGCAAGTGGGACTATTCAAGTATCTCACCAACATCTTGGTAGTACTATAAATTGAAAAAAATGAAGAAATGTTAATGGGATGAACTTTTCTCAAGAAAACTGGAGCTGTTCTCAAAGTAGAACAACGTATAGTTACACTTAGGATGGGAAATGATTATGTGTCTTCGAGATGGTTACAAGATGGACGATTATGTCAATGAAAACATTATGATGATGGCTATGAAGATGAAACTCCTATCATGATATTACCTTAAAAAGGACAACTACCATTAGTTTAGTAGACTTAGCAATAGACGTTATGTAGATGCTGAGAATGATAAAGAGACTGAAGATGTCAAGAATGATGAAGAATCAATTGATGGTCAGTTTAAGTCTCTCAAGCTAAACGACAAGTGATCTCATATATCAAGTCGAGTCAATAACTATAAACAAAAGCATTCTATGGGAGGCAACCTATACTCTATCTTTACTTTCAGTTTTAATATTAAGATTAGTTAGTTGTTTTTATATTCTCTCAACTTTTGACTCTTATAATGGGGATATTTTAGGAATATAATTCCTGAATAATTTCATAGAAGGGGTGTTGATAGAGCTAATGTCTTTCCGTATTAATAGATTTAGGATAGTTAGATTATTTATTTTCTCTCTTTTTTAACTTTATTTTGGGATATTTCCAATTGAGAAGCGGATGATCGAGTTGTTTTTTTAGTTGACCCATATTTGTTTTTAAGTGTTTTAAGTAATGAAGTAGCTATTTAGTAGTATAATATTTCCTAATTACAAATCAAAATTTAATTTTAGAATATTTCTTGTGGAATACTAATCAATTCTACCTTAAATATGATTGAGATGTGTGATAAATTCGTTAAATATTTGATACATTGGAAAACAGCAGGAATTGTTCAATGATTTCCCAGTGATACCAAATAACATTGAGAATCGATAGGTAAATTGGCAGTAGTTTGCATATTTTTAAGTGCAAAATGACTCAACAATTTATCAGTGATTCAGGTTTTGTAATAGGATTCGCCGAGTTAGTCGCTAAACCACCAAGATCAATTTATAACGATTTAATTGACGATTAGTCAGCGAATTCATTTAAACCCCGATTCACTAAGCACGAATTTGTGTTTTAAATAGAACCCCGAAATCGCCAAACAGTAAACTCTTTCACACCTAAAACCCTTGCTCCCATTCAATTGTTTAATTGATTTTCATCTAGATTTAACCCTTCAAAGCTTGAATGATACCTTATTTAAGTATACCCCTGTGATGGCCCCTCTCCTAATCTAGGGCACCGCTTGACCTAATCCTGTAATTAAGCCCTAATCATATCCACGCATGACTTAACTACGTATTAATCAGCCTTTACAACCTACACGCCTATTTTCTCGTGTTCATGATAAGTAATACACTAGTCTTACCAGTTTATAAAATTTAAAGTTAATTAAAACTTTTATTAAATTAATTAATTAGCGGAAGTCTTATTGATTATGCGGAAGCAATGAGTAACTTATGCGGAAGCCATTTATAAAACCTTAAGTGTGGAAAACCAGGAAATGACATCACATATATAAAGTCCTCGAAATGCAGTGAAACAACAAAATAGTTTAAGTCAAGTCGAGTAACTAACACTCAACCCAATATATAACCCCAAATAGTATCTGAAAGATGTATATAACATATACAATGAACATATCAAAATAAGACCTACAATCAATGCAGTGATGTACCATGGGCTCATGAATAATCGCCGATCTTCTCTTTGCCGGGCCTGCTGGTAGTCGGCTCTGCACCCACCATCATAAAAAGGACGATGAGTACAAGAATAAAACAGTAATCCCCAATGACGAGTTTAATTTGCATTTCTAAATATTCAAATGGTATTTAAAGGCATATGAATGGAAAAATTAGAAAATAAACCATATGCGAGTAAATACAAGAGTTAGAGAAGTGAAACTGACACTAGGCTAAGTAGTGGTGATTTAGGTCCGGTCGGTAGTGAAACATGTCACTCCGACTCAATAATCATATAGCACAAGGGACTCCAACCCAAGTGTTACCAGTGACTCTAACTCCGGTGTGTAGACCACCTCATGGACTCTAACCCCGAGTGTCATACAGTGTCAAGTAACATGTGCCGACATCCCCAGGGACTCTAACCCCGTGAGTCGCGCACACCTCGATCGAGTACGGGACCCAAATGTAAAAACTACTTTTTAAATTTCAAGAAATACCAAGTATGGATTGTCAAGGCATAGGCACATCTACACACCTAAACAAATAAGGAATACAAGTCCTCTTTAAACATTTATAAGATATTTACTAGCCTAATAGCATGCTATTTATCATTCAATTCACATTAAAAAAAACAAGAATAGACATAGCATGGGATAGAATCAATGAATCAAATCAAATGAATGGATATCATACAAACTAGACTCATCAAGTGAGCATAGACACAAAGAGCACATGATATAAGAATACAAATGCAAAATAGTCGAAAGGACTATGCAAGGACATCAATTAATAGAAATGAAATGCCAAGTAAAGTTGCCAATGGGTATACTCACAACAACAAAGTAAAGTCCTAGCTTTACTGACCTCCCGATACTCCAAATCTTGTATTTGCTCTCTCTCGTATTCTTTTCTTAGATTCCTGAGTTTGTTGTCTCATTAGTTCAAGTATAGTGGGTTTAAGCTCAATTTATCGAAATATAGTTTTTTTCCAATTTTTCCCAATTTTTTTAGAAATTTTCCCTCATTTTCTTCTTTTTTTATTTATGTTTGGGTCGAACCTGGACCAGAACAGGTCCAGGCTCAGCCCATGGGCTGATCCTAACCCGTTTTGGGCCCGACCCAATAAGGGGGTCCACACCAACGCGCGCGTATGCACGTTCTTCCTCCCGATCGACTGGTTCGATCTGGAGCAACACATTTTATTTTTTTATTTTTTTTCTTCCGGTGATGGGTTGGGGTGGCTCTCCACCCCAACCTCGGTGGAATAGCACCTCAGCCCTAGTTCGGCCATGGGAGTTCGACCTCCATGGCCGAACCCCACTCTCGGCCACCCCACCGCCAACCACCCGAAACCACGACCACAACGAGGACTCACTGCGCTTTTGACATCTCCACTTTCTCCTTCCCGACGCATCCTTGCTTCTCCTCTTCCTCTCATTTTCTTCTTTTTCCTCTCTCTCAGTCCTCCCTGTTCTGGTCCGTGTGTCTTTATGTGTGTGTGTGTGGTGTAGGTGTAAGTGGGGTGGTGGACAAGTGGTGTTTGTTTGGACAAGTGTGGTGTAATTTGGACAAGTGTGTTGTTGTGTTTGTATAAGTTACACTAACCGTGACACAATTAAGACACTCGTCTGTGTTTTCGAGCGTTTCGATGCCCGATTTCGCGTCCGAACTGTGATATACGCGTACCGCCGCGTCGTTAGCCACCTAATGCCTATTCCATTTTTACTCAACTATAGGCCTTTAATTTGATTTACATTAACAAACACAACCATAGGCTTATAAGCAATTCCTTATTTCATATTAGTATTAAATAAGACTCACCAAAATGCTAACTACCCTGTTCCCCTGCTCGCACGCTACGTAAGGCGTGTCCCCGCTTTCGTCTCGACGCCTACAACTGTACAAACCGACTTAGTAAGTCTACACAATACATAACACTAGGCACACATCAATACAAAAATACGATATACCTCGGCCACGTGCCTCGGTCGGTGCACGTATCACAGTGTAGGTCCCACGTCAAGGGTCGGTGATCCTGATTAAGGAATTAAAATGGGGTTAGAGATTTGGGTCGTGACAACCCCACCTTGTTTAGTTGTGATTCAACCCAAGAAATTTTGAATTCAAGTTCATATAACTAAGTTAGGGAGTAAGCGAGTATTTTTTTGAATTAAAGCTTGGAGAGGGAGTATAATAAGCTAATATAACATATTACTTGAGAGATTAACTCCAAAAAAGGTAATAAATTGACACTCTAATATCATTTTGATTTCGGTGTTTTGAACAAAATTGATTTTTGATGATATTTTCAACAAATGTGGTTTTTGAGTTGTTATTGCAAATTGTTTATGAAAATGGGTTTATATACAAATTCTCGATTTGAAATTTGAATGTGGGTTTTCAAATAAGTTTGGGGATTTCTAAGAATCTTTCCAATATATACTTATGATAGGAATATGTCGATAAAACTATTTTAGACGTACTATTTTTACTCTTTCGAGACTCTATGATAAAATCTTTTCACAAACTTGTTATCCATACCTTGATAGTTTGAAATCTTCAATTACAAAACTTGAATTTACCTATTCCATCATAGTTGAGTTATTCTATGATGGGAGGAGATAGAGGAAGAGGTATGGGAAATGAGCAAGATAAAGGGAAGGGGTAGTGCAAGCCAAACAAAAGCAGAAATATGAAGGCCACCTTAAGAATATTATACCTACTGGGGTTACTATTAGAGAACCTAGAACCCTGAAGGGAAAAGCTTAGAGAACAATATCTATTGTCGTCTAATGAGGAAGAATATTTTGAGAATCTAGACCTTAGTCATTTATTACCTTATGAGCTTTCTTTATTTATGAGACCTAGATCTCAAATGAGGTACTATAGTGATAAGAAGAGACTCATAATTCTTGAGAAAGGGTTCAACATTCAGAATGTAAGCAAGTATGAGGATAAGATTGTGAGAATCATCAGAGATAGAGGATGGGAGAGTTTTCTGAGAGATTATGCAAGTAAAGGAGAAAGAGGATGTTCAGAAATTTTATGATAGTTTTATGCGAATGGTCATGTTAGTACGGAATGGGATAAAGTAGTAGTAAAAGGGAAAAAATGATATTTCACCTGGGAGGTAATAGCTTTTTTGGTCTACCGCAAAACAAACAGAGGATGGAGAAGGATTACCCGAATGTCATTTATGCCAATAAAGAATCATATATATCCCTTTGAGATAACCCAAAACGCATTTGAGAAACCTTTGGGGAGAGGATTTCCACTTGATAGCGACAGACACTCGAAACTCATTGAAACCACTTATTTTAGGAAAATAACGAAGAGTCGGAGTTATATTATGGATGCATGTTTTTATCCAACCAAGCAACCCTTTAAGTGAAGAACCCTAGAGCTACTCTACATTACCATATAGTTATGAATAATTGTTATATTGATGTTGGGAAGATTATACACTATTTTATGAAGTTGTAATGTAAACCAATAAGAATTAAGGACTGTCGTTCCTAATTTTGATCACTCGACTATGTAGGCAAATGGGAGTAGGTTATGATATTGAGTTCGATGTATTGCCTGAGAAGAC
The DNA here is from genome assembly GCA_039657365.1 of Stephania yunnanensis. Taxonomy (NCBI): domain Eukaryota; kingdom Viridiplantae; phylum Streptophyta; class Magnoliopsida; order Ranunculales; family Menispermaceae; genus Stephania; species Stephania yunnanensis. The sequence goes on along the minus strand of CM077590.1, from coordinate 40,895,630 downwards.
AATAAATGATGTGAGAGTAAAAAGAATAAATAAAGTGGTACGATACAATGACTCGGAGGATGAACGATATTGAATTAATGTGATAAATGCGAGAGGAGCAAGAATGCTGAACTCAACTGAAAATAGAAGGAAGACAAAGGAAGATGCACAGACAGTGCCAAGCTTGATGGCTAGAGTGAACATACCGAGTGTTGATAAAAGCTCAGCACCATCTTCGTCACAGTAGAGGACGGGAGTATTTTTCTGGACTATGTTTTCTTCACTTTTTAGCTAAACAAAAAATCATCGGAATGAATAGATTATAGCAAAAAAATGAGAGAACTTTACAACACTATCATTTAATGTCTAAGAGAAGGAATAATAGTCATTTGGAAGACTCGAGGAGAAGCGTCGACATTCCGTCTTTGCAGTTACAATTTCTAATTGGGACTTACAACCCCGCAGATAGTTATGTTTCCCGACCTTGTGCATGAATGGATGAAGATGATGAAATTGACGATCAATTTACTTATAGACATCACCGTGTGTAACTATTTTCTCTTGTATGCAATGAATGAATGATGCAATGTATTGACCTTGATGAGATCTTTGCTAATTTATGTAATATGTTCCCTTTTTGCATTCCATTCATTTCAAACTTGTTGAATTCCATATGTGTCTATTTGTATGTCAAATCGTTTATGCTTCGTGTGGTATATTTGTTTTGTTTTAAACCAGAATTAATTTTAAAACCTTGAGGACAAAGTTTGAAATGAGTTTGAGGGTATTTTAGATGAAGTAGGACCATGATAGCAAATAAAGCAAGGAAAGTAAAGAAATGTAGAGATAAGTTCAGAATTGATCAAAAAATTAAAAATTTTGACCCAATATTCAAGTGAGTTGACGGAATTTTTCAAATTTCTTCCATATTCAAGTAAGTATGAGAGATTATTGAACTAAGGATGTACATTGGAAGCGAATGAGAAAAATGGTGGATTTGAAGAAACATTTCATTTAGGTAGAGAGGAGTACTAGAGGTAATAAGGAACATGAAAGAGGATAATGGTGAAGTGCAAGAATGCTAAAAGGAAAAAACTAAACTCAAATTTGATCCCCAAACTCCCATCAATGCGTAGGAAAATAGCAACATTGACCCCCAAACTCCCATCAATGCAACATTCACAGTTCAAATTTGATCGTAAACTCAAATTTCATCCCATTTAAAAATGCTGTGTGCTCGAAAACAAGCCAGCCATGTGTTCCTACTTTAAAAAAAAAAAATGGCGGTGACATTCAAGAAATGCAAAGAAGAAAAGAAATAAACCATACAATGAGGAATAAGAAAGCTTCCAAAAAAGACATGAACATGAAGCAAATGCGATCAGGACCGAAGTTTTGTTGTTGTTGTGAGTTTGGGGTCAATGTTGCTATTTTCCTACGCATCGGAGATGGCGAACAATGTATCTATAAGATGCAACTATCATGTAAGTTGAGTTGGATTATTTATCAAGCTTTGAAAGGCTTGCATTTCAACATGCATATGATAAGTAATGGCATAAGTGCAAGAATGCTAAAAGGGAAAAAGTAAAAGTTAAGCACAAACCTATCATGTAAGTATGATTCTAGAACTCATCCTCTCACCCCATCTAAACTGTTGTGTGCTCCAAAGGCGACAAGCCATGTGTTCCTACTCAAAAAAAAAAAATAAACCAGCTAGGATTCAAGAAAAGCAGTGAAGAAAAGAAAAAAACCATACAATGTTGAATAAGAATGATACCAACAAAAAACATGATCATCAAGCAAATGCAGTCATGGATTGAAGTTGGTGTCAATGTTGCTATTTTCCTACGCATAGGAGATGGCGAACAATGTTTCTATAAGATGGACCTATCATGTAAGTTGAGTTGTATACCATGTATAACATGTTTTATAAGGGTTGGTTAGGTCGTGGACGAGTTTATGGGTCGCTAACACAAAGGGATAAAATAATTATTTTGAGGTCCCTGGGTTAGCGCGCTAATTCCAAAGATTAGCGCTAATTAGCCACTTGCACAGATATTTTGGACTTTTGGAAATCAAGCTTTACATTTGAATTTTGATTTCCTGGATTCCTAGAACGGCTATAAACGGTCATATTGGAATTCCTATCACTATAAAACCACCAAAAACTTGGTTTTAACATAAGGAAGAAGAAACACATTCCAAAATTCAAGATCTACAAAAAGAAGAAATTTGATTTTTTTGAAGGAGCAATAGGAGATCACTATAAAACCACCAAAAACTTGGTTTTAACTATAATATACTAATGTTTGAAACAAACTAAACCACCAACAATATGTAAATCAAGTAACTTAAAAAGTCTACACGACAAACTATTGAAAGGAAGTGATTCGATCGCTAAAATAGAATAGCCAAGAGAAGATTCACCTCGATAAGCACCTAAGCCACCGGCCCCAAAGCCTCCATAACCCCCACCAAGCTCACTTTGCCCCCACTATACCCACCACGCCTACCTCAGAGACCCGGAGTCCTATAAGGACCAAAATCACCACCACCAAAAAAAGAATGAGTTTAACATGCAATTGGTATCAACCGTCTACAACATGCTCATCGTCAAAAGCAATGAACCCATTCCTCGAGAACGATAGGAAAAACTAAAACCCGCCTATCCGAAAACAGGAAAAAAAAAAATAAAGGAACTTCATCATCGCACCCTCCACTACATCGGCTTCAACAAACCACCATCGTCCGCAGTACATTCATTGTCCATTTATCCTCTCGTATATCTTAGTTGGCTTGGACGCCCATTGATGCATAAGTTATCATGGATTTTATTTTTAATACATTATCCTCCCCAAAATAAATTTTTTAACCTCAGTTTAAGTAAAATATACTATAAGTACGAGAATGTTTGCGAAATTAATCCATGGGAGAAGAAAACATGTTAGCATTGTGTGCAAATCTTATGCGCGTTGCAGAGTTCTCTCGAGTGCTATGATGAAGAAAGTGGTAGAATCGACGAGGAGCAACATCTTCATGCCATAGCAAATGAATTTGGGAAATCGATAAAGGGTCATTTTCCGGTCATACGTGTTGAGAACATGTAGGCTATTCTTCTTCTACGGACATGCCATAATAGAAGAAGAAGAGCCTACATGTGCGAATCACGTATGACCGAAAAACGAGCCTTTATCGACTTCCCAAATTCATTTGCTATTGCATGAAGATGTCGCCCCCTCGTCGATTCTACCACTTTCTTCATCGTAGCACTCGAGAGAACCCGCAACGGCATAAGATTTGCACACAACAAACAAGATGTTTTCTTCTCCCATGGATTAATTCTCAAAACATTCTGCACTTATAGTATATTTTACTTAAAAACAAAAAAAAGAATTGGGGGAGCAAAAGGGAAAAAAATTAAAATCCACGATAAAATATGGAACATCGACCTAAAAATGCACAAAAAGAAGTGTGAATCATAAAGTAATTCGATGAATTTCTAAAGTTGTCTACACTATAAAACGTTTAATCTAAGCATTTGAAACAAACAACAAGTGAAGTACCTATGTATCACCAACCTGCTCATCTCTCGAGAGCCACGCTTACGGGTCGCTAACACAAAGGGATAAACTAATTATTTTGAGGTCCCTGCAGTTAGCGCGCTAATTCCAGTATTAGCGCGCTAATTGGCTTACCGCTACTATTTTTTTGACTTTTGGAAATCAAGCTTTAAATTTGAATTTTTGATTTCCTGGATTCCTAGAACGGCTATAAACGGTCATATTGGAATTCCTATCACTATAAAACCACTACAAACTTGGTTTTAACATAAGGAAGAAGAAACACATTCCCAAATTCAAGATCTACAAAGAGAAGAAATTTGATTTTTTTGAAGGAGCAATAGGAGAGCTTTGTGGCTGTTCTTAAGTTCTCAAATCCAACACCTTTGAGGCTTTCAAAGGAATATAAGAGTCTCTGCAAAGCTGATCTCTTTTGTCATCCTCTTGGTTGATAGGAAATCCTTGATATAAACTCTTTCTTGTGCTTAATCTACATAGTTTTGTGTATTTGATTTGAAAATCAGTTTGATGTGTGTTTGAACACTTTCTTCCTGGGTTTTGCACTTAAATTAAAATTTTTAAGACCCTAAGATTGCAAAACGAGACCACCAGTAGCCCGACATTTAGTTGTGTGGGGAATCGAAGTTGAGGCCGTGCGCCTAACCTATATCGATATCAGAGGCATACAAATACCACATAGTATCAACGCGTACTACTTGTTCACTCATACGTCCTTAAGGTTATAGGTTTATTCCATTCTCTAGAAATGTAATGTGAAATAGCAACATTCACTAAAAGAGTAATCCTTTTACTAACAACTATAACATCAAACGACAAAGTAATTACCTCAAGATTTTTACGGATGACATGCTTTACCGATAAAATAAACATGGAATAACAACCAAATACGGAATCAATATAAATCTTGAATTGCTCAATTAAAAGGTTGAAATGAAATAGGTTAGGATAATAATGAAAAATCATTATAAGAACATCCCAAATATGTCATTCGATCAAGAATAGATTTTTGAATGGAAGTGATATTTTTTATTGATAGATGGAAATTTATGAAGTCTCGCATTTAAATTGGAAAATCTTTCAAGATAAAATAGCTTCTTGCCTTCAACTCCGATCTTTACTAGAAGATCGAACTATCAAATGAACCATAGCGGAAACTTAAATAATTCTCATGTCACCCTACCCTCCAAGTAAATTCTATGATAGAAGGAATTAGGCTTTTATACCCTTTTTTATTAACCTTAGTACTTAAAGTGTACACTAAATTGAATGGCTTGTGTTAGTCATGATAATGGATAGAAGATCGAAACAATAGTGTAAGATGAACAACATAGAGTTCTAAGAATCTTGTGATACAAAATTTACTGACTAAGTATTTTTATAGTATATATATATAAAGTTATTATGTCGTAATTGAAAAACAAAATGGGTTAGAAACTAATGAATTTCTACAAGTTAGAAAGAATACTTTTGTCACAGTATATGATGGGAGGATTTTTTAGGACCATATTTTCTTCACTTATGTGTAGCCAAATGAAAACTCATCGCAATGAAGAAATGAAAGCAGTAAATGAGAGGATTTTACAACGCTTACATTTTATGTTTGAGAGAATGCATGATAGTCATTTGCAAGACTCAAGAAGAAGCGTTGACATTCCATCTTTGCAGTTGCAATTTCCAACTGGGACTTACAACCCAATTGATAGTTATGTTTCTCAATCTTCTACAGGAATGGATGAAAATGATGAAGCTAATGATGAATTTACTTCTAGACACCACCATGTTTAGTTTATTTTCTTTTGTATACACATAATGACTGAATGATTAAATTTATTGCTCTTGATTAAATTTTTGCTTATGAATGAAATATGTTCACTTTGCATTCCATTCATTTGAAACTTGTTGAATTCAATATTTGTTTATTTTTTACATTTTTATTCGTATATCAATTCGTTTATGCTTTACGAGGTATATATATATTTTTTTTGAAAACCCAAATTAATTTTAAAACCACGAGGATAAGGTTTTGAATGAGTTTGTGGTATTTTAGGTGAAGTATGACAATGATAGCAATAGCAAAAACATGGTAAAAAAAGAAAGGTAGAAGATAAGTTCAAAATTGATCCAAAAAGTTCAAACTTTTGATCCGATATCCAAGTGAGTTGATGCTTTCAAATTCAAGTAAGTATGAATTTCATTTTACTTTATTTCTAGTTTAGAAAAGAATAAAAATGAATATATATATATATATATATATTTTTAAATGGAAGTGATATTTTTATTACTCAAGTGAATTATATGATAGAAGGAATAATTCTTTATACCTTTTTTTATTAACTTTACTAGTTGATGTATACACCAAATTAATTGCCTTGTGTTAGTCATGAGAATGGAAAGAAGATCATAACAATAGTGCAAGATTAACAAGACAAATTTTTAAGAATCTTGTAATACAAAGGCTATTGAGTAAGTATTTTTATAGTATATATATATAAAAGTTATTATACCACAATTAAAAGAAGAAATGGGTTATTAACCAATGAATTTCTATAAGTTAGAAAGAATGCTTTCTTTAGCTTTAATGGACAATGAGAAGTGCTAATAAAAGTTTCCAAATAGATAGAGTCATATAGATTCCAAAGGAATGGAGCATGGAATCTATAGTCGGAAAAATGATAGAATGTCCATAGGAAATAAAGCAGGGACTTAAAAGCAAAATAAATATAATAAGGAAGAAATAATTAGAATGGAGTAGAAAAAAATATGAAATGAAAAAAATGGATGTTCTTAAACTCTTTAAAGAAAAGATTTAGCTCGAGTGCTTGAAACTAGAGTTGAGTGAAGTATTTCTTAATCTAACACGTTTTAAACAATATATTCGTTGGTATCATGTCAAGATTCTTATTTATCTTGATTGTGGTTTTATTATAAAGTATTTTTTAAAATTAAGACTAATTTAGTGGTTTTTGTATTTTGTGATTCTATACTAGTTATCGTAAGCGTAATGCTTGTCAATGGAGATTGAGCAAACCTATATCATGTACTGGCATTGGTATTAAACTTTAAGTTCTATAAGGTGTTGCATTAGGTGGCTGAGTTATCATTAAATGATGTTTTTTTTGTCTAAATCATTTTATTATATCATAACTTTTATTTACTTATGGGTAATATGCTTCCATTTGAAAATCACTTCTATTTAAAAATTTTATTATTTAAAGTTAAGTTGAATTAGATTGAAATCATTTTATAAATAGTGAAAAGAGAATATGATATTCCTTTGCTCGGGACATCAAAGTTATGAGTTTGGGGGTATTTGACAAGTCAATAATTAGACATATTTTATAGTGTAATTTATGTTGATTTTAGATATAAATGATGATATTACACTAGGTATTATCTTGTTTTTGTGATTTCAAGATCTAAATAAGAAAATGAAGAAATGGAAGAAAAAAGGAAGAAGAGCAAAACAATCAACTGAAGAAGTCCAACGATTAGCCATCAATTTGAATTTACATTGAAAATCGCTACCTAAGTCGATAACAAATATTATCTAGTGAATCAACAGTGAATTGGGAAATACACTAGGAATCGTCAATTGAACCGATAGAGCATAGAAAGCTAAATCCAGTAATTAACTCAACGATTTGTATACAAAGTAGAATCACTGATAGATCACTAGCGATGGTGACGAGGTTTTTAGATAAGAACATGGAATTTGTTTTTATCTATGCTTTATACACCTAGGGAAACTATAAATAAGGCTTTAGGGCTTCAAAATTACTCTCTTCTTTTCAACCTTATGCCCTGAAGTTTAGTTTTATTAAGTTTATATGTGAAGCTACATTAGTGCTTTGATTTATTTAAAATGTATTTACTTATTTATTATGTCTTTTAATTATATTATTGTGTTATTTATTTCCAGCATGAGTGAATAGTTTGTCAATCTAAATAAATCCTAGACATGTATATACTTTGAATTGTTATATAGTTATAAGTAAGTAATCATGAACTTAATGCTTTAAATCTATTCATACACGTCAATCATGGATTTAATAAATTTTTTTTTGCTCATTACAACTAATGATTCTTTGTATTGAGTACATAGTGGCCAATATGTTCTTTAATATAGGGTATCTAAATCAATGTCTATGATTATTGACAATAATTATAGAAATAGTAACTATGATTAATCTATAGGGCTTATTCTTGAGTGGATATTCTAGGTGATTGTGTTCTAAGTTATTTATTATTTAGCATATTCTGATTTATATTTGATTTAAATTAGGCATGATTGTTATTGAGTATTTATGCTATCGTATTTCTATGTTATTGTGTTTTATCCAATAGGTAGATTTACAATGATAAGAATATGGCTTTTTCATTGAATTTAGGAAAATTGGTGTCTGGCTAAAAGCTATCGACCTATTATGAATTAGGATTTAGTGATTCCAAGATTCCATGTGTCATGATTATAACTATGTTTGTGGCGGCCCTGCGCCTCGAGGCCTAGGTGGGCTAGGTGGGCTACATCCCTGACATTAACACCACGTCAACATTGTCGTAGTATGTGCAAACTTGTCTTATCTCACTATCATTTTATAGCGGAAGAATTTAAAATATATGATTTTTTATGCATATTATCAAAATTTCTAAGTAGTGAAATACCCGAAAATAAAGTACTTTATATATAAGGCAACAAGATAAACAAAAGTAGGTATATACATGTACAATGTCTATCATAGTCCTCTGATACCTATAACAAAGCAAAATATATCAAAATATAAACACCTACGAGTATGTCCAAGACCGTCAGCAAAAAGAGATAGTTGCCTAAGTTTCCCTTTTGCCGCTACTAGTAGAAGGATTTGGACTCGATCACCCAACAAATACAGTGACGAGTCCAGTGAGTAAAATTCCGAGAGAAGCCACATAATACTCAAAAAGACATCAAATAAAACTACAAGACATACAAGTGTGCTATCTGGCAACAGAAAGGCGTACTCCCATGAATATAGAGCAACACAAAACCCAAAGCAGCAGGTAGATAATCAGAAAACATAACAATAGTTGTATAAATAAGTAGAAATGTAAACATATATAGCCTTGGTGAACCACTCAACCGATAAATCAATCACTAACACACCATGTCTTCTAAAGCCTCAATGAACCACTCAACTGGTAAATCATTATGTCACGCAACAATAATATAACATAAACCCGGTGAACCAACTCAACGGGTCTTCATAGTAAAACCCTAGTGAACCAACTCAATTGCTCCTCAAATAATTTCAAAATGCACGCATAAAGCACGATTATTCAACATGAACAAAATAATAATAAATCATGATAACACAGTATAGTTTGCAATTGAATAAAACAACAAAATAAAATAGTCGACATTCGTAAAATACATAAGATAAGTAAAAATAGTTGGCAATTGGAAAAAATATTAAAAGAGAACTGAATTATGTGAAGCATTCTTGTGGGTTTTACGCACCTCAAATTGCACTCCGTAGTCCCGAAAATACCCGATCAGACCCCAATATGCCTCCGGCTATTGCACTATAGTCCTCGAGTCCCCTATTATCAGTTTTAATTGTTTTAGATCGATTATAAGTATTTAAAGTTAAGTGTATAGGTTAATTCTTCAAAACACACCCTAAAGACTAATAAAGTTTCATTTTTAGTCATATGTTGCAGCACATTTTTGGGCATGAAGACGTTCGAATCGCAAACATTTCCTAAGAGAGTTTTTGGTCTTTGCTAAGCTTTATGAAATAGTTTGGTTTATAAAATTATGATTTAAAATGGAAAAGATATATCAATTCTACCAAAACAACTCAAACTTGAATCAAATTCGACCAGCAAGATTGCAAAAATCATTTCTCCCAATATTTAACTAAAAAAGCTCATGATTATTGATAACAAATCATCTAATAGACCTAAGAACAACATACTAAAAGATCAACCCAATCTGATAAGTGTTGAGGGAGTTATGCCCTTTCAAATTTGGCTAATTTTTCATGAAATTAATTAGTTTTACTAGCAAGTTTGGCTTAATTTTATTGACATTAAAGTTATATGAAATGTATATGATTCATCTTCAACCTTGGAAAAACATGAAATCAACAAGCTAAAACCATTCAACACCTCTTGATCATGCATGGAAACACTTTTTATCGAAATCGAAATGAATGAGGAGTAGAAGTTGTTACCTATCATTTAATCCTCAATAAATTGATACTCCAAGCTTAGGTAGTCTTGAAGTCTTAAATATTGAGCACATTCTAGCTCTCTTTGCTCTAAAAAATTCTGGATTTCCCTTCTCTGGTTTGCATGAAAATCAAAGTTTGTCTTTTATATACTTAGATTAGCAACTTGATTAATTAAGCAAATCCTTAATTTGACTAAGTTAATTACTAGGACATGTGTCCACACTCAAAGCCACTTGTCGCACATGAATAATGCATGTCCCCACTTACTAGTTACTATTTATCCTAAGATTCCTACACATGTTCATCATCTCCATACAAATAATGGTCTCCAATTTTTTTTGTCCAAACTATAGTCCATATTAATTAAATTTACAAGCTTAGACATTTAAATTCATGTGGTTAGTGTATTTAGTCTCATTGTTGACGCATTAGTGGTCCCACTAACCCCTGACTACCCGACACCATATGCTCGCATCTCGACACACGTCTCGAGGCACACCATTACTAGTCTACCCGACCAATATGAATTACACTAAAGTTTATTTATTCATCTTAATCCAGAATTATCATAGTTATGGTCATATTGTGACGGCCCCTCTCCTAATCTAAGGCACCACCTGGCCTAATCCCGTAATTAAGCCCTAATCATATCCACGCAGGACTTAACTATGTATTAGTCAGCCTTAACAACCTAGATGCCTCTTTTCTCGTGTTCATGATAAGTAATACACTAGTCTTACCAGTTTATAAAATCTAGAGTTAATTAAAACTTTTTATTAAATTAATTAATTAGCGGAAGTCTTATTGATTATGCGAAAGAAATTAGTAACTTACGCGGAAGCCATTTATAAACTCGTAAGTCTGGAAAACCAGGAAATGACATCACATATATAAAGTCCTCAAAATGCATTGAAACATTAAAATAGTCTAAGTCAAATCGGGGAAACTAACGCCAAACCCAATATACAACCCCAAATATTATCTGAAAGACATATAACATATACAATCAAAATACCAAAAGATGACCTACAAGCGAAGCAGTGACGTGTCGCGGGCAAGCTGTGATGGCTCCTCTCCTAATCTAGGGCACCGCTCGGCCTAATCCCGTAATTAAGCCCTAATCATATCCATGTAGGACTTAATTACGTGTTAGTCGGCCTTTACAACCTAGACGCCTCTTTTCTCGTGTTCAGGATAAGTAATACACTAGTCCTACTAGTTTATAAAATTTAGATTTAATTAAAACTTTCATTAAATTAATTAATTAGCGTAAGTCTTATTAGTTATGCGGAAGCAATTAGTAGTTTATGCATAAGCCATTTATAAAATCCTAAGTATGGAAAACCAGGAAATGACATCACATATATAAAGTTCTCCAAATGCAGTGAAAAAAATAGTCTAAGTCAGGTCGGGGAAACTAATGCTCAACCCAATATACAACCCAAAGAGTATTTGAAAGACATATATAACATATATAATCAAAATACCAAAAGAATACCTACAATCGATGCAGTGACGCGCCACGGGCTCAGGGATAATCGCGATCTTCTCCTTGCCTGGCCTGCTGGTAGACGGCTCTGCACCCACCGTCATAAAAAGAACGGTGAGTACAAGAATAAAACGGTAATCCCCGATGACAAGTTTAATTTGCATTTCCAAATATTCAAATGGTATTTAAAAGCATATATATGGGAAAACTGGAAAATAAACAATATGAAAGCAAATACCCGAGTTAAACAAGTGCTACTGACACTAGGCTAAGTAGTGGTGATTTAGGTTCGGTCGGCAGCGAAACATGTCACTCTGACTCTATAATCATATAGCACAAGAGACTCTAACCCAAGTGTTACCAGGGACTCTAACCCCAATGTGTAGACCACCTCATGGACTCTAACCCTGAGTGTCATACAGTGTCAAGTAGCATGTGTCGACACCCCAGGGACTATAACCCCGTGAGTCGCGCACACCTCGATCGAGTACGAGACCTAAATGCAAAAACTACTTTTAAAATTTCAAGAAATACCAAGTATGGATTGTCAAGGCATAGGCACATCTACAAACCTAAACAATTAAGGAATACAAGTCATCTTAAACATTTATAAGATATTCACTAGCCTAATAGCATGCTATTTATCATTCAATTCACATTTAAAACAACAAGAATAGACATAACATATGATAGAATCAATGAATCAAATCAAATGAATGGATATCATACAAACTAGACTCATCAAATGAGCATAGACACAAAGAACACATGATATAAGAATACAAAGGCAAAATAGTCAAAAAGATTATGCAAGGACAATAATTAATAGAAATGAAATGCGAAGTAAAGTTATCATTGGGTATACTTACAACAACAAATTAAAGTCCTAGCTTTACTAGCCTCTTGATACTCTAAATCTTGTATTCGCTCTCTCTTACCCTTTTTCCTAAGTTCCGAGTTTTTTGTCTCATTAGTTCAAATATAGTGGTGTTTATTGTGTATTCAAATTGGATCAATAGACTTTAAATCAATGTTCCTAAATCATCCCCTAAGACTAAATTAAGTTTCAATTTAAATCCTACATTTTAATGAACTTTTAGGCATTAAATGGTCTAAATATCGAAATTCTCCAATAGTACAATTATTGTTAGACTATCTCTTAGCTTTCCGGAAAGGTTTAGTTTTCAAAATTTTGATTTAAAATGAATGAGATGTAATGATTTTACTAAACATATGTCTAATTGAAATTTAATCCAACCAGCAGATTTAGAAAATCTATGTCTCCTAATATATAGTTCCTAAAAATGTAATTTTTGGTCATAAGGTAGAAGATATACCCAAATATAACATACTAAAAGATCAATACATTTGGATAAGTAGTTCGGGAGTTATGCCCTTAACAAATTTAGTTTCAAAACATTTCTTTTTAATTCCAGCAACTACTTGTAGAGCATGTTTGGACATAAAAGTATTTGAATTAAAATACCTTTACTTAAGCAAAGTTATTCACCTTTATATAAGCTTTGAAATGCTACTAGTTTGGATCAATTTGGATCTAAAATGCGCAGATTATGACCAAATTACCCAAGTTGATTCTTAATATAACATGCAAAATTCTAGTTTTGGTGTTGCATTTTCAAAAATTCATATCTTTATGATTTCAAAACCAAATTAAGAACTTCAATATAGCTGGATTATCAGCTTGAAATGAGGAATCTAAATATATAAATTAATTGCAAATAATCAATCATCTACCATCTAGAATTAGCCTAAAATCAGAACTTGTTCTAATCTCAACTAAAAAGATGTGTACCTAGTTGATGTAGCACCCTAGATTGAGAATTTCTCACCAACTCCCATGGATTCCTTTGACACCTTGATGATTCACTCCTCTCCAGCAACTCCTTCTTCTCCTCCATCAAAAATGAATGAGTGATTTCGTTTGCATGTTGTTTGATCACTAATATTATATATTAAGGTGATGTTCCTTCCTAGCCCTTGATCTCCATGGATTTATGTATCCCGAGGAATATTTAATGGTCCACCTCTTGCCATATATCCCACTAACTTCCACTAGCTCAACCTCAAGTGACACAATTTCATTATTCACATAGTTCCTAGATGTGCCAATGTGTATCTCTAGACCAATCATATGCTTTCCATTTAATTTACTCAACTATAGGTTTTTAATTTGATTTACATTAACAAACACAACCATAGGCTTATAAGTAATTCCTTATTTCATATTAGTATTAAATATGACTTACCAAAATGCTAACTACCCGGTTCCCCGGCTCGCACGCTACTCGAGGCGTGTCCTCGTTCTCATCTCGATGCCTACAACTGTACAAATCCATTTAGTAAGTCTAAACAATACATAACACTAGGCATACATTAATACAAAATACAATATACCTCGGCCACGTGCCTCTGTCGCTGCATGTATCACAATGTAAGTCCCACGTCAAAGGTCGGTGATCCTGATTAAGGAATTAAAACGGGAGTTAGAAATTTGGGCAGTGACACATGTATTCAAATTATATTTTCTAGCCTGAGTGTTCTCATACTACGCCTACCGGTACTCGTGTCGACATGCTTTATGAGGTGGGCTCCCGTCCCACAATCTCATTCAATTGCAGCATCTTAGTACATACCTATGATGCTATATGACAATCAATAATTTTAAACATCGCAAATATAACAACCGTCATGGAAAAATAATATATTCATTCGGTTCTCATGTCTGAGTCAACTGTATTTCCCACGTAAGGCCCTAATTATAGTTGTAAATCTCCGAGACTAACGCTAATCCTAGTTTAATTAATTTGATTATTTTTTTTAATTGTATTAGATTATTTTATTGAATTTGAATTGTTTATTGTTTAATTATTTTAATTAACTATTTAATTTGCTTTGAGACTATTATTGTTCAATTCCCATTTAATTAGATTAGTTAAATTAAAGCAAGTTAAATCCAGTAAAACTTTAAGTTAGCCTTAATTCTTAAGAGATTTGAAAAATCCATTTGGTGACGATATCCCAATTACCATTACTACAAATAATAAGAAAATACAAAAAACTATAGTGCACGTTCGACACGTGTCATGAGTCACATAAAGAAAGCAAGGAAAACCAACCTCTGGTATTGGTGAGACCACCCACCCTAGCATGCATACAAGTTGGATTCTATATAGAGGTGGAAGAAAATGAGCACTTTAAGATTTTCTACACTACCGGTGCCTTAATGCTGGGCAATCCAGATGAACCAGAAACTTACGTGTTAGAGGTCATTGATGAGCTCCAAATTCTGAATGAGAGCGTGCCAATTTCATTTCCCAAAACCACGGTGAAGCCTTTTGTTCAAGATTGCTCCCAAGTAATGAGTGTCGCGTGATCATTCACAATAAGTCTAGCCAAAGACTTGAAAGAAATGCGCTTGTAGGGAGGCAACTCAACTTATTTTATTTATTTCATGCATTTAATTTCAATTTAGTTTAGCTTTTAATTTCTTAAATGTCTAATAAACTCTATGATTCTTGAGACTTTTCAGGTATATGAAAGTAAATGAGCACCGAATGAAGGAGAAAGTACCTTGTGTGTGGTGCCAGGTTTGATTTTTGATTTCATTTTTGTTTGCATGATAGAGCATTTTCAGGATATTGACTTATTATTCAGATTTATGTATTTTGAGACTTGGTTGAAAGTTAAAAACCAACTTAAGTTGCCTTTTTAATGGCAGGTGTTTATATAGAACCCAAAACTGTAAAGTCTATTTCACCATCTTGTTGATTTTACTCTTAGTTGGAAGACTTCGGGTCCGTAAGTTTTGGTTGGAGCCTTTTTAGTTAACTCCTTTATTTAATAGTTCTTGCTATTATCATGTTATTACTTTGAAGTTTTCCTTACGCACCTAGATTAGAGAGAGATTACATGTCCTTTTGATACATCTTGGAGATAATAAGATACTTTTATGCAGTAATTTCGACACTACCTTGCACATCACTCATTTTGCATACTTTATAGTTTCTTATATAAATATGTTTCACTCCATTCATTTCATTTCTATTTTCAGTAGTTCTTTTGAAATGTGTATTGGTTGTCCTACTTTCTTAAACCTTAATGACACGGTTCAAGATAAGTTTGGGGTATGTAGGTATACAGGTTAGATGGAATGTAATGGATGAACCATTTGTAAGGGATTGATGGTAAATTCTCGCGAATTTTTAGAACTCTTACAAAATCTCTGGTGAAATACAGGTATTATAGTTTCAATTATATTACATAGATTGATAGCTTGGTAGGTTGTATGCACATTTCCATACGTGTGAATTCTTTCTTTTTGTTTTTCCATCCGTTGCTTTGAGATTAAATGAATGCCCAAGTCTAGCTTAAGATAATGGTGGACAATTTGAGAACTCAAATGTGGAATGATGTTTCCGTGAATGGACACGACATTAAGTAGAGTTTAGGTGAGAAAATGACTTATTTCTTGTGATTGGTCTACCGCACCGAGTCTATACAAAAAAGTGCTTGTATGGAGTCAAGGAAAAGAGTCAACTAAATCTTTACAAATTCCAAGATAGGTTTGCAATCCATTTATAACTGAGTAATAACTAAAGAATAAGTTTGGGGGAAGATATAGGCCTGATTTATTTAAAGCTTTTAGCCTTTAAACCACCTATTAAGTTATTCCTAATTAACCCGATTGAGTCAACACAACCTAATTCTTTTATCACCTATCATGAAACCCATAAACCATTAGCCTATAATCTTTTACCTAGTTCGAAACTAGTCTCAGACTTGAAATCATTAAAAAGAGACATGAAGAAAAAAAAAAATAATAATAAAAAATGGAGAAAATATAAGAACGAAATATTGTTTACACACCCAAAATCAAATGGGAATTGATCTTGATAAAAATCCAATTAATCAAGTCATAATTAGAGAGTTCCACATAAAAATGTTATCCATAGGAAATGGAGCAAGGATCCGTGTGGCAAGAAAAATTAGTGTCTAATCTAAAACGGTATCCACAGAAATGGAGCAAGAAGCTAGATAGTTAAAAAAGGTTAGGAATGCATAAGGTTAAAAGAAAAAGCAAGGTGCACTGTAAATAAAATTCATGTTCTCTAAAAAAATCCTTTGACAAGTCTATGTCTAGTGTTTTCCAACGTTTTAAATCTATGAAATAATTTTCCTTGTCAACCAACCCAGCCACTATAATCCCAAAATAAAATCATATTGACTCCAAACAATGTTGTAAATGTGTTAGTGGAATGGTTGTATAAGTTCTATTTGTGCAATCTTAGTATTTAATGCTCTATTTAGAGATTGCAAGTTTTTGGATTGTTAAAAGCTTCAAGGTAACTCGTGATTAATTGATGATTTTTGTCTTGACAAAACCTAGTGTTTTGCAGAGTATTCTTTGAGAAAGTGGCAAAAATAACTTAACTTCAAATAACCAACTTTGTTTAAGTGTTCTTGTTTCTATTTGGTCAATTAATGAAAAATTTGACGAAACCATTTAAGTTAGAGTTGGGCATTAATGAAGCTGAAATGTATGTTGCAAACTTAAATGTTTTATATTCCATTGCTTAGGATGGCAGTTGCCTAATTTTGGGCTTATTTTTATCAATTGTGCTATATTTTAGTGCAATATTACTATGAGTTCCAAGAATTTTATTTCCATTTATACTCTAAAACTTTTGTTTTTGTATTTTCAAGGTAAATATAGGCTATTGGATAAAAATGAGTGATTTCTTACAAAAATTCAGTCAAAAAGCTTGAAATAGGCTCAGTGCCTTCCCAATGCCTTAAGATGCACTTAAATCACTAAGGAATCGCTGGCCTTAACTTTACCAGATCAAGTAAAACTCATTGAAAATGTTGCGTATGAAGCCTAGTGAAGATCCAAGAGAAAAATGAAGTTCAAATTTTAAAGGGAAGGCCAATGCCTTCACAACACCTTGAGAATGAACTAAAGGTGTTGGTAAGGTACTGGACTCGGATCGCAACAAAATCGAAGGAAAAATATAGTATCGTAATGTCATCTTACCGATTTGTAGCACCTTCGATTTTTTCACGTACGGCGCTAGATAGATCTGTAGATTGGCAATTTTGTATTTTGCCAATTTGCATGATTTGGGATTAGATTATCTCTTATCACACTTTTACTATAAAATAGGAAACCCTAAAATGACTTTAGGGAGTCTTCTTCTCCCCCATTCTCTTCTATTTTCCTCTCTGCCTCTTTTCTTTATATTTTGATTTCTATGGCTGTACTCGGCTAAGTTATTGTCTATATCAAGGAGACATGTAAGTGATTTATGAGATTCATATATTAAATTCCATATTTCTCATTATTAATTTTTTATTTTTTATTGCACCGCTTTATAGATTCAAATAGAATTTCTATTTTTCTAATGTGTAAATGCATGTGTATCGTTAAGTCATTAATTACGTAATTATATATACTTTATTTATATATTTTATTGTTAAAGTCTCCAAAATATTAGTTTAATTATCTTCATTTACTATTTTCGCGGATATTGGAGTGTGCGGTTGAAATCGTGGCGAAATAATGTGTGCAATGGACTACTTACATGCAGTGACCAGATACCAGAGGATATGCCTCAAGACACGCAACGCACAACTGATTCGGTGATGAGAGTATCTGAGAGGACTCAGCTAGAGATACATTCAGGACACTCACTCATCAACTGCTATTGATCCTACCAAGAGATCTGTGCGACACCAACTCCCAGAGATTTCAATTTGGTGCGATTTCTCCTTCGCGTACCACGTGTCGCACAACCATTGGTTCACCTACGCCATACGTCACCCTCTCATCTGCCTTGCATGATTCCTCTTGAGGGCCGCTAAGGGCACCCCACCATTTAATGAAGGCACCCAAAGTTTTTGTAAAAATTTCAGCAAAAGTGGAAAAGACCATTTTGCCCTTGTATATATAGTGATTCAAACTCCACAAATCATTTTGACAAAAAAAAAAATGCACCCCACCACAAGGTTGAACCACAAAACCACATTGCATTTGATGAGCGTTGATCGATTCTTGCGGATTGACATCATCCGACAGCGAGGTAACAATGTTTGACAATCATATTCGGGTTTTTTAGAACTGCTTAGTTGTGTATAACTGTGAAAATGATGATTTGTTTGTCAACGTAGGGTTTGATAATTTCTTCAAATCCGAACTTGTTTCCACTATGAAATGGAGGATTGCACTACTTCGGTGCCAGAGGAGGTCGTACTTGAGGTAATTTTGCAAATTTATTGTGTTTTTTTGTGGTTATCCGAAGTTTCTGTGGATGTGCGCGATTGTATCGGCCTCGCAGGACCGAGATGTATGGTTATGTCTCGGTCATAGAGGACCGATAGGTTTACGTAGGTCACGGAACGGTAAAATCGAGAGTATTCAGTAACTCCCGGTCGTTCGTGAGCGAGACTTTGAAGAAAGTTGCGGACCTGTACTACCGAGAACCTATTTTTTTGGGTGTTTTTGTGATTGTGCTATACATTTTGGTTGATTATAATGTTACACTGTTTGTATTGCAGGTAATGTCGGTTTCTGCCCCATTTCCAGACTATACGGACACGTTTACACCTTGTAGGCCATTCCCAACTAGAGAAGCGGCAGTTTCATGGCTTCAAATGATAGGCCGTGAGAACATGTTTGTGCTAGTGACAAAGCACTCTGACGCCGGGGGCGTTAAGCGCAGGGGAAGGGTCGAAACTTGCCTGTGAGAGGTCAGGGACTTATAAGGGAATGTCACAAAGAGTTGGGAAGGGTAAAGCGGCAAAAATTGCTTCGAAACCAAGAAATGAAGAAGAAGAGGAAACGGCGAGGACTCAAACTGGTACCAAGAAATGTGGATGCCCTTTCCTTATCAACGTAAAGGAAAATGCTGACTCGTTGTGGTATATCACAGTTATATGTGGGAGGCACAATCACGAGCCCGCAAAAAACTTGGACTACCATTCATTTGCCGGGAGATTAGATAAGGGGGAGTAGGAAGTTGTAGTGCAAATGACAAAGGGGAATGTGAAGCCAAGAGACATCCTAAATACATTGAAGCAAATAGACGTTAGAAACGTATCAATGAGGATAATATATAATGCAAGACAAAAAGTCCGAAATGAGGATGCGGGTGGGAGGAAATGCAACAACTGTTGCACATATTAGAGAAGAATAAGTGGCTATCATGGCATAGGAAGCATCCCGTTACGAATGTTGTCACGGAGTTATTTTGGTCACATCTCGACTCAATAAAGTTGGTAAGGTGTTTCCCATCGGTTATTTTGATGGATTGCACATACAAGACAAATAGGTACCGAATGCCTTTGTTGGAGATTGTTGGCATCACTTCTACGCACTTGACGTTCTCCGTTGGGTTCGCATTCTTATCATCAGAGAGTCATGGGCATTATGTTTGGGCACTTGAGAAATTGAGATCCATATTGGATGGGTGGCCTAAGCCTGACGTGTTCGTTACCGATAAGGACTTAGCCCTTATTAGTGCCATAGAAGAAGTTTTTCCGGCCTCGTCTCACCTCCTTTGCTCTTGGCACATCAACAAAGTAGTATTGGCCAAGACTAAGAAGATGTTTGGGGAGAACGATGGTTTTGCGAGTTTTATGGATAGGTGGACGAGCGTGATGTATGCCAACTCGGAGGCCTTTTTCGAAGTTAGGGTGAATGACCTGCGTTGTGAGTTTGGGAATGTAAAGGGTCTTACGGAGTACTTGGACAACATATGGTTAAAGAACTACAAGGAGAAATTTGTCTCCGCTTGGACAAATAGACTTATGCACTTTGGGGAAACGACAACGCAGAGGGTGGAGTCTGCGCATTCTATTCTGAAGCTACACCTTGGGAACAGTCAGGCCAATTTTGAGACTCTGTGGAATGTGGTTGATGGCCTCCTTAGAATCCAACACAACAATATCAAGGCATCGTTTGAGCTAAGTTTGAATGTCGTCCAACACGAGTACATTGATGAGTTGTATCGACGATTGCGTGGTTATGTCTCTCAACGGGCGCTTAGGCTAATTAGAGATGAATTGACACGTGGAGAGGATGTTGGTCACGACTCCACTTGTTGTGGTTGCGAGATACGCACCACACATGGCCTTCCTTGTGCACATGAGCTAAACCATCATATATTGGCTGGGTCGCCCATCCCTCTCGAGGACATTCATGTTTACTTGCGAAAGTTGAGTATGATACCTGAGAATCCGGTGGACCCGTCTGGGTACAACGTGCACGATGAGATTGAATGGGTGTTGGAAAAGTTTCATGCTTGCACTGATGAGGACGATCGACTCAGGATTATTCAGCAGCTGCGGGAGATTAGTCGACCTTCGTCTACACCGGGTGTTGTGCCGCTGACAAAAACTAAGACAAAAGGGAGGACACCGGGGTCTTCGAAGAGAAAACACGATGGTGACGATTCTTCTACGAGACGGTTGCCGAGCGAATTTGAGTACATGCTATCGACTCAGGAGGCCTCCATTTCTAGGCAGAAGAAAAGTAAAGTTGTTCCTAAAATGCGTCGTGCCAGTCGACGCACGCAAAGTGCAACTAACATGGCTTACGGTTATTGCGTAGAACCGGATTGGTTGCCACATGTTGAGGGCATCATCGATGTGCTTGCCGATGGAAATTGTGGATATAGGTGTGTTGCTTCTGGGCTTGGACTTGCCGATGTAGACGGGTGGAGGATTGTCCGTAGAAGGATGTATGATGAGATTATCGGGCATGAAAACCTTTGGCGGGAAGTGCTAGGCTCGAGTTACGAGAGTGTCAAGATTGCGGTGCATTGCCGAGAGAATCAAGTTGGTGCACCTTTCCAAGAATGGTTGACACTTCCAGACATGGGACAGTTGGTAACCACTGCAATCAATGTTGTTCTCGTCAACCTCTCGCATGGGAGTGCCTCCACATTTCTACCTCTACGTAGTGCTCCACCGTCCACCGCGCACAACGAACTTGTCATTGCTATGATTAATGACAGGAATATACATTGGCTTAGGGTAAGTGATACGAATTTTGTTGAATTGTTTTTTTGTTTCCTGACAATATGATCATGTTATACTGTTCACTTTGACAGGTGAAGTTGAGCATGAATGCACCATTGCCATCCTTATACCCTTCGTGGGAACAGTATGTTCAGGATAGTGCGAAAGGTTGGCGCGATAGATTCGTCTTTCGAGACATCGCGCCCATTGCAACTCTACTTGATGCCACCATATCCGTTGTAGATTTAGGTACATCGTAGTGTTAAATTGGTACCTATAAATTTTGTTGGTTGTACATTTACTAATTTTGAAAGTTAGCTGTCAAGTTGTGAGGATATAGAATGAGTGAATTTATCCTACCTTTCGGGTATTGTTGTACAGTTTGATTCTTGTATAGTGATTTTATCATACTACATTGATATATCAATAATTTTTTTTCGTGGCTCTTGTCGTGCTGGATTGTCATTCTTGGAATGTTATTTGTCTTGGTAATTGAAAATTGTTGCTGGATTAGACGTTTCGGTCATGGATGACCGAGACATATGGTAATGTGTCGACCATAAACCACCGAGAATTAACGTCAAGGCTCCGTCGCGCAATACCGAAATTGCCTCTTATCGTCGACCTATGCGCGACATTACTCATGGCTTCTCGGCCATGAGTAACCGACACATACTTAAATACCGGCAACAGGTACATTCACGGCCGGCCAAGACCGTGCATCATGCATTTGTCTCGGTTGTTCAGTACCAAAAATTGCACATGAGTGTCGGCCCTGCTTGACCGAGACACCCTCATAAGCAGAAAAAACTAGGATCCAAAAACAAATTACAACCAAAATAAAACAATAGACAATGTAACATTATAAACTGTCATAAAAATGTAGTCAACAGGCAACAGGTACTCATCAAACATTTAAAAATGTCATACAAATGTCTAGTCCATACGCACCATATAATCGCAACCCAACAAGTACTCATAAAACATTACAAACTCTCCTAAAAAACTAGACAATGACATCATAAAACTCAAAGAATTTCCTACAAATGTCTATCCCTCCATTCTCGGTCGGTCATTGTTTGGGTTTTTTCATATTCTTCCTTCGATACTCCTTCCCATGCATTCTCTTCTGAGGGCGAGCATCGGCCGCGGCGGGCTGAGCTGTGGCCAGGGTGGAGTGTGTGGAAGTGCTACCATGCTGGGACTGCCTCGAGCCTGGTTCGGTAGGGCCAGATGTTGCGGTTGTGCCAGGTTGCGATCGCTTGGAGTCGTACTCGTGGGGGTGGGACTTATACTCCTCCCCGAAAGAAAGTTGACGATGTCACTCAGAATGGTCCTCGCCGAGTCAATCGTACACACCTCCGGCGGGAGGTCTATCCATCGCAACGCCGCGTCCAACGCTCGCCTATTACGCTGATGAAAAAAATCTAGTTACTGTCAATGCAAAACATATCGGAATTAATAGTAAATGCATAATACGTATAACCATTCGAATACCTCAAGTAGCTCGTTGTCTGCGATGGTTGTGGCGACCATTTCAAGGTCCTCAAAGCTCGGATTCGTGATAACGGGATGAGACATTTTGACGAACCAAGGCAGGTAGTCTGGTGTAGCCAAAAACTCAAATACTGCCTTCTCGCCCCGAACTTCAGGAGCCAACAAATGGTTCCTCCATCGCTCCCAATTGTCTTGTTCGAACCCATACTTGACGGAGTACTTGTTCGCAGATGGGACTCTGTATGCTTCCAATGGACGTTACGGAGGATCTGGTATAGATTTCGTATGGCCAAACTGTCTCAGAATCCTTTCCGGGTGGTAAGGCTCCACCACATCTATGTACTTGATCTTCCCACTGTAAAAGGCCATCGCTTGCACAACGCCATTTTCCCTTAAATTCACATATGGGTCCCAAGTGACCTAGTAAAAATGCAATAACCATTGTTAGGAAAATAAATTACCAAGAAACATCAATCATCAGAGGATATGGATAACCATCTCACCTCACTTGGTCGCAACCTATCCAAGGTTCTCCTAATGGCCCTGAGCTTGTCAACATTCGCAACCGTCTCGTGCTTTTGAATCCATCTGGAGACACGAGGTTGCACGTAGTCCATGTACTTCGCATTGGGCGTGGCCAAACCAAGTTTGAAATGATCGTACACCCATCCCTGCAAATACATACAATGTTAGTTAGTCCACGATTGCAAGTTCGCCTAATTGAAATACAAAAAAAGAATTAAGTCTATTTTATAACAAACCTCAAGCAATGTGAGGTAGCCAGCAATCTGAGACACTAGCACTCTCGTGGCGGACCCCAAGTGTCGATACAAGTAGGCCAACGCAGCCACTCCCCATGCGTAGTTTCCTACCTCGTCCAAGTCCTCAAGAAGCTTCAACAGCGCGATCGACCCCCGAGACCCACTCTTATCGGCAAAAAGAGTGCAGGACAACAAGTACGGCAAGTACGCTCGGGCGGTGCATTCCACAGGAGGATAATTTCTGGGTCTCGAACCAGCTTTGGGGCACCATCGACTCTTTAACCAATATTTGTGCACTGTGAGCCCCTTGCTGATATTCACCTCCTCCTCAGCCTCCTCGGCGCTAACCCCAAGTAGGTTCGAGACCATCTTGATAGCGTCCTAGCGAGATTCCTCCGTGTACCTCGTAAAGTTCTCCACTGCAACAACTTTGCCCGTCACATGGATCTTCAAGAGGAAATTGACATCCTCTAATGAGATAGACATTTCACCAAAAGGTAGGTGAAATGTGTTCGTCTCCGGCTGCCACCGCTCCACAAATGCAGAGATAACCTCCTTGTTAGCCTTGCGGTATGAGCAGTCTATCAGCGTATTCAACCCGGAACGCTGAATAATCCTCTAAATTCCCGCTGTGTCCGGGTGGCACGATTGTAAATCCCATTCCGCTATTTGACCTCCGTGATTGATACACTTAAGAATGGGCCGCTCTTGCAAATGTAAAAACATCTCGTCATTATGTGAAGACCATGAGTGTTAAGTTAATCCATTCAATGAAATTGAAATTACCTAATTCCTCCAAATCGATAAAGCCACATGATCCTTGAAGCTCTTCAACAACGCCCCGTCTATAGGACCACCGGGGAATGGAGGACGCGCTTCAACAGGCACTTCTGGCTCTCCTTCATCATGGCCAGCTCCACCACTACTGCTCCCGCCCACATTACGATCTATTTCTATCGTGTTCCCCGCCTCTGAAGAGTCACTGCTACTAGACTCCGATGCATGCCCCTCCTCTTCACCTCCGACAACAACAATATCCTCAGGTCGCCCGGCATCGAGGGTCGAACCCTCATCGTGCAAATGTAACCTTCCACGAGTGCCATCTACCTTCGCCTTGCCCTTAACATCCTTATTCTCCTTCTCTTTCTCTTTCGGTACGATGTTGTCTGGGGTTCCGGCCACATCGCCCTCGGTTAGGCCTCGGGACCTCAGCTCCAACCTCTTCCCTAGTCACCGGTAGCTTCGGACAAGTCATACCTGAATAAATTACAACATATAAGCGCATGGAACAGATCCCAAATTAAATTTACAAAAAAAAAATGTTCAAATTCATCCATTTCTGATGTCTCGGTCAAGCAGGTTCGTGAAACAACACATATTTTCGGTCACCCATGACCGACAATTCCTCCAATATATCGACAGTGTACAACCGAGTCCAATGAAACGGTCTCGGTTGTGCACCACCGAGATGTGTTGACCATTTCAATTCGCCTTCCTCTCGGCCAATCACGCCCGAGCCTACTCTAACACTCATGCCATGGTACAACCTAGAGTATTACCAAATTCTCGATTGTACACCACCGCCACCACATTACCTACCAGTAATTCTACCTCTCGTCACGTCTCGGCCGAGAGACCTAGAGTCCTCTCGTTCTTGCGTAACCGAGACGCTGTGAGCTTTTCCGGCCTTTGTGGACGAGACTTCGACTTCCCCAAAATGTAGCTTCTCTCTCGGCCATGCTTGGCCGAGAGAGTTAGCACATTCTTTGGCCTGTGTGGCCGAGAACCGCGAATTCCCAATTTTTAAACTATTGAACAAACCACCACTGTAAATCACAACTACTCTACCAAATGTAACTTAATTACACTAAAAACGTACCTTCAAACGAGCAATTTCGCGCAAATAATGTGTGTCCGACGATGTTCAACCGAACCCTAACTTGGAGACGAAATTGACTCACACCACGACCCTACGAACTGCAAAAATTTCGTAAACCGAAGGAGAAACACAAGGCGAGACACGGGAGACACGATTTCGGAGATTCCTCTCACTGGTCGGTTCACACAAAATGGGTTCTTGGAGTCCAGGCGGGGAAGATGGTGGTGGGGGTGGTGGGGTGCAGATGGATTTCCACGAGGGGTAGTTTAGGTATTTCGGGTCTAATTTTTGGGTGCCCCAGGTAAATCGGCTTTGTGCCCACATTAACTGGGTGCCTTCATTAAATGGTGGGGTGCCCTTAGCGGCCCTCTTCCTCTTTTTACCCAGCAGCAGGCCACGCGTCAAGCACCTACACACCCACGTCAGCACCTGCAAAGCCGTCCCGGCCAATCCGAGACTACCACATGGCGTCTTCCTACTCACCAGCACGCCTGCACAACAGCCTCTCCATCGCTCAAAGCACGACACGTCGTCTAGCCAGCAGCTGCTCAACCAATCCGAGCATGACACGTAACGGACCTTACAGAAAACACCCTATAGCAAGTTGATTTACCTCGGCGCACTTGTTAATAATGATGCACGAAAATAACACTCCTCATACCAACAATTTTTAGTAGTTTTTTTAAATTAGGACTTTAAGGCTTAATTTAGCAAGGATCGGCTTCCATCTTCCATCCTCTTAATCGACTCTCCTCCTCTTCTCTCTCACTTCTATTCTTTTGTTTGTTGTTCTTCAACCATGAAGGGCTAAGTTCATAGCCTAGACAAAACTGCGAGGGAGGTTCGACTGCGGTTATCAATGGATTTGTGAGATTTATCTACTTTAATTGCATTGCTTTTCATTATATTTTTATTTTCTTTGGTATTGTTTGAACAATTAGAGTTAAATTCATATTTAAACTCTGATTTACTTGTCAGTGTGTCATAAGCATCAATCCTTATGCAATAAGACCACAATAGTGGCAATGGACCCTACCAATTGATTGACCTATTTTGGGACCGGTTGAATACCTTATGAATCTAGGCTAAATCGAACGCACTAGTGATCCGGTTGTCTCGGTGTAGCGCCTTCACGAAAGTCATTGCGGTCATCGTGTTAAACCCAATGCACTTGAGTATAGGGTAATACGATTGACTATAGAAATAATCACCATCGTACCTTGGCTATCGAGATTAGGAAGTGCGAGGAACCGCGTACGTTACCGGTTCTATAACTACACTAGGATATTTTTGAATTACATATTTTATAAATTGAAGACCAAATTCAACTTTTTATTCGAACCAAACTTGTATGTTTTGACCTAGGTATTTATATTAATTGTTTTCAAATTATTTTCATTGCTTTATTTATGTTATTGATATTTAGAATAGTTATATTATTTATTCTCTCTAAAATCCCCGATTTCCCTTTTTATTGTTTTTGACCTTAGAAAGAATATCAACCTGTGGTATCGACCCTTTGCCAATATCTACAAAATATTTGGTTTAGGTAAACTATTTTATTGACTCGTTCGACGCTCGTCAATTTTTGGCGTCGTTACCGGGGATTGGTTTTTTTCTTTCTTTGGTTTTTTTATTTTTATTTTTTTCTTTGGTGTGTTTTTATTATTATGTATCTAGTTCCTTGTTTCTAACATTTTTGCAGGTAATTCCATAATGGCCTCCTACACCCACAATTACGGTCGATTCGAAGACTCATACTATCA
Organism: Stephania yunnanensis; assembly: GCA_039657365.1. Classification (NCBI taxonomy): domain Eukaryota; kingdom Viridiplantae; phylum Streptophyta; class Magnoliopsida; order Ranunculales; family Menispermaceae; genus Stephania; species Stephania yunnanensis. Next base: position 40,868,428 of record CM077590.1, on the reverse strand, counting down.
TGGTGTGAATGGGATAGGTATGTCACATAATGGACATTGATTTTCTAACTCACAATCTTTTGTACAACAGGTCGTGGTTTGTGGAAACTGTGGGGAGTACTTTCATTCCATGTATGCTTGTCCTTATCCGAAGTACATGAATCATAATGGTTCCAGCTATGCATCACCACAACCCGACTTCTATATGTCTAGGCGAAGTCCACAAATTCCTCAACATGAAAAGAGGTCTATACGAGACATGATGAATGACTTGATCTTCATAGAACTACTTTTCAACAAAGTCATCAACATGAACGGAGAACCATTGCAGACATTGAGAGAGATATGATCTCTGACTGGCTTTCTCAAAGCACCACTCAACAGCCCTTACAGGAGAATAAGCAGCTTATGAACCCAATGTTTCAAAATTCAAAAACTCAAGTTACTGCTATACTTGAGCATTTAATGGATGGGAAAGAGTTGTCTCCATAATTAGTTTTTGACTCTCCTACATTAAAAGTATTGAGTTTGATGAGTTCTCAATTGTGGACGAGTATTTGAGCGAACTAGAGGAAACATTAGAAGTTTCTTAAAATGAGTTGGACATTACCATTGACATAGTACACATGATGAAATTGAGAAAGAAATTGAAGTCATTTCAGAAAGGCCCGAGGAACCGCAAAAAGAGTGCAAGGAAAGGCAACCTCTTGTGTTGGTGAAACCACCTACCCTCTCGTGCATGTTTGTTAGACCTTACGAGGGAGTGGAAGTGAAGGAACGTTCGCAAATCTTCTACACTGTCGACACCTTTGTGTTGAATGACCATGATTCGACATAATCTTTTGTGTTAGAGGTCTCAAATGAGCTCCCAAATCTAAATGAGGGCATGCATGTTGCATTGCCCAAAGCTATAGATGCACTATTTGTTCTAGATATCTTGAAAGGAATGGGCATTACGTGATGAATCACAACAAGTCTAGCCAAAGACTTAAAAGAAAGACGTTCGTTGAGAGGCAACCCAGTTTTGTTTTATTTTTTATTTCTTTCATTTATTTCAATTTTATTTTATTTTAGTTTTAGTTTTTTTATGTTTAATAAACCCTAACTTGGTCCCTTGAGTTTTTGTAGGTGTTAGGTTTGATGAGCATTGGAGGCATGGGAACATCCCCTGAGTTTTGTTAAGTTTGACTTTGGATTACATTTTTGGAGTAATTTGAGCATTTTTTGAATTTTAGGCGTTTTGAGACTTGGTTGGGACATATCCAACTTAAGTCGTCATATTAGTGGCGGGTCTTTGAGTGGACCCAAAACCCTAAACTTCATTCCATCATCTTGTTGATTTCACCCTTAGTTGAAAAACTTCGGGTTCGCAAGATTTGATATAAATCAATTGAGTTAACTCCTATGCTTATTAGTTCTTAGTCTTATTATGTTGAATTTATTTCATAGTTTCCTTAGTCACCTAGACATGAGAACTTTTATGCATTCATTAATTTTTTGGAGACTTTTATTATTATTTTTTATTTTTTTGGTAGAAATTATTATTTTTATTATGCATATATACATGTGTATCAACTTTATATTTATTTATCCATGTTCTTTTTCACCACTATTCTTTTTCTTTTTATTGCATGGATTCCTTGACTTGTTCTGAACTTTGAGGACAAAGTATGGAATAAGTTTGGGGTACTTTAGGCTTTGTGGATTGGGATGGATTGAATTTCTTTGTGAAAGACCGCATGTGAGACCGTTTAAAAATTTTAATTATATGCAGTTACAAGTGGTTGACAGATGGTAATGGTGGTGTTTTATGTCACTTATTCTCTCATTTTTTCCATTTCTTTTCCCTCCATACTTCTCTTTCTCATTTCATTAGGAGTTGATACACTTTCATGCATGTGTTTAGTATAATTTTCCTTTTTATATTGTTTAGAGTCACCCGAGATTTTATTTCATGTCTTTGGTTGTGGATGAGTACATTATGATTGTAAACTTGCATGCTTGAACGTATAGACCAAAAAACTCGTGAGTAGTTGATGGCTTTTGTCTTGACCGATTCTATGTCTTTAAAGTGTGATCTTAATTGTGTTTGGGGTGCGGTTCTTGACATATCATAACTCCAAAATTTCTTGAGTGGCTTGTTAACTTGACAACTATGTAAACCAAATGAACTCCATAAATTTTGAATCGAGTATAGGATTAGTTGTATCAATGCATAGCTATATTAGGAGTCTAGTTTACTTGTGTTTTGTCATTTACACATTTGCTCGCGACGTGCAAAGTCTTAAGTTTTGGGGGCATTTGTAAAGTAATTAATTTTGCAATTATATATAATTTATTTATATATTTTTATTGTTAAATTCTCCAAAATATTAGTTTAATTATCTTCATTTACTATTTTCGCGGATATTGGAGTGTGCATTTGAAATCGTGGCAAAAAAGGGTGTGAAATGGACTACTTCCATGCAGTGACCAGATACCGGAGGATATGCCTCGAGACACGCCGCTCACAACTGATTTGGTGATGAGAGTAACTGAGAGGACATAGCTAGGTACACAGTCAGGACACTTACTCATCAGCTGTTGTTGATCCTGCTCGAGATTTATGCGACAGCAAATCCTAGAGTTTCGGCTTTGTGAGATTTCTCCTCTTGTGCCACGTGTCGCACATCCATTGGTCCACCCACGCCACACATCACCCCTCATCTGCCTTGCATGATTCCTCTTTTGACCCAGCAGCAGGCCACACGTTAAGCACCTACACACCCGCGTCAGCGCCTGCAAAGCCGTCCCAACCAATCCGAGCCTACCACGTGGCGCCTTCTTAATCACCAGCACGCCTGCACTGCAACCTCTCCATCACTCACACCACGACACGTTGTCAGCCAGCAGCTACTCAACTAATCCGCGCACGACACGTGGCAGACTTTTGGCAGAAAACACCCCAAAGCCAGTCGATTTACCTCGGCGAACGTGTCAATAATGATGCCCGAAAATAACAATCTAGTGACCAATTTTTAGTAGTTTTTTAGATTATGACTTTATGACTTAATTTAGCAAGGATCGACTTCCATCTTTCATCCTCCTAACCGACTCTCCTCCTCTTCTTCCTCACTTCTATTCTTTTGTTTGGTATTCTTCAACTATGAAAGGCTAAGTTCATAGCTCAGGTAAGACTGCGAAAGAGATTCGACCGCGCTTATCAATGGATTTGTGAGATTTATCTACTTTAATTGCATTGTTTTTCATTATATTTTATTTTCATTGGTATTGTTTGAACAATTAGAGTTAAATTTATATTTAAACTCGGATTTACTCGCTAGTGTGTCGTAAGCATCCGTCTTTATGCAATAAGACCATACTAGTGGCATTCCACCCACCAATTGATTGACCTCTTTTGGGACTGGTTGAATACCTTATGAATCTAGGCTAAATCAGACACATTAGTGATCCGATTATCTAGGTGTAGTGCCTTCAAGAAACCCATTGCGGTCATCGTGTTAAACTCAATGCGTGAGTGTAGGGTTATACGATTGACTAGAGAAATAGTCACCGTCGTACCTTGGCTATCGAGATTAGGAAGTGCGAGGAACTGCGTACATTACCGGTTCTATAGCTACACTAGGATATTTCAGAATTGCATATTTTATAAATCGAAGATCAAATTCAATTTCTTATTCGAACTGAACTTGTATGTTTTGACCTATGTATTTTTATTAATTGTTTTCAAATTATTTTCATTGCTTTATTTATTTATTGATATTTAGATTAGTTATATTATTTATTCTCTCTAAAATCCCGATTTCCCTTTTTTATTTTTGGCCTTAGAAAGAATATCAATCCATGTGGGCTCGACCCTTTGCCACTATCTACAAAATAATTGGTTTAGGTAAATTATTTTATTGATGCATTCAACGCGTGTCATGTACATTAGTTAAGTTAGAGATTATTGTCAGTGATTCAACCGCCGCTCGTTAAGAGGGATCACATTAGGTGGCAAGTAGGGCCTTGTCTATTGGCAATTGATGTACCCTTGTGTTGTTGCGATATAAGAAAGGTAGTAGTTCATGCTAGTAACTACTCATTGTAGGTGTTCTCATAGAGTTTAATGTTGCTAGTTCGTTGAAAATCTACAGCATATCCGGTAAGTTTTACAATCTAGTTAGTATGTGGTTGTGTCGCACGATCCTTCTATTGACTGACACATGTCGAGCGTGCACAATAATTTCCCGTTTTCACTATTATTTTGTAGTAGTGGTAAATGAGATATCGTCTCCACAGAAAATTTTCAAATCTCTTGAGAATTAAAGCCACCTTAAAGTTTTACCTGATTTAACTTATTTTAATTTACTTAATTTAACTAAACGAAAATTAAACACTAACAAAATGCAAACAAGATAAATAATTAATTTAAATAACTAAACAATAAACAATTTAAATGTAACGAACTAACCTTGCAATTCTATCTAACAATCAAATAATCAAATAATCAATATAAATGAAATATCTAAACGAACATCTAAGCAAACCCCCCACTAAATATTGTAATATACTTGGATTGTTTTCAAACACTAAAACATAATATTATTTCACAACATAGTTATAATTATATCACATGAAATATTGAAATCATTAAATCCAAATTCATAATAAGTTGATATCCTTTAGCTACCCACTAATTTTTTCGAATTCGATGAAAATGCCACATCCTTATCATTGTAAATCTACACATTGGATAAAACACAACACCATAAAATACAATAGCATTAACGCACAATATAAATCATGCATAATATAAGCCAATATTAACTGAAGCCGCATAATAAACAACTTAGAACATAATCACCTAGAACATCCACTCGGAAAAACCCTATAGATTAATCCTAAATACTACTTCTATAATTGTTGTCAATAACTATAGACATAGATTTGAATACTCTATATTGAAGAACATATTGGCCACTATGCTCTCAATACAAAGAATCACTAATTGTAATATGCAAAAATAACTTGTTTAATCTGTGATTGACGTGTATGAATCGATCTAAAGCATTAAGTACATGATTCCATAATTATAACTACATAGAAATCTAAAGTATTTACATGTCTAAAGTTTGTTTAGATTAACTAGCTATTCACTCATGCTAGAAATAAACAATGCAAATATGTAAATAAAAAACATAATGAATAAATAAATAAATAAATACCTTTTAATCAAATCTCCAATGTTGCTTCATATAACATTAAACTTAAAAGACAAAAAACTGAAAAAAGAGTAATAGAGAGTTAAGAAAAAAGAGTTAGAGAAAATTATTCTGAAGCTCCCTAGTCTTATATATAGTTTCCCTAAGAGTACACATATCCTAGATAAATACAAATTCCTTGTTCTTATCTAAGAAATTTGTTATCGACCACAGGGATTTGTCTGTGATTCCTAAGTCGTACATAAAATCGTTGAGTTAATTACTAAGTTTAGCTCTCTGTGCTCCACCGATTCAGCTAGCAATTTCTAGTGTATTCTCAAATTCACTGTGGATTTGCTGGCATTTTCTTACTACCAATTTAGGTGGATATTTCTCGTGTAAATACAAATCGCTGGCTAATCGCTGGACTTCTTCTCTATTTGATTGTTTTACTCTTCTTCCTCTTTTTCTTCCATTTATTCATTTTCCTATTTAAATCCTGAAATTATAAAAAACAAGAGAATACTTAGTGTAATATCATCATTTATATATAAAATCAATCTAAATTACACTATAAAATATGTCTAATTATTGACTTCTCAAATACTCCCAAACTCATCACTTTGCTACCCAGTAAAGAAATACTTGCAATCATATTCTCTTTTCATTCTTTATAAACTGATTTCAATCTAGTTCATCTTAACATATAATAGAAATTCTAAAATAGAAGTGATGTTTCAAGTGGAAACATATTACCTATAAGTAAATGAAATTTATGATAGAATAGAATGATTTGGACGAATTGAAACATCCCTCAATAATAACTCAACCACCTAATGTAACACCCTTTAGAACTTAAAGTTCATTACCAATGCCAATACACAATATAAGTTTTCTCAATCTTCACTGATAAGTATCTACCTTACAATAACCATTAAAGAATCTCAAAACACAAAAGTAATAGTTTAATTTTAATCTCAGAAAATACTTTATAATAGTACCACAATCAAAATTAATAGGAATAATTTCACCAAGATACCAATGAATATGTCATTGAAAACATGTTAGATTGAGAAGTACTTCATTCAACTCTAACTTCAAGTAGTTGAGTTAAATCTTTTCTTTAAAGAGTTTAAGAACATCCATTTTCTCATCTCTCATTTTCTTTTTTGCTCCATTCTAATTATTTATTCTTATTATACTTCTTTTGTTTTTTGCTTTTGAGTCCATGCTCCATTTTCTATAGACATTCTCACATTTTTCCACTATAGATTCTTTGCTCTATTTCCTTTGGGCTCTATAGCATTCTCTATATCTTTATTTGTAAACTCTTGTTAACACTTCTTATTATCTACTAAAGTTTAAGAAACTATTCTTTCTAAATTATAGAAACTCATCGATTTCTAACCCATTTTTTCTTTCAATTGTGGCATAATAACTTTATATATATACTAAAAAAATACTTAATCAATAACTTTTGTATCACAAGATTCTTAGAAATCTATCTTGTTCATCTTGCACTATTATTTCAATCTTCTACCCATTATCATGATTAATACAAGACATTTACTTTAGTGTACATATTAAATAGTAAAGTTAATAAAAAAAAGGTATAAAAATTGATTCTTTCTATCATATAATTCACTTGGGTGATACATATTACTTTCATTCAAAAATCTATTCTATGTTCATTTTCATTATAATCCTAACTAAAAATAAAGTAAAATGAAATTCATACTTGAATTTGGAAGAAATTTGAAAAGTTTTGCCAGCTCATTTAAATACCGGATCAAAATTTTTAATTTTTTGATCAATTCTGAACTTATCTTCTACCTTTCTTTGCTATCACCGTCATACTTCACCTAAAATACCCTGAAACTCTTTCCAAACCTTGTCCTTAAGATTTTAAAATTAAGCTGATTTTCAAACAAAACAAATATACCACATGAAGCATAAATGATTTGATATATGTAATCAAACTTTAAATAAATAGACACAGGAATTTCAACAAGTTTTAAATGAATGGAATCTAGAAAGGGAACATATTACATTCATTAGCAAAGATTTCACCAAAATCAATACATTGCATCATTCATTCATTCATTCATTGCATATTAGAGAAAATAAGTTACACACGGCGGTGTCCATAAGTAAATTTATCATCAACTTCATCATCTTCATCCATTCCTGTAGAAGGTTAGGAAACATAACTATCTGCTTGGTTGTAAGTCCTAGTTAGAAATTAAAACTACAAAGAAGGAATGTCAACACTTCTCCTTAAGTCTTCCAAACGACTATCATACCTTCTCTCAGACATAAAATGATAGCATTGTAAAGTCTTCTCATTTGCTGCTATCATTCCCTTATTGCGATGAATTTTTGTCTAGCTACACATAAGTGAATAAAATATGGTCCAAAAATATCCTCCCATCCTAGGTTGTGGAGAAGATGGTGTCGAACTCGTATTAACATTCGGTACGTTCACACTAGCCATTAATCTTGCCGCTCTCTCTGTGTCTTCACTTATATTTTTAGTTGTGTTTTGCCTTCTTTCTTCTTTCTCATGTATCACATTGAATGATTCTCGTTCATCCTCCGAGTCATTATATCCTACCACCTTTTTCATTATTTGTACTACCGCATCATTTATAGTCTTCTCAGGTAATACATTGAATTTAGTTTTGATACCTACCCTAGCTTTCCTACACAATTCGATAATCAAAATTGGGAATGGTAGTCATTCATTTTTTTATAGTTTGAATTGCAAACTTCATAGAATCATGTATAATTTCTCCAACATCAATATAACCCTTCTTTGTAACTATATGATAAAGTAGAGCAGCTTTTGAGTTCTTCACTTCAAAGTGTTTCTTGGTTAGATAAAAACACGCATCTATAATCACGCATCTATAATATAACTCCAACTCTTTGTAATCTTCCTTAAATAAGTGGTTTCAATAAATTTTGGATGTCCTTTACTATCAAGCGCAAATCTTTTCCCTAGAAGTATCTTTAGTCATCATATATTATCTCAAAGGGATAGGATGCCTTATCGACATGAATGACATTCATGTAATCTTCATTCGTTCTCTGTCAGTTATGTTGCAAACCAAAAAATCTATTCAACCTCACAGGTGGAATATCAATATTTCTCCATTTTACTACTACTTTTTCCTATTCCTTACTAACATGTCCATTTGCATAAAACTGTCGTACAATTTTCGAATATCCTTTTTTTCCTTTTCCTACATAGTCTTACAAAAGTTGTTCCCGTCCTCCATCTCTAATGATGCTCAAATTGTTTTCCTTATACTCACTCACATTTTGGATATTGAACTCTCTTTCAGGAATTATGACTCTTTTTTATCACTATAGTATCTCCTTTGGGCTGTAGGTTTCACAAATAAAGAGAGATCATAAGGCACTAAATAGCTAGGGCCTGGATTCTCAAAATATTCTTCCTTAGCTAGAGGACAATAGGGATTCTTCTCTAAGCTCAGCCCTCCCAGGTCTAGGTTCTCTAATACTAACCTTGGTAGGTATAATACTCATCTGGCGGCCCGTATATTTTTGTATTGGTTTTGCTTGCACTACCCTTCCCTTTGTTTTGTTTACTATTCTTATATATTCCCCCTTCCCTTTGTTTTGTTTACTACTCTTATCTATTCCTCTACCTCCTCCCACCATAAAATAGCTCAACTATGATGAAATAGGTAACTTAAAATCCTATAGTTGAAAATCCATACTAACAAAGTAAGGAAAACAAGTTTGTGAAAAGGTTTTAGCATAGAGTATAGAAAGAGTTGAAAATAACACATATAAAATAGTTGTATCGACATATCCCTATCATAAGTATGTATATATTGGAAAAACTTGTAGAAACCCCTAAACTCATTTGAAAACCATATTCAACTTGAAGATTTGTATGGAAATCCATTTTTAAAAACAATTTGCAATAAAACTCAAAAACTTCATTCGTTGAAAATATCATTAAGAATCGATTTTGTTTAAGACATCAAAATTAAGAGGATGTTAGAGTATCGAATCATTACCTTATTGAGAGTGAATCTTTCAAGTAATATGCTCTATTAGTTCATTAGATTCCCTCTCCAAGAACCAAACTCTAACTAGGTTGTATGAATTTTGATTCAAAATTTATAGGGTTGAATCAATTATAAACAAGTTGAGACATACTTAAATAAGCTATAATTCAAGCTTTGAAGGGTTGAATGTAGACAAAAATCAATTAATCAATCAAATGGGTGTAAGGTTCTTAGGTGTGAAGGGTTTATTATTGGCGATTTAGGGTTCTATTTTTAAAAAACACAAATTTGTGCTCAGCGAATCAGGGTTTAAGTGAAATCGCTAACAAAACGCTAGTGAAATTGCTAAAAATTGGTCTCATTGATCCAATGATTAGTTCAGTGAACCCTAGTATAAAATGAAAATCACTGACAAATCATTGAGTCAATTCTCATTTAAAATCCTGCAAACAGCTGGCAGTTTACCCATCGATTCCTACTGTTATTTAGTATTATTGGGAAATTGCTTATCAATTTTTGCTGTTTTTTCAGCATATCCCATATTTTATTAATGATCACATATAACAAACATAATTAAGGTAGAATTGATCAATATTCAACAAGAAATATTATGAAAATAAATTTGGATTTGTAATTAGGGAATATTATACCAAATAAATACTTTATTATTTAAAACAATTTAAGAAAAATATGATTCGACTGAAAAACAACTCGATCATCCTCCTCTCAATTGGGATATCCCAAAAAATAGTTAAAATGAGAAAGAAAATGAATATACCAACTATCCTAAATCTAGTAATACGGAAAGACATTGGCTCGATCAGCCCCCCTTATATGAAATTAATCCAAGATTGTAATCTTAAAATACTTCCATTATAAGAGTCAAAAGTTAAGAGAATAGAAAAATAACTAGCTAATTCTACTACTAAAATTGAAAGTAAAGATGAAGTATGAGCTGCCTCCCATAAAGCGTTTTCATTTATAACCATTTGCTCGACTTAGTAGATAAGATCAATCATCATTCAGCTTGAGCGAGTCAAACTGACCATCACCGATTATTCATCATTCTTGATGTCTTTAGCTTCCTTGTCATTCTCAATATCTAAATAACGTCTTTCAATGTAATCATTACGATAAAATTTCTCCCCTTCACAATCATCATCATAATTGTCATCATTGATGTAATCGTCCATCTCGAAACCATCCTGAAGATATTTTATAATCATTTCCTATCCTAAGTGTAACTATACATTGTTCGACATCGAGAATAGCTCCATATGTCTTGAGAGAAGTATGTCACATCAATATCACATCATTTCTTTTTCAATTTGTGGTATTACCAAGAAGTTTGTGAGATACATGAATTATCTCACTTGCACTGACACATTCATTAACATTCCTTGTGGAAAGATTCTATCACCATTTACTTTATGGACAATAAAAGGTGGTATAAAATCAATCTTGAACTTGGCTTTTTTACACCATTGTTTCGGTATGATATTCATATAAGCTCCTATGTCAAATAAAACACCAGAAAAACTGACGTCATTAATCATCACATGGAGGAAGAGTTTCCTAGGATTATCTTTCTAAATTTCAATCATATGTCCAAAATCTTGAAATTTTATTTGCTCATCAGTAAATTCTTTTTCTGCCGGATGCGTTGTTCTTGATGTTGCACTTCAGGTTGTTGTTTCTTCGATTTTTTCTTCTTATTGCGCAGTTTCTTATACATCCATAGTGTAATGGTTTCATTCTTAATAGTTGCCCTCGCGTTGATGCAAACATTGAACTCCATTTCCTTACTTTGCGAAATTTATTGCTCAGTCACGAGATTGATGATCTCTATATCATATTCAATAAAATTTTCATAATAATGTTTTTGATCTATGACCATTTACTTTAAATATTTGTCCTGTTTCTAAGCTTTCTATTTCTACTACACCATGAGGTAGTAAATTGACAACTAGATAAGGTCCTATCCATCTTGAATGGAGTTTTTCAAGAAATTATTTAATCTTGAACAAAAGAGTAAACTTTATCTCATACTTGAAACTTTTTAGGAACTAATTTGTTATCATGAAATGCTTTGGTTTTTTTCTTTATGAATTGACTCATTTTCATAAGCGTCATTCCTAATTTCTTCTAAATCTTGAAGAATCAACTTGCTTTAGTTTCCTTCTTCATTGTAATTCATGTTACATGTTTTTATTGCCTAATAGGTATTATGTTCAAGCTCTACAGGTAAATGACATGCTTTTCCAAATACTAACCTATAATGTATCATGCCTATGGGTATCTTAAATGTTTTTCTATGTGCGCATAATGCGTCTTCTAATCTAAGACTCCAATCTTTACGTGTTAGACTAACTATTTTTTCTAGTATTGACTTAATTTCTCTGTTTGACGTTTCAGCTTGTCCACTAGTTTGTGAATGATTTGCAGTAGATGTCCTATGTGTGACATTGTACTTAGCAAGTAGATTAGCAACTAATCGATTATAAAAATATGAACCTCTATCATTTATAAATGCTCTTGGTGCTCTAAAAATTGTAAAAAAAAAAATTATTTAAGGAAATCAACCACTATTTTTGAATCATTAGTTTTAGCAGCTTTTGCTTCTATCTACTTAGACACATAATCTAAAGCAAGTAAAATATAAACATAGCCATTTGATGATGGAAAAGGTCCCATGAAATCTATACCCTATACATCAAACACTTCATAAAATAGAACATGAGTCAAAGGCAATTGATTTCTACGTCTTAGTTTTCAGTCCGTTAGCAATTTGGACAAGGTTTTATATAAAAAAACAATCATGAAATAGAGTAGGCCAAATGAATCAAGAATCTAAAATTTTACGTGCAATTCTACGTGGACCAAAATGTCCTCCACATGTGTAAGTATTGAATGAGATATAATTGATTGTACTTCTGAATGTGGCATGCATATCCTAATTATTTGGTCGGCACAAAACTTCCATAAATAAGGATCATCCCATAAATAATGTTTAATTTTTATTTTATTTTATTTTTTTGAACTCTCATCAAGTAAGGTGATAACCTATTAGTGGTAAGATAATTAACTATATCGACAATACCATGGGCTATTAGTATTAATACAGTATACATATTCATCCCGAAATTCATCCCTTAATGGTATAGGTGGTTCACCATTTTCTAAACTACTTAAAAGATATGCTACTAGATTTCAGCTCATTTCTTATCTTTTATAGTAAGGTTAAATTCTTGCAGAAGCAGTACCCATCTTATTAATCCAGGTTTTGCATCTTATATTGTCATTAAATATCGCAAAGTTGCGTGATCTGAATAAACTTTTACTTTTGTTCCTAATAAATAAGGTCTGAGTTTTTCTTAGACAAACACTACTGTCCAATTTTTTTTCAATAGTGGTATAGTTTTGTTGGGTAGGATCTAGTGTCCTAGAAACATAATATATAACATGAGATTATTTTCTTACTTTTGACCTAAAACAGCTCCAACTGCATAGTTACTTGCATCACAAATTATTTCAAATGGTAATGACCAATCTAGTGATTTAATCACAGGTGTGGTTGTTAAAGAATCTTTTAATTTATCAAACACTATCTTATAATCATTGGTGAATTCAAAAGGAATGTCATTTTGTAAAATTTTGCGTAAAGGTTTTGTAATTTTAGAAAAATCTTTTACAAATCTTCTATAGAATTCTGCATGCCCAAGAAATGAACGTGTTTCTCTTACCATGGTGGGGTAAGTTAACTTTTTGATCGCTTGAATTTTTGTTGCATTTACTTCTATTTCTTTATGTGACACTATATGTCATAATATAAGTCCTTGATCTATCATGAAATGACATTTTTCATAATTTAATACTAAGTTCTTTTCTACGCCTCTAATAAGTACTTTATTTAAAGTAACTAAACATTCATCAAAAGAATTACCATAAACCGTAAAATCATCCATGAAAACTTCAAAGAAATTTTCCATATAATCAGAGAAAATACTAACAATACACCTTTGAAACGTTGCAAATGCATTACATAAACCAAAAGGCATACGCCTATAAGCAAATATAGCAAAGGGGCAAGTAAAATTTATTTTTTCCTAATCTTCTAGTATTGGATGAAATCCTGAATAACTATCTAGACATGAGTAATGGATTTTTTCAACTAATCTTTCTAACATCTGATCTAGAAATGGGAATGAATAATGGTCTTTCCTAGTCAAGGCATTCAACTTTTTATAATCTATACATACCCTCCAACCATTTTGAATTTTAATTGGTACTAATTCTCCATGCCCATTTGTTATTACTGTAATTCCTATTTTTAAAGGACTAGTTGGACTGGACTTACCCAATTGCTACCGGCTATTGAAAATATCATTCATGTGTCTAATAGTTTTAATATTTCAACTTTTACTATGTCCATCATAGGTGGGTTTAGTCTACGTTAAGGTTGTCTAGAAGCTTTTGTATCAGTTTCTAGGTTTATCCTATGCATACATATAGTTGGATGTATTCCTCTAATATCAGCTATGGTCCATCCTATTGCTCCTTTGAATTCTTTTAATACATTTATTAACTTATTTTCTTTTGGAATTGTCAGTTTATTAGAAATTATTACCAGTAATTTATAATAGTCCCCTATATAAACATATTTCAAATGATTAGGTAAGGTTTTTAGATCTGATTCTGGGGCTTTAACTATAGAAGGTAAAATTTTTGAATGAGATCTAGAAAAGTCTAGGTAATAAGTAAGTTTTGGTTGTTCATTATATGATTCCAAGGTACTTATTATCTCTTTTGTTTCCTCATCTCTATCATTATTTTCTTCTAAATCTCCTATTACCAATTCCAATTTATCTATTTTATCTTTTCTAAAGGATTTGTCTACTAATGGATCTATCATATCTATTGTGCATATGCAAGAAACATCCATTGGATATTTCATTGCAATATATATATATATATATATATATATATATATATATATATATATATATATATAAATTCATTGTATCCTCATCTACTTCCATTATTAATGTTCTATTTGAAACATCAATATTTGTTTCTACTATTTTCAAAAATGGCCTTCCTCAGATTAGAGAAGTCCTATTAGAGAAATTATCTTCTTTCATATCTAAGACATAGAAATATGCTGAAAAAACTAAATCATTAAGCCCTGACTTGTACATCTTCTAGTAACCCTACTGGTTTAATAGTGGATCTATCTGCTAATTGTACAACTATACCAGTTTCTTCTCAATGTACATCAATCATTTGTAAATAAATAGATAAAGGCATAACATTTATGGAGGCTCCCAAATTACATAATGCTTTAAAATTCCTATATTTTCAATTGTACATGGGACGAAAAATATTCTAGGATCAAAACATTTATGAGGTAACTTCTTTTGAATTAGTGTTGATACGTGTTCTCCTAGACTTATCTTTTCGTTAGCCTTAATCTTATTGTTGTATAAATATTTTATAAATTTCTGATACTTAGGTACATTTTGAATGACTTCAAATAGAGGTATATTAACTACTACTTTTTTAATGTATCAGATAGTTGTTTTTCTTCCCACAATTTCTTAGCATTTTTATTATCTTCCAAACGATGAAGGAATGATGGTTTTATATTAATTGGTATGTCTATTAGGTTCATTACCCTTTTCCTTGGAAATCTTGTTACTTGTTACTTCAATTTCTTTCTTTAGTTCGGCTTGTAATTCTTTTCTAGAAACTAATTAGTTTGGCATTTTAGGTTCATCTATCTGCTTACCACTTCTTAATAATATGGATGGTATTTTTTCATATAAAGTAGGATAATGTTGAGATAGTAATTTCCCTTGATTTATAAATTCACTCATTTGTGTTGCCATTTTATTCAATTGGTTTTTCAATTCGGTCATATTATTTTGTAATGTTTGAATTATTTGATCTTTTTCTCTTTCTGAATTATTCGATATGTTATACCTTTGATAACCTTGTTTGTTAATATAATTACCTATATTAAAGTCATAATTGGGATCAACAAACCTATCACATTGGTTCATTATAGCATTAGCTTATTCTATTTTGGTATGTTGTGTCAAAGAGTATTCATCATTAGAATGACTTAATTCATTACAAGATTTTACTTTGCTTGATCTATCCTTTATTAATAATTCAACCATGGCTTTTAGCTCGTCTATCTTATCATATAGTGTTTCATATGTCCTATTCATTTCACTTATATTTTCTTTGATTAATTCACTCTTCTCGCCATATTACTTAGATTGCTTAGCCATTTTATTTATAGCTTCTCTTGCTAAAGTTGGTGTTTTGTCGAGCAACCTCTACATACTGTGTCTAGGAATCTTTGTTCAAGTGACTTAATCCTCATAAAAATATTGCATTAAGTTTTTTATGTAAATCCATGCATTGGACATAATGAAATAAATCTTTTATACCTATCCTAAAATTCATTAAAAGTTTCTCCAATTTCCATCCTAGCATTTCTAATTTCTTTTTATATAAACTAATTTGTCTTGCTGGAATGTATTGATAAAAAAGACTTGTAACATCTCTGACCAATTGGTTATGGAATTTTGAGGGATGTAAAATAACCAATCTAAAGCTTGGCCTTTCAATACAGAATGAAAAGCTTTTAATTTAACATAATTTATTTCTATATCCTTAGGTTTTAACGTGCTTACTTTGTGTACAAATTCTTTAATAAACTTCAGAGCATCTTCATTTTCTTCACCACTGAAACATGGTAAAGAGTTTATGAGTCCATACTTCAATTCAAATTCTGAGAGTTTTGTTGTAAAAGTTATACACATAGGTTCATAAGCTGTTACATTCCTATCAGATTGCCTAAAAGTTAATTCTTCATAATCTTCAACCATATTGTATGACTTTCAACAAGAAGGGCTTCTAAGAGATTTTCTTTAAAATCCTCAGTAACGGGACCAAAAATTGACACTTGCCAAGCGTGTACAATAATTTCCGTATTTCACTATTATTTTGTAGTAGTGGTAAATGAGATATTGTCTTCACACAAATTTTTCAAATCTCTTAAGAATTAAGGCTATCTTAAAGTTTTACCAGATTAAACTTGTTTTAATTTAACTAATTCAATTAAATGATAATTAAACACTAATAATATGCAAACAAAATAAACAATTAAGTTAAATAACTAAACTATAAACAATTTAAATTTAATAAACTAACCTAATGCAAATCTATCTAACAATCAAATAATAATATAAATGAAATATCTAAACGAACATCTAAAAAACCCCACTAAACATTGTAATATACTTGGATTGCTTTCAAACACTAGAACATAACATTACTTCACAACATAATTATAATTATATCATATGGAATCCTGGAATCATTAAATCCTAGTTTATAATAGGTTGATAGCCTTTAGCTAGCCACTAATTTTCCTGAATTCGATGAAAAAGCCACATTCTTATAATTATAAATCTACCCATTAGATAAAACGCAACCCCATAGAAATATGATAGCATTAATAGTCAATAAAAATCATGCATAATCTTAGCAAATATTAATTAAAGCCGCATAATAAATAACTTAGAACACAATCGCCTAGAACATCTACTCGGGAAAGCTCTATAGATTAATCCTAGTTACTATTTATATAATTGTTGTCAATAACTATAGAAATAGATTTGAAAACTTTATATTAAGGAACATATTGGCCACTATGCACTCAATACAAATAATCACTAGTTGTAATACGCAAAACAACTTGTTTAATTCTTGATTGACATGTATGAATTGATCTAAAGCATTAAGTACATGATTCCATAATTATAACTACATAACAATCTAAAGTATATACATGTTTAGGGTTTGTTTAGATTAACTAACTACTCACTCATGCTGAAAATAAATAATGCAAATATGTAATTAAAAAACATAATAAATAAATAAATAAACACCTCTTAATCAAAGCTCCAATGTTGCTTCATATAACACTAAACTTAAAAAACAAAATGTTGAAAGGAAGAGTAATAAAGAGTTAAAAAAGAGAGTTAGAGAGACTTGTTTTGAAGCTCTCTGATCATATATATAGTTTTCCTAAGAGTACATATCCTAGATAAATACAAATTCCTCGTTCTTATCTAAAAAATCGATTACCGACCTCAGCGATTTGTTAGTGATTCCTGAGTTGTACATAAAATCGCTGAGTTAATCATAGAGTAGCTCTTTGTGCTCCACTGATTTAGCTGGCGATTTCTAGTGTATCTTCAATTTGTTGTAGATTTTATGGCATTTTCCTACTACCAATTTAAGCGGCAATTTTCAGTGTACAAATCGCTGGCTAAGCGCTAGACTTTTTCTCTAGTTGAACTTTTAGCTCTTCTTCCTCTTTTTCTTCAATTTATTCATTTTCCTATTTAAATCCTGAAATCACAAAAATAAGAGAATACCTAATGTAACTTTTTCTCTAGTTGAACTTTTAGCTCTTCTTCCTCTTTTTCTCCAATCTATTCATTTTTCTAATTAAATCCTGAAATCACAAAAACAAGAGAATATCGAGTGTAACATTATCATTTATATATAAAATTAACCTAAATTACACTATAAAACATGTCTAATTATTGACTTGTCATTGACATGAGGAGAACAAGGTGGCGTGAGTCGCTATAATCCTTTCTATAAGACTTCATGGAAAATAATCTTTTTGAATCGATAACTAATCATACTTACAATGGTCTAAGTGTCTCTTTAATTTGGAATTATTATAGTATTGTTAATTTTTTAGTATTTATATTTATTTGTTCTCACATTTATTTCTTAGCTTGTTAGTTAATTAGTACTTAGTTTTAGATTAGTATAATTAATTCAAAACCCATTTTTTGTAACTAAAAGTTATCTCCGATTTCTGTGGATTACCCTACTTATCACTACTACAAATCAATAGTTGCCCATTATTTGGGATTATTATTGGTGTCGTTTGTCACGCTATCATTATGTTTAGTTTATGATGCTACTTTTAATTTCAAGGATGAAATTTCTTAATCTCGCGAGATTGTAATGACCCATTACTTTAAGTAGGTGATTAGCCTTAATTCTAACCAATTATTAACACGAGTTAGACTTATGGTTAAGCACGGCTTGTCTAGAATATTGTGTAGGTGTTTCGTGACTATATTATATTTATTCTAGGCGGCAACTTTGTTTTTACATTATCACCAATCCAGACTTGCTTCCAAGCCGAGGCGTAATCCCCACATGATACTAGACATTTGATTCACTGGTTCTCGAGCAACTAATTATTTATTTATTTTTACTTGTGTCCTTTGGATATGCAATTGCAACCTCGATTTTGAGAAAAATTGAGGATATACCTCGACACACTCTGACTTCATGACGAAATACCATATAATACACATTAGGCATTCACTAACGAAAAATGATATTAACTTAGTGATTCTTTTTTCGCTGATTCGAGTCATAATCTACAACACATGTCATGATTAAAACCTACAAACCTCATAATTAAATCTAAATATTGATTTATTGAAATGAAGGATTTGATAGCGACGGCTAGACATTCGTCGACTAGAGATCTAAGAGGGTTGTTGTAAGTAAAACCATACCTATTCAACGGGTGAGCTTGGGACGGTCTTGGGCGAGCCTAAACGGGCTTGCTGTTGCTACTTTCAAAAATGCGTCAGAAGTTATGCGTTAGATATTTTCTCTCTTTTTGATTTAGTTTGATTGTTAGAGATTAAATATTATATGAAAGATTTAGTTGAGAAATTATAGGATTTATAGCCGGTTTAGTCTTTTAATATTCATAGTTACTTGTTTTATATAACTATAATTAATTTAACAAAAGTAACACAAGAAAACTTATGGCCTAGTGGTGTAGGAGCTTCCTGTGAATTCCAAGATCGTGGTTCGATCCTCATATCTACCATTTAGGTTTTTTTAAGTCTATATATAAATTTAAGAATTTATGTGCTATGCGGGCAGGGCCCGAGTCAGGCTCGGGTTCAAAAAATCAAACCAGGCCCGCCTATTATAAATGCGGGCTTTTACGAGCTTCATTCGGGCCAGGCCTTAATAAATTATTAAGAACCCAAACCTGATTCATGTCGGGTGGGCTTAGGTGGGCCACGTAGGAGACCCGCCTGCTACATAGGTCTAAGTAAAATGTTTATATAAGATTGCAGCTATTTAATAAATACGTAAATGCATTTAATACAATAACATGAAGTTAGTTCTATAACTTTTATAATTTGAAGCATGATTATCTCACACATAGGAGACACCAATCAATAAAGATGCAGTTTACCTTGAGGTCGTAAGGTTGCAAGGTCATGTCACTTCTTAAGGGGCAAGTTCATCTTGCCCAGCATATGGACCTGATAAGAATGAGGCGCTGAGTAGGGACTTCAAGGTAGAGAAATTAGGGAACAAAGATCCATGCATTTATATAACAAAACGACGATAACTATATATCAACACGTGTCTGTTCAAGTAACTATCTCTCATCCCATACATTCATCCCCAAAAGTATATAATATATATATATATATATATAAATCATACAACAAAACCAAAAACCTACAACAAAGGTAGCAGCTCTCCACTAGCTCAAAAGTAGTCACCAATTTTCTCCTTGCCTGGTCTGCACTCGATGAATCTGTATCCAGCGTCATAAAACGAACAGTGAGTATACTAATGTAGAAAGTAACACAAAGAGACATTTATCCACATTTTCAAACACAACAAAAATCATTGATACACAAACATATTAGTAAACAATGTAGCATCAGTAAACTATTCAAATGAACTACTCATATTAAATCATGTACCTAACAAATTAACCTACTTATTACCCTATTATTTAAATAGACCTTGGGTAGTCACTTATTTAGCTGTACACATAGGCATTCTCCTTATTGGTTGTGAAACACAACATATTGACCTCATGTAATAGGTCGGGACACCTTGGTCGCTGCTTAATTATTTCACACATTAACCTAGATATTACTCTTCAGGTAATGGCTTATATATCTTATCCTTGTTAGTTGTGAACGACTTATCAACCTAATGTAATAGGTCGGTACACATAGTACTTTCTATTACTCTAATTGGTCACTGCTTGTTCATTTCATCAACCTTATATGGTAAGTCCGTGACATTAACTAATCAACTATACTGACATCCCTAAGTTTCATACCTCGTGTGCCGAGTATACCCCAAACCACATCAGCTAACCTAAACACACATATTCTAGTTTAACTACAATACACAATTAAGTAAACACATAAATCATGGCACTAAGAATTCAGCAAGCAAAACAGTTTAACTATAATACACAATTAAGTAAACACACAAATCATGGCACTAAGAATTCAGCAAGCAAAGCAGTTTAGTCAAACAATAATGAAAGATGAAATGGAGAGAAATATCTCAATCAAGTTAATTACATGTATGCAAATTCTCTAGCTAATCTGGCCTCCCGACACCTCAAAACATGTACCCAAACATTCGAGACTCTTACCTAGGCTCCTGGTACCATTAAACACATTTTACAATATGTTTAGACCATAAGTTATGGTGTTAAGCTTGTTTAAGGTGTTTAAGTTCTAGTTAGGAAATTGCAAATCTTGTATTGTCAAAGAACCTAAAGTGCTAGGTAGTTTATCTATCCCACTAGACTGGAGACCTCTAGCGCACTATCTAATACGCACTAGCGTGCTACATACAGGTAGTGCACTGGCAATAACGCCTAGCGTGCTAGACACAAGAAATCCCCAAAATTGTGCACTTTGAATTTTTTGGTTTCCTTCGCCAATTGGCCTTCACCAACGCTTGGGTCCCTTGTTACCATCCACCAAGGACCCAACACATCCTCTAGAGCAACAACATTAGCCAACACTTCATCTATTATTATTATTATTATCAAATCATTAATTTATACTAAACTAAAGGTGTAGCTAAACTTACCAAGTTGTAGAACACTCCTAGCTTAATCTCACACTTTCAATTCTCCAAGACTTAACTGCAAACCCATTGATGTTCTTCTCTGATCTCTCCTCCCAGCTTTCTTTCTTTCTTAAGATAGGAATTGTAAATGATCTACATGTACAACCATCCATTTAAATAAATATATATATATATATATATATATATATATATGTGTGTGTGTGTATGTTGATAAGGTTAATTTTTAGCCATTGTTCTTAATGTGCACACGTATCTTGAAGCTAATCTAATGGTTGTACTAATTCTCTACTAACTCCTTGTTGACACCAATTCATAATCAATTTGTCTCTTGATGTATCAATACGTATCTCGAGAAACATCAAATGGTCATTATTTTAACTTGCTAACTTAGGTACATTCAATGTAAATCAACTATAACCTTATCAAATTTAACTATTTAAGCCACATCAACTTAAATTAGCTTACTATATCACTCTCTACCCCGATCACATGGTGGCATGCTTCTCGAGGCACATCCCAACTCACGTCTTGATCTCTATGCACAAGTAAAAGTGACTTACTATGTCTACATATATAATGCACTAAGCATTCATCATACTACATACAATATACTACTTGGCCTCATGTAGCGTGTTAGGTATATGTACCCGCTTTCGAGCCACGTCACGGGTCGGTAACCCTTATTTACATACCAAAATCACTATTCAAAATTAGGGTCATTACAATCTTCCCAACTAATAGAAATTTCGTCCCCAAAATTTACTTATTCCTAATTCTCCTCCTTAATCTCTTCCACTATCTCATTGTAATTACCATAACCAAAATCTCAAATGATACTAGCTCCAAAGCTCGCTTTTTACAACTACCAAAGGTGGATCCATTGACCACTTCAACCTAGGTTCACACATCTCAACAAGTAAGTCCACACATAGCAAACTCCTCTATGTCATGACTTGTACACATCTATTTGGTCATAATACTGAAGGGAAATTCTGCTAAGCGTAATTTTCTAAGGATTTTTAGATGTTTCTTATTCAAATAACACTACTCCTATTTTCAAGATTCTCATTGTTGGGGTATGTGTCATACTCCAATTCTGTAAACGTTGTTTAACTATTATAAGTAGAAGCATGTTTCTTTTATAATAATATTCATGGATAATTATTGTGTTATTCTTAATGTCCCTAATCATTTATTATTGTGGGAATAGTAATAAATTAACACTAGTATGAGTCTTGATTGATAATCATGTGATGATTATGCGTATACGAGATATGGATCAAGATAATGGGTATCTGTTGGGAACAGATGCTTGACCGACCCGCTATGAGAATACTATATGACCAATGTCATAAGTGATTCTCATGAGAGTTATTTCATTTAGTCCTTTGACTTGAGATCACCAGAGACTCTAACAGTAGGAGCACAATCATTTGATACAATTAAACGTTTTCTTTAATCGGATGATTATTAAAATTATGATTGGTCATTGCTCAACTATTGTGTGGATGTTGTGTGATCAAGATGGAATTTTTCTCCTCTCTTTTAGAGAGATATCTATTGGGCCCCTCGATATATTAAACTGATAAATGGCCATGTCTAGTGAATTGATTAAATCAATTCACTTGACAATTTCAGTCTACTCGGAGATCGAGATTAGTAAATTGACAAAGGGATATGATATACACTGTCTATTAGGTTGTATCTATTTATTGATCTTCATGCTACTTGGGTACTCATAATGCATTGCTAGAGACCGCTTATGATTTGTATACCAAAATGATTTTGGTTCACTGCCAACGTTGTATGAACTTATTAGGTCGCACACAAAAAATGGATTTGCGTGATTTAATATTGTCTGGGTTAATGAATTTTATTTGATAAATTCATTTTGAAGATTTTCATTAAATGTCCTAGTTTGAATAGGATTCAAGATTCTCATACATTTCTAGCTATAAATTTTGTCTCATAGTAAATCATATTTTCAATAGGACTCTAATTGGAATTATAGTATGAATTTAATACTTATTTAAGTTTTAGATAAACTATAACTCTTATTGGATTAGTAATTGTAGATTCTCCATGACTCTATCTTTTTTAGAGTTGGACTTTATCTAGGACTCTATTTGGAGTGTGAGTAGGAGATGAAGTTCTTTTACAACTCGATCTAGTGTACTATAAATAAGACATTAAGGTCACAGTTGTTGTAGGGAAATCCTGAGAGAGATTTTTCCTAGAAGATTCTTGTGAGAATTTTTGTCCTAGGATTTTTGGGGCTAGCACTCCAGATCGTGATCGTCCGTTCGTGTGTGGATTTCTGATAGAGGATGTTTGTCTCCTACAACGTCTTAAAGGAATCAATCAACACTAAACAAGGCAGACATGGAGTTATTCCTGCTAACGTATGATTTTTTTTTATCGGCACATCAATTTAATGGAATCAATAGGATCTTGGTTCTGGGATGTTCGAAAAGGATTCGAAAACTTCCTCTGCGCATGATCCCTAAAACCCAACAGTGGTATCAAAGCTAGTAGTCATGATTTCATTAAATTGTAATGTGCATATACATGATATATAAGTCAATCGTGATATTTTATATATAGTTGCATCATTGCGTTTAATAGAATTAATCTATATGCAAAAGTGTGAAAGTGTCGACATGATGTTGTTGATGTAGTCGCACCGTCACGCACATACATGCACAAAATGGGTGCGCATCAAATTTGGCAGATAAGATCTCATTATTTGTGTACATAGATATGTGTAATTTAATATGTTGGTGGTTGTATGAGATATGAAAGTCATGATATTGATAAAAAAAAAGTAAAAAGATTTTGGCTAAGATGGGATTTGATCCCAAGCCATTCAACTCTTTCTGTAATGCTTTAGCCATCCTAGCTAGCAATTCAACTTGTAACAAGATTACAAAATAAGATTAAAAGTAAGTCTATTTGTAATATGAATACAAAAATAGAATAAATAGGTGGCTTTTGGTTGATAATAGGATTCGATACTTCATCCATCGACTCGTTGGAATGACTTAGCCATCTAGGCTATCCATTTCAAGTTGTAATAGAATTACAACTCTATTTATATTAATTGAGTTATATGTATTAATTGAAAGAAGTTTTAATTGATTAATTACCATTAATTAAATGGGGTTATTGCTCATTAATTGGATTGAATTAATTTAATTGGAAGGTGTTTTAAATGAATTAATACCAATTTAAATTAGTATAGCTATTATTAATACTAATTAAAAGGGGTTTTAATTAAATAGAGTCCGATAAGAATTATATTGATATATATTCTAATTAATGAGATTAATGAAAATATAATCTTTCATGCACTTGAAAAGTTTTAAGGTATTTAATTTCCTTGATTTGTTTTATGATGCCTTGTTGATATATGAAGATGTTTATTCTTATTTTATTTTAATGATCTTTATTCTATGCATATTAGGTATATATATGATATTCTATAATTAAATAGATGCTAGAATTAATCATTGCAAAACATTAAATGGATCATAAAATTTGATAAAAACCCATCGATTAGAATTTTAAGTTAATGCCACCCATTTTAAACACTTCTCAAGGCCTTGATCGCATTAATATGAGTCTGCCTTCGCAGAGTGTATTGTGTTATCTTGGTGAGACATGATGGGTAACAGTTACCTAGATGTTTTAAATAGGTTTGACTTAATAAAACTAACAAAACAGTTTTGGGCTTTAGGCATAGATGAGACGTAATATTTTGTGACATATGATGTGTAGGTCTCATAAAGAACTTAAGAGTTGCATATAATGCAATTGGTAATGGTGACTTACATAAATAACTTGATTTTGAGTGTCATGCCTTAGCTGTCTTAAAATTAAGTGAAATATGGATCTTAGACCACTAAATTAATATTTACGAGGGTTATTGATTTAGTGGGAGTTTAACTACTCACTAATAAATTATTATGCATAATCTTCTAGGTGTAGATGTTAAACTTCTAGTAATCTAGAGTAACTGCGATCAATCCTCGATAAGGATATAATAACTTCTAAGACTAATTTCCCTGTTTTGATTAGAAAATTGATAAATGTTATCAACCATAAAATAAGGATGTATGTCTTAGATTAATGATTCCTTCGAACTACCATCTATTTGTGCAAGGATTATATACCATGTTAGTAAATATAGAACCGAACTTTAGGAAAGATTTGGGTCATGAAAACTAATGATATGATAATGACACCGAAAGGAGATGTTCCAACAGTAAGTCACACATGAAGGGCATAAGATTGCAAAATTCCTAGATTCTTGTAAAATAATTGAGAACATATTAATATGTCTTTATGTTTGGAACATGAAAGAACTATATTAATTATCTCAAAAGCTTGATATTCATGTGCCAAAAGTTGGCAGTAGATTTGATCTATAATTCATCAAAATAGTTTGAAACTATATAATTTGAAAGACATGGAGACCACTGTTTACAGTTGCATATAATGTTTAAAATTTTAAGACAATAATAAAAAGGGGCCTTAGATATATATTTGATGATTCGTAACATAAAAGAGTTTAATAAAAAAAGATACAAGGAAGGTAAAAGCTACAAAAGGTGTTTGTGTTGTGAGCTAGAATTTGTCAAGTTCTAAAGAAAGCCTTATAGAACGGATTTTGTTTTTGATAGAATGAAATTGTTCATTTTATAATGAATTACAAATCCTATAAAGAAAATATAATTTTGAATTGTTACAAACATTTCAAAATGAGTATAAAATATCACTTGGCAAACTATTAACATTCTTTGATGAGATCAAGGTTTATAATATTTGAGCCAAGAGTTTAAGTAACCATCTTTAAAATTGTGAGATTATCTTGCAATTAACTCCACTAGAAACGTCATTTGAGAAATGATGTTTTAAGAGAATAAATCGAACTATATAGGATATAATTTGATTTATGATGTGTCACACATACTTTTCTATGATGTCTTATTGAGGCTATATTTTAGAAACCAAGTCACTCGCACTAAACCTTATTTTCATTAAAGTGGTCAATAAAACTCCATATATGATATGGAATAAAAAGACATTGTTTGTCTTTTCTTGAGATTTGAGGCGGTGAGACTTGCGTAAGACGTTAAGTCACATAAAGTTTGATGTCTAAGTCTTTTATGTCTAATTGTGGTTAAACACTATGACACTATTTTATACAATTGAGAACAAATTATTTGTTGCTCAAAATCATGCTTTTTAAATAAAGACTTTATTTTTAAAGACACTATTGGGAATTAAATAAATCTTAAAATGTTCAAGAGTCACAAATCAGAACTGAACCACTTTAGGAAGATCAACAAAGTTTTGAACTAGTTAAGTATACACAAGTAATATATATCTCTTGAAAATCTAGAATAATTAGAAATTGGCAAGGGAAATTTAGAATTTCTTATTATTGATAGTTGTGATGTATTTTTGATACTAGATTAGAATGAATCACTACTCATTAAGAGACATGTCTTGTCTAGATTGAATGAAGAAACAAAGTATTATTAACTATAAATTTTAATTCATGTTTGTTAACCAAGTTTGGAACATGAATTATTTACCTGAAGATGGTATAACCATTATATGAAATGAGTTAAAGTGACATGAAAAGAAAATATGCACACTTAAAAGCATGGCTTATCGAGAATTTCAATATAAATCAAGGTGTTGATTATGATAAGATTTTCATTGGTAGCTAAGCTCAAGTTCTAGAATTCCATTGTCATTACTTCATAGTTTGACTATAAGATATGACAAACAAATGTCGAAAAATAGCATTGCTCTATGCTCCTTAAAGATGTGTATGATACAACTATAAGGGTTTTGGGTTATTTTGAAAATTTTCAGAAAGATATGCAAGCTTAAAGGATCCATTTATGGATTATAGTAAGCTTATCCGAGTCGGGATCTTTGTTTTGATAAAATAATTAATGAATTACATTCATTGAATCGAAGATAAAACTTGTGTATACATAAAGGTTAATGGGATCGCAATTATCTTTCTGAATCTGTATGTTAATTATATATTATTCATTGAAAATGACATCTTAACCCTGCAGAATGTCAAGTTTTGGTTAAGGAAGGTTTCTCAATAAGATTCTTAGCTAATTAGGCTTATATCATTTTGATATAGATCTATGGAGATAGATCTAAGTTGCTAATTGCTTTAAATAAGATTGCTTATATAGACAAATAACTACAAAGGTTTCGGTCTACGAGATTCTTAAAAGAGTTCGTACTTATGTCTTATATTATAACTCTCCGCAAGACTCAAAGTCTTAAGATAAATGATGAGCATGACAATGTGAATATGGTTTCTTACGCATTAGCTATAAGAATCATCACATATGTTATACTTTGTATTCAACTCGATATGTCATATGCTTTGGGGAAAACATACATATATCTCATAGATTCTAGTGAGGGTCATTGGATATTTATTAATAACATTCTTAAGTACTTCAAAAGCACTTAAGAAATGTTATTCAATTTGCAGAGGTTTGAAAGATACGAGTCTTTTAAATGGTTACATGATGCAAACTTTCAAATTAATATAAAAGACTAATGATCCCAATATGGATATGTGTTAACTTCGTACGAATGAGTTGGAAAAGTTCTAAACTCACTCTAACAAGTCATATAACATAAACTGAGGTTTAGCGTCATTTGATGTAGACAAAGAAATATTTAGATCGTAAGGTTCATGATTGAATAAGTGTGATTTCAAGTGTTGGAAATAATGTTGGCTTTTATTGTAAAATCAATGGACAAATTTAGGTTATGGAACCCAAATCACACTATAGATCTAAATAATCACTTGAGCATTTTTGTCTTATAAAAGAGAACATGAAGATTTGCAGAACATCAATAACAAACAATGTAGCAGATACATGAACAAACTTCTTCCACTAAGAATGCATTAAGGTTACTCAGTATTGGATATATGTAGGACTTGACCTAGTGCAAGTGGGAGATGTTGGGGTATGTGCCCTAGGCCAATTCTGCAAACGTTGTTTAACTATTATAAGTAGATGCATGTTTCTTTTATAATAGTATCCATATATAATTATTTTATTATTCTAAATTTTCCTAGTCAATTATTATTGTGGGAAAAATAATAAATTAAGACTAGTATGATTCTTAATTGATAATCATATGATGATTATGCATATACATATATGGATTAAGATAATGGGTATCTATTGGGAACATATGCTGGACCGAACCGCTATGAGAACACTACATGGTCAATGTCATAAGTGATTCTCATGAGAGTTATATTATTTCGTCATTTGACTTGAGATCACCAGAGACTCCAACATTTGGAGCACAATGATCTGATACAATCAAACCTTGTCTTTAACCGGATGATTATAAAGATTGTGATTGGTCATCGTTCGACTATTGAGTGGATATTATGTGATCAAGATGAAATTTGTCCATCTCTTTTAGAGAGAGATATGTATTGGGATTCTCAATATGTTAGATTGATAAATGACCATGTCTAGTGAATTGATTGGATTAATGTCACTTGACAATTTCAGTCTACTCGGAGATCAAGATTAGTAGATTGAGTTATAAGGATGACATTCCATGTCTTATGTTCAATCAAAAGATATCGCATGACATAAAGATATGATATACATTTTCTATTAGATTGTATCGATTTATTGATTTTCATGCTACTTGGGTAGTCATAATGCTTTGCTAGAGACCGCTTATAACTTGTATACCAAAATGGTTTTGGTTCACTGCTAACGTTGTATGAACCTATTGGGTCACACACAAAGAACGAATTTGGGCGATTTAATATTGTCTAAGTTAATGAATTTTATTTGATAAAATTCATTTTGAGGATTCTCATTAGATATTCTAGTTTAACTAGGATTCAAGATTCTCATACATTTCTAGTGTGACTATAAATGTTGTCTCTTAGTAAATCCTATTTTGAATAGGACTCTAATTGGAATTATAGAGTGACTTTAATTCTCATTTGAGTTTTAGATAAATTATAACCCTTATTGGATTAGTAATTGTAGATTATCTATGACTCTATCCTGTTAAGAGTTGTACTTTATCTTGGACTCTATTTGGAGTGTGACTAGGAGATGGAGTTCTTTTACAACTCGACCTAGTGTACTATAAATAAGACCTTATGGTCACAGTTGTTGTAGGGAATTCCAAAGAGAGATTTTTCCTAGAGAATCTTTGTCCTAGGATTTTTAGGGGTAGCACTTCGGATCGTGATCGTCCATTCGTGTGTGGATTTCTGATATAGGACGTTCGTCTCTCGCAGCGTCTTAAAGGAATCGATCAACACCAAACAAGGAAGACATGGAGTTATTCTTGCTGAGTTATGATTTTTTTTTATTGGCTCATCAATTTAATGAAATCAATAGGATCTTGGTTCGGGGGTGTTTCAAATGTTCTCGAAAACTTCTGCTGCGCATGATCCCCAAAACCCAACACTCAGTTTATGAGTTATGGACTAAGTCAGATCACTCTCGACCATCAAGCATCAATTATTTCGCAAATCAACAGTTTAATTTAATATTGTGCAAAAAGCAAACAATACATGTACAATGCAGAAGTAAACAAACACACTTACCCTCAGTATGATCACATACCGTCTTTGGGTCCGATCCTGCTATCTCTAGCATTTAGTTGTGATGTCACCGACTGATAACCGCTGGCTGTGGACACTGACGAATAATATGTCCAACTTGAAGACATATGTAACATGTCGGAGGTCACCTCCGTTCTGTAGATATGGTCTGGGCCTGCCCCCGTATCGGTACATCGTGGCCTCAACCGCCCAATACCTGCTGTGTCTGAGGGGTCGATAATGCTAACCTAACTAGGGCTGGCATTGTAGGTAAATATGAACTATGCTCCATCAAGATAGAAGATGCTACGGCCCTACACTCTATGATCCCCAGTAGAACTCTTATGTCCTTAACCTTCATGCATCCTCCTCTTAAGATGAGTACTCAGATATGTCATCACTCTTGTACCTCGTGATGTCCCATCAGTGATTCTACCAAAATGATATGTCTCATGGGAGAGAGCATGGTCATATATCTCACTAAGTGTCCTAGCTCAAGTATTGACAATATAATATCTGATATCAGGCCTCAGTCTATCTCCAAAATGGTATACATCCTCGAAGGCATCTCTTACCAAATCTCTAGCAAACGGCCTCAAGTGGTTGTATCTATCTCAATAATGCATCACCGATTCATCAACTCTTTGTCCCAACTCCATAAATTCTTTCTTTAACCTCTTCATCAATGCAGGTGAAAAGTACTGCTATAGAACTTCTTAAATGTATCCCAAGACTCAAAATCACAATCCGAAGTTATCTTGCATGCCACCAAACTGCGATGTCTCGTTGTAGTGTATACGATGAAATTTGAGCTCGAAGACTATCCTCAATCCTCAAAAATCTATATAACTTCTTCTGAGACAACATCTACTTCTCCATCTTCTTATAGTCTTACAGACCATCAAATTACACAGGCTTCAATCTGATGAAATCCTTCACCAACTGAACCTCTACTAATGAGCTAGAAGATGTAGGAGTAGGAGACAATGTATCAACTATTTCTAGGGTTGGTAGTATCACCGCCGATACTGGTACAATTGGAAGCATCTGTACTAAAGGAGCTACTAGTGTTGTATTAGGAAGTTCTGATGATGGTAGCATAAGAATAGTAGTAACAGTAGGAATCGGTGTTTGTGCCGGTGGAGCAAAATGAATTGTCATCATAGGGATGAAATCAGTCAACAGCTACCCTTAAGCTAATACATGGTCAGATAACCTTTGTAGATCATCTATATAAATAGGAGGCTGACTGTCACCGACACCCGTATCCCTCCCATCGCGTGAATCAACCATCGTTATCTACAAATTGATAGCGAACTCAATATCAGCTATTACGTGACATAACGCGTATATATATACAGATACATGCATACATATCAAATATAACATGTATATATACAATCCCTAACTCACATCCACTCACTTCCCAACTAATAGTTTCTAAGCAAGGATCATCTAGTTTCCACCACTAAAATATGTATTTCATTCACATTTCATTTCATAAGCTATACAAAACTAGGCTCTGATACCAACTATGATGGCCCCTCCCTTTATTTAGGGCACCACCCGGCCTAATCTCATCATTAAGCCCTAATCCTACCCACATTGAACTTAACAACATATTAGTTAGCCTTTTTAATAAACCTTACACCATTCTCATAACAAAATAGTATTTAATAGTAAATTAAAATTTTATACAATTTAAAAGTTATTCACCAGAAGTCTTGACTATGTAGATGAAGTATATAAACCTAAGTATGTGGAAAACTAGGTAACAAAGATCACATGCATATATATATATAACAAAATGACAATAACTATATATCAACACATGTCTGGTTATGTAAATATCTCTCATCCCATACATACATCCCCAAAAGTATATAAAAGACATATATATAAGTCATTCAAAAAAACCAAAAACCTACAACGAAGTTAATAGCTCTCCACTGGCTTTGAGGTAGTCACCGATCTTCTCCTTGCCCGGTCTGCTACTCGATGGATCTGCACCCACCGTCATAAAAAGGACTATGAGTACAATAATGTAGAAAGTAAAACTGAGAGACATTTATCCACATTTCCAAACACAACAAAAATCATTGATACACAAAAATATTACTAAACAATCATTGAACTATTCAAATGAACCACACATTAAATCATGTATCTAACACATTAGCCAAGTTCTTATCTTATTGATCATATAGACCTTGGGTAGTCACTTATTTAGCTATACACATAGTCATTCTCCTTATTGGTTGTGAAACATGACATATCGACTTCATGTAATAAGTCAACACAAATAGCACTTTGGTATAACCCTAATTGTTTGTCGCTTAATCATTTCAGACATTGAGTTAGATATTACCCTTCAGGAATAGCTTGTATATCTTATCTTTGTTAGTTGTGAAACACAGCTTATCGACCTCATGTAATAGGTTGGCATACATAGTACTTCATATTACCCTAATTGATCACCGCTTGTTTATTTCATCAACTTTATATGTTAGGTTCGTGTCACTAACTAGTCAGCTATACTGACATATCAAAGCTCATACCCCGTGTGCCTTGTATACCCCAAACCACATCAGTTAATTGAAACACACATATTCTAGTTTAACTACAATACAAACTTAAGTAAACATACAAATCATGGCTCTAATAATTCAGCAAACAAAGCACTTTAGTCAAGAAATAATGAAAGATGAAATGGAAAGAAATACCTCAATCGGTTTACTTACCTCTATGCAAATTTCCTAGCTAATCCGGCCTCTTGACTCCTCGAAACATGTTCCCAGCCTTGAGATTATTTTCTAGGATCCTGGTACCATTAGACATGTTTTACAATGTGTTTAGACTCTCAGTTAGGGTGTTAAACTTATTTAAGGTATTTAAGTTCTAGCTCGAAAATTGTAGATTTTCTGCTATCAGGGAACCAAACGCACTGAGTAGTCTATCTAACACACTAGGGACCCCTAATGCGCTATCTAATATTCATTAGCGCGCTACCTGTATGTAGCGCGCTAGCAAGCATGCCTAGCGAGCTAGATGTAGGAAATCCCAAAAATCCTACACTTTAAATTTTTGGGTTTCCTCCTCCAGTTGGCCTACACCAACGTTTGGGACCCTGTTACCTTCCACCAAAGACCCAACACATCCTCCATAATAAAAACATCAGCCAACACTTCATGAATTATTATCAAATCAACAATTTTTACTAAACTAAGGTGTAGCTAAACTTAAGTTGTAAAACACCCTTAGCTTGATCTCACACCTTCAATTCTCCTAGACTTCACTGCAAACCCATTGATCTTCTTCTTTGATTTTTCCTCCCAGCTTTCTTTCTTTCATAGGATAGGAATTGTAAATGATTTGCATGTACAACCATCCATTTATATATATTGAAAAGGTTATTCCCATCCATTAATCTTAATATGCACACGTATCTCGAGACTGATCTAATGACCTACATTTTGATTCTCATACCACTAATTCTCCACTAACTCCTCCTTGATGACACTAATTCATACTCAATTTGTCTCTTGATGTATCAATTCGTATCTCAAGAAATATCAAAGGGTTATTGCTTTAAGTTGCTAACTTAGGTACATTTAATGTAAATCAATTATAACCTTATCAAATTTAACTATTTAAGCCACATCAACTTAAATTAACTTACCATATAACTCTCTACCTCGTTTCCACGTCGGCACACATCTCGAGGTGCATCCCCGCTCATGTCTCGACCTTTATGTACAAGTAGGAATGACTTACTATGTCTACACATATGCAATGCATTAAGCATTCCTCATACTACAAACAATATATTTCTCGGTCTTCCTCTCGAGTGTTAGGTTTGTGTACTTGCTTTCGAGCCATGTCACAGGTCGGTGATCCTTATTTACGAACTAAATTCACTATTTGAAATTTGGACCATTATAGGTTTAGCGACAGATAAAGAGTAAAAGTCACGAAACCACCACTCCATCGGTCATATTTTTATCCAATTAAGTGTAGGTTCATTTTTGGACTGTATTATGTACATTATGTACACGTATATAGTTTGCCTATACTTTGTGTATAACTTTGCTCAACGAGTTTATATATGTTTTGGGAAAGAGCGTGATTTTGGGGACTTGTGAATAGGGATGCAAATGGGGAAAGTAAGGGATGGGGACCCCATCTCCATCCCCATCACCGTTTAAGAATTTATCCCCCATCCCCATATCCATCCTCATGCGGGGATGAATTTTCATCCTTATCCCTGTTCCTATCTAATCTATATATAATGATAGGGAATCCCTGTGGGAAATATCTTTTCCCATCGAGGATCCCCGCAGAGCTTCTCTTGGGGAGATATTTCTCCCCACTTAATTAAAAAAAGAATTATAAAAAGTAAGATGTCAAAGACACATACATATTTATGTGTATTGATATTTTAAATGGTATTTATACACATAATATACATACAACTATTACTAGCATATGCATATAGTTTATGTAGATTGGTCATTTGTAAAATAAGGTGTTGCAATTTTTTCATTTGATTCTAAATTTGCAAAATGTAAATATAATTGCAAACAATTCAAAACGAGACATATAATATATATAAATTTCGTTAGAGTTTGTTTGTTATGCGTATCACTAATGTTTTGGGGTGGAAACCATCGAATATTAATATATATACATATGTATAATATATCATATGATATGCATGCATACATATATAAAATTGATGCATGGGATCCATGTGGATCTCATCCACTAGGGATATCCGCAAGGTTACCAATGGGAATTCCCCATAGGAATTTCCGCGTACATATTTTTTTCCCATACCCATACCTGCACCCACGAGGGTATGAGATTTCTTCCCCATCGCCACCTCCATCCCCATTTAAAATATCTCGTACCCGTCCCTGTTGCGAAGATTCCACGTGCCCCATGGGGATTCCCCGCCCTGCTTGCATCCTTACTCGAGGACTTGTGAGTGATATCTATGAAAAATTTGGGGTTGTACTTGTTGGGGCATGTGCCATAAGTCAATCTACAAACATTATTTATTTTATAATTTTAGTTAATAAAATAGATTTTTTTGTTTGCTATTTTATTATAGTGATTGCATGTTTACCTTATGATAAGATCCATGGGTATTTGTTGAAATATCATAAATGGCACTAGTATGTCATTATACTTGGAACTATAATGAGTTAAGATTTGTGTGAAGCTTCATTGATGGTCATGTTATGATAATGTGTTTATGGATACAAATTGAGATCATGAGTACTTTTTAAGGAACAAGGTATTGGACCGACCTACTATGAGAACACCACATGGATTAAGTCATAGGTGTTGCTCATGATAGGTATATCATTTAGTCATTCGACATGATATTATCATAGACTTCAATATTAGAAGCATGGTAATTGACACAATCAAGCGTTATCTTTATCCGTGCAGTTATAAAGATTGTGATTGGTTACCATGTGAATGATATGTGAAGGTGTGTAATCAAGATAGAATTTGCAACTCTAGTATAGAGAGATATCAGTGGATCCTTCGATATGATAAACTGACAATGACCAAATCCATGTGAATCGATATGATCAATGTCAATTAGATGTTTTCAGTCTATCTAAAGATAGAATTTGCAACTCTAGTATAGAGAGATATCAGTGGATCCTTCGATATGATAAACCGACAATGACCAAATCCATGTGAATCGATATGATCAATGTCAATTAGATGTTTTCAGTCTATCTAAAGATCGAGACTAGTACGATTTAACATTGAGGGTGAATTTCTATGTCTTATGTTTAATCAAAGGATATCGTTCGACAAAAGGATATGATATATGTTATTCATTAGGTTGTATCGATTTTGATATTAATGCTACTTGGGTAGTCATAATGCTTTGCTAGAGACTGCTTATGACTTGTGCACCAAAATGGTTTTTGTTCACTGCCAACGTCGCATAAACCTATTGAGTCATACACAAAGAATGTCTTTGCACAATTTCAATTTTTCCGGAGTAATGAGTTTTATATGATAAAATTCATGACATAAAGCCCTTACAATTTGTTATATGATAACTTATTAATGAGGGCGTATGTATAATTTGCTTGAATTGCCTAAGTACAATAGTTGTAATACGAATAAATTTTTTAAGTGAGCTTATCTGCACATATAAATAGAATTTGAAACCCTAAAACGTCATAAGATTTTTTTTTGCTAATTTCAAGTCCTCAGGATTTTAGGAGAGAAAGAAAAAATGTTTTCTATCTCTCTTGAGGCTAGCACTCCAAATTGTGGTCACCATTTATGTGTGGATTTTTTATAGAGGACGCGCACTTAAACATCTTGAAAATCGAAAAATCAGAGAATAAAATCACATATTAAGGTATGATTTTCTTTTACAGATCTAGTTTAATGAAATTTATTTTTTGATCCTGTTAGAGTTTTTAAAGATTATTTTGAATTTTCCACCGCATACAAACGTCAATACCCAATAGTGGTATAAGAGCCTTAGGCTCAGTTCTGTTAAACGTTTGCATGTTTTCTCTGATGTATATATGATATATGTGTGAAAACATGGTCTTGATTAATGTATATATGATGTACATATAGGTTATGTGATAATTGTTATCAAGAATTGGTTTTAAAGCATGTTGTCAATTCATGTATATTGATACATACATATGATTTGATTCAATGATAGAGTTCATGTTTAGAATATTTCAATTAACATATGTTTTAATATTGAATGATGCTAATTTCGTATGTTCACATGGTAGAAGTCATGTTTAGGTCAATGTGATTATGGTATTAGATACATAGTTTATTTTATTCAATAATTATGTATAGCTCAATGATAGAAATCATTATTAGGTTAATATGACTAATTTAATATGATTTTAGTGTAAAAGGCATGATTAGTATTTTATTTCTTGATTCAATTGCTTATATTGTTTGAATAAGAACCAAAATTGGTTTTGATCATGTATCTCATTATGCTTATCTGTTAGTATATTCCTATTAGATAAGAGATAAATTTATTTCAAAAGATAACAATGGGCATAAAGTAAGTCTTGAAAAAAGTTCAAGAACCACAAGTAAACACTCAACCGCTAGTGGGAGATCAACAAAGTCTTAAACAAGTTGAACTTCCTTATGCATCAAAAGGCCACCGTAGGTCTGCTAAGGTAAGACATCCGCTTGAGATATTTGGGTTTCTTATTATTGATAGTAGTGAGGTGTTGCTTATGGATCAAAAATGATCCTACTATTTATCAATAGGTTGTGCCTACCCCTGAGGCAGATAAATGGGTTAGTGCCATGAATTCCGCAATGCAATCCATGTATGATAATCAAATTTGGGACTTGATTGATTTACCTGAAGGTGGTAAGAACATTGGATGTAAATGAGTTTTCAAGAAGAAAACTAAAATGGATGGCAATGTGCATACTTATAAAGCAAGGTTAGTAGCAAAAGGTTTTAGACAAACTCAAAGTGTTGATTATGATGAGATTTTTCTCCAGTAGACATACTTCAATCCATTAGAATTCTAATTTCCAGAGCCCCATATTATGACTATGAAATATGTCAAATGGATGTCAAAACAACTTTACTAAATGGAAAGTTACTTGAGGATGTGTATATGATACAACCTGAAGGTTTTGTTTATCTTGAGAATTCTAGGAAGATGTGCAAGCTTCAAAGATCTATTTATGGATTAAAGCAAGCTTCTTGGAGTTGGAATCTTTGTTTTAATGAAGCAATTAAGGAATTTGGTTTCTTTAAAAATGAAGATGAGCCTTATGTATGCAAGAAGGTCAGTGGAATGTGGTTGTTTTTCTGGTACTATTTGTTGATGATATATTACTCATTGGAAATGAAATCCGAACCTTACAGAGTGTCAAGTCTTGGTTAGGGAAATGTTTCTTAATGTAGGACTTAGGAGATGTAGCCTAAATCTTTGGGATTAAGATTTATTGGGATAGATCTAAAAGGATGATTGGTCTAAGTCGGAGTGCTTATATTGACAAGGTATTGAATATGTTTAGTGTACAAGACTCTAAAAGAAGGTCGTTGCCAATGTCTCATGGTATAAGTCTCAATAAGACTCAATGTCCAAAGACTAATGATGAGTAAGAGTGCATGAATATGATTTCATATCCATCAGTTCTTGTATCTATCATGCATGATATGTTATACACCCGATCTGATGTACCATATGCTTTGAGCGTAACAAGCAAATATCAATCTGATTTCGGTGAGAGTCACTGGGTAGCAATAAAGAACATTATTAAGTACTTGAGAATAACTAAAGAAGTTTTCTTGGTCTTTGGAAGTCCAGAAAACGAGCTTACTGTAAATGGTTACACAGATGCAAGTTTTTCAAACTGATATAGATAACTTCATATCACAATCTGGATATGTGTTTACTTTGAATAGAGGCACAGTGAGCCGGAAAAGTTCAAAGCAAGAAACTCTGGCAAATTCTACTTTAGAAGCTGAGTATATTGCAGTGTTCGATGTAGCTAAGGAGACAGTTTGAATTAAAAGGTTCATCTTTGAACTTGGTGTGGTTCTGAGTATAGTTAACCTTGTTTACTTGTATTGTGACAATAATGGGGCAATAGCACAGGCCAAAGAACCAAGATCACACCACCGATCCAAACACTTAGACGTTTTCATTTCATTTAAGAAATCATTGAGAGAGGAGATGTGAAAATTGGCAAAGCTCCTACAGAAAATAATATTGCAGATCCTTTGACAAGGCTCTTCCGCAATCGAAACATGATGGTCATGTTAAGTCATTAGATATTAGATACATGAATGATTCGCCCTAGTGCAAGTGGAAGAAGTTGAGGCATGTGCCTTTTGGTCAATCTACAAACATTGTTTATCTTATAATTTTAGTTAATAAAATAGAGATTTTTCATTTGCTATTTTATTATAAGTAATTGCATGTTTACCTTATGATAAGATCTATGGGTATTTGTTGAAATATATTAAAGGTCCCTAGTCGGTCATTATACTGGGAACTATAAAGAATTAAGACTAGTGTGAAGCTTGATTGATGGTCATATGATGATTATGCGTATAGGGATATGAATTGAGATTATAAGTACTTGTTATGGAACAAAGTAGTGGACCGACCCACTATGAGAACACCACGTGGATTAAGTCAAAGGTGTTATTCATGATAGGTATATCATTTAGTCCATCGACTTGAGATTACTATAGACTTCAATATTAGGAGTATGGTAATTTGACACAATTAAGCATTATCTTTAACCGGACATTTATAAAGATTGTGATTGGTCACCATGTGAATAATATGTGAAGGATCAAGATAGAATTTCACTCTCATATAGAGAGAGATATCAGAGGACCCTTCGATATGATAGATTGATAATAGCCAAAACCACGTGATTCATATGATCAATGTCAATTAGATATTTTCAGTCTACCAAAAGATCGAGACTAGTACAATTTAACATTGAGGGTGACTTTCCAAGCCTTATGTTTAATTAAAGGATATCGTACGACAAAATGATATGATATATGATATTCATTAGATTGTATCGATTTTGATATTCATGGTATTTGGGTAGTCATAGTGCGTTGTTAGAGACCGCTTATGACTTATGTACCAAAATGGTTTTCGTTCACTACCAATGTCGCATGAATCTATTGGGTCGCACACAAAGAATGACTTTGCGCAATTTCAATTGGTCTAGAGCGATGAGTCTTATGTGATAAAATTCATGACAAAAAAACCTTTAAGATTTGTTATATGACAACTTATTAATAAGGGCGTATGCGTAATTTGCTTGAATTACCTAAATACAATAGTTGTATTACAAATAGACTTTTTAAGTGAGCTTATCTTCACATATAAATAGAGTTTGAAACCCTAAACGTCATAAATTTTTGTTTTTGCTAATTCTGAGTCCTCTAGATTTTGGAAGAGAAAGAAAAAAATGTTTTCTATCTCTTTTGGGACTAGCACTCCAAATTGTGGTCAACATTCCTATGTGGATTTTCGATAGAGGACGCGTTTTTTAACGTCTTGGAAATCGAACAATCAGAGAAAGAAATCATGGATTAAGGTATGGTTTACTTTTATAGATCTAGTCTAATGGAACTTATTTTGGATCATGTTGTGGTTTTTCAAAAATCGTTTTAAATTTCTCGATGCGTATGAACCCCAAAACCCGACAGTACTCATAATGTATATTATGGTGATCATTTTTTGACGACTAATCTATACCAGGTTTCTACACTAGGATTTCTATAATGTTTTCGATGTGACTCATCAATTTATATTTCTTATATATTTTTGGTGATCACTTTTGACTAATCTATACTAGGTTTTCTACACTAGTATTTCGATACTATATTTGTTGTGAATTATCCATTTATATATATATATATATATATATATATTTCTTATCATTGTGGATTTCATGATATTATTGTGGACTATTGATCCGTTATTCTTTCATGTAAAAAGAAAAAAGGAAAAAAGTTGAGTTAGTTTCAACTAATTCTAGTTAGTTCCCACTACGAACGTGTTTTCGGGGTTTATCTCTTTCTTTGTATCTAATAAAGCATGTGTAGAGAAAAAAATATACATAGAGAAACGAGAGAAAAAAAAAAAGGAAAGATCAGGAAGTAGAGGTAATTTTAAAGGAGAGAGTTTGATACAGAGGCTTTCAGCTGAATTCAATACTGCTTTGTAAACTTTCTTCATGATGAGGTTTTTTTT
The DNA here is from genome assembly GCA_039657365.1 of Stephania yunnanensis. Lineage (NCBI taxonomy): Eukaryota > Viridiplantae > Streptophyta > Magnoliopsida > Ranunculales > Menispermaceae > Stephania > Stephania yunnanensis. The sequence continues at coordinate 40,827,813 of CM077590.1, read as the reverse complement.
TTTTTTTTGCTCTATAGAGCCGTGGATGTTTCCTAATTAGAGTTTTACACGTAAAAAAAAATTCTTGGTTTTGTTTATTTTGATTCCACAAAATCCTATTTCTTTTATTTTCTATTCGTTAGGATATTGGGATCAAGTTTTGGGTATTAAAAACTAGTTTTCATGACCTTTTTTTCACATATCTATTTTGGCGAGGATTTCATTGAAGGAACAGACACCGATCAAAAGGGAAAAAATTAGTTCTAATAAATCCTAAAATCAGCAGAAAGAAAGATTAACAATATCCCCTTCGCAAGATCCTTAAGGGGTGTCTATTGAGAAGCTTGCAGAAGACATGAATGAAATGTAGAGAAATGTAGAAAGTATGATGAAAATCATGCAGAGTTTCTCAATGTCAACAGTAAAGGCTCCACAAGTTTCTTAAGCACCAGAGGTTTCATTCTCAAGTCTTCAAAATTAGAATACTGAAATGGTGGATCAAACTCCGTTCAAAATAGAAGCTAAAATTGAGATTCATGTCTACAACAGAGAATTATATGCATAAATACTCGATGCTTAGTTGAAATATCTGGAGGTATACTTCAATACCAAGATGTATTCAGATATGCAGAAAGTCAATTTCACAAAATTGAGATTAGGAGGACATGCTCTTATTTGGGTTGAAGCACATACCACTAGGGCGGCTCTCAACAATGAACTTTTAATCACTATTTAGGCTTAGTTTGCCACTGCGGTCAAAAATTTGTTCTACCATATTGGCAATAAGGCACGACTACACGAACGTTGGCAGTTTCTTGGACAAGGAAAAGGCCAGAGTGTGCAAGATTACACAACTGAATTTATGAAGCAAGCAGTGGCTTTGAATATTAATCTACAAGATCCTCAAATCGTAGAAAAATGTAAAGGTTCGGTTTTTTTCCAAGTTCTCGCATAAAGTTGGTATTGTTTCCAGTCATGAATAGTTATGAGGCTTCAACAACAACAACAACAATAACAACATAGCCTCAGTCCCAAATTAACTGGGGTCGACTACATGGATCAAACTTTTCCATTGTGCTCGATTAAGTGCAATTGATGGTGAGCTTTGCAAACCATTCAAATCCCTCCTAATTAATGCATCCTATGTTAACTTTGGTCTACCCCTACCTCGTCGAATTTCTACAGTTTCTATTGAGTCAAGTTTTCTAGTTGGAGCATTTATAGGTTGTCTTTGCAGGTGACCAAATCATCGCAACCACCCATCCCTAATCTTTGTATCAATTGGTGCTACTCCTACTTGTCTTTCAATTTCTATATTTCTTATTCTATCTTTACAAGTTTTACCACACATCCACCTAAGCATCCTCATTTCTGCTACGTTCATTTTATGTAATTGTTGTTGTTTTACCACCCAACATTCACTTCCATAGAGCATAGCTGGCATAATTGCGGTCCTATAAGATTTTCTTTTTAACTTAGTAGGAACATTTCGATCACAAATCACCCATGTTGCACTCCGCCATTTCTTCCATCCAGCTTGAGTTCTATGTGTGACATCATTCTCAATGTTACCTTCATTTTGTATGATTGATCCTAGGTATCTAAAGTGGTTTACCTTAGGAACTTCTATTTCTCATAATTTTATCACTCCATCATCTCGATGTCAAGTGTTTCTAAATTCACAGTGCATTTATTCGATTTTTGTCCTACTCAACTTAAAGCCTTTAGATTCTAATGTATTCCTCCAGAGTTCTAATTTCCTATTCACTCCATTTTTAGTTTCAACCACTAAGACAATATCATCTGCAAATAGCAAACACCATGGTATATCATCTTGAATATGTCTAGTTAGTTCATCCATAACTAAAGCAAATAGATATGGGCTTAAAGCCGATCCTTAATGTAATCCTATCGTAATGAGAAATTCTTTTGTAGCTCCTCCAAATGTCTTTATACTCGTTACTACTCCATCATACATATCCTTAATAGTGTCTATGTATCTAGCATGCACTCTTTTTCTTTCTAGAAAAAGAACATCTCTAGGGACCCTATCATATGCTTTTTCTAAATCTACGAATACCATATGAAGATCTTTTTTCTTTTCTCTATATTTTTCTAACAATTGTCTTACAAGGAAAACCGCCTCCATAGTTGACCTCCCAGGCATGAAACCAAATTGGTTCTTTGATATTGTTGTTTCTCTCCTTAGCCTATTGTCAATTATCATCTCCCTAAGTTTCATAGTGTGACTCATAAGTTTAATTCCTCCTTTATCCGGAGTTGAGACCGGCTATGTAGCGCATATAGTGTACAACATAGGTGGAGTTAGTTATGAGGCTTCAAAAAAGCAATATTTCTTGAGATGAAGAACCGCCTTCAATTCAATAGAAAACCATAATATTCTCAAAATACAAAAAAAAACAAAAAAATTGTTGTGATAATAAATTTACAAAGGAACTCAATAAGAATTATGTGGTGGCTAACAAGGGGAAAGAGTATTGCGATAACTGCAAGGCAGACTGACATGCTAAATAAAAATTCTAGAAACCACAACCAAAGTTGAAACCGAATTGGTTGAAAAATGGCAAGAAAACAACGACAATTGCTCGCGTTGAAGATGAAGTGATTGTAGGTTTCACGGAACCTAATGAGAAACTAGTATTTTCCATCTGCAAAGGAGAGTCGACCACCTATAAAGAAATAGCTCGTTCTCATATTCCTTTTGTTGTACTAGAATCCACCAAGGAAGAACTATTTTGAGCATATGCGCAAATTTGTAGAAGTTCGGTAATCATTTTATTTGATAGCACATCACAACGAAATTTGATTGCGGAATAGTTGGTGAGATAATTGAAATTGAAGACTTCATAACATCCTCAACCTTACCGACTAGGATGGCTGAAGAAAGATTGGGAGTTGTAGGGAGAAGTCAATGCACTTTCAAATCTGCAATTAATGTGAGATTATATGATCAGGTGATTTGTGATTTTGTTCCGTTGGATGTATGCCAAATTACTTTTGACAGTCCTTATTTGTGAAACAGAAATGCCGCTTTTTATAGATGAGGGAGTGTTTGGCAATTAGTGAAAGATGGCATGGGGTTCAAAGTTCTAGCATAAAAGGAGAAAAAAACTGCACCTTATACTACTCAATAGACCAAACATTTGGTCAACTCCAGCTAGAAATTAATTTTGTTGATGGCTCGACTAGTCCAAGACGAATCTATCAATTCAACAAAAACTGATTTTGATGATTGCTCGGATAATCAGAAGAAATAGATTCATTAAATATTGAGTAATTTTAAAGATGTCATCCAAGAACCTGGAGGTTTATCGCCTAGGAGACCAGTTAAGCATGAAATACACTTGATGCCAAAATCACCAGTATCGAATATTAGGTTGTACAGATAGTCTATTGTTGAATCTTATGAAGTGAAAAAGGCAAGTAGAAGAGCTTATTGACAACATTGTAATTAGGCCTAGTTGTTTTCCAACTGGTTCGCCTACTATGCTAGTGCTAATTAAAGATGGTAAATGGAGAATATGTATTGACTACCGAGCTCTTAACAAGGTCACTATCAAAAACAAATATCAATTTCCATATATTGATGATTTATTTAATCAGTTAAAACATGCTCAATATTTTAGCAAACTTGATTTAAAATCTGGTTATCATCAAGTATGTATGAAAAATGAGGATATTTAGAAAATTGCTTTTAAAACAAAGCATGGTATTTATGAATGGTTAGTTATGCCTTTTGGACTAGCAAATGCTCCTGCTACTTTTATGCGATTGATGAACGAGGTGTGATGGCCCTGAAACCCGATACAAACCAGGCACAGCCACTTTGTTCGGACACATCATCAGGACCGCCACATCATTGCAAGCATCTCGATGACGGCCCGAACACCTATTTCATAACTTACACATTTTTCAATGCTTAGTCATTTATTCAACATTTTTAGAGAAAATGTCTTAAGTCTCGTAAGTAATTGACTTGGCATTTATGATTGAGTTGAGTGGCTTAATTAAATTAAGTAATTATATATGCGGAAGCCTAAAATAGAAATGACAATGTAAAATGAATATAGGGGTGGAAACCCGGCAAAATATACATAGATATCATGCATCAAAGGTGATAAATACAAAGTGATACATATATAAGGTGTGTCCCTCAAGTCCCCCAAAACCCACAAAAATAAATATAATACATACCAAACACCTATGAGAGAAAGCAGTCGAAGACAGTCGTAAAGGTAGTCACTTAGCAACTTCTGACCACGGCTTACTGTAGGATCTTCAACTTGTTACTAAACAGTAACAAATTCCAGTGAGTAAAATTCAGAGGAGCCCATGATGTATTCATAAGAAATCAACAATAATAACTTAAGTCCATATGGGAAATAAATAAGAAAAGAAAACTAAACTGTATTGAAACAAGTTAAGACTGGAAACGAAAATAAATATGAATGTCAGAATAACAAGAAGGAATGGCCACTAAGTCCATCTCTATTACAAGGTCGAGGTCAGCAACTATTTTCGATCGGTTGCCCTGAGGTAACGTGTCTCCGTGTACTCCTTGCCAGCCAGCCCTACTACACGTGTACGGCACCTGCCCGTTCTTTTCATATCTCGAAATTCACATCCACTTGTATGTACAACGTATAAATGACATATGCAGCGGAAGTTGTACTTAAATGCAAGAAATATTAATCAATTTAATAAATCCTAATGTGGAAAAACCCTAAAACGTATTGTGTATAAAGGTAGATGACTGTACAATGTAAAGTATTTGTGTACAATGTCATGTCACTCCCCAATTCCCAAAAGAATCAAAATATCAAAATAATCACACGTACAAGTAATCCTCAGAGGTAGGCAGTCAGAGGTAGTCGCCTAAGATCCCCTTGCCTTTACTTGTACTCGGATCTGCACTCAATCATCACGGAAGAAAATGAATGACGAGTCCAGTCAGTAAAATCCCAAGGAACTCCTCCAAGCATTCATATAAATAAGTGGAAGTCAATAAATATTGTTAAATAAACATGCAGAATGTAAACAAACAACTGTAAGTAGGGCATGATATGCATAGATAACAATAAAGTGCAAATGTGTGTGCCTGTTCCAGTCAGACTAAACCATACTTCGAGATTCCCTTCCAGGATCCCACTAGTGGGCGCACCCAACTAGCTATTACCTGATCCCTCTCGGTGGCCGGCGTAGACCTACGACGCACCGACCATGTAGCAGTTCCTTAGCTCAGGTCATTATCCACCGAGAACTCCTAATACACATACTATGGTCTAGAATGCATAGATACGCAACTAAAAGTCCGGTGGGAGTAACTCAACCAACCGCGCAAACAACGACAAGATATAGATATAGGAAAAATCACAAGGAAATACTGGAATTGAATGGAATTACAAAGAAAAATAAATACTCAAGAGTTTTTTCATTGGGTTTTACAAACCTCACAACGCACTCTAATACCCCGTAATCAATCCCCAAGTCCAAGTCCATTGAGTCCTTGGTCGCCAATTGATCACCCGTGTAAACCTATTTCCATTTATCAATAATTTTGATTTAGTATGACAATTTAGGACCAATTTCTAAAAATTTTAGGCCAAATTTCCTATTTCGCGCTTTTTATTTTCTTTTCATAGAACTTTATGAATTTCTATTTATTTTATCGAAATAAAAAAAATTTCGAGCAAAACCCCACAAAAATTGTCGCGTCCGACATTCCCACATATTTTCTTTTCATAGAACTTTATCAATTTCTATTTATTTTATCGAAATAAAAAAAATTTCGAGATTTTCCCAAATTTTTCAGAGTTTTTCCAACTTTTTCTTTCATTTTTCTTCTCTTTTTCTTTTTTTTTTTAATTTTATTTGGGTGGTTTATATAAGGATCGTTGACTTTGGTTGCTTGATCCAAATGGGTGACCGATTTCACGTCCGACCCCCGCGTGACTAGGACCAAAATTTTCCCAAATTTTTCAGAATTTCACCTGAAATAAGCATCCAACACACAATAATTAGCATACCTAAAGTCCCCGTGTGTGCTAGCCTACCGTGTCCACATAGATCCGAGTTGGCATCCACGTTTGTAAATTTAAGAGACATTAATAAAATGGGCCATTACAGTTCTTCCCAACTAAATAAAATTTCGTCCTGAAATTTAACTATAACTAAAGTCCCATACTAGAGAATAGCTGAGGGTATCGTGTCCTCATCGTCGACTTAAGCTCCCACGTGAGTCCCTTCGTCATATGCTGCTGCCAACGAACCAGGACCTTCGCGAGTTCCCTGTTCCGGAGAATCTGTACTCGACGATCGACGATCTCTATCGGTCCCTCCTCATAAGTCACGTCAGGCTGTATCTCCACCGGTCCCAACTCAATCGTCGGTCTCGGCCCTGACCTAGCGAGTCTTAACATGGAAATGTGAAATGTCGGATGAAGCCCAGCTAACTTGGCAGGTAACTCCAACCGATATGTAACAGTGCCTACTCTGATGCAATCCGGTATGGCCCAATGTATCTCTGCGCCAACTTCCCCTTAATGCCAAATCTCTATTGACATTTCCAAGGAGAAACCTTCAGATACACCATATCGCCCTCGTCATAGCTCAGACCCTCGCATACCTATCTGCGTATTTCTTTTGTCGATTTTGTGCAGCTCACAGTTTTTGAGGAATTTGTCGAATTTTCTCTGTGTGATCAACAACTATCTCAGGCCCTACTCTCACTGTATCTTCCGGCTCTGCCCCACAAGCAGGTGATCTATAGGGTCTCCCATATAGTGTCGCCTTCAAAATCATGTACCGTATCTCCTGATCCACAGGTATCCAAAATTTCCTCGTATCTTAAACACTGATTAGTGGTTTTTGCCCAATCAGTGCATTCCAAATTTCGTGAGAGACCACTGACCCGCTCAAAGAGCCCATCAGCCCTCGACACTCGGCAACCCGTTCAATCGATATAGTCGGTATCCTTAACTGACAACAAATGTGTTGTTCCGTCGTAGTCGACAACTCGGCCATGTACATAACTGATATTGCATGTAATAAGCCATGCTCATGTGTCATCTGCTGCAGAACAGTCTGACTGTCGAGTCCACTCCTACTTAATGCGTATGCTACGACGTTCGCTTTGCCAGGGTGATACTCAATAGTGAAGTCGTGGTCCTTCAGAGAACTCCGGCCATCTCCGCTGGCGCATATTCAACTCCTTTTGAGTGAAAATGTGCCATAAACTCTGGTGATCTATATACAACACGAATCGCACTCCATAGAGATAGTGCCTCCAAGCCTTCAGTGCAAAGATGACCGCTGCAAGCTCCAGGTCGTGCAATGGATAATTCCCCTCGTGGGGTCTCAACCATTTAGAAAGATAGGCAACTAGTCTACCATCTTGTATCAACACACATATAAGACCAATACCCGACGCATCTGTATATACTATCAAGATCTTGCCCGTCTCCGACAATGTCAATACTGGTGCAAATGTCAACCTCCGCTTCAATTCACAAAAAGCCTATTCACAGTCCTCTGACCAGTCAAATCTGACGTCTTTCTCAGTCAGTCTCGTCATCGGCGCTGCGATCGAGGAAAAATCCTGCACATATCGCTGATAGTATCCGGCCAATCCAAGGAAACTCCGTATATCAGCCACAGACTCAGGCGTCTTCCAATCAATGATCGCTCGAATCTTTTCTAAATCCACTGAGATACCCTGCTCACTGATGACATGGCCTAAAACTCTTATTGTACTTAGCCAAAAGTCACGCTTACTAAACTTGGCGTACAGTCGGTGCTCCTCAGTGTCATCAAAACTGTCCTGAGATGTCCCTCGTGATCCTCACGAGTCCAACTCTAGATCAATATATCGTCGATGAATACGATGATGAATCTATCCAAATACGGCCTCATGACCCAGTGCATCAGATCCATGAAAATCGCTGGAGCGTTCGTCAACCCAAATGGCATGACTGTGAACTCAAATAACCCGTATCTCATGCTAAAAGCAGTTTTCTGGATATCCTCTTATCGAATCCTCAACTGGTGATAATCTGAGCGAAGGTCAATCTTCGAGAAGAATCTGGCACCCGTCCGTTGATCAAACAGATCATTAATCCTAGGAAGTGAGTAACGGTTCCTCACAGTTACCTGATTCAACTTCCTATAGTCGATGCATATCCTCATCGTACAATCATTCTTCTTCACATATAGTACTGGAGTTCCCCAAGGTAACATACTAGGGTGAATGAAACCCTTCTCCAACAGCTTATTCAACTATCGTCGTCTCACCTCCTCCTACTACGTCGGTGCCATCCGGTAAGGTCAACTGGCAATCGGCTATGTCCCTGGTATCAACTCGATTATGAACTCAACAGCTCGTGGCGGTGGCAATCCAGGTAAATCATCTGGAAACACATCGACAAAATCCTGAACCACCGGAACGTTTTCAATCCAGACCTCCGTTCGAACCTCCGGCTCAACTATCGCCACAAATGCCTCCATTTCATGCGTTGTAGCTAGTCGGCCTCTCGTTATGGGTAAGTCAGTTTTCGATCCAAATAATAAGAACTTCGGTATTCCAGGAATATGAAACTCTATCCTCTTGCCGTAACAATCTATCCGTGCTTGATAGGATGTTAACCAATCCATCACAAGTAGTGTGTCGAGCTCTAAGTACTCCATTACTCGAAGATCCGCTGGTAGCTGATGTCCATCCACCTCTATCATCACGTCTCGACATATTCGGTTAGGGTATATCTTATCCCCAGCAGCTGTACTAAGGACAAGATGTGGCTCTAGTGTCTATGTAACTAACCCTAACAATCCAACAATACGTCCAGCAAGAAACGATAAAGTACTACCATAATCAAACATAGCATGCATGTTGCGACTAAATATAAGTAATGTACCTTCAATAAGCTGCCTAGTCGCCAACGCTATTTGGCTGTGCTAACGCATGCACTCTATCTCTGGCCTGTCTGACGCTCGCTGTGGCGACGATGGTGTCTGATAGTCACCCCTTAAATGTCCCCTCTACCCACAACGGTGACACCTAAGGCTCTCCAGTATACCCGTCTGTTCGTCTCCAAATCTCGAACCCTAACCCCGGTCTACCTGACCCCTGTCATGTCCCCTCTGATCTCGACCCTGACGGTACTCCTGTGGCTGCCCTCTGTCGATCCACTGGTGTTGAGGTGATAGAATGAACTGGTTGTGGCTCCTCATATCAGAATTGACTACCCTGAAACTCGTCCCAATGGCCCCTATCGCGTCTATCATCTTTCCGGTCTCTATCCGGATGATCCATAAGTCTATTCTGCCTCTGACTAGACTGAGAACCTACCCTGACTGTACCTTCCTACCAGTCACACGTCGGCCAACCCTCTGCAGTAGGTATGTCTCATGAGCCAATGCCCTGTCAAAGATCTCCTGCAGTGTCGTGGCTCTGGTCGAGACAATTGCTGGCGCAATCCTGTCATCAACACCTCGGGTGAAATAATAAATATGTAAACACTCAGTCTCGACGACATCCGGAGAGAACTGAAGCAGATGTTGGAACCTCTTCATATACTACATCAAGGTCCGACTACCATGTCTCAAGGCTAAGAACTCCTCCCTCATCCTCAACCTAACCTCCATGGGTATGTACTGATCATAGAATAGCTCCCTAAACTTGGCCCATGTCGTCGTTTCCGAATGAGTATCCATATATGTCATCCACCAGACTGCGATGCATGCCCTCTCGAACATGTTCCCGAAAGTCGTGCTTGTTCTGATGAGACACTATCCATCACCCTGCAGCCTCGGGTCACGGCCTCCGTAAAAGAATCCAAGCTGGAACTTCAAAAACTCCCTCAATAACTTCGCCTTTGGTGCTAGGATGAATGCCGATGTAGTAGGAGTATCAGCAGTGGGGGTGGCAGTAACCTGGTCCGTTGTTGTGACTGGAGGCATAAGAGTCGACGTCTCCAAAGGAACAATGACTGCGGTAGCTGTCTTTGTGGGTGCCTCTACCACTACCCCCTGAACTGGAGTATGGGGTACCACCAGAACAACAGGTGTCCTCGCCGGTATGGTCACAACTACTAGCTCTCTAGCTGAAGTGAGTGTCGTCGTATACTGCGGTCTGCTCTCGTAATAGCCGTAATACCTCAGCCATCTGTGTCTCCTAGGTCGAGAGTCTATCCTTACCACTCGCCATAACCGAGACATCCCTAACCGCATCGCTAGTCTGTCCAGTCTCAACTGGCGTACCAGACTGTCCGTCCATAATCCCCATCGAGAATGTGCTCCAAATCAGTCTGGAGGTATATACATATATCATATAGTAACATGAAAATATAACACATATATAAGTTCTAACTCTACCCGCCTCACATCACTTCCCAACTAAAGTTCCAAGGCACTAACTTCGGGTTTTCCACATCTAAGTTTGTTGATTAAGTTTTATTGTCTTAAGACTTCCTCTTTTTCTCGAATACCAACCGTGGCGGCCCTCGCCGCCCCGGGGTGACGTGTCTCCGTGTACTCCTTGCCAGCTGGCCCTAATATAAGTGTACGAAACCTTCCTGTCATTTTTCTGTCTCGAAATTCGCATCCACTTGTATGTACAACGTATAAATGACATATGCAGCGGAAGTTGTACTTAAATGCAAGAAATATTAATCAATTTAATAAATCCTAATATGGAAAAACCCTGAAAAGTACTGTGTATAAAGGTAGATGATTGTACCATGTAAAGTATCTATGTACAATGTCATGTCACTCCCCAGTTCCCAAAAGAATCAAAATATCAAAATAATCACACGTACAAGTAATCCTCAAAGGTAGGTAGTCAGAGGTAGTCGCCTAAGATCCCATTGCCTTTGCTTGTACTCGGATCTGCACTCAATCATCACGGAAGAAAATGGATGACGAGTCCAGTCAGTAAAATCCCAAGGAACTCCTCCAAGCATTCATATAAATAAGTGGAAGTCAATAAATACTGTTAAATAAACATGCGGAATCTAAACAAACAACTGTAAGTAGGGCATCACATGAATAGATAACAATAAAGTGCAAATGTGTGTGCATGTTCCAGTCAAACTAAACCATACTTCGGGATTCCCGTCCAGGATCCCACTAGTGGGCGCATCCAACTAGCTATCACCAGATCCCTCTCGGTGGCCGGCATAAACCTACGACGCACCGACACATGTAATAGTTCCTTAGCTCGGGTCATTATCCATCGAGAAGTCTTAATGCACATTCTATGGTCTATAATGCATAGACACTCAACGAAAAATTCGGTGGGAGTAACTCAACCAACCGTGCAAACAACGACAAGATATAGATATAGGAAAAATCACAAGGAAATACTAGAATTGAATGAAATTACAAAGCAAAATAAATACTATAGAGTTTCTCCATTGGGTTTTACAAACCACACAACGCACTCCAATACCCCGTAATCAATCCCCGGGTCCAAGTCCACTGAGTCCTTGGTCGCCAATTGATCACCCGTGTCAACCTATTTCCATTTATCAATAATTTTGATTCAGTTTGACAATTTAGGACCAATTTCTACAATTTTTAGGCCAATTTGCCTATTTTACGCTTTTCGAGGCAAAACCCCGCAAACAATCGGGTCCGACATTCCCACATATTTTCTTTTCATAGAACTTTATCAATTTCTATTTATTTTATCGAAATATGTTTTTTTCGAAATTTCTCCAATTTTTTCGGAATTTTTCCAACTTGTTCTTTCATTTTTCTTCTCTTTTTCTTTTTTTTTTTTAAATTTTGTTTGGGTCGGACCCGACCTAGCCCTAGACCAGAACAGGTCCAGGCTCGGCCTATGGGCCGAGCCTGGCCCGTTTTGGGCCCGGCCCATGCAGGGGGTGCACAGTCTTCCGCGATCGAACCTGGTTCGATCGGGATCAGAACATTTTTTTTTCTTCTTTTCCTTTGTGGTTTGGGTTGGGGTTTCTCTCCACCCCAACCTCGGTGGACTCGATGGCAAGGGAGACACCCCTGCCATCACCACCGCAACCCGGTTCGGCCATATCGCCACCACAGCCAACCGAAATCACAACAAACAACGAGGACTCACCTCGACCGTGACGTCTCCACCTTCTCTTCTCTCTTTCTCGACTTCTTCTTCTCCTCTCCAGTTCCCTTTTTCCCTCTCCCGGCCTCCCGATCAGCTGTGTGTGCGGGGTGTGTACGGGGTGTGTGTGAGGTGTAGGTGAGGTGAGAGAAATGGTGGTGAAGTGTCGTTTAGATAAGGATTGTTGACTTTGGTTGCTTGACACCAAAATGTGACACAATTGGGACAATCGCCCATGTTTTCGGGCGTTTCGACGCCCGATTTCATGTCCGAACCAAGATATAGGTGACTAGCCACCTAATACCCATTCCATATTAGTTAATTGGCCAATTTCTTTTATAATTTATGTGTTTTAATTTTCCCGACCTAATATTCGGTCCCGTCAACTACCCGGTACCCGCGTCGACACGCATATCGAGGCAAATACAGTTATCACGATCTTGCACGTATTTTTATGCAACATACACACATGGGATGTATTTCAATAGATTTCATCGCAAATAAGCATCCAACACACAATAACTAGCATACCTAAGTCTCCGTGTGTGCTAGCCTACCACGGCGTCCACGTAGATCCGAGCTGACGTCCACGTTTGTAAATTTAAGAGACATTAATAAAATGAGTCGTTACACTTTTGCACCTCACTTGGTAGTCCTCAGGTCATTTCCTTCTCGTAATGAGTAGGGCAGTTCTGCTTGGTGAGGTAGGCTTTCACCATTTTTGACTTGCCACCGAAAAGAACTCGACGGGCTTAGCCCACAATATTCATTTACGGAATAGAGTATGCAGTACAGGGAGTTAAATCAAGGATAAAACATGGGTTCATGCATGGTTTCGTACTAGTTTTACTTATACGCAACTATGCTAATAGTCAGTCAAACTCATCCTCAAAGTCCTCGAAAAGTGCGCTCATCATCACTCGCGTCAAGACTCGTTCACTAAAGTTCCTCGACTAGTTCCCTTGACCCTATTTTCAATTTCAAATTATCTCATGAAATTTTAGCATAATTCGGTGTGTGAAAACCCTAAAAAGAACCGCGTAAAAATCATAATAATTTTCTTGAATTTGATATTTATTTCCATGTTTTTGAACCTGTTAATTCAGTTTTTGATTATATATGTATATATACACATTATACATATAAATAATATATAATGTAATATTATATATCATATACATTATATATATTGATTAATATTTGACACAAATATGGGTGCGTGTCGTGGTCCGATACGGGCGTGTGTCAAGACTCAACACCGATGTGTGGCATGTCCTAAGTCACGCGCGTGCGTGCCTCGAAGTGCACGCGCAGCGCGACCCCGAAATGCGAGTGCGCGACGCGCGCTTAGGGGCAGCTTCGTTGCTGCCCAAAGCTGCCAATTTTCAAATCAAAGCTTTTTTTTTAATTAATTTTTTTTATTAATCTAATGTCATTCCATGACTTCTTAATAATTAAATAATCAAAAATTCTCTTTGAAATCCCATGAAATCTAAAATGAAGAAGTTGGGAATAATAACTCACCTAGAGCTTCTCTTAAAGCTAGAAACCTCCACCAATCTTATTTCAAATTGATGAATTTGTCTTCTTCATGTGACAATCTGTCAATATCTATAAAAAAAATTCTCAATAAATCTCTCCAAATCTTCATAATCTCCTAACTTTTCTCTCCAATTTTTTCACTCGCTTGCAACACCCAACTAAGAACATAAAATATCTCTCAATCTATTTTACACTTGTATCTTAACTTCTCCTCGAGATTTGTAGTGACTCATCTCATAATTTATCGGTTCTATTTCTCTCCATACACACTCACCAAATACGCACATGTATGTTACAAGTGTATGAGGCTTAATTAAAAAAATCTACATTTTAGTGCCCATTAATTAAATTAAATTAAATCAAATCATATATCTTATGGTATTTTAATTTTATCTGATTAAGTTTAATTTAATTAGCCCCACTTACATAGCTTAGGATAAAATTATTTTCAACTTATTTATTCAAACTAAACAACCCAAGTCTTTATTAGTCTCGACCATCAGAAGCCTTGTGTTATTGCGCACCCTAAATAACACTCTCACTCACTGAAACTCACATAACTCCCTCGACATAAGCCTTGAACTATTATGCAATACATATATTTAAATAATTACATGGAATATACGTGCATCACACATAACTAACAAGTTACCTTAGTTTTCGAGTTGGAGGTGTTGACTGATAAATAAGCCCGAATTACGTGTTGCTAATACCTAACAAGTTACATGGAATATACGTGCATAACACGTCACCCCGAATTACGTGTTGCTAATCCCTAATTAGCATGTTACTTCGATTTAATCAATTCGGACCGTTACAATATTCCCGACTAAAGGTAATTTCATCCCGAAATTTGATTTTAAGAAAATAACTTATTCCGTTATCAACATGAAAAATTTTCTTACATCTAAGGCACCCCTAACTTGACCTGACAACTGACTAGGTTTTGTTTTACGAGTTTCCTTAAAAGTTAAACCATTTGGCTCTAATTAGGTGAAACTATTCCGTACAAATGGTTTTACAACTCTATAACTCAACTCTACTCTGTGAAAATCCTTCTTTTCCTTATCTCCTGCTCTAGTAGTTAGGAAAATGCTAGAAAACCTATTTGAATTCATCGTATGATGTTGCATATTTTGAGGATGTATCTCGACGTATACAAAGTGGATAAACGTGCTCACTTGGTAGGCTATAAACCATTTTCGACACATAATGAGGAAGACATTCCAACTCTCTGTATCATCTAATATTGTAGGAGATACAATACACGATCTCCTCTACAAAGCCTTTGACAACATCCTACCACTTTTGATTGGTAAGTTCACTTGCAAGTACTTACAAGACGAAGTCAATCTTTTCTTTAACTGTTGAAACCCTATCGCAGATGCCCTGAAATAACTACCAACAACAGTACTTAGAGAATCTATTAGTCTAGGGCACAGTGTTGTATTGGGATGTATGTATTTGCTAACTTTAACTAGCGACAAAACCTTAACTTTCCTAGTCATGCATCTAAGTATAACATAATCATCAATTTTAAATTCCTTAACTTTGCATGAGTTGGCCATCAAAACGTAAATCACACCCGAATTAGGTTGTCTAGTCATCTCACAGGCTGGTTCCGCTACTGTGTGAACATAATCTCTAGTTTGTCCCGGAGCGGATGTCGTTGGCGATGTACTATTTTTGGGGCATTTCCTCTTGTTGTGCCCCCTCTATCCACACTAATAACAAACCAACGGTCCTCTCGATCCTGTCAATGCTGCCTGACTGGGTGTCGATATCTGACTCTGGCCTTGGTAGCCTCTATTTCTACCCCTCTCGATCATAGGCCTGCTTAGTCTATGTCGGCTGAGGTGCTGGTCGGCTTGCTAAGTTGGGTGCTAGTGAAGCGGGCACCACAGCGTGAGCATTAAACTCTTGGTAGTCCTTATGACCCGAAATCTACCTCATCTACTCTCTCCTAATTACCTTCCTCTTTTTCCCACTACCATCTGACCATTTACTCTTCTCAACTGGCATCGGAGTGGTCAATAATGTGGGTGTCGCGGCTCGAGACATTAAGTATGTTTTGTGTCCTAACGCCTTCTCGTATATCCGTTAAAGAGTTTGGGCTCCAGACGACATAACAGATCCAGTGATCACATTTATCAATCTGATCATAAAGTAGTGCACCAAGTCTCTCTCAATGCGTGCTAAATCTCAGGCAAACTATAATAGGTAACGATATCGCACCATGTACTATATACTGTCCTAGTGCCCTACCTCATACTCAAAAACTCATGTCTAAGCCTTAGTTAGACCTTACTCATAATGTACTGCTAGTAAAATAGCTCTCGAGATTCTATCCGGGTGTTCGGCTCTGGGTGTATCACGGTGTAAGCAGTCCACCATACTCCAGCCTATCCTCTAAGCATGTACCCAGACAACTTAGCATGAATAGGCTTATGGATCCTCAATAGCTTATGAAGCTTCTCCTGTGCTAACAATTAACCATTTTCCAGCCATCTCTAGGTCTCCTTGATAAAAGTAACCAGGTTGGAAATGTACAAATTCCTTGGTTAGCTTAGCCTCGGCCGATAGGGAAGTCTTAAAAGTGAGCACCCGAATAGGCATCTACGTTAGTGTCACGATCGAGGTAATCTCTATAACTGAGATAGGAGGTGTAGTTTGTGCCATCACTATAGTCACTAGTGTACCCTAAACAATTGGGGTAATAGTCTTCTCAAGGGTACTCGGGGCAAAAATGGTTGTGAGTGTCGCAATGGTCGTGGACTGAGCGCAAATCAATGTCATCATCTGCTCCAGCTATCGATCATGTGCCGCAAATCTATTCACAATACTCTGACCCATCTCAACAATTCGTGTCACGTTGCTCGTTTGACCCTCATCAGTCACGAGTGGAGTCGGTTGTCTGTCCATATTGAATCTACAATTACGTACGTGTTTTCGGATCAGCCTCATAATATGTTTATATAATATTACAATCAAAATATATTACATTTAATCCTTAGTTCTACCCACCTTATTTTCACTTCCCAACTAAGGTTCTAAGTTAGGATCTTTGGGTTTTCACTCTAAAATTTGTTTGTTAAAATTATATCGATTTCCTTAGCCTTGGGTTCTCTCAAACCTAGGTTATGATACTAACTGTGATGGCCCTAAATTCCGATACAAACTGGGCACCACCACTTTACCCAGAAATGTCATCAAGACCGCTACGACATTGCAAGCATTTCGATAACGGCTCGAATTCCTATTTCTTAACATACATATTTTTTACTGCTTATTCAATTATTCGATCCTTTTAGAGAAAATGTTTTAAGTCTCGTTAGTAACTGACTTTGCATATAAGATTGAGTTGAATGACTTAATAAAATTAAGCAATTTTAAATGCAGAAGCCTAAAATAGAAATGGCAATGTAAAGCAAATATAGTGCCTTAAAATAATCAAAAGGTCATAAGGGGTGGAAACCCGACAAAATATATATAGATATCATGCATCAAAAGTGATAGAAACAAAAGTAATACATATATCAGGTGTGTCCCTCAAGTCTCATAATACCTACAAAAATAAATATAATATCTACCAAACACCAACGAGAAAAAGCAGTCAAAGGAAGTCCTAAAGGTAGTCGCCTAACATCTCTTGGCCACGACTCATCATAGATCTGCAACTTGTTACCAAACAGTAACAAATTATAATGAGTAAAATATAGAGAAGCCCATGATGTATCCATAAGAAATCAAGAATAATAAATTAGGTTCGTACGGAAAATAAATAAGAAAGGAAAACATCAACTGTATGGAAATACATCAAGACGGGAAATGAAGATAAATATGAATGCCACAATAACAAAAATGAATGGCCAAGTGTCTGGTCGGTGGCCGCCGACCTGACTTACTTGCAGACCCGACACTATTCACTAGGTAGATCCTTGGATGTTTATGATCTGTCATAAAAGCTTTCGCACCTCACTTGGCACTACTCAAGTCATTCTCGACTCGTAACGAGTAGGGTCATTTTGCTCGGTAAGGTAAGATTTCGCCATTTCTGACTCACCACCGAGAGGGACTCGACGGGCTTAGCCCACAACATTCATTTACGGAGTAGACTATGCAGTACTGTAATTTAAATCAAGAATAAAACATGAATTCATGCATAGTTTCCTACTATTTTTACTTACACACAACTACGCTAATAGTCAGTCAAACTCATCCTCAAAGTCCTCGAAAAGTGCATTCATCATCGCTCACGTCAAGTCTCATTCTCCAAAGTCCCACAACTAGTTCCCTTGACCCTATTTTCAATTTCGAATTATCTCATGGAATTTGAACGTAATTCGCTGTGTGAAAACCCAAAAAAGAATCGTGTAAAAATCTTAATAATTTTCCTGAATTTAGTATTTATTCTCATGTTTTCAAACCAATTAATTAATTCAATTTTTGATTATATATGTATATATTACATTATACATATATATAATATATAATAAAATATTATACATAACATATGTATTATACTTTTATATTATATAATATATATTGATCAATATTTCACACAAATATGGGTGCGCGTTGCAGTTACGGGCATGCCTTAGGACTCAACACCGATGTGTGTCGCAAATTAATTGGGTGTACGTTGCCGCCAAACATGCGAGTGCGTCTCACCCCAAAGCCATGCACGGTACGCCCCGAATCACGAGCGCAACGAGCCTTAAAGTGCACGCGTGGCTCCACCCCGAAGTCGTAGGTGCAACTGCAACGAAGCTGAAGCATCTTCTTTTTGTTTTTTAAATTAAACTTTTTATTAATTTAACTTCATTCCATAACCTCTTAATAATTAGAATAATAAAAAAATCCTCTTTGAAACCCCATGAGAATCTAAAATAAAGAAGTTGGGGTTGATAACTCACCTAGAGCTTCTCGTGAATGTAGAATCCTCCACCAATCTTGCTCCAAATTGGCGGATTTGTCTTCTTCACTGTCGATCTATCAATCTCTATAAAAAAAATTCTCAAGAAATCTCTCCAAATCTTCATAATCTCCTCGTTTTTCTCTCCAATTTTTTCCACACACTTGCAATACTTAACCGCTCCTAGAAAATCTCTCTCTCTCTCTCTCTCTCTCTCTCTCTCTCTCTCTCTCTCTCTCTCTCTCTCTCTCTCTCTCTCTCTCTCTCTCTCTTATACTTGTATTTTAACCTCTCCTAGAAATTTGTAGTGACTCCTCTTATAATTTATCAAAATTTGTAGTGACTCCTCTTATAATTTATCAAGAGGTTCTAATAGAAATTTATAATGACTCATCTTATAATTTATCAAGAGGGTTCTAATTTTCTCCATACACACACCCACACACCTAACACACAAGACACACATGTATGTTACAAGTGTACGAGGCTTCATTTAAAAAATCTACATTAAGTTTAAGGCCCATTAATTAAATTAAATCAAATCATATATCTCAGGGTATTTTAATTTTATCTTATTAAGTTTAATTTAATCAGCCACACTTACATAGCTTAGGATAAAATTATTTTCAACTTATTTAATTAAAATAAGCTACCTAAGTCTATATTAACTTCGACTATTTGAAGCCCTGTGTTATCGCGCACCCTGAGATAACACTCTCACTCACTGAACTCACGTAATTCCCTCGACATAAGTTTCGAATTATTGTGCAATATATATTGAAATATTTACATGAAATATACATGCATCACACTATAACTAACAAGTTACCTTGATTTAATCAATTCGGGTCGTTACACGAGGTGATGCGGCGGATGTTGGACAAGTTCGTGATAGTTTTTCTTGATGACATTCCGGTGTATAGTCCTTCTTGGAGGGAACATTTAATGCATTTGGAGACAGATATGAGATTTCTACAATCTGCTAAGCTGAAACTTAACATGAAGAAATATGACTTTACAAGAAAGATTGTGAACTACTTGGGGCATATAGTGGGTAATGGTGAAATCTACATTGATCCTAGCAAGGTTTCGGTTATAGTTTATTGGCATCCACCAACAACTCAGATAGAGTTGCGCAGTTTCATTGGGGTTACATAATATTTAAGAAAGTTCATCATAAATTATTTTGGTTTAGCAGCACCACTTTTGAAAATGCTCTTAAAGGATAAATAAATTACTTGGGGAGTTGAGGAGAAAAAACCATACAATATTTTGAAGAAAATAATTTGTGAAGCACCAGTGTTAGCACTACCAGATATGCAGCTACCTTTTGAAGTTGAGACAGATGCTTCTAGACATGCTATGTGAGCAGTTTTACTCCAAGGGGTACACCGATTTGTTATCGTTCTGAGTTATTTTATGGAGTTGTTCGTAATCATCCTACCTATGATAAAGAATTTATATGTCATGGTTCAAGCAATCAAAAAGTGGCGCATTATCTTTGGGGAAGGAGACAGTCATTCATACTGATCATAAACCTTTGAAATATCTCTATACTCATAGCAAACTGCAGCAGACTAGACACTTCGAGTGGATGGATTATCTACAACAATATAAATTGGTCATCAAATACAAGAAATGAGTTATAAACAATGTTGGGTATCACATTGAAGACGAGTTGTTGTTCAAGGAAAATAATTACGCATTCCAAATGAACATCGTCTACACTTAATTCTTGAGGCTCAAACATCATTAGTCACAGGACTTTTTGGGGTGCAGAAAACTATTCTGAATTTGCACCGTTACGTACATTGGCTTAGGATGGCAGCAGATGTTGATAGATTCACCAAAGGTTGCACAATATGTTGCACGAGTAAGCCAAGTAACTAAAAATTGGGACTCTACAGACCATTACCAGTTCCAAAACGACCTTGAGATAATATCTCAATGGATTTCTTAGGTGGTCTCTAAACTACTAAGAAAGGTCATGACTATGTATTTGTTATGGTTGACCATTTCAGGAAGATGGCAAGTATGTTACCATGCAAGAAAACTATCACAGTTGAAAGTACGGCAGAAGCATTCTTCGAAAATGTTTTTATCCATTTCGAGTTGCCAAAAAGCATTATCAATGATATAGATAGTCGATTTTTTAGCAAGTTTTGGAAGTTACTCTGCAGCGTGATGGATACCAAATTGAAAAAATCTACAGTATTACATCCTCAAACTGATGGGCAGACCAAAGTTGTGAACAAAAAAATTGTTCAGTTATTATGAGGATTCAATCATAACAGACCTCGAAGTTTGGATGATAATCTTCCTTATATTTAGTATTGTTATAACATATCAATTCACAGTTTAACTGAGAAGTCACCATTAGAGGTTTGCTATGGTTTTGTTCTTCAATCACCTTTTGATTTGAAATTTTCTACTAATCTACATGGTCAAGGTAACAAAGCAGAAGAGATGGATGCAATCAAATTTATCTAGAGGATTCCACAAATTCACTAGAAAGTTCATGAGAATCTAGAGAAGGCTCAACAAAAATACAAAGAGCGGCATGATAAACATCGTATCCAACGAAATTTCCAAGTGGGAGATATGGTGTGCTCTTTATTGGGAAAGCTCGAATGCAAGGGCCAGATCGAGAATTGAAGCCTTTGCGATACGCCTTCAAAATATTAGAGCAACATGAAACTGATTCTTACAAACTAGATTTGTAGGGTTATATGCAGATGTATTCAATTGCCAATGCAAAGAACCTGAAGCTATTTGAGTCCTCACTACTTGATGAACGTGAAGAATCATCAGTACTTTCAATAGTGCATGATCTAGTTCCAAGTGAAGTAGCTAGAGAAGACTTGGTTTTGGACAAAAAGACTCGAAAGACCAAAAAGAGCAGTCAGAAATTTTTCTGGATTTGAGAAAAGGGTCAATTTCCAGATCGTGTGAAGTGATACTCTGAAAAACAAGTTGGAGAGAAGTTTCCTCACTTAGTTAATGGAATGTTTTTTAGGGACCAGAAGCCTCTTATATGGGAGGTCTAATTCGTTATTCTTTTTTATGTAAAAAAAGAAAAAGAAAAAAAAATGTAGTTTAGTTGGTTTCAACAACTTCTAGTATCCCACTACGAACACATTTCCAAGGTTTATCTTTCTCTGTATCCATCAAAGCATGTGTAGAGAAAAAAATATATACACATAGAGGTTTGAGAGAAAAAAAAAAGGAGAGATAAAAAAAGTAGAAGGAATTTTGAGGGATAGAGTTTGATACCGAGGCTTTCAGCCGAATTCGATATTGCTTTGTAAACTTTCTTCATAGTAGGTTTTTCTTGCTGAGTTGTAGATGTTTCCCAATTAGGGTTTTACCACGTAAAAAAAAATCTTGTCTCTTGTTTATTTTAATTATGCAAAATTCTATTTCTTTTATTTTTTTTGTTCATTGGGATATTGGGATCAAGTATCAAGTACAAAAAACACAGGATAGGCTGAGTAAGAACTATTCAACTTGGCTGGCCTCTCCAGTGTTTAGTGGTAAATCAATGCCAGTTGGCGCCCTAATTTTAAGTAAGGGCGCTCCCCTCTTTTATACCTGAGAATGCTTGATAGCAGTTCAAAACATATGGCTTCTAATAAGTTAAAAATTAATGCATTTCAGTTAAGAGTACTTTCTAACAAGAATAAGTAAGCTATTCCAATCGTTGAGTGATTCCTGTAAGAGAGCAACAATTAATCCATATTCATGAATATCGAGGAAAGAAAAAATTGTACCTCGCCCAGGATATCATCCCCTCTTCGACTGGCACCACTCTTCTAAAGTACTGATTTCAACTCCAATATTCTTCATGTCAAAGATATTTGCTGTTGAAGAAATATCCAAAAGTACAACTAAGTTACACAACAAATATATCATGAAGAAATTTCATGTTGAACTATATAATAAAGTTCTCTGGCGCCAATAAGATAATGCTGATCCAGTTTATAACACATCGATCGATATGCATTGCGAAAGTGAAACCAAGAGGGTATGGATGGCATGATCAAAAGCAGGGTCCTCAAAACACTTGAGAAGATTTTACTATTGTAGTAGCAGAATCCAAAAACAAGTATATAAAAAGTAATGAAAGAAAGCACGGATTGTGTGTGTGTGTGTGTCTATATATATATATGCAAAGAAATTCACGAGGTCATTTAGTACAAGATCAACTTATTTATCATCGATCGTAAAAAGATTTAACAATAGCAAAGGTGATAATATGACTTTGAAAAAGTTTCCAAGAATCAACTTTTGAGATTTTTACTCAACTATAGCTATAAGAATTAAGAATTAATGTTAGAACATATATGCAGTGCTAATGATCAGTCATGTATGCAAAGCTTCAAATGGCATGGTTATGTGACCTGACGTTCTTTAATATACCCCTTATTCTTTTATTAACATTGTTAAGAAGTGAGAGTCTTTTTCCAATATGAAATATATATATATATATATAGTTGGTCATTGAAAATCTTCCCACACTACTACTCGAACATTGCTTTCATGGAGTACTCATGGAGATGGAGGTATAGATCAGAGGAAGAGGATCATACATACATTATACATTGTATCTTTGAGGTTCGACTTGCCCGTTCTTCCATTAATTTCATGTGAAGGGAGGGTCGGCCAATAGGTAAGCTAGAGTATTTTTCCATTCTCCATGAGCTTATCATATGTTAATATTTTCGGATTAATTTATAGGATCCATAGTTTTTTACCATATTTATATTGTTTAGACATGGAAACTAACTAGTACAATATGTACATACACCTCAAAACAATATATATCGATCTATAGTAAATCAACAAAATGATTAGGACATCGAAATTTGGGAATCAATATATGTAACATTAGCAAGTGAATAGGAACAAATCATGAGATATTTTGAAATCTATACCATCATGTACTTCAGGTGTTTCAGCTGCAGTGGCATCCACTATCACAGTAACATAAGGATAATCCAATGATACTGCATCAAAGACAGTTTGCCTAATACAGTTTGGTGTTTGAATTCCTATACATAAAAAGATAGAAGTGCCATTAATTAATTAGAATAACTCATCAATTATGACACTCCCACAAATAGAAATAGGAAAATATGTAAGAATTAAAAAAAAAAAAAAAAAGCTAAAACTGACTTACCGACAACGACAATGCTATCGATTCCAGCACTTTGAAGTAATGAATGAAGGTTTGTTTCGAGGAATGAACTAAAACGATTTTTAACGAGCTTATAATCCTCTTCCCTTACTTCAAGGCCATCGATCATTCCTGCACCAGGAGTTCCCTTGATAACGGGTCCAGTTTTTCCAACACCATAGTGATGTCGTCGAAAGAGTTCAACATCTCTTCCCAAGTAGTCATGTTCGCGAACAACCTACATTGCATTCACCAATAAATTACCTTTATGAACGACTAATAGCTTGCGATTCTGTTCAATTTGTTAGACTGCACATTTTAAGGTTCAATGTGCTTTAGGTTATGGTACATCAAGGTCTGCCATATTTCAGCAAATCTGCGACACAGTTTTTTCAACTTAATTGTAAAGCTGGCCAGTTTGATTGGCACACACAAATCCATAAGCTTAATTTAAGACATATATTGCCTCTTAAGTTCTCCTTTATTATAATCTTAATTAACTATCCATACTAATTCGGTGAGATGGGATGATTAAATTAAATGAACAAGTTCGCGGAGAGCCAAAAGAAACGCCATATTCTCTTTTTGGACAGGCAAATGAACCAAAGGCTTCAAAAACATCAGAGTCATTTTGTGCCCACAAAGGTGCATGGGGAACATAGATTAGTTTTCAAAAACTTAAAATCCCGATTGGTCAAGGCTCCGAACGCTAGTTCATTATCTTTAATTTTGTGCCAAGAAAACCTTAAATCAAGTGGCGTGGAAGAGTTAGAGCCATGAAAAATGTGGATCACTTATTCTACAGGGGTCTCAAAGCTAGGTATATATATGTACCACTTGTCAGATGCACATCAAATTACTCATGAGTTCAAATCGCGGTGGTTACGTATCCCGGCCCTTAATTGAATATTTCTCCGGAGTTCTAAGTGGAGGCCCCTAACCAACTCTCGCGTGATTAATATATTAGACAAATCGAAGCAATTGAGGAGCAGGGGCACAGAAGGTTTAATTGAAATAGTTACCCAAACAACAAGAATGCTGCGCTCTCTTGCGACATCGACAGCCCTTTTAACGGAAGGGATAATAGCTCGGCCAGCAGGCATACAATAGGGAGAATCTGGAGCTAAGTAATCTTTCTGCAAAATATCAAGGAATCACTTAATTTTATCATTGACCATGCATGAACAAATACAAATATCGGTCACTTGTCAAACAACAACAGACAGAGAGGACGACAACCAGATCGAACACCTGCATGTGTAAAACGAGCAGCGCCGTCTTCTTCCATTTCTCTGCCATAGCTAAGGAAGAAAGGAGTGGTACTATAATTCTAGGGGAAAGTAATATTTTCCTTTATTTAAGCCAAACCCCTTAATAAAGTTTTAAAAACAATTCACTATCCCTGACCTAATAAATATGATCTTATTAAATGAACATGTTCTTCTTTGATATTTTCTAAATTCGATCATAAATCAGGATTCCGGCAAATACAAATTGCTCCAAATGATTAGATATAAAATTGCTTTTAATACTTCCTTTTGGTCAATACCAATGGAATGTAATGACTTTTAGTTTAAAAAATGCCCCATCTAAATTTCAGAAGATTATGAATGATATTTTTAACCCTTATAAAGAATATATTCTTGTTTATATAGATGACATTCTTATTTTTTCAAATACCATTGGTTAACACTGGAAACACCTTTATACATTTCAACACATTGTAATCCGTAATGGTTTAGTATTATCTCAAAAGAAAATGAAACTTTTTCAAACATCAACAACTTTCTTAGGCTTTAAAATTTCCAATCATACAATTACTCCTGTAAATCGTGTTATAGATTTTGCTGATAAATTTCTCAATCAATTTCTTGATAAAAATCAATTACAACGATTTCTTGGATGTTTCAACTATCTTTCTAATTTTTATAAACAATCAGCCTTAAATCGTAAACCTCTTCACGATCTTCTTAAAAAGGTCGCTAAATTTCAATGGACTCATATTCATATAAAACAATCAAATGGTTTTCAAATGTTTAGTTTCAATGGTTTACAAACACGGCAAAACAAGGCAAACCAGAGGCAAAACAGGGCAAACCAGAAGAAGAAAGAACACTTATGAAAGCTTAAACTTAGAAGACTCGCTTATTCTATCCTCTCCTACATACTTATGCAAACTTCTATATATAGAGGTAGAAAAGAAAATATGAAACACACTTCCGTGGAAAGGAAGTCCTACATAATTGACATATTACTAAAGCAAAAGTAAAATAATTGTACTGGATGTTTTCACTTTATATCGTTTGACTGTAGCTGGATGCTTGATACTGTAGCGCTTTTATATCTTTTGACTGTAGCTGGATGCTTATGACTATAGCATCTTTTAACAAATTGGTCTTGATGAGATGGCAACTTTTTGACGAATTTGTCTTGATGTGATGGCAACTTTTGACAATTTGTATGAACATGATAAGATAGCTTTATTGAGTGGGGTGGGATAAGATTCTAGATAATGCATACCTTTATGGATAAGATCTTTGAAAATCAGGGCAGGCAATAATAGCCTGGGAGCATGGGCTGGATAAGTCGTATGGCATGGGCCTGAAAGGCAGGCAAAGCCTGGAAGCATGGGCTAGATAAGATAATTGGTATGGGCCAGAATGATAGATACAGCATGGGCTAGATAAGATAATTGGCATGGGCCAGAATGATATAGATATTTTTTTATAACATATAAAATTCACAAAAGTCTCTTAATGGAGAGCTGCGCAGGGTACGCCATAAAGTATAGTGAACAAAATCAGCATAGCGAAATGGTTCAGGATAATTGACATAAACTTTAATGTGAGGGCACTGCATAAGATACCAAGCTGTTATTAGAATATTGACTTCAATGATGTCCACCATGAGCATAATCAGCAAAAATGGTCAAATGTTGCGGCTGTGTGGTGGATCAAGATGGAGTTCCGTTATTAGGAATCGAGGCGAAAAGGTATCAACTCCAAAATGAGAAAGATCATCTAGGATTTGATCTAATAATGGATGTTGAATTGTTGGATGTTGTAATACTCTTGAGAGGTCCATTTATAACTCAACAAAATCTGGCGTAGAGGAATCACCGTCTGAATTAGTCCTGGAAGAAGTAGAATATTTATCTTCAAATTGCTTGAATCGTGTCTCCATTTGTCTCTCAATCTATTGAAAACCTTGTTGAAATTTGTTTTGAAGCTGTTGAATTATTGTATAGGCAAGATCAGGTGATACCGTTGAACTGGATTCGGCAGCGGGGTCGGTAATGTTTTTAGGTTTGGATAATGTAGTAAGGCTGATGTCTTTATAAGTTTTGGACATATTGGTGGGGAATGGATTGGTCTTACTAGGTGTTGTAATAGGAGTTATGGATGTTTGGATTGATTCACTATCAAATTTATCCCACCATTTGATTAGGATCTCTTGAGATAAATAGGTATAGGTAATGTTGTTGATATTGGTAACTTTATGAACACCATATTGCCATTTGAGAATCCAAGGATTAGAATGTTTATGAAGAAATTGGAATAAAGATAGTTGTTTTTTCTCATATTTGTCAAGGACTGCTGGGGAAATATTCCAATATTAAGACCGAATCTAGGCCACCATTCAGCCATAAACCATGCAGGAAGATTGACTTGCAACAATTTTTCGAAAGTTATATACCAAGAATGTCCACAAGTTGGATCTTTATAAAAAAGGATATTGCGCCAAGCGTCTATATAATCTTTATAATTGATTTGCAGAGGTTGTTGATCAGCGCTGAGCGTCATGGATTGATACACATACGGGCTTTGACGGATTGAATGTTGTTGTGACCATTCTGAACTAGACAATACCTTTTGAATCTTGAATTTCGAATAAGCGATTTCTTCTGAATTTGGCTTTTTGAAATGTTCAATGATAACTGATTGGGCATTGATTAATAGGAGTTCATAAAATTTAATAGTAATATGTGGTCTATTGGGAATAAAATGCAAGGAAGGTGGCATTATAAGTCTAGTTTGAGTATCAAATGGATTGATCTAAGAGATTATAATCAAGAAGGGTAACCAAATGACGATTACTAAATTTATAAATAGATTTGTTAATATCAGCTTGATTATAAGAATTAAATAAGGGTGAAAATTTATTGGAATATAGGGAAGCAGCAGGGGATTTACCTTTGTCGACCATTATTTGTAGGCAATAAATTTGAGGAGATGTGAGAAATTCACAGGATAAAAAGTCAGGTAAAAAATTATGTTCTCCCTTTATGTATTTGATATTAAATTCGAAAATACTTAAAATGGCTTGCAAACGGGCAAATATTTGTTTAGAAACTAAATTTTTGACATCTTTTAAAAGAATTTCTTTTGATATTTTACAATCAACACGAACCAAAAAATTTTTATTTAAAACATCTGATTGAAAATTTTGGACACACAAAACAATAGCTAGGACTTCTGTAACGACCCGAAAATTTGACTTGTGTCACGCGTCAGGTCAGGGTCGTTTGTGAGATCCATTCGTCGAAATACGTATGTCCGAATCTAATTTGAGATGATAATGCTAACTATGCGAGGAATTCGGTGAGTCGAAAACATGAACGGGGACGCGCCTCGAGTCGCGTGCCGACGTGGGACCGAGATAGTGGCGTAATATTTATGTTGGATACGCCTCGTGTTGCGTGTATGCGCGAGTATTGAGATTTTGAAATGAGGCGGGTTTGTGCCTCGAGGTGCGCGTTGCTTGGTTGTTGAGTTTGCCTCGAGATTCGTGTTGCACAAATCTCGAGGACACTTTTGATTTGAAATCAAAAAGAAAATGTATATAATATATATATATATATATATAAAGGGATAAGATTGGAAAAAGAAAAAAAAAATCAGGAGAGATCGTGAGGAAGAGAAGGAAACGAGAGGAGAGAGAGAGAGCGATGGCGAGAGCGCCGCGCGGAGGGACGACGATAGCGGCTCCCGACGCGCAACAACGACGAGAGAAAGGCAAGCGGCACATCACTCCGGCAAGAAGATCGACGGTGATCGCGCGAAAGCAAGCAAGCAGCCGTGGTAGGTGGCGGGCCGTGCGGTGGAGACGGCGGCCGAGAATCTGGGTAGTCTGCGCGCGCACATAGATTCTGGCGGCTAGCGCGCGAAGCAGCATGGCGAGTGAGTGGCCCGGCAAAGCGAGCGCGAGGCAGCGCAGCGACACGGTAACGGCGGCGACGCGGTGAACGGCGCGGTGGCGCGTTATCGACCGGACGGATGTGCGATTTCGACAAAATCGCGACGACGCGATGAATTCGAAATTGATTTTAAAGGCCATGGTGAGTTTTATGTTGAGGAATTTGGCTGTGATTTGTATGATTTTTAGTAAATTAGCCCTAAAATGTTTAAATGGACACCAGGGACTTATGAGTCGGGTGTCGGGTGCGCAAATCGAGACGCGAGCGAGTCATTTTGAGGTTCGCGATTTCTCGAAGTAAGTAAACCAGTTAGGGACTTATACAGTATTTCATTTCTCTCCATTGGCTGTTGTTGTCTACTATTTTGTGATAGCTTTATTGTTGTTCACTGCTTTGTGATGATAGCTATCTATGAAAATGTATTCGATTGAGTGAGTCCATTGGCAAATGAGTCATGGTTACTGTTTATCTGCGATACGAGAGGGTTAGGGCTGGAAGGCGGGGGTCTCGTCCTAACCCGAGGTCTTTCGTCTTTCATGGTCGTCCGTCGATATTATCCGGTCCATGGATGGTTCATAGTCGTCCGTCGATACTATCGGGTCTATGGATGTCTCATAGTCGCATGGGTTAGGGTTGATAGGCGGGGGACTCGTCCTAAACCCGAGTCTGTGGGCTTGTCTTGCGACTCAATGACTTTTGGTCGGGACTCCTTGTTATTGGGCACCACTCATCGATGGATTGTTTACGATCTTGTATATTCATGCATTTTTATTTCTTTCGTTCTATTTGCATGAATTCGACTGCTTTGGATAACGTGAACTATTGTTTTGAATATTGTGAAATGTTGTGTATATGTCCTATTAGATTTACTTATCTGGGCTCGTCATTCTTATGTGTGACTGAGTGCGAGAGCATGCGACAGTAGCGAGAGGAAAGCTTCATAGCTAGGTGAATTTTTGTATATTTTATAATTACTCTCATCTGATGATATTTATTGGGTTCCACAATTAGGTTGTTGGGTTCCACAATTAGGTTGTCTAACTCCCTGATCTTTTTGTTGAGTTATTTAATGTATTAGTCGCTTACGCTAAAATTGTAAAACTCGAAAAATACTAATAACTCAACTGTAAAATTGTGAGTTTACGTATAATGATGGATTGGAAGGCTGACTAGGCTCGCGTTGACCTTGCGAGACTGGCTCGGAGGTCCACGTGGGTTTAGGCCGGGTTAGGCCCAATTTGTAGAAATTGGGGTCGTCACAGTTGGTATCAGAGACTAAGGTTTAAAACCTCATTGCTTAAGACATTGTGATACCAACGTCATAGTTGGTATCAGAGTCGAAGTTTTAAATACTTGACTCTTGAAATTTAGACACAAAAAAAAACTAGCGGAAGTTAGGAACCTTGAACTTATAGTGGAACTCTGTGATCCTGACTTAAGTTTTCGTTGGGAAGAGAGGAGAGTTGAGGATATATGAACTATTTGATGTGTTGTATTATACAACTATCGATATATATATATATATATATATATATATATATATACTGATGGGGCATGTGCCCTAGGTCAATCCATTAACTGTCTTTATGAATACTTTTTGTTAATAAAATAGAGGATTTCATTTGTTGTTCATTATAATTAATTTGCATGTTTACATTATAATAAGATCCATGGGTATCGATCATTATACTGGGAACTATAATGAATTAAGACTAGTGTGAGTCTTGATTGATGATCATATGATGATTATACGTATAGAGATACGAATCAAGATCATGAGTACTTGTTAGGGAACAAAGTACTGGACCGACCCGCTATAAGAACATCACATGGATTAAGTCATAGTTGTTTCTCATGATAGGTATATTTTTCAGTCCTCTGACTTAAGATTGCCAGAGACTTCAACATTAGGAACACAGTAATTTGACATAATCAAACGTTATCTTTAACCGGACGATTATAAAGATTGTGATTGGTTACTGTGTGAGCAATGTGATGAAGTTGTGTAATCGAGATAGAATTTGTCCCTCTCATATAAAGAGAGATATCTAGTGGATCCCTCGATGTGTTAGACTATTAAATGGCCTAGTCTAAGTGAATTGATATTGATCAATGTCATTTGGATGTTTTCAGTCTACCTAGAGATCGAGACTAGTACGATTGAATATGTTGGATGACAATTCCATGTCTTATGTTTGATCAAAAGGATATCGTGTGACAAAATGATGTTATATACACTATTGATTAGGTTGTATCGATTTGATATTCGTACAACTTGGGTAGTCATAATGTCTTGCTAGAGGCCGCTTATGACTTGTATACCAAAATGTGTTTTGGTACACTGCCAACGTTGTATGAGCCTATTGGGTCGCACACTAAGAATGGTTTTGCGAGATTTTAAGATGGTTCAGAAAAAATGAATTTTATATGATAAAATTCATGACAGAAACGTCCTTGTGGTGTATTACACTTATACTTCTTTAAGTAAGGGAATATGTGTAATTTACTTAACCGTCTATATACAAGGGTTGTATAAATAGACGCTTTAAGTTAGAACACAGGTACAAAAGAAAAAGGCCGAAACTCTATTTTCGTTTTAGAAACGACTTAGGGTTTTTGGTATGCTCTGGATTGTTTTGGAGAGAAACAAAAAGGGTTTGGTATTCTCTCGAAGCTAGCACTTCAAATCTCGGTCGCCGTTTTGTGTGGACTGCTGATAGAGGGCGATCGTCGTTGGCAGGGCCTTAGAGATTGATCAACCTTCAGAAAGGTATATTGCGATTGAGGTATGATTAAGTTTTTCATGGTTTAAACGTTTTTAATGGAATTAGATTCGGATCCTGTTGGGGTTTTTGTCAAAACTGTTTTGTAATCTCCGCTGCGTATGAACCCCAAAACCCAACAGTGGTATTAAAGCCTTCGAGTTTGATTCCATTAAATTCATTGCATGTTTTCTTCTGATATATACATGATATATGATTGAAAGCATGTTAATAGTTGATGTATATGTGATATACATAAGTTTCCTGTGAGATTTATTATCATGTTTTGTGTATATGATACATATATTTGTGATTTAATTAAAATCAGTTTCTTACATGCTAGTAACCATGTTAGGTTAATTCAAATAATTTCAATGAATTGAATTTCGTGTTCTGTGATCCATGACACCATTAGGTATAACCTTTATTTTTCGTGTATTGATGCATGGATGAAATCTCAGTAATTCAGTATGCATATTTAGGTTATATTGTCTTACGTTTCTTGAATTGTATAAGGCTGAATATTAATTCGAAACTAATATGATTAGGTTCGATTGGGATAGTAGTTCATGATTCAATGACATATTTGTGATTATCTGGATGAGGACCGAAATTGCAAATAATTAATTTTCGAAATTGTTTATTTATCTTGTTATATCCATTTTGTTATGAACTTTCTATTTGATAAATATAGATAACAAATTAGATTAGGATATATAATCAAAATCGGTTTCGTTATCCCTATTGGATAGGAGATAAATATCAAGAATTTTGTTATTGGTGATATGCTAGGATTCAAATATTTAAAGTCCTAATTGGATTAGGATAAGATGATTAGTTAGATGTGGGCCCGGGTTAATTAAAAATGTTTTAATTGACTTAATTTTGGATAAATTAAGGGGTAAATTTATTACAATAAAATCAGCGAAAAATATGATTTTCTATAGCGAATTTCAATTTTCGGAATTGAGATTCGTCTTCTAAAAAAAAAAAAAAAAAAAAAAAAAAAGGGCGCATCTCATACCTGTCCATTGATCACTTGTGTATCTGCCAGCTATTAACCGGCCAATGGGACCGCCTCTAACTAATCCTAGCAATAGTATAAAAATTTCCAAATTGTTTAGTGATTGAACAAATCAATGAAATATATGATATTTCATTGTTTACATAAAAATCACTAAAACTGAATAAAATCCTTCTATTAAATTTTAAGTCTCATGTCATCCATTTTAAACACTTGTCAAAGGCCTCGTTCACACTAATATAGTTTCAGCCATAGCTGGGTGTATTGTGTTATCTTGGTGAGACAAGTTGGGTAAGAGTTACCTAAATGTTTAAAATGGTCCGACTTAATAAAGCCATCAAAATAGTTTTGAGCTTTAGGCAAATGATGAGATAAAAACATGCTAAGACATAAGATGTCCCGTATCTCATAAAAGGATCTAAAAATTACATAAGATGTAATTGGTAATTGTTACCTACCTAAATAATCTAGTTACTGTTTCATGCCATAGTTGTCATAGAATTAGGTGAAATATGGATTTTAGTCCCCTAAATAAACGATGTTTTAAGAGGGTTGTTAATTTAGTGGGAGTCCATTCCTCATACTAAAATAAACTTTGCATAATCTTTATTGTAGATCAATGGCCTCTTCAAGTAACAATAATCCCCTGTCATTGCGATCCATCCTTGAGAAGAATAAGCTATCTGGGACTAACTTTCTTGACTGGTTCAGAAACTTGAGAATTGTTCTTAAGCATGAAAGCGAGTTGTATGTCCCGGATACTCCAATCCTTGAGGACCCACCACCAATGCTACGAAAGCTGTGAAGGATGCGCATAGTAAGCATGTCAACGATTCTACGAGATATTGCATGTATTATGCTTGACAACTATGGTTCTGAACTTGAAAGGACATGGAACTAATGGAAGCCTACGACATGGCTATAACGTTATTTGAAGGAAATGTTCCAACGACAAGCTAGGCAAGAAAGGTTCGAGACAGTCAAAAACATAATTCTTGCAAGATGACCGAGGGTGCGTCGCTTAGTCCTCATGTTACGAAGATGAAGGGCTATGTTGGCCGGCTTGATAGACTCGGATTCCCCATAAGCCAAGAGTTGGCTACGGATTTGATCTTGAATTCATTACCGAGAGAGTTACTCACAATTTGTGATGAACTACAATATGAATAATATGGAGAAATCAATTTCGAGTTGCATTTGATGCTCAAAACTACGAACAAAATATCAAGAAACCTCTAGTAATGTGTTGATGGTCCAAAAGGGAAAGGGAATGAAGAAGAAAGGCAAAGGCAAGGCTAGAGTTGCCAAGGCTGTTGCTGCACCTGTCGCAAAGCCTATGGAACAAGTAAAGCCCCAGCCTGTTCCTACTTCAAAACACCCAAAAGAAAAAAGAAGGAAATTGTCATTTCTGTCATGCACCTGGACATTGGTTCAGAAATTGCAAACTCTATCTGGAAGATCTAAAGAAGAAAAAGGGTAATGCGACTACCACTACAAGTATTTATGTTATTGAAATTAATTTATCTACTAGTGATTCCTGGGTATTAGATACCGGATGTGGATCTCACATTTGTATAAATGTGAAGGGACTCACCAAAAGTAGAAAGTTGAAGAAAGGAGAAGTCATCCTCCGCGTAGGGAATGGAGCAAGAGTTGTTGCCCTGGCTGTTGGATCATATGACTTAGTTTTATCTAGTGGACTTATTTAAACTTTAAATAATTGTTATTTTGTGTCTGCCTTGAGCATAAACATCATTTCTGTTTCATGTTTGGATATGGATGGTTTTGATTTTATTATTGCAAATAATAGATGTTCAATTTCTCGTAAAGGCATATTTTATGCAAATGCTTGATTTGTATGATGGTCTTATATTCTAAGCATGAAAAAGTCCATTGATACTCCAGTCTTTAACATAAATACAAAGAGATTCAAGTCAAATGATTTGAATCAAACCTATCTTTGGCATTGTCGTCTCGGGCACATAAATGAGAAACGCATAACGAAGCTCCATAAAGATAGACTTCTAGATTCATTTGATTTAGAAACATATGAAACGTGCGTATCTAGTTTACTGGGCAAGATGACTAAAATTCCTTTTACCGGACACAGTGAAAGGGCAAGTGATTTATTGGGTCTAATACATACTCATGTATGCGGTCCTATAAACACAATGGCTAGAGGAGGTTATCAGTACTTCATTACATTTACTGATGATTTCAGCAGATATGGTTTTGTATATCTTATGAAACATAAAGCTGAATAATTTGAGATGTTTCAAACGTTTCAAAATGAAGTGCAAAACCAACTTGGTAAAACTATCAAAACAGATTCGATCGGATCGAGGTGGTGAATATTTAAGCCAAGAATTTGAAGATCATCTTAAAAATTGTGGGATTGTCTCCCAATTGACTCCACCAAAGCAACTCCACAATGGAATGGAATTTACGAAAGGAGAAATCGAACCTTATTAGATATGGTTCGATCTATGATGAGTCATGCAGATCTTCCATTATCCTTTTGGGGTTATGCATTACAAGCGCAACTTTCACTCTAAATCGAGTTCCTTCTAAAGCGGTTGATAAAACACCATATGAGATATGGTATGGGAAGAGACCTAGTTTGTCTTTTCTTAAGATATGGGGTTGTGAGGCTTACGTAAAGCGACAAGTCTCGGAAAAACTAGCACCTAAATCGACAAGTGTTTATTTGTGGGGTATCTAAGGAAACAAAAGGATATTACTTTTATAATCCCACCGAGAACAAAGTGTTTGTTGCTCGGTATGGTGCCTTTATGGAAAAATAGTTTATTTCAAAAGACACTAGTGGGAGAGAAATAAATCTTGAAGAAGTTCAAGAATCACGAGGTAAACAACTGAATCTTTGGAAGTTCAACAACGTTCGAACTAGTTGAACCTCCACAAGTGACACAAGGCCCACGTAAATCTAGTAGGGTAAGACATGAGCCGAGAGAGATTCGGATTTCTCATTACGATAGTCGTGATGTGTTGCTTATAGACCAAAATGAGCC
The DNA here is from genome assembly GCA_039657365.1 of Stephania yunnanensis. NCBI lineage: Eukaryota > Viridiplantae > Streptophyta > Magnoliopsida > Ranunculales > Menispermaceae > Stephania > Stephania yunnanensis. The sequence continues at coordinate 40,792,080 of CM077590.1, read as the reverse complement.
CACCACTTATCAGGAGGCTATGTCTGAACCAGACTCAGATAAATGGCTAAGTGTCATGAACTCTTAGATGCTATCCATGTATGATAACCAAGTTTGGAACTTGGTTGATTTACCTGAAGGTGGTAAGACCATTGGATGTAAATGGGTTTTCAAGAAGAAAACTGACATGGATGGCAAAGTGCATACTTTTAAAGCAAGACTTGTAGCAAAAGGTTTCAAGCGGACTCAAGGTGTTGATTATGATGAAACTTTTTCGCCGGTAGCCATGCTTAAATCCATAAGAATTTTAATTGCCATTCTTTGCATATTATGACTATGAAATATGGCAAATGGATGTAAAAACATCATTTCTTAATGAAAAGTTGCTTGAGGGCGTGCATATGACACAACTTTGAAGGTTTTGTACATCCCGAGAATTCTAGGAAGGTATGCAAGCTTCAAAGATCCATTTATGGATTAAAGCAAGCTTCTCGGAGTTGGAATCTTCGTTTTGATGAAGCAATCAAGGATTTTGGTTTTATTAAGAACGAAGATGAGCCTTGTGTATACAAGAAGGTCAATGGGAGTGTAGTTGTTTTTACTGTGCTTGTATGTTGATGATATATTACTCATTGGAAATGACATCCCAACATTGCGAGAATGTCAAGTCTTGGTTAGGGAAGTGTTTCTCAATGAAAGACTTAGGAGATGCGACCTATATCCTAAGGATAAAGATCTATAGGAATAGATCTAAGAGGCTAATCGGTCTAAGTCGAGTGCTTACATAGACAAGGTGTTGAATAGGTTCATTTGCAAGACTCTAAAAGAGGATTGTTGCCAATGTCTCATGGCATAAGTCTCGAAGACTCAATGTCCTAAGACAAATGATGAGCGAGACCGTATGAATAAGATTCCACATGCATCGGCTATTGGATCTATCATGTATGCCATGTTATGCACTCGACACGATGTATCATATGCTTTGAGCACTACAAGCGAGATATCGATCGGATCCAGGTGAGAGTCACTTTGGATAGCGATAAAGAACATCCTTAAGTACTTAAGAAGGACTAAGGAAGTGTTCTTGGTCTATGGAGGTTTTGAAAATGATCTAGTTGTAAATGGTTACACGAGATGCAAGTTTTCAAACGATATAGATGATTTTAGATCGCGATCTGGATATGTGTTTATTTTGAATGGGGGTGCGATGAGTGGAAAAGTTCGAAGCAAGAGAGCGTGGCGATTCTACAACAAGGTGAGTATATTGCGGCGTCCGATGTAGCAAAAGATGCGGTTTGGATCAAAAAGTTCATTTACGAACTAGGTGTGGTTCCAAGTATTGCTAACCCTGTTTGTTTGTATTGTGACAATAACGGGGCAATAGCACGAGCCAAGGAACCTAGATCACACCACAGATCCAAACATATACTCGGCGTTTTCATCTCATCGAGAGAAATTATTGAGAGGGGAGACGTAAAGATTTGCGAGTACCTTCGAAGACAACGTTGCGGATCCATTGACAAAAGCTCTTCCACAAGCAAAATATGATGGTCATGTTAGATCATTAGGCATTAGATGCATGTATGATTGGCCCTAGTGCAAGTGGGAGATGATGGGGCATGTGCCCTAGGTCAATCCATTAACTGTCTTTATGAATACTTTTAGTAAATAAAATAGAGGATTTCATTTGTTGTTCATTATAATTAATTTTCATGTTTACATTATAATAAGATCCATGGGTATTTACATAAATATCCTAAATGTCCCTAGTCGATCATTATACTGGGAACTATAATGAATTAAGACTAGTGTGAGTCTTGATTGATGATCATATGATGATTATACGTATAGAGATACGAATCAAGATCACGAGTACTTGTTAGGGAACAAAGTCTTGGACCGAACCGCTATGAGAACATCACATGGATTAAGTCATAGTTGTTTCTCATGATAGGTATATTTTTCGGTTCTCGACTTGATATTGCCGAGAGACTTCAACATTAGGAACACGATAATTTGACACAATCAAACGTTGTCTTTAATCGGACGATTATAAAGGTTATGATTGGTTACTTGTGTGAGCAATGTGATGAAGTTGTGTAATCGAGATAGAACTTGTCCCTCTCATATAAAGAGAGATATCTAGTGGATCCTCGATGTGTTAGGCTGTTAAATGGCCTAGTCTAAGTGAATTGATATTGATCAATGTCACTTGGATGTTTTCGATCTACCTAGATATCGAGACTAGTACGATTGAATATGTTGGATGACAATTCCATGTCTTATGTTTGATCAAAAGGATATCGTGTGACAAAAGGATGTTATATACACTATTGATTAGGTTGTATCGATTTGATATTCGTACAACTTAGGTAGTCATAATGTCTTGCTAGAGGCATGACTTGTATACCAAAATGTGTTTTGGTACACTTTGCAACAACGTTATATGAGCCTATTGGGTCGCACACTAAGAATGGTTTTGCGAGATTTTAAGGTTCAGAAAAAATGAATTTTATATGATAAAATTCATGACAGAAACGTCCTTGTGGTGTATTACACTTATACTTCTTTAAGTAAGGGAATATGTGTAATTTACTTAACCATCTATATACAAGGGTTGTTGACGCGCGCCGAACGCGTCAATAAAATTATTTAAAAATACCTAAACCAACTATTTGCAGAATAGTGGCAAAGGGTCGATCCCACAGGGACTGATAATCTTTCTAAGGTTTAAAAAATAACGAAAAGAGAAATCGGGGTTTGATAGAAAATGAATTAATTATCTAATCATAAAATAATGAAAGCAAAGGAAATAAAATTGAAAATCAAATAATTAATAACAATACCTAGGTCAAGACATACAAGTTCGGTTCGGTAAAAGATTGGATTTGGTCTTCGATTTATGTAAAATATGCAAATCAAAATATTCTAGTGTAGCTATAGACCCGGTAACGTACGCGGTTCCTCGCACTTCCTAATCTCGATAGTCAAGGTACGACGGTGACTACTTCCCTAATCAAACACATAACCACAATTCAAGTGAATTGGGTTTAATGTGTTGACCGCAATGGGCTTTGTGAAGGCATTACACCTAGACAACCGGATCACTAGTGTGTCCGATTTAGCCTAGATTTCTAAGGTATTCAACCGGTCCCAAAAGGGTCTAATCAATCGGTATGGTCGAATGCCACTAGTGTGGTCTTATTGCACAAGCACGGGTGCGTACGACCTACTGGCAGGTAAATCAAGATTTAAACTAGTGTTTAACCTCGATTGTTAAAACAATACCAAAGAAAATAAAATAATAATGAAAAGACTGAAATTAAAATATATAAATCTCACAAATCCATTAATACGCGCAGTCGAACATTCCTTGTAATCTTGCCTAGGCTAAAGATTTTAGCCTCGCATAATTGAAGAACACAAATAACAAAGAAAAATAGAATAGAAGAGAATGGAGAGCGGGGAAATGCTCCGAGAGCAATCGCCCAGTGCATCCAATATCTCCCGTCCTTCTCTCAATCTCCCCCTTTTATAACGTTTTTATATCCACTTTTTCTAATTTTGTTGGCCGTTCCTTCTTCTCATCCCATGCTTTTTATCTCAACTTTCTATCATTATATTATATAATATATATATATATATATAATATTCCTATTAAGACAAAAACAAAAGAACTTCTAAACTTTTCTCCTTCAATTAAGCAACCAAGCACGCCATCTCCTTAAATCATGCAACCAAGCACGCATGTGCCTAACTGTCCGCCACGTCATCACTCTTGTGTCTCGAGTGTGGGCCCCACCAGATTTGCCTCGAGATACGTGCTAACGCAATTTTCGGTGTAAAACGGATCCGGACATATGAATACTCGATTTCACGTATTTTCCCGCCACGAATTCAATCGCGTACTCCGTTTCACCTAAAAATGACAAAAACATATTATTTAATATAATATTTAAATATTTTCAATAAATAATATACTAAAATTGACTACTAATTTCCTATAAAATACTGACTTATCAAATACCCCCAAACTTAAGACTTTGCGCGTCCCGAGTAAAGGTGTAAATGAAAACACAAACTCAACTAGACTTATTAATAATACCAACTCAATTAATCCTATACCCGACCCAAATTCATGAAGTTCCTTTGGTTTACATAGTCACCAAATTAACACAAAACTCAGAAAATTTCAGAGTTATGATATGTCAAGTCTCGCAACTCAAACACAATTAGGATCTCACTTTCAAGACACAGAATCGGTCAATACAAAGGCCATCAACTAATCACAAGTTTTATTGGTCTATACATTCAAGCACGCAAGTTCAAAATATTACGTAATATAGTGAAAGCACTCGAACTAAATCTTTTATTTGAGGAGTTTTACAACTTCCGCCTTTTTTTCAATATTATTTTAAATATTTTCATCAACCTTTTTTTTTTTTTTTTTTTTTTTTTTTTTTTTTTTTTTTTTTTTTTTTTTTTTTTTTTAAATAGTACGATCCTGCTCCATTTCTGTGGACCGATTTTCTCACTTTTTCCTACCACAAGTTTCCCTGCTCCATCTCCTGTGGAAACTTGTAGGACACTCTACACTCATAAAACTCCTGTTAGAACTTCTCACTTTCACTATAATCAAGTAAATCCCCCATTGTGGATTAAAATAAAATAACTTGCATAAATGTGACCGTTTACTCATTTTCGTTATCTAGCACAAAGTCCAACCATCATCCAAATCTCTAATCATGAAATCATAAAAATGCAGAGCTACGGACTTGATTAAATGTTTCTCCTAATTTTCTCTAAATTTCAAGTCAAAAAGGCAACTGTAATTTACTCATCCACAACCAAAGGCATGAACAAAGTTTTCGGGTGACTCTAAACAATATAAAAATGAAAATTATGCTACACACATACATGAAAGTGTATCAACTTCTAATGAAGTGAGATAGATAAGTGCGAAGGGAAAGAAATGGAAGAAATGAATGAATAAAAGATACAGAACACCACCAATACCGTCCGACAACCGCGTATAATTGAAAAAATTTAAACGATCTCACCTGCGGTCTTTCGCATAGAAACCCATCCAGCTCAGTCTCAGTCCACGTATCCTTATGTACCCCCAAACTTATTCCGAACCTTGTCCTCAAGGTTCAAAACAAGTTAAGGGGATCCATGCAACAAAAAGACAAAGAATAGTGGTGAAAAAAAAAGGATAAAAAGATGATACAAGAGCATGCATAAAAAAAATCGTCAAAAACTAATAAATAAAAAAAATGCAATAAAATAAAGTTGGGCTGCCTCCCAACGAGCGCCTTTCTTTATAAGTCTTTGGCTAGACTCACTGTGATTCATCACGTGATGCCCTCTCCCTTGGAGATGTCCACAACAAATGGCGCATCAACGTATTTGGGCGTGTTGCATGCATGCCCTCCTTCGAATGGGAGCTCATTCGAGACTTCTAACATATACGAGTTTTTCATATTAAGGCTCTCCGACACGGAGGTGTCGGCGGTGTAGAAAATCTGCGAATGCTCTCGTACTTCCACCCCCGCATAAGATTCGACAAATATGTTTGGGAAGGTGGGTGGTGTGACCAACACCGAGGTTGGTCTTCCTTGTTCTCATTCTGCGGCTCCTCGGCCTTGAAACGACTTCAATTTCTATCGCAACTTTTTCATTGTCATTTTGTGCAATAGTAATGTCGAGCTCATGTGAAGAAACGCCTAGTGTTTCCTCGGTTCGCTCAAATGCTCGTCCACAATTGAGAACTCATCAAACTCAACACTTTTAGATGTATCAGCATTCACAGTCTCATCTGAGTCAAAATCTGGTTGCGGAGGCAACTCTTCATCGTCCATCAAATGCTCAAGTATAGCGGTAACTTGAGCTTCTGAATTTTGCAACTTTGATTTCATATGTTGTATATCCTCCTATGAGGATGCTTGATTGGTGCTTTGAGAGAGCCAATCGGAGATCATATTTCTCTCAATGTCAGCAATGGTTCTCCGTTCATGTTGATGACTTTGTTGAAAAGCTGGTTCTCTGAATATCAAGTCATTCATCATGTCTCGTATAGGTCTCTTTTCATGTTGAGGAATCTGTGGACTTCGCTTAGACATATAGAAGTTGGGTTGTGGTGATGCATAAGTGGAACCATAATGATTCTTATACTTCGAATAAGGACAAGCATACGTGGGATGAAAGTACTCCCCACAATTTCCACAAACCCTGACCTGTTGCACAAAAAATTGCGAGTTAGAAAATTGATGTCCATTATGTGACATACCTACCCCATTCATAGCATGATAGTATGAGTCTTCGAATCGATCATAATTATGGGTGTAGGAGGTCATTATGGAATTACCTGCAAAAATGTTAGAAACAAGGAACTAGATACAAAATAATAAAATAATAATAATAATAATAATAATAATATAATATAATATAATATAATATAATAATAACCAAAGAAAGAAAAAGACCAGTCCCCGGCAACGGCGCCAAAAATTGACGCGCGCCGAACGCGTCAATAAAATTATTTAAAAATACCTAAACCAACTATTTGCAGAATAGTGGCAAAGGGTCGATCCCACAGGGATTTGGTAATCTTTCTAAGGTTTAAAAAATAACGAAAAGAGAAATCGGGGTTTGATAGAAAATGAATTAATTATCTAATCATAAAATAATGAAAGCAAAGGAAATAAAATTGAAAATCAAATAATTAATAACAATACCTAGGTCAAGACATACAAGTTCGGTTCGGTAAAAGATTGGATTTGGTCTTCGATTTATGTAAAATATGCAAATCAAAATATTCTAGTGTAGCTATAGACCCGTGCGTACGCGGTTCCTCGCACTTCCTAATCTCGATAGTCAAGGTACGACGGTGACTACTTCCCTAATCAAACACATAACCACAATTCAAGTGAATTGGGTTTAATGTGTTGACCGCAATGGGCTTTGTGAAGGCACTACACCTAGACAACCGGATCACTAGTGTGTCCGATTTAGCCTAGATTTCTAAGGTATTCAACCGGTCCCAAAAGGGTCTAATCAATCGGTATGGTCGAATGCCACTAGTGTGGTCTTATTGCACAAGCACGGGTGCGTACGACCTACTGGCAGGTAAATCAAGATTTAAACTAGTGTTTAACCTCGATTGTTAAAACAATACCAAAGAAAATAAAATAATAATGAAAAGACCGAAATTAAAATATATAAATCTCACAAATCCATTAATACGCGCAGTCGAACATTCCTTGTAATCTTGCCTAGGCTAGAGATTTTAGCCTCGCATAATTGAAGAACACAAATAACAAAGAAAAATAGAATAGAAGAGAATGGAGAGCAGGGGCCGAATGCTCCTTGAGAGCAATCGCCCAGTGCATCCAATATCTCCCGTCCTTCTCTCAATCTCCCCCTTTTATAACGTTTTTATATCCACTTTTTCTAATTTTGTTGGCCGTTCCTTCTTCTCATCCCATGCTTTTTATCTCAACTTTCTATCATTATATTATATAATATATATATATATATATATAATATTCCTATTAAGACAAAAACAAAAGAACTTCTAAACTTTTCTCCTTCAATTAAGCAACCAAGCACGCCATCTCCTTAAATCATGCAACCAAGCACGCATGTGCCTAACTGTCCGCCACGTCATCACTCTTGTGTCTCGAGTGTGGGCCCCACCAGATTTGCCTCGAGATACGTGCTAGCGCAATTTTCGGTGTAAAACGGATCCGGATATATGAATACTCGATTTCACGTATTTTCCCGCCACGAATTCAATCGCGTACTCCGTTTCACCTAAAAATGACAAAAACATATTATTGAATATAATATTTAAATATTTTCAATAAATAATATACTAAAATTGACTACTAATTTCCTATAAAATACTGACTTATCAGTTGTATAAATAGACGCTTTAAGTTAGAACACAGGTACAAAAGAAAAAGGCCGAAACTCTATTTTCGTTTTGGAAACGACTTAGGGTTTTTTGTATGCTCTGGATCGTTTTGGAGAGAAACAAAAAGGGTTTGGTATTCTCTCGAAGCTAGCACTTCAAATCTCGGCCGCCATTCGTGTGTGGACTGCTGATAGAGAGCGTTCGTCGTTGTCAACGCCTTAGAGATCGATCAACCTTCAGAAAGGTATATTGCGATTGAGGTATGATTAAGTCTTTCATGGTTTAAACATTTTTAATGGAATTAGATTCGGATCCTGTTGGGGTTTTTGTCAAAACTGTTTTGTAATCTCCGCTGCGTATGAACCCCAAAACCCAACATATATGATATTCACTCTTGTGTATCGCGTGAGACACGATGAGTATCGCGTGAGACACGATGAGTAACTTAATTTATGTGGATAGAAATTAAATGGAATCAGTTAGTGATTGATGTTTCATTGGCCTACTTGATTTCATGTTTGGTCAATCAACAGCTTTTTCCAGTTGTTTGGAACATTTTGGAAAAAGTGGAAAATGGTAGAATGATAACATGTTTCACTTAAACGAGGCTGCGATGATGATCTTGTCTTTGCTTGATAATCTTTACTAGGCCTTCGAGATGGTGCAAACAACAAAGAAGGAAAAGGTTTAGGAGTTATATTTCCATCTGATATGAGGTCGTATTGCATTGCCTTCATGCACGGATCGAATGTGACAATGTTAGTTATTGTGGCGTATTTGGGAATAGTGGAGCTGCAGTATTTTTTGGATAAGTACTCGTGCCTTGGAAATGCGGGAGTTGTTTAAAGTCAATTCAGCTTCGCGGATAGTGGCTTAAGAATTTAGTTAGTTCAATTGAGATAAATATCATGGTTGGTTTGGTGAAGCTAATGGAAAATGAAAAAATTCATTTCGAGTAAAATGAGAACTTTGGTATGGTATGGTTTCAAATTGAAACTTAACATGTCATGTAGGACTCAAACAACCTTGGGAATTGATTTTCAAGCCATTTAGAGGAATTTTGATCTTATTTAGGACTCAAAAGAGTTCATTAAATTCATTTCAAGTTGTTCAGTTATTACTGAAATTGAGGATTTCCTATAGTATTGAGACTTGAAACGGAAGTTTAAGTCTCTAAATGATTTTAAATGGGTAATATGGAGACAATTGAATAGCTTTGTATTGTATTTAAAAAGTTTTTTTTTAGAGAAGAAAAGGAAAAAAAGAAAGAAATGAAGAGCAGACTCTAAAGGAGCAAAGTGTTGAGATGACTTGAGAGCTAACGAATTCATCATGTACGGACTCCTTAGCTTTGACGAAAGCTTTGGAGTAGTAGCGTTGGATCAGAAGCCCAAGTAACTCCACTATAGTGATGCTAAGTATTTATAGTCTCAGGGTTGGTGAAGTCGACCACTACCTTTAGGGACTTATAAATGAATTAAGCGTTACGAGCTGAGGTAGAGTCCGCGGATCATTCTAACATTTAGTGAGCACCTAAGTATAATCCCTACGAGATTGTATATCTCAAGAATCCTCACATGCTAAAATTTGTTCATATGCGTTAGTAAGCGTATTTAAGGAAATTCTCGTGCAAGTAGTGCATGTTGTAAAAAAAAAATGTATTTGATATTGTATATTTGTTATGTTGTAATATATATACGATATCGAGGATTCGAGGCTTTGGAAAACGCGACGACGTTTCAGAAAAAATGATCGTGAGGCTGCAGGTTCGTGATTTGCGAGTGCTGATGATCGCACGACCTCGAGATGCGCAATTTGCGAGATTCGAGACAGGCAGTGCCTCGAGATTCATGTCGCACAAATCTCGAGGACACATATTTACTTTGAAAGTCCAAAAGTGAACGTGTTTGAGTGAACGTGTTGAACTCGTATTTACATGAGGAAATGTTGAGCGCGCCAACTGAAACGGGGATTAAAGTGACGACTCAGGCGAGGCAGTTTCACGAGTTTTAGCGGCATCACTCGGAAAAATTTCACAGTGGTACGAATCTCGGAGCAGCAAATCATGACGTCTTGGCCACACCAGATCATATGAGGTCGAGCATCGTATCAGTTTCGTTGTTCGTTCACCAAGGCCGATGTTTGGTTGTGCACTACGGTGGCGTCGATATGGACGTTGCTTGGTGCAGTTGATGTTATGGTGAGTGAGAGCGTGGGAGCACACGCGTCGAGTACCAGTCGCATTCTCGGCATCGTTACATTCAGTGCGAAGGTCTGGAGATGATCAGAGTATAATGAGGGTTAGACAGTCGTGACAAAAAGAGCAACATCATAACGTATTGCATTTCCACCATATATGGCACCAGTGTTAGGTGATCCAGCGCAGAGTTGCGCTAGTGGATTACAGCAGCTAACACCGTCAGATCCTTAGCATAAGTACTATCTGAGGGTTGATGGCAGAGGCAGTGGCCAGAGACAGGGTCAGAGATCCAGTCGAGTGCACAGACAAGAATGGCGATCTAGTCATGCACAGGGACAAGGACATGGACATGTTCCAGTTGGAGCGGGATTTCAACGTAACTGTATGGGCATGTGGACAGCCAGAAACAATTTCATGCTACTGCCATGTCAGGTCCGATTACTATTCATCGTAACCTGATAGAGGGTACGAGTTGGGTTGAAACTCACTCGATAAGTGAGACTGACTTACATTTCTCGCAGGCATACATCAGATATATGTATGTTAGTGACGGTGGATCATGAAATTAAAATGTTCATTTGTATTCAATTGTATTCCAATATATGTTGCGAGGATGTTGCCCTGGCATATATTGATGGGAGGAGACAGATGGTGTGTTCTTTGCTTGGAGGTCTCAGAGGAATCCGGCTCGTCACGGAGGAGCCCGACTTGTCGCGAAGGAGCCCACCCTACGAGTAAGATGGGGGTATGGCCTTGGGCGAGTATGGCCTTGGGCGGGTATGGCCTTGGGTCTTTATTCATAAAATACCATTGTCCTGTGAGACTTGCTTCAATTTCGAGGACGAAATTCTAATTCGTTGGGAAGACTTTAACGACCCGAAAATTTGACTTGTGTCACGTGTCAGGTCAGGGTCATTTGTGGGATCCATTCATCAAAATACGTATGTCCGAATCCAATTTGAGATGATAATGCTAACTATGCGAGGAATTCGGTGAGTCGAAACACGAACGGGGACGCGCCTCGAGTAGCGTGCCGACGTGGGACCAAGATAGTGGCGTAATATTTATGTTGGATATGTCTCGTGTTGCGTGTATGCGCGAGTATTGGGATTTTGAAATGAGGTGAGTTGGTGCCTGGAGGTGCGCGTTGCTCGGTTGTTGAGTTTGCCTCGAGATTCATGTTGCACGAATCTCGAGGACACTTTTGATTTGAAATCAAAAAGAAAATGTATATAATATATATATAAAGGGATAAGATTGGAAAAAGAAAAAAAAAAAGATCAGGAGAGATCGTGAGGAAGAGAAGGAAACAGAGGAGAGAGAGAGCGATGGCGGAGAGCGCCGGCGCGGAGGAGGACGACGACAGCGGCTCCCCGGCGCAGAACGAGTGAGAGAAAGGCGATTGTGGCACATCGGCTCAAGGCAAGATAAGCGGTGATCGTGCGAAGCAGCAGCAGGACGCGCAGCGCGCGGCGGCGTGCGGTGAGACGGCGCAGGAAGCTGGTAGCTCGCGCGCGCGAGAGGCGGCAGCGGCTTCAGCGCAGCCGCGGCAGCAGCTACGCAGCGAGCGCGCGACAGCGCACGAGCGCGCGGGCGACGCGACGCGACGCAACGCGATGAGAGACAGCTCGAAGCCTAAGGCGAGGCGTGCGCGCGGTCGGTGCGGCGGTTACGCGCGAATGGTTGGTCGGCGGTGGCGCCAGCCAGCGCGCGCGAGCAGCGGAAAGCGGCGGCGGCAGCAGCAGCAGCAGCGGCGAGCGCGGCAGCGGCGGCGCGGTGCAACGGCAGCGATGCGGTGAACGGCGCGGTGGTGCGTTATCGACCGGTCGCATGCGCGATTTCGATGAAATCGCGACGACGCGATGAATTCGAAATTGATTTTAAAGGGCATGGTGAGTTTTATGTTGAGGAATTTATCTGTGATTTGTATGATTTTTAGTAAATTAGCCCTAAAATGTTTAAATGGACATCAGGGACTTATGAGTCGGGTGTTGGGTGCGCAAATCGAGACGCGAACGAGACGTTTTGAAGTTCGCAATTTCTCGAAGTAAGTAAACCAGTTAGGGACTTATACAGTATTTCATTTCTCTTCATTGGCTGTTGTTGTTTACTGTTTTGTGATAGCTTTATTGTTGTTCACTGCTTTGTAATGATAGCTATATGTGGAAATGTTGTCGATTGAGTGAGTCCATTGGTAAGTGAGTCATGGTTACTGTTTATCTGCGATATGAGAGGGTTAGGGCTGGAAGGCAGGGGTCTCATCCTAAACCCGAGGTCTTTCGTGGTCGTCCGTCGATATTATTCGGGTCCATGGATGGTTCATAGTCGTCCGTCGATACTATCCAGGGTCTATGGATGTCTCATAGTCGCATGGGTTAGGGCTGGGAGGCAGGGGTCTCGTCCTAAACCCGAGTCTGTTGGGCTTGTACCGCGACTCAACGACTTTTGGTCGGGACTCCTTGTTATTGGGCATCACTCATCGATGGATTGTTTACAGTCTTGTATATTCATGCATTTTTATTTCTTTCGTTCTATTTGCATGAATTCGACTGCTTTGGATATCGTGAACTGTTGTTTTGGATATTGTGAAATGTTGTGTATATGTCCTACTGGATTTACTTACCTAGGCTCGTCATTCTTATGTGTGACTGAGTGCAGAGCCGCGGACGAGTAGCATAGGGAAAGCTTCATAGCTAGGTGAATTTTTGTATATTTTATAATTACTCTCCTCTGATGATATTTACTGGGTTCCACAATTAGGTTGCCTAACTCCCTGATCTTTTTATTGAGTTATTTAATGTATTAGTCGCTTACGCTAAAATTGTAAAACTCAAAAAATACTAATAACTCAACTGTAAAATTGTGAGTTTACGTATAATGATGGATTGGTAGGCTGACTAGGCTCGCGTTGACCTTGCGAGACTGGCTCGGAGGTCCACGTGGGTTTAGGTCGGGCGGGGCCTAATCTGTGGAAATTGGGGCCGTCACAACTTCCTTTTTGGCGGTGGCATAATTCGTTTGAGTTTGATTCCATAGTTTGGAGGTATAACAAACTAATTGTTCAGTACCAGAAGGACTTATTTGTAATAAAATTCCTCCATATCCTATATCAGAGGCATCTGTTTGGATAATTTTTGGATAGTTAGAATTTGCTAAATGTAAACAAGGAAGAGGTTTAACCTTTTCTTTTATTATTTGAACAACTTTTGTATGAATAGGAGTCCATTGAAATTTAGCGTCCTTTTTAAGAAGATCGCGAAAAGGTTTACGATCTAAGGTTGATTGTTTATAAAAATCAGAAAGATAGTTCAAACATCCAAGAAATCGTTGTAATTTATTAAGAAATTGATTGGGAAATTTATCAGCAAAATCTATAACACGATTTACAATAGTAATTGTATGATTGAAAATTTTAAAGCCTAAGAAAGTTGTTGATGTTTGAAAAAGTTTTATTTTAGATAATACCAAACCATTACGGATTACAATGTGTTGAAATGTATAAAGGTGTTTCCAGTGTTGATCAATGGTATTTGAAAAATAAGAATGTCATCTATATAAACAAGAATATATTCTTTATAAGGGTTAAGAATATCATTCATAATCTTCTGAAATTCAGAAGGGGCATTTTTTAAATCAAAAGGCATTACATTCCATTGGTATTGACAAAAAGGAGTATTAAAAACGGTTTTATATCTATCATTTGGAGCAGTTTGTATTTGCCAGAATCCTTATTTAAGATCGAATTTAGAAAATAAAGAAGAAGAGGTTCGTTTAATAAGATCATATTTATTAGGTAAGGGATAGTGAATTGTTTTTAAAACTTTATTAAGGGGTTTATAATCAATAACTAATATAGGTGTACCACATTCTAATTCAGGAGCATTTTCGACATAAAAAGTGGTGCAACTCCAAAGAGACTTAGAGGGAGTTATTAGGTTTTTAGCAAGAAGATCTTTTATTTCTTGTTCGCAGAGATTGAGTAATCTAGAATTCATTTGAGAAGGGTTAGCTTTGGTTGGGATTTGTCGTTCATTAAACTTATCAATATAAGGAAGAGATACTTGATGCCTTTTCGATCCCAAAAAGCTGAAGGGATTTCAGAACAATAGTGTTTTTGTAATTTGTCTTGAAAAAGAACTCGTTTATTTTGAAAAGAATGAGTAGCTAATATTGGATCTGTTTTTAAAAAATTAATTTCATTCCGTAAAAATATAATATGTGTGCGTTTATGCTCTATTTGATTAACAAGTTTATTTAGATATTTAGTTTTTGGAAGTTGGGTAAAAGGAAATAGTATGTATTTACCTTTAAAGGTAGTAGAGATGCCTTTTGTAGAAACAGAAAATGGTTGAATTAGTTGAAGAAATGGAGTGCCTAATAATATATCATATTGAATGTCTTTTACAACAATAAAGGCAGTAGGGATACATATAGATTGATGGCATATATGAGCTAAATGAATTTTGTATTTGATGCAAGATTTATTTCCTTTTGCAGTCGATATTTGACTATTAATGTTTTCACAGTATCGCAGAGGAATTAATATTATATTTTTACGGAATGAAATTAATTTTTATAATGAAAGTAATAGGTGTAAACCATCTTTGATGAATATAATGAGTTAATGTTTCAACGAAAACATTATTGTCAAATGTTTCAGAATGGGTGTTTTCTAATTGATCTAGATGATCTTTTAATAACTGTATTTCACGTTTAAGTATATTGATGTCGTTTTGAAGAATAGAAATAGATATAGAGGGGTTTTGATTTCGTTTATTTACTTCTTGTAAAAGGGTAGTCATAGAATATTTTGTTGGATCTAAATTTATTTGTTTTTTAAATTTAACACGCTATTAAATGCGATCAGGATCTACTCCTATATTTTATGTAGATTTGTTTTCGATTGGTTGATGTTGAGATTGAAGGATTTCGGTGAAATATTTATACTTTAAAGTTGGATCTTGAATTTGATTTCCTATTTCTAAAATAAGTTCTTCATGAGCAGTTAAGACATTAATTTCAGAATCAGAGGATGAGGTTGAGGTGTTAGGTATATTAGTAGTACAATGGAAATGATCCAAGTCAGTAGAATCATCTTGTAAATGATGAATTTTTTTATTGGAAGATTTTAAATGACATTTATTGACATAATGACCAAGTTTGTCGCAATTATAACAAGTATTGGATTTTCGTTTTGTAAAACGATTTGGTTTTCTTGATCTAGAGGACTGATGTTTAGATCTAAATTTCGATGGTGATGTTTTATAATAGGAGGGATATGATTTGTGACGAAAATATTTATGACGCCGAGAAGTAGAAGCGGTTTTGGTAAAATCAATATCACCACCAAAATCATAGCAAAAATTTCCTAAATCTTTATTTAAAAAAAAAGGACTCGTCATTGAAAATCTTCCCATACTACTACTCGAACATTGCTTTCATGGAGTACTCATGGAGATGGAGGTATAGATCAGAGGAAGAGAATCATACATACATTATACATTGTATCTTTGAGGTTCGACTTGCCCGTTCTTCCATTAATTTCATGTGAAGGGAGGGTCGGCCAATAGGTAAGCTAGAGTATTTTTCCATTCTCCATGAGCTTATCATATGTTAATATTTTCGGATTAATTTATAGGATCCATAGTTTTTTACCATATTTATATTGTTTAGACATGGAAACTAACTAGTACAATATGTACATACACCTCAAAACAATATATATCGATCTATAGTAAATCAACAAAATGATCAGGACGTCGAAATTTGGGAATCAATATATGTAACATTAGCAAGTGAATAGGAACAAATCATGGGGTATTTTGAAATCTATACCATCATGTACTTCAGGTGTTTCAGCTGCAGTGGCATCCACTATCACAGTAACATAAGGATAATCCAATGATACTGCATCAAAGACAGTTTGCCTAATACAGTTTGGTGTTTGAATTCCTACAGATAAAAAGATAGAAGTGCCATTAATTAATTAGAATAACTCATCAATTATGACACTCCCACAAATAGAAATTGGAAAATAAGTAAGAAATAAATAAATAAAAAAGAAGCTAAAACTGACTTACCGACAACGACAATGCTATCGATTCCAGCACTTTGAAGTAATGAATGAAGGTTTGTTTCGAGGAAAGAACTAAAACGATTTTTAAGGAGCTTATAATCCTCTTCCCTTACTTCAAGGCCATCGATCATTCCTGCACCAGCTGGAGTTCCCTTGATACATTACAAGAATATGATGGATTAGCAACAACAAATAGCAACAACCTAAATCTGTTACTAAACAACAAATCAACAACATATATATATGCATCAGATAAGTCGTTTTACCCAGTTAACCATGAAACAACTATTCAACGAAAGATTTGTGACAAAAGTTTTGTGACAGACTGTTGGTTGTCACTGATCTGTTGCTGAATTTCATTGGTTGTCGCTAATCTGTTACTAATTTCAGCGATAGATTAGCGACGGACCTCGTCATCCGCATAAGAACACGTGGTGTTTGATTTGAGGCAAAAAAAATAAGTCAACGAAAGATTTGCTACAAATCAGCGATAGACTAAAGTTTGTTGTTGATTTGTAGAAAACTGAAAAATTAAAGGAAAAAAAAAGTCAAACCTCATATATACACTCCATCTCTATTTTTTTGACACCTCACACACTCCCAAACCAGCCTCACTCTCTCTCCCCCTCTCATTCTCTCTCTTTCTCTCCACCCGAAAACAACTCCTCCATTTCTCATTTTTTTTTACTCTCCTCCACCACTCACAACTCTCATCACTCACCCCTCTCGGCCTCCTTGCGGCTCCAGCGGCCACCGTCGCCGATGACGCCCCTCCACCACTCTCGGCTCCTCTCTCAGCGACGGTGACCACCCCCACTCGGGCGACTCCTGGACCGAGGGAGGGGAGCGGAGGAGTCGGCAAGGCGTTGGTGGAGCAGTTTTTTGGCGGCGGCGAGGGAGGGGGACTGGTATTCGACGATGGCGGTGGTGTTGTCGAAGAGGGCGCTGGCGGAGGACGTGGCGGAGCAGTTTTTGGCGGCGGCGAAGGTGGGGGACTGGTATTCTTCGGGGCGTTGACTGTGGTGTTGTCGAAGGGGGCGTTTGGCGGTGGCGGCGGTGTTATTGAAGGGGCGTTGGCATTGGCAGAGGCGTTGGCGTAGTTGCGGGGCGATGTAGTACCGGGAGGGAGGCTCATCGGTGACGATGAGGTTGTGGATTTGGTCGGGAGTCACGAGGACTCGGTGGTGTAGGGTTTTGTGTAGGTGGAGTAAGGTTTTGTGTTGGAGGTGTAGGGTTTTGTGTAGGAGGCATCTACGCTTACGGATTCGAGAAGCTCTCCGCCATCCAGCAGAGAGTCGTCATCCCCATCATCAAAGGGCACGGCGTCATCGTCCAAGCCCAATCCGGCACCGAAAAGACCTCTATGTCGCCCTCACCATATGCCAAATGGTCGACACCTCCTCCCGAATTTGTTGCCTAGCCATCTCCTCCTTATTCTCTTTCATTTCGATTAAGGTGGTGTTTTTTCAGTTTGTTCAGTGTTGTTTTTTGAGATTTCTTTGTGTGAAATTTTGGGGGTTTTGGATTTTGTGTGTTCTTTATTTCCCCCTTTTTGTTTGGTTGGATTTTGTGGAGTTTGAAATGTTTGTTGTAAATGTGCAGGCATTTGATGCTTTTATTGGAGCTGATTTTCTTGGAAAATTCACAAGGTATGTTCAAAGGGTTTCAATAGATATTCTTTTTTGGATGGTTTGTCACGAATTCCTAAATTATTGTAGGTTAATTCAACTTTTAGATTTTCTTGTACTTGAATTTACTCATCTTCTAATACTCAGTTGTGCTCTCAATGTGTTGGTTCTATTTGTTTTATATATGTGAAAATGTAATTTTGAAGGTTGTCCTAGTTTGATTCATTTTTAATTTATTGTTTTCTTCTTTTTTTATTTTTTCCAATTTCTTCTTTTCATATTATCTTAGACTTATGTCCATATTTATGTTGCAGCCATGAGTTACCAGTGTGTCAATGTTAAGTTAATTCTTTTATAAGAACTCTGGTTGTTGCCATTAGTTTTATTTTTAGCCATTATTTCAATTTCATTATTTAAAGTTTTAATTTTTTTTTCCAGTGAATGTTTTTCTTTTACTCATATTCGAAATTATTTATAAATGTAGGTTGTTTGCATCTTATGATTTGTTTTATGCTTCATCTAAGGATTTCAAACTTAAGTATTATTGATCCAAATTAAACTCTTCAGGTTAGTGAAGCCCAAGGTAGTAGGTTGAGAGACAGATCCAACTTATTCACCTTGGCCTCATTGTACTAGGTGAGCTCAAGATACATACACTATTTTATTGTATTCATCTCTTTCTCTAATGTATTTTCGGACCTCGGAAGAAACTAAGAAAAAAATAATCTATTTATTTTAGGATCATGAAGATTTTCTTCTGCATATATGTAATGAGATTTCACTTCTATCAACGAGCTAACACATATAAGCACCTACTTGTAAGGATTGTTAACGTATGCTAAATAATCTATTGGTCTTACATTTTTATGCATGTTCCTAATTAACATGGGATGGCTGCAAAATGTTACCTCTCTTATCACCTTGGCCACCTCTTCTCTTGCAATACTTCCTTCCTCACCATCTCTTCCGCATCCCTTCGCTCTATTTGCTTCCAACCCTACACCCAACTCCACCACCAATCTTGCATTCATTAGCTAATCAATGTGCATAGATATAACTATAATGGGCCCTCCAAACAAGGTTCCTCATGTGTGTCTCTACATCTTTAACCAACCTCTTTTCAAGTATATTTTTTATGTTCTATTTCAATGTGTTGCGTTTCATTCAATAATTAATGTCATGAGAAGGACTTGGTCCATTTGTAATAGCCTATGTTCTTTCATTTACCTACCTTTCAATGTCTTCTATTCATGATTTTTCATGCAGTGGTAATTTGTGTGTGTGTGTGTGTGTTGCCTAAGGGCTTGTCATTAACATTTTTTCTTCTAATTGTTCCTTTTTATTGATGTTATGTAGGACTTATGAACAAGGCTCCTCAGGTGTGTCTCTATTTCTCTGACCAATCTCTTTTCAACTACGTACATTTGTATATCTTTTTATTATTATTATTGCGTGCATAATGTTGCTCCTTGAGTTAGTCACTTTAGTTATCTATGACAACGCCTATCTAACCTCCATATCACTTCACCATAGTTGTGGTACAATCATGTTAGAATTACTTTTCTTGGATTTGTTAAAAATAGTTTTATATTCTATTTCAATGTGTTGGGTTTCATTATACTTAAATGTCTTACTCATTAGATCAGGATTTGAGCATTACATTCTTTTTTTTTCTTGGATTTGTTAAAAATAGAGGGTATGTGAATTTGTAGTTTTTTTTTTTTTTTTTTTTTTTTTTTTTTTTTTTTTTTTTTTTTTGCGTGAAGTTTTTTTTTGGTTTTGGATGAGCAATATCCTATGTACATCATGGGTCTTTATCTCTATTTCTAATTCTAATTCTAGAATTATATATATACTAGTCAATGGGCACGCGCTATGCGTGTGATTTTGAAGAAAAAAGTGGTTTTTGTTGTAAACTAAGTTGTAAGCCAACTAGAACTTAAGTTGGACTTGCTAGAGACTTAAGTATAGAAGGCATAAACTAAGAACTACTATAACAAGTAGAGAAGAGGAGACAAGAGAGAAGAGAGCTAGAGTTGAGAAATGTAGAGATTTCCATTCCAACATTGGTGTGTGAATTACAATGGAGTTGGCACCCTTTATATAGGTCATTTGGTGATGATGATAATTGTACTTATTCAATGTGTACAAGTTATACATACACCACAAGTCATACAACACATCACAAGCAACATAGACAATACATGGAAGAGTTGGTGTACATTGGAGAGGATTACAAGTTACATGACAATACATGGATAAGTGATTATACATTGGAGTTGAATACAAGTTATGTAGAGTGTACAAGTTACATACAATGTAGAAGTCATGCTTGATGTTACAATTCAATGTGAGAGTCATGCTTGACAATGTGATCATTCATAAGCTTGGTTAAAGGGTCATCCAATTTACAACACTTCCCTTGGATGACACTTGCTAAGAGAATATGCCTCGTTAAAACACATACTAGAAAAACCTGTGGAAAAAATCTAGTATAGGAAAAAGAGTACAATGTTCTCGTCAATCTTGATTTGTAGTATAATATTGTTGATTGCCTCATTAAAAACCTTGCTCGGAAAACCCAATGGGACAAAACCAAAGCTAAGGAAAATAGTGCAACACATTGATACACTTTGAGAGAATATATATGCCTCATTAAAACATTTACTAGAAAAACCATATAGGAAAAAATCTAGTATAAGAAAAAGAGTACATTGCTCTCATAATTTTTTTTTTTTATACGGAGCATAATAATGATACACATTGCTCTCATATTAATCAACTTTGATAAAGAGTTTTAATATTGTTAGAATTGCCTCATTAAAAACCTTGCAAGGAAAACCCGAGTGGGATAAAACCTTAGCAAAGGGAAAAAGAGTGCAATACACTAACCAACCTTGATAAAGAGTTTTAATATTGTTAGAATTGCCTCATTAAAAACCTTGCAAGGAAAACCCGTGGGATAAAACCTTAGCAAAGGGAAAAAGAGTGCAATACACTAAACAATAACTCATTTTGATTCTCCCCTCATGTTCACATGGGTGAGACATCTTGTGCATTTTGTTGCACATGGACATCGTTTTTATATGAACCATTTAATCTTTGAAGCATATAATTGTCACTCTTTTGTATATAATACTTGCATCAAGTAATTGATTCATAATTTGTTGCTCTTTTGAATGATCATTTGAACTTCGAGTTCATATTAATTTATACATGGATCATAATACAACAAATTTAATGCAATTTGATGTGTTTCAAGCAATTTCACGCCATTCCTTTTGAATTGGCTTATATCTCCCCCTAATGGTGGAAAAATTGCTTCATCAAAGTGACAATTAGCAAAACTTGCCATAAATAAATTCCCTATCAAGGATTCAAGGCATCTTATAATATGATTAATGGAGAGTTAAATCACTATAAGTCTCCTATTGATTTGCCTTGAGATAATCTTCAGCTGATAAAAAAAACTCAGTTCGATAAAAGATGTCCGTGCGAATTTATGATATTTTTCGCATTATTGATGATTATGGATAATCAAATAGATCTTTCCACATTAAGAATGTCATTTGATTTATGACGACATTCGTTTTAATGTGTCTTATATATTCCAGAAGTTAAAGCGGAGAATATTATACTCAGATTAAATCATATAGATAAAATTTTTATTATTACGAGTAAACTTCTTCGAATAAGACATTAACAATAAAATTGTTGTACCGATATTGCTGAACATTAGCCTCCGCTAAGTTCAAATTCGAAAATATTCACTTTTATATTATAATGTACATGCATGTAGCACGATACACAAGACATAAACTCATCGCCTATATTTAGGTCACGATTTAAACACATCTTGATGTGCTTGTTTTATCGAGCCATTTTCAATGATAAAATTCATAATATTTTGCCTTTGATTTTGAAGGCATGGTAAAGGTCACAAAAATATTCGGGCATATATATGACAATATTTAGGCAAAATAGCCTTTCATATATGACTAAAAAAATGTCACAATTATGAGCGCTCATTGTCAATAATTATTTGCCCTTTGTAGTGGTGCACCACTTTTATTCCAATTTTTGGTGGAATTGTCAATACGACCTTTACCCGATATTTTCACCTTTTCCACGTCCATAAATTTATTATTGCGATCATGATCATTATATGCAACATATGCTTCTTAATTTGAAGCTGAACTAATTGGACGGGAGCGATATTATATTTATAATATCTCATTATTTCACTCAGCTACCATGAGACAAGAAATCAATCCTTAATATTTATTGGATTGACGTGCGCACTCGATATTTGTTGCGGCAATAAATCAAGGTGGGCCACGTGACCTTATTTTTATTGTCTCATCAGTCATATTTCCACATAGCCTCAACATAGAGGTAATTAAAATTGTGGAATTATAATTAATATTTGACTGATTAAATTTTGTAGCATGAGACTCAGCCGCTCATTTTGAGCTTTTGGAGCATTACCTTTTTGGTATGTATATATATAACTCCATAAGGTGAAAATATATATAAAGTGAAATATTCACTTTTCAAATCTCTAAAGAGAAATTGGCGAATGATTGTGTATAACACACAGTTTTGCATATATGCTTTATTCACTAATTGTAGTATCTAATTGCCATGACAAGTAATTCTTGTCGGTAATATAATAAGGCAACAAATTCAACTATGGTTGAATAATATTTTGAAAATAAATTTAATATAAAATAGTTTTCCCCTTTTTATGTAAGAACATAACATATGATTAAATATATGTTCACAACTTGATTCATTAATAAACAAAATGTACTATTCGTATGAGTTGGTGGGACAACCTCCAGGGTTGGGTGGCGAGACATAGTCTCCTTAATACCATGCCTCCTCGAACGGGATAACCCGTCTCCCTTTCAATGTTTAGCTTTACTGGGGACAAGGCTTACCCACTATCAACTCAAACTTATAACATTATTTGTATTATAAAATCAAGAATAGAACAATAACTAATCGTTTGTAGTTTTAAGAGAAAAACTATATGTCACACATTGACTTTTGATTTCGATGTAGAAGATCGTACAAGACGCAACTACTGAGCATACTTTCGCAATCGGTGACGTTATAATGCATGGTATATGAATAAAATATGCATATAGAAGTGATGCATGTAATAAAAGGAAGCAACCATGATTATATAGAAATAAATTGAACTTATTTAGATAATAAAAGTTATACCTTCCAGCTTTGTCTCCTTAACAAGCCTTCTTGAACTTCAAGATCTCCTTAATGCTAGAGCAAGCTCGTGCTGATAACGTGTTGTAAACTAAGTTGTAAGCCAACTAGAACTTAAGTTGGACTTGCTAGAGACTTAAGTATAGAAGGCATAAACTAAGAACTACTATAACAAGTAGAGAAGAGGAGACAAGAGAGAAGAGAGCTAGAGTTGAGAAATGTAGAGATTTCCATTCCAACATTGGTGTGTGAATTACAATGGAGTTGGCACCCTTTATATAGGTCATTTGGTGATGATGATAATTGTACTTATTCAATGTGTACAAGTTATACATACACCACAAGTCATACAACACATCACAAGCAACATAGACAATACATGGAAGAGTTGGTGTACATTGGAGAGGATTACAAGTTACATGACAATACATGGATAAGTGATTATACATTGGAGTCGAATACAAGTTATGTAGAGTGTACAAGTTACATACAATGTAGAAGTCATGCTTGATGTTACAATTCAATGTGAGAGTCATGCTTGACAATGTGATCATTCATAAGCTTGGTTAAAGGGTCATCCAATTTACAACAGTTTTCAATAAAATAAACACATAGAAGAAGAAAACGTGAATAGAGTGGAGAGAGAGAAACGTGGAGGGGAGAGAGAGAAACATGGAGGTGAAAGAGAAAGTAGAGAAACGTGGAGGGGAAAGAGAGAGTAAAAAGGTGGAGGAGAGAGAAAAAAATCATCCAAATCCCACTTTGTTGGGAAACTGACTACTAATTTAAAAAACTTTGAAAACTAATTGAGTTTTCATCCGCACATTTAAAATCAAAACCGCCTATTAATTTGTAGTTATCAATTAAATTACTATTTTATCCCGAATTTAAATATTTGTATTAAAACACTTATGGGCATTGTTGGAAGTTTTAGCCAAAAAGGCTTCACGGTTAACCGTTTTGGGATTGCTATTATAATAGTATAGATATATATATATATATGTTTTGTTGGTGACAAATGCTTGGTCTTGTATTATAATTACTCTTAGTAAATTATTCGGCGGCATTGCACCATGCTACCACTTATTCTATACTTCTATTAACCTATAATTTCTAGCTTGATTAGCTACCCGATGAAATGGCACACTGCGAACCTAATATATCCTGAGATGCATGGTCTTTTATTTAGTATGTCATTAGCTTAGCAATTTCTTAAAGTCAATGTTTACCGATTTTTTATTGATTTTAGTCTTGTATCGAGATAGTGTGCTCTCTTGCTACTTGCTAATATATGAATTTTGCAGGCCGCGGAGGGTGAAAAGAGCGATGCGGATCGAATTTGGGCACTTGATTTTAGTCTTGTATCGATATAGTAACTCACACCATTAAGTTGGAACCTAATTTTATCTATATGATGCGAATCGAATTTTGGAATTCATTAGTCAAGTTTGTATATGTTACCCTTCATCCAAATAATGGCTTTCGGCCTTATTGTTTTTATAAAATAAATATTTGTATCTTTTAAATTGTTTTTGCAAATTTTGTTGCAGGACATTTCTTATTTTTACTTTTTACTTGTTTACGAATTAATTAATTTAAAAATTACTTTTTACTTTGGATCCCAATCAGCTAAACGACAACAGATTTGTGAGAAATACAAGCCGACTTGACACAATCAATGACAGACGTTGTCTGTTGCTACTAGAAACAAAGAGTGTATGTTGCTAAATAGCAATAGATTTGCAACAGACACGTCTTTTGCCGATCGAACTTCGATCAAGCAACATACCGTTTGTTGTTGTTCAAATGATGTTTGTCACAAATCTGTCATTTGAGCGACAAAATAATACCAAATATGTAGGCTGAACGACAGAATAATACCAAATATGTCATTGAGTTGCATCAAAGAACAAAGATTTTAGCAACAACTACTATCTATCGCTGATTTGTTGCAGAGTGGTTTAGCAACAGAATCGTACCAATTCAACATCATATTAGTTTGTTGTTGATTAGATTTTTTTTTGTAGTGATAACGGGTCCAGTTTTTCCAACACCATAGTGATGTCGTCGAAAGAGTTCAACATCTCTTCCCAAGTAGTCATGTTCGCGAACAGCCTACATTCCATTCACCAATAAATTACCTTTATGAACGACTAATAGCTTGCGATTCTGTTCAATTTGTTAGACTGCACATTTTAAGGTTCAATGTGCTTTAGGTTATGGTACATCAAGGTCTGCCATATTTCAGCAAATCTGCGACACAGTTTTTTCAATTTAATTGTAAAGCTGGCCAGTTTGATTGGCACACACAAATCCATAAGCTTAATTTAAGACATATATTGCCTCTTAAGTTCTCCTTTATTATAATATTAATTAACTATCCATACTAATTCGGTGAGATGGGATGATTAAATTAAATGAACAAGTTCGCGGAGAGCCAAAAGAAACGCCATATTCTCTTTTTGGACAGGCAAATGAACCAAAGGCTTCAAAAACATCAGAGTCATTTTGTGCCCACAAACGTGCATGGGGAGCATAGATTAGTATTCAAAAACTTAAAATCCCGATTGGTCAAGGCTCTGAACACTAGTTCATTATCTTTAATTTTGTGCCAAGAAAACGTTAAATCGAAGTGGAGTGGAAGAGTTAGAGCCATGAAAAATGTGGATCACTTATTCTACAGGGGTCTCAAAGTTAGGTATGTATATGTACCACTCGTCAGATGCACCTCAAACTACTCAGTTCAAATCGCGGTGGTTACATATCCCGGCCCTTAATTGAATATTTCTCCGGAGTTCTAACTGGAGGCCCCTAACCAACTCTCGCGTGATTAATATATTAATCAAATCGAAGCAATTGAGGAGCAGGGGCACAGAAGGTTTAATTGAAATAGTTACCCAAACAACAAGAATGCTGCGCTCTCTTGCGACATCGACAGCCCTTTTAACGGAAGGGATAATAGCTCGGCCAGCAGGCATACAATAGGGAGAATCTGGAGCTAAGTAATCTTTCTGCAAAATATCAAGGAATCACTTAATTTTATCATTGACCATGCATGAACAAATACAAATATCGGTCACTTGTCAAACAACAACAGACAGAGAGGACGACAACCAGATCGAACACCTGCATGTGTAAAACGAGCAGCGCCGTCTTCTTCCATTTCTCTGCCATAGCTAAGGAAGAAAGGAGTGGTACTATAATTCTAGGGGAAAGTAATATTTTCCTTTATTTAAGCCAAACCCCTTAATAAAGTTTTAAAAACAATTCACTATCCCTGACCTAATAAATATGATCTTATTAAATGAACCTGTTCTTCTTTGATATTTTCTAAATTCGATCATAAATCAGGATTCCGGCAAATACAAATTGCTCCAAATGATTAGATATAAAATTGCTTTTAATACTCCTTTTGGTCAATACCAATGGAATGTAATGACTTTTAGTTTAAAAAATGCCCCATCTGAATTTCAGAAGATTATGAATGATATTTTTAACCCTTATAAAGAATATATTCTTGTTTATATAGATGACATTCTTATTTTTTCAAATACCATTGGTTAACACTGGAAACACCTTTATACATTTCAACACATTGTAATCCGTAATGGTTTAGTATTATCTCAAAAGAAAATGAAACTTTTTCAAACATCAACAACTTTCTTAGGCTTTAAAATTTCCAATCATACAATTACTCCTGTAAATCGTGTTATAGATTTTGCTGATAAATTTCTCAATCAATTTCTTGATAAAAATCAATTACAACGATTTCTTGGATGTTTCAACTATCTTTCTAATTTTTATAAACAATCAGCCTTAAATCGTAAACCTCTTCACGATCTTCTTAAAAAGGTCGCTAAATTTCAATGGACTCATATTCATATAAAACAATCAAATGGTTTTCAAATGTTTAGTTTCAATGGTTTACAAACACGGCAAAGCAAGGCAAACCAGAGGCAAAACAGGGCAAACCAGAAGAAGAAAGAACACTTATGAAAGCTTAAACTTAGAAGACTTGCTTATTCTATCCTCTCCTACAGACTTATGCAAACTTCTATATATAGAGGTAGAAAAGAAAATATGAAACACACTTCCGTGGAAAGGAAGTCCTACATAATTGACATATTACTAAAGCAAAAGTAAAATAATTGTACTGGATGTTTTCACTTTATATCGTTTGACTGTAGCTGGATGCTTGATACTGTAGCGTTTTATATCTTTTGACTATAGCTGGATGCTTATGACTGTAGCATCTTTTAACAAATTGGTCTTAATGAGATGGCGACTTTTTGACGAATTTGTCTTGATGTGATGGCAACTTTTGACAATTTGTATGAACATGATAAGATAGCTTTATTGAGTGGGGTAGGATAAGATTCTAGATAATGCATACCTTTATGGATAAGATCTTTGAAAATCAGGGCAGGCAATAATAGCCTGGGAGCATGGGCTGGATAAGTCGTATGACATGGGCCTAAAAGGCAGGCAAAGCCTGGAAGTATGGGCTAGATAAGATAATTGGTATGGGCCAGAATGATAGATACAGCATGGGCTAGATAAGATAATTGGCATGGGCCAGAATGATATAGATATTTTTTTATAACATATAAAATTCACAAAAGTCTCTTAGTGGAGAGCTGCGCAGGGTACGCCATAAAGTATAGTGACCAAATCAACATATCGAAATGGTTTAGGATAATTGACATAAACTTTAATGTGAGGGCACTGCATAAGATACCAAGCTGTTATTAGAATATTGACTTCAGCAGATGTCCAGCCATGAGCATAATCAGCAAAAATGGTCAAATGTTGCGGTTGTGGATCAAGATGGAGTTTAGTTATTAGGAATCGAGCCGGAAAGGTATCAACTCCAAAATGAGAAAGATCATCTAGGATTTGATCTAATAATGGATGTTGAATTGTTGGATGTTGTAATACTCTTGAGAGGTCCATTTATAACTCAACAAAATCTGGCGTAGAGGAATCACCGTCTGAATTAGTCCTGGAAGAAGTAGAATATTTATCTTCAAATTGCTTGAATCGTGCCTCCATTTGTCTCTCAATATGTTGAAAACCTTGTTGAAAATTGTTTTGAAGCTGTTGAATTATTGTATAGGCAAGATCAGGTGATACCGTTGAACTGGATTCGGCAGCGGGGTCAGTAATGTTTTTAGGTTTGGATAGTGTAGTAAGGCTGATGTCTTTATAAGTTTTGGACATATTGGTGGGGAATGGATTGGTCTTACTAGGTGTTGTAATAGGAGTTATGGTGGATGTTTGGATTGACTCACTGTCAAATTTATCCCACCATTTGATTAGGATCTCTTGAGATAAATAGGTATAGGTAATGTTATTGATATTGGTAACTTTATGAACACCATTTTGCCATTTGAGAATCCAAGGATTAGAATGTTTATGAAGAAATTGGAATAAAGATAGTTGCTTTTTTCTCATATTTGTCAAGGACTGCTAGGGAAATATTCCAATATTAAGACCGAATCTAGGCCACCATTCAGCCATAAACCATGCAGGAAGATTGACTTGCAACAATTTTTCGAAAGTTATATACCAAGAATGTCCACAAGTTGGATCTTTATAAAAAAGGATATTGCGCCAAGCGTCTATATAATCTTTATAATTGATTTGCAGAGGTTGTTGATCAGCGCTTAGCGTCATGGATTGATACACATAAGGGCTTTGACGGATTGAATGTTGTTGTGACCATTCTGAACTAGACAATACCTTTTGAATCTTGAATTTCGAATAAGCGATTTCTTCTGAATTTGGCTTTTTGAAATGTTCAATGATAACTGATTGGGCATTGATTAATAGGAGTTCATAAAATTTAATAGTAATATGTGGTCTATTGGGAATAAAATGCAAGGAAGGTGGCATTATAAGTCTAGTTTGAGTATCAATGGATTGATCTAAGAGATTATAATCAAGAAGGGTAACCAAATGACGATTACTAAATTTATAAATAGATTTGTTAATATCAGCTTGATTATAAGAATTAAATAAGGGTGAAAATTTATTGGAATATGGGGAAGCAGCAGGGGATTTACCTTTGTCGACCAATATTTGTAGGCAATAAATTTGAGGAGATGTGAGAAATTCACAGGATAAAAAGTCAGGTAAAAAATTATGTTCTCCCTTTATGTATTCGATATTAAATTCGAAAATACTTAAAATGGCTTGCAAACGGGCAAATATTTGTTTAGAAACTAAATTTTTGACATCTTTTAAAAGAATTTCTTTTGATGCTTTACAATCAACACGAACCAAAAAAATTTTATTTAAAACATATGATTGAAATTTCTGGACACAAAACAATAGCTAGGACTTCTGTAACGACCCGAAAATTTGACTTGTGTCACGTGTCAGGCCAGGGTCATTTGTGGGATCCATTCGTCGAAATACGTATGTCCGAATCTAATTTGAGATGATAATGCTAACTATGCGAGGAATTCGGTGAGTCAAAACATGAACGGGGACGCGCCTCGAGTCGCGTGCCGACGTGGGACCGAGATAGTGGCGTAATATTTATGTTGGATACGCCTCGTGTTGCGTGTATGCGCGAGTATTGAGATTTTGAAATGAGGCGGGTTTGTGCCTCGAGGTGCGCGTTGCTTGGTTGTTGAGTTTGCCTCGAGATTCGTGTTGCACGAATCTCGAGGACACTTTTGATTTGAAATCAAAAAGAAAATGTATATAATATATATATATATATATAAAGGGATAAGATTGGAAAAAAGAAAAAAATCAGGAGAGATCGTGAGGAAGAGAAGGAAACAGAGGAGAGAGAGAGCGATGGCCGAGAGCGTCGGCGCGGAGGGACGGCGATGGCGGCTCCCAACGCGGCAACGGCGAGGAGAAAGGCAGCTGCGGCACATCAGCTCCGGCAAGATCGACGGTAATCGCGCAAAGCAGCAGCAGGGCCGTGGTAGGTGGCGGCTGTGCGGTGGAGACGGCGACCAGGAACTGGGTAGTTGCGCGGCGCAGAAGACGGCGGCTCGCGACGCCGGAGAAGCGATTGCGCCGCGAGGCAGCAGCGACGCGATGCAACGACTGCAGGCGACGCAGGTGAACGGCGCGGTGGCGCGTTATCGACCGATCGGATGTGCGATTTCGACAAAATCGCGACGACGCGATGAATTCGAAATTGATTTTAAAGGCCATGGTGAGTTTTATGTTGAGGAATTTAGCTGTGATTTGTATGATTTTTAGTAAATTAGCCCTAAAATGTTTAAATGGACACCAGGGACTTATGAGTCGGGTGTCGGGTGCGCAAATCGAGACGCGAGCGAGACATTTTGAGGTTCGCGATTTCTCGAAGTAAGTAAACCAGTTAGGGACTTATACAGTATTTCATTTCTCTCCATTGGCTGTTGTTGTTTACTGTTTTGTGATAGCTTTATTGTTGTTCACTACTTTGTGATGATAGATATCTGTGGAAATGTTGTCGATTGAGTGAGTCCATTGGCAAGTGAGTCATGGTTATTGTTTATCTGCGATATGAGAGGGTTAGGGCTGGAAGGCAGGGGTCTCGTCCTTAACCCGAGGTCTTTCGTCTTTCATGGTCGTTTGTCGATATTATCCGAATCCATGGATGGTTCATAGTCGTCCGTCGATACTATGCGGGTCTATGGATGTCTCATAGTCGCATGGGTTAGGGCTGATAGGCAGGGGACTCGTCCTAAACCCGAGTCTGTTGGGCTTGTACTGTGACTCAATGACTTTTGGTCGGGACTCCTTGTTATTGGGCACCACTCATCGATGGATTGTTTACAGTCTTGTATATTCATGCATTTTTATTTCTTTCGTTCTATTTGCATGAATTCGACTGCTTTGGATAACGTGAACTATTGTTTTGAATATTGTGAAATGTTGTGTATATGTCCTATTAGATTTACTTATCTGGGCTCGTCATTCTTATGTGTGACTGAGTGCAGAGCCGCGGACGAGTAGCAGAGGGAAAGCTTCATAGCTAGGTGAATTTTTGTATATTTTATAATTACTCTCATCTGATGATATTTATTGGGTTCCACAATTAGGTTGTTGGGTTCCACAATTAGGTTGTCTAACTCCCTGATCTTTTTGTTGAGTTATTTAATGTATTAGTCGCTTCCGCTAAAATTGTAAAACTCGAAAAATACTAATAACTCAACTGTAAAATTGTGAGTTTACGTATAATGATGGATTGGAAGGCTGACTAGGCTCGCGTTGACCTTGCGAGACTGGCTCGGAGGTCCACGTGGGTTTAGGCCGGGTTAGGCCCAATTTGTAGAAATTGGGGTCGTCACAGTTGGTATCAGAGACTAAGGTTTAAAACCTCATTGCTTAAGACATTGTGATACCAACGTCATAGTTGGTATCAGAGTCGAAGTTTTAAATACTCGACTCTTGAAATTTAGCCACAAAAAAAAACTAGCGGAAGTTAGGAACCTTGAACTTATAGTGGAACTCTGTGATCCTGACTTAAGTTTTCGTTGGGAAGAGAGGAGAGTTGAGGATATATGAACTATTTGATGTGTTGTATTATACAACTATCGATATATATATATATATATATATATATATATATATATATATATATATATATATATATACTGATGGGGCATGTGCCCTAGGTCAATCCATTAACTGTCTTTATGAATACTTTTTGTTAATAAAATAGAGGATTTCATTTGTTGTTCATTATAATTAATTTGCATGTTTACATTATAATAAGATCCATGGGTATCGATCATTATACTGGGAACTATAATGAATTAAGACTAGTGTGAGTCTTGATTGATGATCATATGATGATTATACGTATAGAGATACGAATCAAGATCATGAGTACTTGTTAGGGAACAAAGTACTGGACCGACCATATAAGAACATCACATGGATTAAGTCATAGTTGTTTCTCATGATAGGTATATTTTTCAGTCCTCTGACTTAAGATTGCCAGAGACTTCAACATTAGGAACACAGTAATTTGACATAATCAAACGTTATCTTTAACCGGACGATTATAAAGATTGTGATTGGTTACTGTGTGAGCAATGTGATGAAGTTGTGTAATCGAGATAGAATTTGTCCCTCTCATATAAAGAGAGATATCTAGTGGATCCCTCGATGTGTTAGACTATTAAATGGCCTAGTCTAAGTGAATTGATATTGATCAATGTCATTTGGATGTTTTCAGTCTACCTAGAGATCGAGACTAGTACGATTGAATATGTTGGATGACAATTCCATGTCTTATGTTTGATCAAAAGGATATCGTGTGACAAAATGATGTTATATACACTATTGATTAGGTTGTATCGATTTGATATTCGTACAACTTGGGTAGTCATAATGTCTTGCTAGAGGCCGCTTATGACTTGTATACCAAAATGTGTTTTGGTACACTGCCAACGTTGTATGAGCCTATTGGGTCGCACACTAAGAATGGTTTTGCGAGATTTTAAGATGGTTCAGAAAAAATGAATTTTATATGATAAAATTCATGACAGAAACGTCCTTGTGGTGTATTACACTTATACTTCTTTAAGTAAGGGAATATGTGTAATTTACTTAACCGTCTATATACAAGGGTTGTATAAATAGACGCTTTAAGTTAGAACACAGGTACAAAAGAAAAAGGCCGAAACTCTATTTTCGTTTTAGAAACGACTTAGGGTTTTTGGTATGCTCTGGATTGTTTTGGAGAGAAACAAAAAGGGTTTGGTATTCTCTCGAAGCTAGCACTTCAAATCTCGGTCGCCGTTTTGTGTGGACTGCTGATAGAGGGCGATCGTCGTTGGCAGGGCCTTAGAGATTGATCAACCTTCAGAAAGGTATATTGCGATTGAGGTATGATTAAGTTTTTCATGGTTTAAACGTTTTTAATGGAATTAGATTCGGATCTGTTGGGGTTTTTGTCAAAACTGCTTTTTTGTAATCTCTCAGCATTATGAACCCCAAAACCCAACAAAGTGGTATTAAAGCCTTCGAGTTTGATTCCATTAAATTCATTGCATGTTTTCTTCTGATATATACATGATATATGATTGAAAGCATGTTAATAGTTGATGTATATGTGATATACATAAGTTTCCTGTGAGATTTATTATCATGTTTTGTGTATATGATACATATATTTGTGATTTAATTAAAATCAGTTTCTTACATGCTAGTAACCATGTTAGGTTAATTCAAATAATTTCAATGAATTGAATTTCGTGTTCGTGATCCATGACACCATTAGGTATAACCTTTATTTTTCGTGTATTGATGCATGGATGAAATCTCGGTAATTCAAGATGCATATTTAGGTTATATTGTCTTACGTTTCTTGAATTGTATAAGGCTGAATATTAATTCGAAACTAATATGATTAGGTTCGATTGGGATAGTAGTTCATGATTCAATGACATATTTGTGATTATCTGGATGAGGACCGAAATTGCAAATAATTAATTTTCGAAATTGTTTATTTATCTTGTTATATCCATTTTGTTATGAACTTTCTATTTGATAAAGATAGATAACAAATTAGATTAGGATATATAATCAAAATCGGTTTCGTTATCCCTATTGGATAGGAGATAAATATCAAGAATTTTGTTATTGGTGATATGCTAGGATTCAAATATTTAAAGTCCTAATTGGATTAGGATAAGATGATTAGTTAGATGTGGGCCCGGGTTAATTAAAAATGTTTTAATTGACTTAATTTTGGATAAATTAAGGGGTAAATTTATTACAATAAAATCAGCGAAAAATATGATTTTCTATAGCGAATTTCAATTTTCGGAATTGAGATTCGTCTTCTAAAAAAAAAAAAAAAAAAAAAAAAAAAAGCGGCGCGCCTCCTCTGTACCTGTCTCGTGATCGCTAATGGATCATGCCCTTAACTAACCAAACCAATGGGACCGCCGTCTAACTAATCCTAGCAATAGTATAAAAATTTCCAAATTGTTTAGTGATTGAACAAATCAATGAAATATATGATATTTCATTGTTTACATAAAAATCACTAAAACTGAATAAAATCCTTCTATTAAATTTTAAGTCTCATGTCATCCATTTTAAACACTTGTCAAAGGCCTCGTTCACACTAATATAGTTTCAGCCATAGCTGGGTGTATTGTGTTATCTTGGTGAGACAAGTTGGGTAAGAGTTACCTAAATGTTTAAAATGGTCCGACTTAATAAAGCCATCAAAATAGTTTTGAGCTTTAGGCAAATGATGAGATAAAAACATGCTAAGACATAAGATGTCCCGTATCTCATAAAAGGATCTAAAAATTACATAAGATGTAATTGGTAATTGTTACCTACCTAAATAATCTAGTTCTGTGTTTCATGCCATAGCTGTCATAGAATTAGGTGAAATATGGATTTTAGTCCCCTAAATAAACAGTATGTTTTAAGAGGGTTGTTAATTTAGTGGGAGTCCATTCCTCTATACTAAAATAAACTTTGCATAATCTTTATTGTAGATCAATGGCCTCTTCAAGTAACAATAATCCCCTGTCATTGCGATCCATCCTTGAGAAGAATAAGCTATCTGGGACTAACTTTCTTGACTGGTTCAGAAACTTGAGAATTGTTCTTAAGCATGAAAGCGAGTTGTATGTCCTGGATACTCCAATCCTTGAGGACCCACCAGCCAATGCTACGAAAGCTGTGAAGGATGCGCATAGTAAGCATGTCAACGATTCTACAGATATTGCATGTATTATGCTGACAACTATGGTTCCTGAACTTCAGAAGGACATGGAACTAATGGAAGCCTACGACATGGCTATAACGCTGAAGGAAATGTTCCAACAGCAAGCTAGGCAAGAAAGGTTCGAGACAGTCAAAAACATACATTCTTGCAAGATGACTGAGGGTGCGTCAGTTAGTCCTCATGTTCTGAAGATGAAGGGCTATGTTGGCCAGCTTGATAGACTCGGATTCCCCATAAGCCAAGAGTTGGCTACGGATTTGATCTTGAATTCATTACCAGAGAGTTACTCACAATTTGTGATGAACTACAATATGAATAATATGGAGAAATCAATTTCAGAGTTGCATTTGATGCTCAAAACTACTGAACAAAATATCAAGAAACCCTCTAGTAATGTGTTGATGGTCCAAAAGGGAAAGGGAATGAAGAAGAAAGGCAAAGGCAAGGCTAGAGTTGCCAAGGCTGTTGCTGCACCTGTCGCAAAGCCTATGGAACAAGTAAAGCCCCAGCCTGTTCCTACTTCAAAACACCCAAAAGAAAAAAGAAGGAAATTGTCATTTCCGTCATGCACCTGGACATTGGTTCAGAAATTGCAAACTCTATCTGGAAGATCTAAAGAAGAAAAAGGGTAATGCGACTACCACTACAGGTATTTATGTTATTGAAATTAATTTATCTACTAGTGATTCCTGGGTATTAGATACCGGATGTGGATCTCACATTTGTATAAATGTGAAGGGACTCACCAAAAGTAGAAAGTTGAAGAAAGGAGAAGTCATCCTCCGCGTAGGGAATGGAGCAAGAGTTGTTGCCCTGGCTGTTGGATCATATGACTTAGTTTTATCTAGTGGACTTATTTAAACTTTAAATAATTGTTATTTAGTGTCTGCCTTGAGCATAAACATCATTTCTGTTTCATGTTTGGATATGGATGGTTTTGATTTTATTATTGCAAATAATAGATGTTCAATTTCTCGTAAAGGCATATTTTATGCAAATGCTGATTTGTATGATGGTCTTATATTCTAAGCATGAAAAAGTCCATTGATACTCCAGTCTTTAACATAAATACAAAGAGATTCAAGTCAAATGATTTGAATCAAACCTATCTTTGGCATTGTCGTCTCGGGCACATAAATGAGAAACGCATAACGAAGCTCCATAAAGATAGACTTCTAGATTCATTTGATTTAGAAACATATGAAACGTGCGTATCTAGTTTACTGGGCAAGATGACTAAAATTCCTTTTACCGGACACAGTGAAAGGGCAAGTGATTTATTGGGTCTAATACATACTCATGTATGCGGTCCTATAAACACAATGGCTAGAGGAGGTTATCAGTACTTCATTACATTTACTGATGATTTCAGCAGATATGGTTTTGTATATCTTATGAAACATAAAGCTGAATAATTTGAGATGTTTCAAACGTTTCAAAATGAAGTGCAAAACCAACTTGGTAAAACTATCAAAACAGTTCGATCAGATCGAGGTGGTGAATATTTAAGCCAAGAATTTGAAGATCATCTTAAAAATTGTGGGATTGTCTCCCAATTGACTCCACCAGCAACTCCACAATGGAATGGAATTTCTGAAAGGAGAAATCGAACCTTATTAGATATGGTTCGATCTATGATGAGTCATGCAGATCTTCCATTATCCTTTTGGGGTTATGCATTACAAACTGCAACTTTCACTCTAAATCGAGTTCCTTCTAAAGCGGTTGATAAAACACCATATGAGATATGGTATGGGAAGAGACCTAGTTTGTCTTTTCTTAAGATATGGGGTTGTGAGGCTTACGTAAAGCGACAAGTCTCAGAAAAACTAGCACCTAAATCGACAAGTGTTTATTTGTGGGGTATCCTAAGGAAACAAAAGGATATTACTTTTATAATCCCACTGAGAACAAAGTGTTTGTTGCTCGGTATGGTGCCTTTATGGAAAAATAGTTTATTTCAAAAGACACTAGTGGGAGAGAAATAAATCTTGAAGAAGTTCAAGAATCACAGGTAAACATTGAACCAAGCATTTGGAAGTTCAACAACGTTCCGAACTAGTTGAACCTCCACAAGTGACACAAGGCCCACGTAAATCTAGTAGGGTAAGACATGAGCCGAGAGAGATTCGGATTTCTCATTACCGATAGTCGTGATGTGTTGCTTATAGACCAAAATGAGCCCACCACTTATCGGAGGCTATGTCTGGACCAGGACTCGATAAATGGCTAAGTGTCATGAACTCTTAGATGCAATCCATGTATGATAACCAAGTTTGGAACTTGGTTGATTTACCCGAAGGTGGTAAGACCATTGGATGTAAATGGGTTTTCAAGAAGAAAACTGACATGGATGGCAAAGTGCATACTTTTAAAGCAAGACTTGTAGCAAAAGGTTTCAAGCGGACTCAAGGTGTTGATTATGATGAAACTTTTTCGCCAGTAGCCATGCTTAAATCCATAAGAATTTTAATTGCCATTGCTGCATATTATGACTATGAAATATGGCAAATGGATGTAAAAACATCATTTCTTAATGAAAAGTTGCTTGAGGGCGTGCATATGACACAACCTGAAGGTTTTGTACATCCTGAGAATTCTAGGAAGGTATGCAAGCTTCAAAGATCCATTTATGGATTAAAGCAAGCTTCTCGGAGTTGGAATCTTCGTTTTGATGAAGCAATCAAGGATTTTGGTTTTATTAAGAACGAAGATGAGCCTTGTGTATACAAGAAGGTCAATGGGAGTGTAGTTGTTTTTAAGTGCTTGTATGTTGATGATATATTACTCATTGGAAATGACATCCCAACATTGCGAATGTCAAGTCTTGGTTAGGGAAGTGTTTCTCAATGAAAGACTTAGGAGATGCACCTATATCCTAAGGATAAAGATCTATAGGAATAGATCTAAGAGGCTAATCGGTCTAAGTCGAGTGCTTACATAGACAAGGTGTTGAATAGGTTCGGTTGCAAGACTCTAAAAGAGGATTGTTGCAAATGTCTCATGGCATAAGTCTCGATAAGACTCAATGTCCTAAGACAAATGATGAGCGAGACCGTATGAATAAGATTCCACATGCATCGGCTATTGGATCTATCATGTATGCCATGTTATGCACTCGACCCGATGTATCATATGCTTTGAGCACTACAAGCGAGATATCGATCGGATCCATGTGAGAGTCACTTTGGATAGCGATAAAGAACATCCTTAAGTACTTAAGAAGGACTAAGGAAGTGTTCTTGGTCTATGAAGGTTTTGAAAATGATCTAGTTGTAAATGGTTACACGGATGCAAGTTTTCAAACGATATAGATGATTTTAGATCGCATCTGGATATGTGTTTATTTTGAATGGGGGTGCGATGGGTGGAAAAGTTCGAAGCAAGAGGCGTGGCGATTCTACAACAAAGTGAGTATATTGCGGCGTCCGATGTAGCAAAAGATGCGGTTTGGATCAAAAAGTTCATTTCGAACTAGGTGTGGTTCCAAGTATTGCTAACCCTGTTTGTTTGTATTGTGACAATAACGGGGCAATAGCACAGAGCCAAGGAACCTAGATCACACCACAGATCCAAACATATACTCGAGCGTTTTCATCTCATCGAGAAATTATTGAGAGGGGAGACGTAAAGATTTGCAGAGTACCTACTGAAGACAACGTTGCGGATCCATTGACAAAAGCTCTTCCACAAGCAAAATATGATGGTCATGTTAGATCATTAGGCATTAGATGCATGTATGATTGGCCCTAGTGCAAGTGGGAGATGATGGGGCATGTGCCCTAGGTCAATCCATTAACTGTCTTTATGAATACTTTTAGTAAATAAAATAGAGGATTTCATTTGTTGTTCATTATAATTAATTTTCATGTTTACATTATAATAAGATCCATGGGTATTTACATAAATATCCTAAATGTCCCTAGTCGATCATTATACTGGGAACTATAATGAATTAAGACTAGTGTGAGTCTTGATTGATGATCATATGATGATTATACGTATAGAGATACGAATCAAGATCACGAGTACTTGTTAGGGAACAAAGTACTGGACCGAACCGCTATGAGAACATCACATGGATTAAGTCATAGTTGTTTCTCATGATAGGTATATTTTTCAGTTCTCTGACTTGATATTGCCAGAGACTTCAACATTAGGAACACAGTAATTTGACACAATCAAACGTTGTCTTTAACTGGACGATTATAAAGGTTATGATTGGTTACTGTGTGAGCAATGTGATGAAGTTGTGTAATCGAGATAGAACTTGTCCCTCTCATATAAAGAGAGATATCTAGTGGATCCCTCGATGTGTTAGACTGTTAAATGGCCTAGTCTAAGTGAATTGATATTGATCAATGTCACTTGGATGTTTTCAGTCTACCTAGATATCGAGACTAGTACGATTGAATATGTTGGATGACAATTCCATGTCTTATGTTTGATCAAAAGGATATCGTGTGACAAAAGGATGTTATATACACTATTGATTAGGTTGTATCGATTTGATATTCGTACAACTTAGGTAGTCATAATGTCTTGCTAGAGGCCGCTTATGACTTGTATACCAAAATGTGTTTTGGTACACTGCCAACGTTATATGAGCCTATTGGGTCGCACACTAAGAATGGTTTTGCGAGATTTTAAGGTTCAGAAAAAATGAATTTTATATGATAAAATTCATGACAGAAACGTCCTTGTGGTGTATTACACTTATACTTCTTTAAGTAAGGGAATATGTGTAATTTACTTAACCATCTATATACAAGGGTTGTATAAATAGACGCTTTAAGTTAGAACACAGGTACAAAAGAAAAAGGCCGAAACTCTATTTTCGTTTTGGAAACTACTTAGGGTTTTTTGTATGCTCTGGATCGTTTTGGAGAGAAACAAAAAGGGTTTGGTATTCTCTCGAAGCTAGCACTTCAAATCTCGGCGCCATTCGTGTGTGGATGGCGATAGAGAGCGTTCGTCGTTGTCAACGCCTTAGAGATCGATCAACCTTCAGAAAGGTATATTGCGATTGAGTTATGATTAAGTCTTTCATGGTTTAAACATTTTTAATGGAATTAGATTCGGATCCTGTTGGGGTTTTTGTCAAAACTGTTTTGTAATCTCCGCTGCGTATGAACCCCAAAACCCAACATATATGATATTCACTCTTGTGTATCGCGTGAGACACGATGAGTATCGCGTGAGACACGATGAGTAACTTAATTTATGTGGATAGAAATTAAATGGAATCAGTTAGTGATTGATGTTTCATTGGCCTACTTGATTTCATGTTTGGTCAATCAACAACTTTTTTTTCCAGTTGTTTGGAACATTTTGGAAAAAGTGGAAAATGGTAGAATGATAACATGTTTCACTTAAACGAGGCTGCGATGATGATCTTGTCTTTGCTTGATAATCTTTACTAGGCCTTTGAGATGGTGCAAACAACAAAGAAGGAAAAGGTTTAGGAGTTATATTTCCATCTGATATGAGGTCGTATTGCATTGCCTTCATGCACGGATCGAATGTGACAATGTTAGTTATTGTGGTGTATTTGGGAATAGTGGAGCTGCAGTATTTTTTGGATAAGTACTCGTGCCTTGGAAATGCGGGAGTTGTTTAAAGTCAATTCAGCTTCGCGGATAGTGGCTTAAGAATTTAGTTAGTTCAATTGAGATAAATATCATGGTTGGTTTGGTGAAGCTAATGGAAAATGAAAAAAATTCATTTCGAGTAAAATGAGAACTTTGGTATGGTATGGTTTCAAATTGAAACTTAACATGCCATGTAGGACTCAAACAACCTTGGGAATTGATTTTCAAGCCATTTAGAGGAATTTTGATCTTATTTAGGACTCAAAAGAGTTCATTAAATTCATTTCAAGTTGTTCAGTTATTACTGAAATTGAGGATTTCCTATAGTATTG
Source organism: Stephania yunnanensis (assembly GCA_039657365.1). Lineage (NCBI taxonomy): Eukaryota > Viridiplantae > Streptophyta > Magnoliopsida > Ranunculales > Menispermaceae > Stephania > Stephania yunnanensis. Next base: position 40,751,414 of record CM077590.1, on the reverse strand, counting down.
AGACTTGAAACGGAAGTTTAAGTCTCTAAATGATTTTAAATGGGTAATATGGAGACAATTGAATAGCTTTGTATTGTATTTAAAAAGTTTTTTTTTAGAGAAGAAAAGGAAAAAAAGAAAGAAACGAAGAGCAGACTCTAAAGGAGCAAAGTGTTGAGATGACTTGAGAGCTAACGAATTCATCATGTACGGACTCCTTAGCTTTGACGAAAGCTTTGGAGTAGTAGCGTTGGATCAGAAGCCCAAGTAACTCCACTATAGTGATGCTAAGTATTTATAGTCTCAGGGTTGGTGAAGTCGACCACTACCTTTAGGGACTTATAAATGAATTAAGCGTTACGAGCTGAGGTAGAGTCCGCGGATCATTCTAACATTTAGTGAGCACCTAAGTATAATCCCTACGAGATTGTATATCTCAAGAATCCTCACATGCTAAAATTTGTTCATATGCGTTAGTAAGCGTATTTAAGGAAATTCTCGTGCAAGTAGTGCATGTTGTAAAAAAAAAATGTATTTGATATTGTATATTTGTTATGTTGTAATATATATACGATATCGAGGATTCGAGGCTTTGGAAAACGCGACGACGTTTCAGAAAAAATGATCGTGAGGCTGCAGGTTCGTGATTTGCGAGTGCTGATGATCGCACGACCTCGAGATGCGCAATTTGCGAGATTCGAGACAGGCAGTGCCTCGAGATTCATGTCGCACAAATCTCGAGGACACATATTTACTTTGAAAGTCCAAAAGTGAACGTGTTTGAGTGAACGTGTTGAACTCGTATTTACATGAGGAAATGTTGAGCGCGCCAACTGAAACGGGGATTAAAGTGACGACTCAGGCGAGGCAGTTTCACGAGTTTTAGCGGCATCACTCGGAAAAATTTCACAGTGGTACGAATCTCGGAGCAGCAAATCATGACGTCTTGGCCACACCAGATCATATGAGGTCGAGCATCGTATCAGTTTCGTTGTTCACCAAGGCCGATGTTTGGTTGTGCACTACAGTGGCGTCGATATGGACGTTCTGGGGTGCAGTTGATGTTATGGTGAGTGAGAGCGTGGGAGCACACGCGTCAGAGTACCAGTCGCATTCTCGGCATCGTTACATTCAGTGCGAAGGTCTGGAGATGATCAGAGTATAATGAGGGTTAGACAGTCGTGACAAAAAGAGCAACATCATAACGTATTGCATTTCCACCATATATGGCACCAGTGTTAGGTGATCCAGCGCAGAGTTGCGCTAGTGGATTACAGCAGCTAACACCGTCAGATCCTTAGCATAAGTACTATCTGAGGGTTGATGGCGAGGCAGTGGCCAGAGACAGGGTCAGAGATCCAGTCGAGTGCACAGACAAGAATGGCGATCTAGTCATGCACAGGGACAAGGACATGGACATGTTCCAGTTGGAGCGGGATTTCAACGTAACTGTATGGGCATGTGGACAGCCAGAAACAATTTCATGCTACTGCCATGTCAGGTCCGATTACTATTCATCGTAACCTGATAGAGGGTACGAGTTGGGTTGAAACTCACTCGATAAGTGAGACTGACTTACATTTCTCGCAGGCATACATCAGATATATGTATGTTAGTGACGGTGGATCATGAAATTAAAATGTTCATTTGTATTCAATTGTATTCCAATATATGTTGCGAGGATGTTGCCCTGGCATATATTGATGGGAGGAGACAGATGGTGTGTTCTTTGCTTGGAGGTCTCAGAGGAATCCGGCTCGTCACGGAGGAGCCCAGCTTGTTGCGAAGGAGCCCAGCCCTACAGAGTAAGATGGGGGTATGGCCTTGGGCGAGTATGGCCTTGGGCGGGTATGGCCTTGGGTCTTTATTCATAAAATACCATTGTCCTGTGAGACTTGCTTCAATTTCGAGGACGAAATTCTAATTCGTTGGGAAGACTTTAACGACCCGAAAATTTGACTTGTGTCACGTGTCAGGTCAGGGTCATTTGTGGGATCCATTCATCAAAATACGTATGTCCGAATCCAATTTGAGATGATAATGCTAACTATGCGAGGAATTCGGTGAGTCGAAACACGAACGGGGACGCGCCTCGAGTAGCGTGCCGACGTGGGACCAAGATAGTGGCGTAATATTTATGTTGGATATGTCTCGTGTTGCGTGTATGCGCGAGTATTGGGATTTTGAAATGAGGTGAGTTGGTGCTCGAGGTGCGCGTTGCTCGGTTGTTGAGTTTGCCTCGAGATTCATGTTGCACGAATCTCGAGGACACTTTTTGATTTGAAATCAAAAAAAATGTATATAATATATATATAAAGGGATAAGATTGGAAAAAGAAAAAAAAAAGATCAGGAGAGATCGTGAGGAAGAGAAGGAAACAGAGGAGAGTGAGAGAGTGACGGCGGAGAGCGCCGCGCGAGACGGAGGACGACGACGCGCTCCCGCAAGAACAACGGTGAGAGAAAGGCGATTGTGGCACATCGCTCCGGCAAGAAGATAGGCGGTGATCGTGCGAAGCAGCAGCAAGGCAGCGCGCAGCGCGCGCGGCGGCATGCGGGAGACAGCGGCGAGAAGCCAGGTAGCGCAGCTGCTACTGCGAAGAGAGGCAGAGGCGGCGCTCGGCGACGCGTGAGCAACAGACCGGTGAGAGCGCAGCGACGGCAAGCAGCCGGCGACGCGACGCGACGCAACGCGATGAGACGCTTCGAAGCTAGCGAGAAGCGTGACGCGCGGTCGGTGGCGGCGGTTCGGCGCGAATGGTTGGTCGGCGATGGCGCCAGCAGCAGCCAGCCAGCGCGGCGGCGGCCGAGCGGGCGCCGCGCAAACAGCGAGCAAGCGGCCGTGGCGAGCAGCGCAGCGGCAACGCGGCGCGAAACGGCGGCGATGCGGTGAACGCGCGCGATGGTGTTATCGACCGGTCGCATGCGCGATTTCGATGAAATCGCGACGACGCGATGAATTCGAAATTGATTTTAAAGGGCATGGTGAGTTTTATGTTGAGGAATTTATCTCGTGATTTGTATGATTTTTAGTAAATTAGCCCTAAAATGTTTAAATGGACATCGGGGACTTATGAGTCGGGTGTTGGGTGCGCAAATCGAGACGCGAACGAGACGTTTTGAGGTTCGCATTTCTCGAGGTAAGTAAACCGGTTAGGGACTTATACGAGATTTCATTTCTCTTCATTGGCTGTTGTTGTTTACTGTTTTGTGATAGCTTTATTGTTGTTCACTGCTTTGTAATGATAGCTATATGTGGAAATGTTGTCGATTGAGTGAGTCCATTGGTAAGTGAGTCATGGTTACTTGTTTATCTCGCGATATGAGAGGGTTAGTACGGAAGGCGGGGTCTCATCCTAAACCCGAGGTCTTTCGTGGTCGTCCGTCGATATTATCCGGGTCCATGGATGGTTCATAGTCGTCCGTCGATACTATCCAGGGTCTATGGATGTCTCATAGTCGCATAGGTTAGGGCTGGGAGGCAGGGGTCTCGTCCTAAACCCGAGTCTGTTGGGCTTGTACCGCGACTCAACGACTTTTGGTCGGGACTCCTTGTTATTGGGCATCACTCATCGATGGATTGTTTACAGTCTTGTATATTCATGCATTTTTATTTCTTTCGTTCTATTTGCATGAATTCGAGTGCTTTGGATATCGTGAACTGTTGTTTTGGATATTGTGAAATGTTGTGTATATGTCCTACTGGATTTACTTACCTAGGCTCGTCATTCTTATGTGTGACTGAGTGCAGAGCCGCGGACGAGTAGCATAGGGAAAGCTTCATAGCTAGGTGAATTTTTGTATATTTTATAATTACTCTCCTCTGATGATATTTACTGGGTTCCACAATTAGGTTGCCTAACTCCCTGATCTTTTTATCGAGTTATTTAATGTATTAGTCGCTTCCGCTAAAATTGTAAAACTCAAAAAATACTAATAACTCAACTGTAAAATTGTGAGTTTACGTATAATGATGGATTGGTAGGCTGACTAGGCTCGCGTTGACCTTGCGAGACTGGCTCGGAGGTCCACGTGGGTTTAGGTCGGGCGGGGCCTAATCTGTGGAAATTGGGGCCGTCACAACTTCCTTTTTGGCGGTGGCATAATTCGTTTGAGTTTGATTCCATAGTTTGGAGGTATAACAAACTAATTGTTCACATCTGAAGGACTTATTTGTAATAAAATTCCTCCATATCCTATATCGAGGGCATCTGTTTGGATAATTTTTGGATAGTTAGAATTTGCTAAATGTAAACAAGGAAGAGGTTTAACCTTTTCTTTTATTATTTGAACAACTTTTGTATGAATAGGAGCCCATTGAAATTTAGCGTCCTTTTTAAGAAGATCGCGAAAAGGTTTACGATCTAAGGTCGATTGTTTATAAAAATCAGAAAGATAGTTCAAACATCCAAGAAATCGTTGTAATTTATTAAGAAATTGATTGGGAAATTTATCAGCAAAATCTATAACACGATTTACAATAGTAATTGTATGATTGAAAATTTTAAAGCCTAAGAAAGTTGTTGATGTTTGAAAAAGTTTTATTTTAGATAATACCAAACCATTACGGATTACAATGTGTTGAAATGTATAAAGGTGTTTCCAGTGTTGATCAATGGTATTTGAAAAATAAGAATGTCATCTATATAAACAAGAATATATTCTTTATAAGGGTTAAGAATATCATTCATAATCTTCTGAAATTCAGAAGGGGCATTTTTTAAATCAAAAGGCATTACATTCCATTGGTATTGACAAAAAGGAGTATTAAAAGCAGTTTTATATCTATCATTTGGAGCAGTTTATATTTGCCATAATCCTGATTTAAGATCGAATTTAGAAAATAAAGAAGAAGAGGTTCGTTTAACAAGATCTTATTTATTAGGTAAGGGATAGTGAATTGTTTTTAAAACTTTATTAAGGGGTTTATAATCAATAACTAATATAGGTGTACCACATTCTAATTCAGGAGCATTTTCGACATAAAAAGTGGTGCAACTCCAAAGAGACTTAGAGGGAGTTATTAGGTTTTTAGCAAGAAGATCTTTTATTTCTTGTTCGCAGAGATTGAGTAATCTAGAATTCATTTGAGAAGGGTTAGCTTTGGTTGGGATTTGTCGTTCATTAAACTTATCAATATAAGGAAGAGATACTTGATGCCTTTTCGATCCCAAAAGCTGAAGGGATTTCAGAACAACAGTGTTTTTGTAATTTGTCTTGAAAAAGAACTAATTTATTTTGAAAAGAATGAGTAGCTAATATTTGATCTGTTTTTAAAAAATTAATTTCATTCCGTAAAAATATAATATGTGTGCGTTTATGCTCTATTTGATTAACAAGTTTATTTAGATATTTAGTTTTTGGAAGTTGGGTAAAAGGAAATAGTATGTATTTACCTTTAAAGGTAGTAGAGATGCCTTTTGTAGAAACAGAAAATGGTTGAATTAGTTGAAGAAATGGAGTGCCTAATAATATATCATATTGAATGTCTTTTACAACAATAAAGGCAGTAGGGATACATATAGATTGATGGCATATATGAGCTAAATGAATTTTGTATTTGATGCAAGATTTATTTCCTTTTGCAGTCGATATTTGACTATTAATGTTTTCACAGTATCGCAGAGGAATTAATATTATATTTTTACGGAATGAAATTAATTTTTATAATGAAAGTAATAGGTGTAAACCATCTTTGATGAATATAATGAGTTAATGTTTCAACGAAAACATTATTGTCAAATGTTTCAGAATGGGTGTTTTCTAATTGATCTAGATGATCTTTTAATAACTGTATTTCACGTTTAAGTATATTGATGTCGTTTTGAAGAATAGAAATAGATATAGAGGGGTTTTGATTTCGTTTATTTACTTCTTGTAAAAGGGTAGTCATAGAATATTTTGTTGGATCTAAATTTATTTGTTTTTTAAATTTAACACGCTATTAAATGCGATCAGGATCTACTCCTATATTTTATGTAGATTTGTTTTCGATTGGTTGATGGTGAGATTGAAGGATTTCGGTGAAATATTTATACTTTAAAGTTGGATCTTGAATTTGATTTCCTATTTCTAAAATAAGTTCTTCATGAGCAGTTAAGACATTAATTTCAGAATCAAGAGATGAGGTTGAGGTGTTAGGTATATTAGTAGTACAATGGAAATGATCCAAGTCAGTAGAATCATCTTGTAAATGATGAATTTTTTTATTGGAAGATTTTAAATGACATTTATTGACATAATGACCAAGTTTGTCACAATTATAACAAGTATTGGATTTTCGTTTTGTAAAACGATTTGGTTTTCTTGATCTAGAGGACTGATGTTTAGATCTAAATTTCGATGGTGATGTTTTATAATAGGAGGGATATGATTTGTGACGAAAATATTTATGACGTCGAGAAGTAGAAGCAGGTTTGGTAAAATCAATATCACCACCAAAATCATAGCAAAAATTTCCTAAATCTTTATTTAAAAAAAAGGACTCGTCATTGAAAATCTTCCCATACTACTACTCGAACATTGCTTTCATGGAGTACTCATGGAGATGGAGGTATAGATCAGAGGAAGAGAATCATACATACATTATACATTGTATCTTTGAGGTTCGACTTGCCCGTTCTTCCATTAATTTCATGTGAAGGGAGGGTCGGCCAATAGGTAAGCTAGAGTATTTTTCCATTCTCCATGAGCTTATCATATGTTAATATTTTCGGATTAATTTATAGGATCCATAGTTTTTTACCATATTTATATTGTTTAGACATGGAAACTAACTAGTACAATATGTACATACACCTCAAAACAATATATATCGATCTATAGTAAATCAACAAAATGATCAGGACGTCGAAATTTGGGAATCAATATATGTAACATTAGCAAGTGAATAGGAACAAATCATGGGGTATTTTGAAATCTATACCATCATGTACTTCAGGTGTTTCAGCTGCAGTGGCATCCACTATCACAGTAACATAAGGATAATCCAATGATACTGCATCAAAGACAGTTTGCCTAATACAGTTTGGTGTTTGAATTCCTACAGATAAAAAGATAGAAGTGCCATTAATTAATTAGAATAACTCATCAATTATGACACTCCCACAAATAGAAATTGGAAAATAAGTAAGAAATAAATAAATAAAAAAGAAGCTAAAACTGACTTACCGACAACGACAATGCTATCGATTCCAGCACTTTGAAGTAATGAATGAAGGTTTGTTTCGAGGAAAGAACTAAAACGATTTTTAAGGAGCTTATAATCCTCTTCCCTTACTTCAAGGCCATCGATCATTCCTGCACCAGCTGGAGTTCCCTTGATACATTACAAGAATATGATGGATTAGCAACAACAAATAGCAACAACCTAAATCAGTTACTAAACAACAAATCAACAACATATATATATGCATCAGATAAGTCGTTTTACCCAGTTAACCATGAAACAACTATTCAACGAAAGATTTGTGACAAAAGTTTTGTGACAGACTGTTGGTTGTCACAGATCTGTTGTTGAATTTCATTGGTTGTCGTTAATCTGTTACTAATTTCAACGACAGATTAGCGACGAACCTCGTCATCCGCATAAGAACACGTGGCGTTTGATTTGAGGCAAAAAAATAAGTCAACGAAAGATTTGCTACAAATCAGCGATAGACTTAAGGTTTGTTGCTGATTTGTAGAAAACTAAAAAATTAAAGAAAAAAAAGAAAGTCAAACCTCATATATACACTCCATCTCTATTTTTTTTGACACCTCACACACTCCCTCTCCTCTCACGTTCGCTCTCTCTCTCTCTCTCCCCTCTCAAACCAGCCTCACTCTCTTATTTTCTCTCCACCCGAAAACAACTCCTCCATTTCTCATTTTTTTACTCTCCTCCACCACTCACAACTCTCATCACTCACCCCTCTCGGCCTCCTTGCGGCTCCGGCGGCCACCGTCGCCGATGACGCCCCTCCACCACTCTCGGCTTCTCTCTCAGTGTCGGTGACCACCCCCACTCGGACGACTCTGGGCCGAGGGAGGGGAGCGGAGGAGTCGGCAAGGCGTTGGTGGAGCGCTTTTTGCGCGGCGAGGAGGGGGACTGGTATTCGACGATGGCGGTGGTGTTGTCGAAGAGGGCATTGGCGAGAGACGTGGCGGAGCGCTTTTGGCGGCGGCGAAGGTGGGGGACCGGTATTCTTCGGGCGTTGACTCGTGGTGTTGTCGAAGGGGGCGTTTGGCGGTGGCGGCGGTGTTATTGAAGGGGCGTTGGCATTGCGAGGCGTTGGCGTAGTTGCGGGGCGATGTAGTACGGGAGGGAGGCTCATCGGTGACGATGAGGTTGTGGATTTGGTCGGGAGTCACGAGGACTCGGTGGTGTAGGGTTTTGTGTAGGTGGAGTAAGGTTTTGTGTAGTTTTGTGTGTTCTTTATTTCCCGTTTGCCCCAAAATTCCCAATGCATTTGATGTACGCCTTGGAAAATTCACTAGACCCCAAATGCGGCCGGCTCCAGAGTCGGTTTCTCAATGACTGGACGAGCCTAGTCGACCTCAACTTATCAAAATTTTAAGGTTTTTAAGGTTTATGAAAGAGTTATTGCGGTTATAATACGAGCGGAAGCAAAAATCATATTCTAATCAAATAATGGGAAATAACTCTCAATCAAGGGAAATTAGGAATCTATATAAATGTGGAAACCCCAAGACAGTCATATCCAAGTCAACAAAATGAAATTATGGAAATCACCTCAAACCTAGTTCCGGTTCCAAAACAACCATATATGTATATACATAAACGTCATACAAAAAGGATAGGTACGAGCCTACATCTCGGTACCTCACGTCCATTGCTCACAAAAAGTCTCCTAGACACGGTCCCTTGCCCCTACTTGCTCTCAGTCTTATCTGCACCCACCGTCACAAACTAGACGGTGAGCAAGCTGAGAGAAATTGAAAGTAAAGCGAGAAGAATATAACGGTAATTCATGAAACGACAAACAAGGCAGTCTAAATATCATGCGAATGCTTGAAATGCGGGAATATAAATAAGCAAGAATGCATGATAGACAATTTGGAAATGATAGCAATCGAAACATGCGTGTTCTACGAGTCAAGAGAGGCAATAAGTAGTCCATATTCCACAACAATACCACAACAATCCACAACCATCCACAACAATCCGGTACATGGTATCACACAATCACTAGGGGTGGTCAAACACTCGTGCGCTCGAGTGCCGCGTTTTATCCCTTCTAGTGCGGGCGCATGTACCTTCGAGACGTACTTATGCCAAGAACACACATACAAGAACATAGAATGGAATGCCAATGATGGGATAATAACGAACACAAGAAAAGTGAAAATGAATCACATGATATCTTCTTAGGCTGGCTTACTAACGTACAAATGCTTTTTAAGGCAAGTGTACTTACACGAGATTATCGTAATCCACGTAAAACTCCCGCGACTCCTAACGCGTATCCTCAAGTTTCCGTTACGACAAGGTCGGAAACTCGTGTTATTAGGTCGAGTCATTCACTAACACTTAGGTTTAAACTTATCATTATTTCCAATGTTTTGAATGGCTCGGACGGTCATACATTTTAATAAATAAAAGAAGACACTCTTTCTCGGGTTTTGAAGACAAACTACGTATTCGCTTCATCGCGAGTCATAGGCTCGGCTCAGTCGTATGCGGGTCACGTCATGGTCTCGCGGACCGGCAACATGATCACGACGTCATAGCCATTCATCGCCACGCGACGTTCGAATAGCAACAATATATTTTTCGACTCGACGATGGCATCACACGAACTAATTCCAAAAGCCTTACGTATGTTTGTTTCGGACTTAGCGAGGATTTCTAGACGTCAACTAATATTAAGTGAGACCTCGACAACCTTTAATGGTCGTGGTTCGGCCGTAGGACCGCCGGCGATGGTGGTTTCCGGCGAGCCTCAACGTATACATCACATGAAATATCGATTCCTTTGCACCTATAGAAGCTGTTTTTGGCCACTTTTAGGGTTGTGGGACCCACATACGAGTTTTGGTGGGGTCCCAGACACGTTCGGTCTGGTGGTCGGCGGTGGCGCCGCCCGATGAGGACCTTTTCCGGCGAGAGGGTCAACACCTAACAAAACCGAGTTTGTTGTATGTATATAACAAGTACTTTGCATGGGCCATGCGGGGGTGATTCGGGACGTCTTGGACTCCGGTGGGTCTCGGAGGTCGCCCACGGCCGGTCCTCGTCACGGCAACCACATGCACACGTAACAAGTGTGACGAACAACAACAAAAACAAAGAGAAATGGAGAGAAACGTGAGCGAGAGGGAGAGCAAACCGTGAGGAGAGAGAGAGTGATCGAGTGCCCACGGGAGAGAGAGAGAGTGTGAGACCTCCGGCGACCTTCCTCGCCACCACGGGACCTCCGACGACGGCTTGGTCTCGGCCAGCCGAATGGTGAGCGAACCTAAAGAGAGAGAGCCGTGAGAGAAGTGTAACGCGAGAGAGAGAGAGAAAAACCGAGGTGAGAGTGTTACCTCGGTTGGCGGCCTCCTCAGACGTCCCTGATCGGTCACCGGCGAGAAGCGAAGCGGCGGTGGTGAGGAGAGAGAGGCGTGAGTGAGAGAGGCTTGAAGATCGGGAGGAGAGAGAGTTGAAACCGTGAGTGAGTGTGAGAGTGATTGAGAACGTGAGTGATTGAGAAGAAAAATCGGGAGGAGAGAGAGAGTGATGGGAGTGTGATGTGAATGAGTGGAGGTGTTAGGTGTGAGTGGTGGGAGTGGGTGGGGTGGTTGGTTTTGTTTGAAATTGAAACCAATATGGTGAGGTGGGTCCTAGGTGTGCATTACCCACCCACAAGTCCCCAACCTTAACCCCTGGGTTCCACGACTCACCTTACCTCATCGACCGTATTTTTCTCCGTCACGTGCACACTTTTCTTGTATTTCCTCCCCGGTTACCTAGGCGAGAACTCACGCATAAACAAAAAGGAAATCGCTCGAGTGGCTCGTGACACGCATTTAATCCATAATGCTTACACATATCAAAAATCGTAAAATTACCTCGGTGTCGACTCCCGAGGTTCGAAATACGAGTCCGATATCGCGTGGCGGGTCACGATCCGACACGTGTCACATAAGTCGTGTTAGAAATCGAGGGATGTTACGGTCTCCCCACTTATTAGAATTTCGACCCAGAAATTTACTAATAAGTAAACTAAACTTCGACTCACCGGAATCAAATAGATAGGGAAAGTGCTCTCGCATGTATGACTCTAGTTCCCAAGTTAACTCCTCGTCCCCGTGGAATTGCCATTTCACGAGAACGGAAGGGATTTCCTTGTTCCTCAATATCTTGACTTTACGGTCGACAATTTGAATTGGGCTGTTCCTCGTACGTGGCATCGTCTTGCAATTCGATCGACTCGGGTCCACGGTAGGTCGTCGCCTCGCTTTGACTTATCTAGTCGAAGCATTGAAATGTGAAATCTTGGGTGAACAGACGACGGCGCGGTAACTCTAACCGGTAAGCAACCTTACTGAGCCCTCTTCACAACTTTGAAGGGACCAGATAAATCTAGGAGCAAGCTTCCCTTTGATTCCGAATCGTTTGTGACCCTTGAGAGCGAGACTTTCGGTATACATAGTCCCCACGTCGTATTGAAGCTCATCGTGATGCGATCATAGTATTTCTTTTGCCGCTCTTGAGCACTCTTAAGCCTCGACGGATCTGCCGTACCTTCTCGGTGTGATCAACAACGGTCTCGGGACCAACGGTCACAACATCCTACGGCTCGGCCAAACAAGAAGGTGATCTACAAGGCTGCCATAGAGCGCCTCAAACGGTGCCATCCGATACTTGCACGATAAGCTGTTGTTGTAAGCAAACTCGCACAAATGAAGATACTCTTCCCACGACCGCCGTATTCCAAAACACACATCCCGAGCATGTCTTCCAACACCTGTATCAACCTCTCGGATTTGTCAGTCACGTACGTGGATGGAGCAGCCGTACTCACTCTAGTGCAGTGCCGAGCGAGCACTGCATGCTGCTGCCACATAACGAAGTAAAGCTGCGCTCCTCGATCGACACGATCGACAACGGAACTCCGTGTAGTCGACAATCTCACGCTCGTAAAGAATGCTCGGTCTGTCAACTCGGTGTGTAGTGGATACGGGTATGAAATGAGCGATTTCGTCAATCGATCCACATTACCCGGATGCTATCATGGCCACGAGGAGATCGGGGCAAGCCAGCGACAAAATCCATAGCAATGTGCTCCCACTTCCATTGAGGAATAGGTAGGGGCTGCAGCAATCCTCCAGGCCGTCGATGCTCGAACTTTCACACGGCGGCATATCTCGCACGCTCTAATGAATTCGACACATCGATTTCATCCCTGGCCACCAAAAGAGACGTCGCATGTCGGCATACATCTTGGTTCGACCGGATGCACGAGAAAATCGAGAACGGTGAGCCTCTGGAGTATCTCGGTGCGTAAGTCGGCCGCCATGGAATCCACGATCGCCCGCGATACCTCAAACAAGAGTCGTCGACCGACTCCAATCTGGATGTTACGAGCGTCGACCATCTTCTTGAATTGTTGGTACGACTCATCGCCTTCTTGTCCCTCGAGAACGATCGGTAGTGAAACGATCTGCAACCTCATCGACCACAAATCGTATCTGGTAGTCCCCGAGTGCGTCGCCGAACTCCTCAACTCGGGCGCCTCGAAGACCATACTCGTGAGTCATCGACATACGACCACCTCGGCATCGGATCCCTACGGCTCAAAGCATCGGCAACCACGTTAGCTTTCCCCGGATGATACTCTAACGAGAAATCATAGTCCTTCAGAACTCTAGCCAACGTCTCTGTCTCAGGTTCAGTTCTCTCTGAGTGAATAAGTACTTCAAGCTCTTGTGGTCTGTGAATAATTCGAAACGTACGCCATACAAGTGGTGCCTCCATATTTTTAATGCGAACACTATTGCGACCTACTCTAAGTCGTGTGTCGGGTAGTTCCTCTCGTGTACTTTCGGTTGTCGAGATGCATAGGCGATAACTTTGCCCTCTTGCATCAATACACAACCCAAGCCAACCTTCGACGCGTCGGTGTACACCACTAAGTCTTTCCCGAGTCTCGAGGCAACGCTAACACGGCGCGGTAGTCAATTTACGCTTCAAAGTGTTGAATGCATGTTCACACTCCTCATCCCAATCAAACTTTGCATTCTTCTTAGTCAATTTTGTCATCGGAGCGACAATCTTGGAGAAGTCTTGCACAAATCGGCGATAGTATCCCGCCATCCCGAAAACTGCGAATTTGCGTAACGGTGTCGGCGTAGGCCACTCAATCAACTTGCTCTAACCTTCTGCGGGTCAACAAGAACACCGGTAGCTCCAACAACATGCCCAAGAAATCGGACTTAGACAACCAAAACTCGCACTTCTTGAACTTGGCAAACGATCGATGATCTCTCAAAGTCTGCAACAACTTTGTTCGTAGATGCCCCTCGTGCTCCTCACGAGTCCTGGAATAGATGAGGATGTCGTCTATGAACACAATCACGAACCGATCAAGGTATTCCCTCATCACACGATGCATGAGATCCATGAACATTGCTTAGGTGCATTAGTCAAACCGAACGGCATGGTATGGCGAAAATGACCGTATCTCGTCTTGAGCACGCCGTCTTTTCTCGATCTTCATCCCTAATCTGGTGGTGATAGCACGATCGCATGATCTATTTTCGAGAACCACTGCGCTCTGTCAGCGATCAAACAAATCATCAATGCGCGGCAACGGATATTTGTTCTTCAGCATGTAATCGGTTCGGTGACGATAATCTATGCATAGCCTCAAACTTCCATCCTTCTTCTTCAAAATAGAAGCTGGTGCTCCCCAGGCGACATACTCGGATGATGAAGCCCGGCTCTAACAAGTCATCTAGTGACTCCTCAACTCTTCAAGCTCTCGGGGTGCCATACGGTAGGGTGGTATCGAGATCGGCTTAGTCCCCGGAACAAGGTCAATAATAAAGTCAATCTCCTCGGTGGTGGTAATCCCGGCAAATCCTCAGGAAACACATCGGGAAGTTACACACACAATGGTACTTACGAAAAGCAAATCTCTGCTTCGCTCCGGTGCTCATGACGCTCGCAACAATCTCAATCTCGTCACTCGTGGCTTCCACCTCTGGTGATAGGTAGTAGCGATGCGTGCCCTGAATCTTGAGCTCAGAACCACCTTCTAACGGAATCGTGATTCTCTTCTCATAACAACTAATGTGAGCATGAAACGATCCCGACCAATCCATGCCCAACAAAGCATCAAACTCCAAAAACTCGAGCACTCTCATATCCACTGGTAACTCATAACCCCTATCTCTACCGAAACATCGAGGCCTGACAAATTCGGGTAAATCTTATCTCCAGCGGCGGTCTTGAGGATGAGGGTTTACTAAGCCTAACGAGTTTCAAACTTAGCTTATCTACCATTCGATCGGCAATAAATGAGGCAGTGGAACTGAATCGAACATGGTGTGCATGAAAGTACCACAAATAGAAATCATACCCTCGACAAGGTTTCGGGATGCCCCCAGGTCGGGCTCAGCAGTACTGAACGCGTTCTTTACTTTCGAGGCGATAATGCGTGGCGGTACTTTTGGTGGTTGAGGGCACTCCTCTGTATGTGACCAGACCTTTCCGCACTGTAGCAGTGCACGGGTATCCTGCGATCCTTGAGTCGCTCTGGCCTCGTCCTTGTGCGGAACTTTGTGTCTGAGTCGGCCAGGGCCCCCTGTGTCCTCCTCTGCTTGTCTCCTTGATCGGTACCCCTACTCTCGATGTAGTATGTCTCTGTGTGCTTGTCTGATCGACTAAGTTTGTGGTGGATGATTGCAAAAAGCTAGGTCTTGGCGGATTAGTATGGGTCGGACGAATAGTCGGCGTGCAACGGACCTACTACGCTCGAGTCTGCGATCACGGAAATTCCACCTATTCTTCTTCCTCTTCTTGTCTGATGATGCTCCTCCAATCGGGACTACAGTCTGGCCGATCTAGTCTCCTTAGGATGAGTAAGTAGGTAATTCTCTCGAGCTAAACTCATTCGTATGCAATCTGTAAAGTCTCACATTTGTGTAGTGACTACGAACCACCGATCGTAAGTAATAGACCCTCAGTGAAATAATACACTCGGTCAGTCTCGGTGTCGGCCGATCCTCCAGCATAAGGCAACAATGATGAGAATCTACCCATATACTCCATAACTGACTCATTAGCGCCCTGCCTCAGCGCCATGAACTCATTCCTCTTTGCTCGAAGTACGATCGGTGGAAAGTATTTACGATTAAGCTGGGTCTTGAAGTCGATCCGGTCTCTCGGAACACCCTGGTAGTAATGATCGTCGTCCACCAATCATCTCCTCTCCATGTAACATCGACGAAGAGATAGTCGCTCGCATGTGGTCCTCGTGGCGATGGTCGAGTGAATCTTCTCATGATTCTTCGAAACAACTCTGCTTTGTCTTAACATCGTGCCGCCATAAAACTTCATGGGATCATGTCTCTTAAATTCCCTCCTTTCTTCGCCTCGGCGATGGCTCCGGACTCTTCGATGGAGTCGTGGCGGAGTGACCTCTGCATTAGTTTGCCGCGCGCATTTGGTGCCTCTGTCGCTCGAGCTATCACTTGTCACTAAAGGATGTGCCTCTGCCTCGTTACTGCGTGTCGGCGCAACAACGGCTCCCTCGAGTGCGCCTCTAACGGAGTCGGAGCGTGGATGCTTGCAGCAATCGGGGTCTCTGCCCCTCGAGTAGTAGTATGTGGCAATGGTGTAGTCGGAGTCGATGGTGTAGCGGTAGGCTGATACGAGTGTCCTCAACGATCGTAACATTTCTGTGGCTGCAAATCTGCGTCGCAACTCTCGAGTCAAGGCATGCACCTCGTCCGCACTTTGGCATATCGTGTGCCGAGATGTCTTTGCTATCGTCGCCACTGATCGGTTACGATCCGTCATCGTCGTCGAATCAAGAAAAACGAACTTCTCGAATCGATCTATAGCTACCGTATACTACAATAATATACATAGCAATCATAATATGTATTAAAATAATTTGACTCGCCCAATTACTTTCCCGACTAAGTTTCTACGGGATCTGGGTTTCCACTTTTCGGTTTGACCGTTCCTAACTTCCGCTGGTTTCAATGGCTTGTGTTTTATGAATTTACAACATGAGTCGGTCTATATAACCAAACACTCGATAGTCTTGGTATCGATACCAAAACTAGCTTTGAACCATGCTGTGCTGTGACGGCCCCAAATTCCCAATGCATTTGGATACGCCGGCTAGACCGTGCGAGTCCCGAGTCGGTTTCTCGGCGACTGGACGAGCCTAGTCGGCCTCAACTTATCAAAATTTTAAGGTTTTTAAGGTTTATGAAAGAGTTATTGCGGTTATAATACGAGCGGAAGCAAAAATCATATTCTAATCAAATAATGGGAAATAACTCAATCAAGGGGAATTAGGAATCTATATAAATGTGGAAACCCCAAGACAGTCATATCCAAATCAACAAAATGAAATTATGGAAATCACCTCAAACCTAGTTCCGGTTCCAAAACAACCATATATGTATATACATAAACGTCATACAAAAAGGATAGGTACGAGCCTACATCTCGGTACCTCACGTCCATTGCTCACAAAAAGTCTCCTAGACACGGTCCCTTGCCCCTACTTTGCTCTCAGTCTTATCTGCACCCACCGTCACAAACTAGACGGTGAGCAAGCTGAAGAAATTGAAAGTAAAGCGAGAAGAATATAACGATAATTCATGAAACGACAAACAAGGCAGTCTAAATATCATGCGATGCTTGAAATGCGGGAATATAAATAAGCAAGAATGCATGATAGACAGATTTGGAAATGATAGCAATCGAAACATGCGTGTTCTACGAGTCAAGAGAGGCAATAAGTAGTCCATATTCCACAACAATACCACACAATCCACAACCATCCACAACAATCCAAGTACATGGTATCACACAATCACTAGGGGTGGTCAAACACTCGTGCGCTCGAGTGCCGCGTTTTATCCCTTCTAGTGCGGGCGCATGTACCTTCGAGACGTACTTATGCCAAGAACACACATACAAGAAACATAGAATGGAATGCCAATGATGGGATAATAACGAACACAAGAAAAGTGAAAATGAATCACATGATATCTTCTTAGTTTGAAACTTACTAACGTACAAATGCTTTTTAAGGCAAGTGTACTTACACGAGATTATCGTAATCCACGTAAAACTCCCGCGACTCCTAACGCGTATCCTCAAGTTTCCCGTTACACGACAAGGTCGGAAACTCGTGTTATTAGGTCGAGTCATTCACTAACACTTAGGTTTAAACTTATCATTATTTCCAATGTTTTGAATGGCTCGGACGGTCATACATTTTAATAAATAAAAGAAGACACTCTTTCTCGGGTTTTGAAGACAAACTACGTATTCGCTTCATCGCGAGTCATAGGCTCGGCTCAGTCGTATGCGGGTCACGTCATGGTCTCGCGGACCGGCAACATGATCACGACGTCATAGCCATTCATCGCCACGCGACGTTCGAATAGCAACAATATATTTTTTCGACTCGACGATGGCATCACACGAACTAATTCCAAAAGCCTTACGTATGTTTGTTTCGGACTTAGCGAGGATTTCTAGACGTCAACTAATATTAAGTGAGACCTCGACAACCTTTAATGGTCGTGGTTCGGCCGGTAGGACCGCCGGCGATGGTGGTTTCCGGCGAGCCTCCAACGTATACATCACATGAAATATCGATTCCTTTGCACCTATAGAACTGTTTTTGGCCACTTTTAGGGTTGTGGGACCCACATACGAGTTTTGGTGGGGTCCCAGACACGTTCGGTCTGGTGGTCCGGCGGTGGCGCCGCCGATGAGGACCTTTTCCGGCGAGAGGGTCAACACCTAACAAAACCGAGTTTGTTGTATGTATATAACAAGTACTTTGCATGGGCCATGCGGGGGTGATTCCGGGACGTCTTGGACTCCGGTGGGTCTCGGAGGTCGCCCACGGCCGGTCCTCGTCACGGCAACCACATGCACACGTAACAAGTGTGACGAACAACAACAAAAACAAAGAGAAATGGAGGAGAAACGTGAGCGAGAGAGGAGAGCAAACCGTGAGGAGAGAGAGAGAGTGATCGAGTGCCCACGGGAGAGAGAGAGTGTGAGACCTCCGGCGACCTTCCTCGCCACCACGGGACCTCCGACGACGGCTTGGTCTCGGCCAACCGAATGGTGAGCGAACCTAAAGAGAGAGAGCCGTGAGAGAAGTGTAACGCGAGAGAGAGAGAGAAAACCGAGGTGAGAGTGTTACCTCGGTTGGCGGCCTCCTCAGACGTCCCTGGTCCGGTCACCGGCGAGAGCGAGCGGCGGTGAGTGAGGAGAGAGAGGCGTGAGTGAGAGAGGCTTGAAGATCGGGAGGAGAGAGAGTTGAAACCGTGAGTGAGTGTGAGAGTGATTGAGAACGTGAGTGATTGAGAAGAAAAATCGGGAGGAGAGAGAGAGTGATGGGAGTGTGATGTGAATGAGTGGAGGTGTTAGGTGTGAGTGGTGGGAGTGGGTGGGGTGGTTGGTTTTTGTTTGAAATTGAAACCAATATGGTGAGGTGGGTCCTAGGTGTGCATTACCCACCCACAAGTCCCCAACCTTAACCCTGGGTTCCCGACTCACCTTACCTCATCGACCGTATTTTTCTCGTCACGTGCACACTTTTCTTGTATTTCCTCCCCCGGTTACCTAGGCGAGAACTCACGCATAAACAAAAAGGAAATCGCTCGAGTGGCTCGTGACACGCATTTAATCCATAATGCTTACACATATCAAAAATCGTAAAATTACCTCGGTGTCGACTCCCAAGGTTCGAAATACGAAATATCGCGTCGTATCGCGTGGCAAAGGGTCACGATCACGACACGTGTACTTGACATAATACTCGAGTTGTCGTGTTAGAAATCGAGGTAATTTTGATGTTACATTTTTAATTTATTGTTTTCTTCTATCTTATGATTTGTTTTATGCTTCATCTAAGGATTTCAAACTTAAGTATTATTGATCCAAATTAAACTCTTCAGGTTAGTGAAGCCCAAGGTAGTAGGTTGAGAGACAGATCCAACTTATTCACCTTGGCCTCATTGTACTAGGTGAGCTCAAGATACATACACTATTTTATTGTATTCATCTCTTTCTCTAATGTATTTTCGGACCTCGGAAGAAACCGAGAAAAAGATAATCTATTTATTTTAGGATCATGAAGATTTTCTTCTGCATATATGTAATGAGATTTCACTTCTATCAACGAGCTAACACATATAAGCACCTACTTGTAAGGATTGTTAACGTATGCTAAATAATCTATTGGTCTTACATTTTTATGCATGTTCCTAATTAACATGGGATGGCTGCAAAATGTTACCTTTCTTATCACCTTGGCCACCTCTTCTCTTGCAATACTTCCTTCCTCACCATCTCTTCCGCATCCCTTCACTCTATTTGCTTCCAATCCTACACCCAACTCCACCACCAATCTTGCATTCATTAGCTAATCAATGTGCATAGACATAACTATAATGGGCACTCCAAACAAGGTTCCTCATGTGTGTCTCTACATCTTTAACCAACCTCTTTTCAAGTATATTTTTTATGTTCTATTTCAATGTGTTGGGTTTCATTCAATAATTAATGTCATGAGAAGGACTTGGTCCATTCGTAATAGCCTATGTTCTTTCATTTACCTACCTTTCAATGTCTTCTATTCATGATTTTTCATGCAGTGGTAATTTGTGTGTGTGTGTGTGTGTGTGTGTGTGTGTTGCCTAAGGGCTTGTCATTAACATTTTTTCTTCTAATTGTTCCTTTTTATTGATGTTATGTAGGACTTATGAACAAGGCTCCTCAGGTGTGTCTCTATTTCTCTGACCAATCTCTTTTCAACTACGTACATTTGTATATCTTTTTATTATTATTACTGCGTGCATAATGTTGCTCCTTGAGTTAGTCACTTTAGTTATCTATGACAACGCCTATCTAACCTCCATATCACTTCACCATAGTTGTGGTACAAACATGTTAGAATTACTTTTCTTGGATTTGTTAAAAATAGTTTTATATTCTATTTCAACGTGTTGGGTTTCATTATACTTAAATGTCTTACTCATTAGATTGGGATTTGAGCATTACATTCTATTTTTTTTCTTGGATTTGTTAAAAATAGAGGGTATGTTAATTTGTAGTTGTTTTTTTTTTTTTTTTTTTTTTTTTTTTTTTTTTTTTTTTTTTTTTTGGTTTTGGATGAGAAATATCCTATGTACATCATGGGTCTTTATCTCTATTTCTAATTCTAGAATTATATATACTAGTCAATGGGCACGCGCTATGCGTGTGATTTTGAAGAAAAAAGTAGTTTTTGTTGTAAACTAAGTTGTAAGCCAACTAGAACTTAAGTTGGACTTGCTAGAGACTTAAGTATAGAAGGCATAAACTAAGAACTACTATAACAAGTAGAGAAGAGGAGACAAGAGAGAAGAGAGCTAGAGTTGAGAAATGTAGAGATTTCCATTCCAACATTGGTGTGTGAATTACAATGGAGTTGGCACCCTTTATATAGGTCATTTGGTGATGATGATAATTGTACTTATTCAATGTGTACAAGTTATACATACACCACAAGTCATACAACACATCACAAGCAACATAGACAATACATGGAAGAGTTGGTGTACATTGGAGAGGATTACAAGTTACATGACAATACATGGATAAGTGATTATACATTGGAGTTGAATACAAGTTATGTAGAGTGTACAAGTTACATACAATGTAGAAGTCATGCTTGATGTTACAATTCAATGTGAGAGTCATGCTTGACAATGTGATCATTCATAAGCTTGGTTAAAGGGTCATCCAATTTACAACACTTCCCCTTGGATGACACTTGCTAAGAGAATATGCCTCGTTAAAACCTGTACTAGAAAAACCATGTGGAAAAAATCTAGTATAGGAAAAAGAGTACAATGTTCTCGTCAATCTTGATTTGTAGTATAATATTGTTGATTGCCTCATTAAAAACCTTGCTCGGAAAACCCAATGGGACAAAACCAAAGCTAAGGAAAATAGTGCAACACATTGATACACTTTGAGAGAATATATATGCCTCATTAAAACCTTTACTAGAAAAACCATATAGGAAAAAATCTAATATAAGAAAAAGAGTACATTGCTCTCATAATTTTTTTTTTATACGGAGCATAATAATGATACACATTGCTCTCATATTAATCAACTTTGATAAAGAGTTTTAATATTGTTAGAATTGCCTCATTAAAAACCTTGCAAGGAAAACCCAGTGGGATAAAACCTTAGCAAAGGGAAAAAGAGTGCAATACACTAACCAACCTTGATAAAGAGTTTTAATATTGTTAGAATTGCCTCATTAAAAACCTTGCAAGGAAAACCCAAAGTGGGATAAAACCTTAGCAAAGGGAAAAAGAGTGCAATACACTAACCAATAACTCATTTTGATTCTCCCCTCATGTTCACATGGGTGAGACATCTTGTGCATTTTGTTGCACATGGACATCGTTTTTATATGAACCATTTAATGCTGAAGCATATAATTGTCACTCTTTTGTATATAATACTTGCATCAAGTAATTGATTCATAATTTGTTGCTACTGAATGATCATTTGAACTTCGAGTTCATATTAATTTATACATGGATCATAATACAACAAATTTAATGCAATTTGATGTGTTTCAAGCAATTTCACGCCATTCCTTTTGAATTGGCTTATATCTCCCTAATGGTGGAAAAATTGCTTCATCAAAGTGACAATTAGCAAAACTTGCCATAAATAAATTCCCTATCAAGGATTCAAGGCATCTTATAATATGATTAATGGAGAGTTAAATCACTATAAGTCTCCTATTGATTTGCCTTGAGATAATCTTCACCGATAAAAAAACTCGATTCGATAAAAGATGTCCGTGCGAATTTATGATATTTTTCGCATTATTGATGATTATGGATAATCAAATAGATCTTTCCACATTAAGAATGTCATTTGATTTATGACGACATTCGTTTTAATGTGTCTTATATATTCCTGAAGTTAAAGCGGAGAATATTATACTCGATTAAATCATATAGATAAAATTTCTATTATTCTGAGTAAACTTCTTCTGAATAAGACATTAACAATAAAATTGTTGTACCCGATATTGCCTGAACATTAGCCTCCGCTAAGTTCAAATTCGAGAAATATTCACTTTTATATTATAATGTACATGCATGTAGCACGATACACAAGACATAAACTCATCGCCTATATTTAGGTCACGATTTAAACACATCTTGATGTGCTTGTTTTATCGAGCCATTTTCAATGATAAAATTCATAATATTTTGCCTTTGATTTTGAAGGCAGGGTAAAGGTCACAAAAATATTCGGGCATATATATGACAATATTTAGGCAAAATAGCCTTTCATATATGACTAAAAAAATGTCACAATTATGAGCGCTCATTGTCAATAATTATTTGCCCTTTGTAGTGGTGCACCACTTTTATTCCAATTTTTGGTGGAATTGTCAATACGACCTTTACCCGATATTTTCACCTTTTCCACGTCCATAAATTTATTATTGCGATCATGATCATTATATGCAACATATGCTTCTTAATTTGAAGCTGAACTAATTGGACGGGAGCGATATTATATTTATAATATCTCATTATTTTACTCAGCTACCATGAGACAAGAAATCAATCCTTAATATTTATTGGATTGATGTGCGCACTCGATATTTGTTGCGGCAATAAATCAAGGTGGGCCACGTGACCTTATTTTTATTGTCTCATCAGTCATATTTCCACATAGCCTCAACATAGAGGTAATTAAAATTGTGGAATTATAATTAATATTTGACTGATTAAATTTTGTAGCATGAGACTCAAATTCATTTTGAGCTTTTGGAGCATTACCTTTTTGGTATGTATATATATAACTCCATAAGGTGAAAATATATATAAAGTGAAATATTCACTTTTCAAATCTCTAAAGAGAAATTGGCGAATGATTGTGTATAACACACAGTTTTGCATATATGCTTTATTCACTAATTGTAGTATCTAATTGCCATGACAAGTAATTCTTGTCGGTAATATAATAAGGCAACAAATTCAACTATGGTTGAATAATATTTTGAAAATAAATTTAATATAAAATAGTTTTCCCCTTTTTATGTAAGAACATAACATATGATTAAATATATGTTCACAACTTGATTCATTAATAAACAAAATGTACTATTCGTATGAGTTGGTGGGACAACCTCCAGGTTGTGTGGCGAGACATAGTCTCCTTAATACCATGCCTCCTCGAACGGGATAACCCGTCTCCCTTTCAATGTTTAGCTTTACCGGGGACAAGGCTTACCCACTATCAACTCAAACTTATAACATTATTTGTATTATAAAATCAAGAATAGAACAATAACTAATCGTTTGTAGTTTTAAGAGAAAAACTATATGTCACACATTGACTTTTGATTTCTGATGTAGAAGATCGTACAAGACGCAACTACTGAGCATACTTTCGCAATCGGTGACGTTATAATGCATGGTATATGAATAAAATATGCATATAGAAGTGATGCATGTAATAAAAGGAAGCAACCATGATTATATAGAAATAAATTGAACTTATTTAGATAATAAAAGTTATACCTTCCTAGCTTTGTCTCCTTAACAAGCCTTCTTGAACTTCAAGATCTCCTTAATGCTAGAGCAAGCTCGTGCTGATAACGTGTTGTAAACTAAGTTGTAAGCCAACTAGAACTTAAGTTGGACTTGCTAGAGACTTAAGTATAGAAGGCATAAACTAAGAACTACTATAACAAGTAGAGAAGATGAGACAAGAGAGAAGAGAGCTAGAGTTGAGAAATGTAGAGATTTCCATTCCAACATTGGTGTGTGAATTACAATGGAGTTGGCACCCTTTATATAGGTCATTTGGTGATGATGATAATTGTACTTATTCAATGTGTACAAGTTATACATACACCACAAGTCATACAACACATCACAAGCAACATAGACAATACATGGAAGAGTTGGTGTACATTGGAGAGGATTACAAGTTACATGACAATACATGGATAAGTGATTATACATTGGAGTCGAATACAAGTTATGTAGAGTGTACAAGTTACATACAATGTAGAAGTCATGCTTGATGTTACAATTCAATGTGAGAGTCATGCTTGACAATGTGATCATTCATAAGCTTGGTTAAAGGGTCATCCAATTTACAACAGTTTTCAATAAAATAAACACATAGAAGAAGAAAACGTGAATAGAGTGGAGAGAGAAACGTGGAGGGGAGAGAGAGAAACATGGAGGTGAAAGAGAAAGTAGAGAAACGTGGAGGGGAAAGAGAGAGTAAAAGGTGGAGGAGAGAGAAAAAATCATCCAAATCCCACTTTGTTGGGAAACTGACTACTAATTTAAAAAACTTTGAAAACTAATTGAGTTTTCATCCGCACATTTAAAATCAAAACCGCCTATTAATTTGTAGTTATCAATTAAATTACTATTTTATCCCGAATTTAAATATTTGTATTAAAACACTTATGGGCATTGTTGGAAGTTTTAGCCAAAAAGGCTTCACGGTTAACCGTTTTGGGATTGCTATTATAATATATATATATATATATATATGTTTTGTTGGTGACAAATGCTTGGTCTTGTATTATAATTACTCTTAGTAAATTATTCGGTGGCATTGCGCCATGCTACCACTTATTCTATACTTCTATTAACCTATAATTTCTAGCTTGATTAGCTATACCCGATGAAATGGCACACTGCGAACCTAATATATCCTGAGATGCATGGTCTTTTATTTAGTATGTCATTAGCTTAGCAATTTCTTAAAGTCAATGTTTACCAATTTTTTATTGATTTTAGTCTTGTATCGAGATAGTGTGCTCTCTTGCTACTTGCTAATATATGAATTTTGCAGGCTCGCGGAGGGTGAAAAGAGCGATGCGGATCGAATTTGGGCAGTTGATTTTAGTCTTGTATCGATATAGTAACTCACACCATTAAGTTGGAACCTAATTTTATCTATATGATGCGAATCGAATTTTGGAATTCATTAGTCAAGTTTGTATATGTTACCCTTCATCCAAATAATGGCTTTCGGCCTTATTGTTTTTATAAAATAAATATTTGTATCTTTTAAATTGTTTTTGCAAATTTTGCTGCAGGACATTTCTTATTTTTACTTTTTACTGTTTACAGAATTAATTAATTTAAAATTTACTTTTTACTGGATCTCAATCAGCTAAACATCAACAGATTTGTGAGAAATACAACTGACTTGGGCACAATCAGCGACAGACGTTGTCTGTTGCTACTAGAAACAAAGAGTGTATGTTGCTAAATAGCAATAGATTTGCAACAGACACGTCTTTGCTGACTGAACTTTGATCAACAACATACACGTTTCTATTGTTGTTCAACGACAGATGTTTGTCACAAATCTGTTGCTGAACAACAACAATACCAAATATGTAGCTGAACAGCAACAGAATACCAAATATGTCGCTGAGTTGCATCAGCAACAAAGATTTTAGCAACAACTACTATCTATCGCTGATTTGTTGCAGAGTGATTTAGCAAGAGAATCGTACCAATTCAACATCATATTAGTTTGTTGATTTGATTTTTTTTTTTTGTAGTGATAACGGGTCCAGTTTTTCCAACACCATAGTGATGTCGTCGAAAGAGTTCAACATCTCTTCCCAAGTAGTCATGTTCGCGAACAGCCTACATTCCATTCACCAATAAATTACCTTTATGAACGACTAATAGCTTGCGATTCTGTTCAATTTGTTAGACTGCACATTTTAAGGTTCAATGTGCTTTAGGTTATGGTACATCAAGGTCTGCCATATTTCAGCAAATCTGCGACACAGTTTTTTCAATTTAATTGTAAAGCTGGCCAGTTTGATTGGCACACACAAATCCATAAGCTTAATTTAAGACATATATTGCCTCTTAAGTTCTCCTTTATTATAATATTAATTAACTATCCGTACTAATTCGGTGAGATGGGATGATTAAATTAAATGAACAAGTTCGCGGAGAGCTAAAAGAAACGCCATATTCTCTTTTTGGACAGGCAAATGAACCAAAGGCTTCAAAAACATCAGTCATTTTGTGCCCACAAACGTGCATGGGGAGCATAGATTAGTATTCAAAAACTTAAAATCCCGATTGGTCAAGGCTCCGAACACTAGTTCATTATCTTTAACATTTTGTGCCAAGAAAACGTTAAATCAAGTTGAGTGGAAGAGTTAGAGCCATGAAAAATGTGGATCACTTATTCTACAGGGGTCTCAAAGTTAGGTATGTATATGTACCACTTGTCAGATGCACCTCAAATTACTCAGTTCAAATCGCGGTGGTTACATATCCCGGCCCTTAATTGAATATTTCTCCGGAGTTCTAACTGGAGGCCCCTAACCAACTCTCGCGTGATTAATATATTAATCAAATCGAAGCAATTGAGGAGCAGGGGCACAGAAGGTTTAATTGAAATAGTTACCCAAACAACAAGAATGCTGCGCTCTCTTACGAGATCGACAGCCCTTTTAACGGAAGGGATAATAGCTCGGCCAGCAGGCAGGGAGAATCTGGAGCTAAGTAATCTTTCTGCAAAATATCAAGGAATCACTTAATTTTATCAGTGACTATGCATGAACAAATACAAATATCGGTCACTTGTCAAACAACAACAGACAAAGAGGACGACAACCAGATCGAACACCTACATGTCTATAACGAGCAGCGCCGTCTTCTTCCATTTCTCTGCCATAGCTGAGGAAGAAAGGAGTGGTACTGTAATTCTAGGGGAAAGTAATGTTTTCCTTTATTTAAGCCAAACAGCTTTTTTGACAAAGAGTATGTAACTCGAGATGCAACACGTACCTACGAATCTAATCCAAATACATACTAACAGCAAATTCATGCAATTCCTCGAGTTATATTGTAGAATGTAAACCAAGTTGCTTTTTTTGTGTGTTGGGAATTCCAAAAAGAGGAAGTGCTAGACATGATATCATTCGCAACGCGCTCACGAGACGAGTATTTACTTATCTCAATGCATAACACACTGGTCGAAATCGCATTAAAAGCTCTTGTGAGCTAATGTATCTTATGGTATAACATTATTATTGTCATTCTAGTATTTTCCTTTCAAAAACTCTATTTTTTAAATCTTAAGTATATATGTTCCCACACATTGGGCAATTCAATAGACTTTTTTTTTAAGTGCAAGTCAAAGTCACGACCACTCCAAAACACATTGTCTTTTTGACAAGTGATGTCTCTACTATCTCACTAGAGATATTTTTGCGTCAATAGACGTCTATCAAACATTATTATTTTATAAAATAATATCAACTTAGACTAAAATCCATTAAAACTTAAGAAAATACTAGAATGACATCAATAATGTCACACCACAAGACACATTGATTCACAATTCTTTCATGTGACCTCGACCCGCGTGTTAAGCATCGAGATTTATGTGTGCCGCACATAAATGGCTCTTGTGAGCCAATGTGTCTTATTATGTAACATGATGTTGTCATTCTAACACTTCTCTAAAACTTAAACCCCCAACTCTTACTCAAGTAAATATCAAACCATTTAGCTACTCACATCCATGTCGTGTCCGTTTGGCATATTTACAAGAACAACTTGGATTTTAAAAATACAACCAATATGTAACATGGTCCTTTTGCAAATTACAATTTGCATATAACATACGATCGTTGAACTCGATGTATATTGGAGGGTTCTCAATGCACAAACACACTAAAGGACGCCAACAACCATGCATATATAAAAATTATATAACTACCAGTTATCAAAAGAAAATAATAGTAGATATTTATATGCACAAGGAGTATGTTATTCGTACAAACGCTTTTATGGGGCCTTGCTCAAGTTGGCAAATAATAAATGCATGCACTGTTGTCTTCGTGTAACCGGGTAGAAAGGGCCAGGCTGTCAAGCCCAGCTTTGGTGGCGTTAGGTCTTTGGTTCCAACTGCTGGGTCGCATTTTCTTTATGACAATTACAAGATTTGATGTTCAATTAGTAAGTCTTTTAAAGACTAATCATGAGACTCATAACGCCTATTTTTTGGTGTGCTGTGTTGTTATGATATATCACATATTTATCACATTTAGGCAGAATATATATATACAACAACAACAACAACAACATAACCTCAGTCTCAAATTAATTGAGGTTTGCTACATGGATCATACTCTCCCATTGTGCTCAATTAAGTGCACACGGAATGTAAGTATATACCACAACTACAATTAAGATTAATGTAAGGAATGTGCCAAAGCCTCTCTAATGAGATGTAGAGAGGCATTCCAAAAGGCAAGGTTTATTGGAGAATGTGAGTTCAACTCCACACAAGTAAAAAAAAAAAGAGATTATACAAGGAATATGAAAAATTAGTTAAGATCGACAACATAAATGCATGCATGGAAATTATTATGGGGTGGCTCCAAATCCAAAAATTATTTCTTTAATTCTCTTTAGTGATTATAGATCTTGAACCACCGCCGATCTTCTATTTTAATCTGTGGTGGTTCCAATCACATCTTTTTGTGTTTTATTCATTCAATAAACTACAAAGCTGTGAAGATTGGTTGGTTCCATTCTTGTTGCTAAATACCCTAAGTTGGTACATCAAAAACCCTTGAGCTATTTTATTTTTGTACTTATTGGTGCAAATACACATGTACAGCACTATCCTAACAGGCAAAAGGTGCAAGATTTTTACCGATTTGGTTACAGACCAGGGGGCTTTAATAGCGGAACCAAACTGAGAATCCCTTCAACATCAACAGGAAGATTTAGAGCTTGATTGACAAGCTCGGGCGACGAAGTCTTCCCTTTCCATGTGTTGAACCAGGGTCCTCCACCAGTTTCCACTGCGGCCATATTGCTCGTAACGTCCAGAACAACCTACAAGGGGTTCATGAATCATCACAACTCACAAAAGTATATAACCGAAATACCACCCCCAAATTAATTCCATGATACATTCATGGGAATCCTGGCAGAATAAGCATTTTATGTAAATGAAGTACTTTTGCCTTCAAAATTAGAGAATGTAAAACAACTTGAAGTGAAAATAAAGAAAAATTAATACAAACGAAAAATCTACAACAAATGACTCATGAAAAAATAAAAAGAAAATCTTTAGCAGTTGCAAAGTCCAGAGAAATAAGGAACACGATCACATCAGGAACACTGAAGTGGGGAGCTATTACAATATTTATGGGAAAAATAAGGCCGTGTAAATATAAGTAAAAGCGGATAGAGAGACAGATAGGAACATTAGTGCTGTGGGCATGGTAATTCAAGGGAAATACACAAGTCCTTCACAAATCTTCAGATATTGAGTGAATACAGAGCATGTATTATTAGGCAATGGCAAGTGGCAACTAGTAAAACACTAGATTTTTGCTCCTTCAGGGTATAAGGTCATGGATTTGAACGAATATACATGTCCAAGAATTGAAGGTTGCACACTACAGACGTCATAATTCTCCTGGACTCGAGCCACCCATTTAAATCATTTTATATATCATCTAAATAGAAAATTCAAGAAGATAACGAACCTTTCCCTTACTGCCATCATATCTTTTTTCCCATATTTGTAACCTTAGCTCACCAAAACAAGTATCTTTGCAAGCAGGAGCAAGCCCTGCTTCCATGGTAGGAGCTCTTAATGTAGTCCCTGAATCTCGAGTTGTTGCCTCTAATTCCACCTGCCAATCAGTAGTATTTTCTCCATTTATAAACTAAGTAAAATAGGTTCATACAACTGTAATCAATCAACATGGAAGAAACTGAAATGGATAAATAAAATTGAAGAGAAGTGCTGCTACGATGTCGAAATAACAATCCAGTTTTATTGGCTTTGTTCAATACCTTTGAACCAACATTAATAACATAGGCAACATAAGAAATCCTCCAAGCAAAATCTTAACAAAACTGAACAAAACCCAATTATGCTACTCAACTGGATATATTTGCAAGTTATAGTGTAAACGAATATAAATGATAAATATTAAATATAGCGCTTGAAATTAACCTATGCATTTTTTTCTTTCATATCACATTCTAAAATAGCAAGTTATCAAGATCACGCAAAGCATAGAAAGCACTGGAAGAGCAGCTCCAACTCCCCCAACCTCCACCATCCCCTTCTCAAAAATTATCACCACCATCGACGAAGGCTAAAACCTAAAAACTAATTGAGACGGAAGCGAAAACATGGACTGAGGTGGTACGGAATGGCAGACGATCGGCGAAGCGAAAGAGTCTTAGGGAGAACATCTTGCCGGAGGACGACAATAGCCAAATGGTATTTCGCGGCAGACAGGAAACATATGGTGGTACAAAGGGGGGTCCAAATTTCTGAATACTCAAGGGAGTTTTCAATGACTCTCGGAGAAGGTTTTGTGTTTTGGTGTGCAAAAGCAGTGCAACAGTTCATTGTGAACCCATTGCTGAAAGAAAGGCGCATGTGACAGGAGAGGTCCATGACCGTGATGATACAATGTATAACTAATGCAAGAGGATGTGCACTTACGATATGTAGGATGGACTCTAAGGAGTAGAAGATGGTCCTAATACCTGAGGGAAGAGATTTTCATGCCTAGCACAAACTAAGGGAAGCTCTTGGAGGCTTCAGTTAAAGCTTAAGGCACAAATAACCAGAACAACGGGGGAGAGCCATCCAATCATCTGGTCCAGCGAGCTAAAACCACTCACCTGGTACAACTGCTAAATCCTCAACCAATACCGGCACCCACGTCGACATCTGAATCGGAGAGGGTAGAGGTTATCTTTCGAGCCCATTGGGACCAGTCGCGGGATACTATTGAAAAAACATTGGCTAGACATCTAAATCAAAAGTTGGATGTAAAGCCAATAGGTATGGACGGGGCACTGGTTATATGCCATAATCAAGAAGAATGTGATAGGTGGTTGTGAGAGGGACAGCACATGGGTCATCCTTACATCACGAAGGTTCAATGGCAACTAGAACTTCATGGAAACGGTAGGAAATGGGGAGGCAAGTCATGTTGGATCCATATCACTGGTTTAACTTTCAACTTGTGGAATATACATGCTATTCGAATGATAGGTGCAGAGTTTAAAGGCCTGTTGGGTGTATCCCCAGTAACTCTACAGAGAAGGACCTTGAGTTTGCTATCTTTAAAATATGAGCATCGGATCACGAATTCTATCCAGTGGAGTTTGAAATACCGTGTTGGGGGAGGAGAATGCCATTGCGGATCAGTCTATTACGATATTTGGAGGAAGGCTCACAGTCGCTGGAGATGACCACCTATAGTGAATAGGAGTAAGAAGAGTCGGTCATTTCGCGTGGTTCGTACGGATGGGGGGCGGACAGATGGATTGCATGGGAATGGCAACTGGGTCGACTCAGGGTGAAAGCAAACAGTATAGTGCACAACGAGGTGGCATAAGTGAGGAGAGGGCACATGGCACCACATTCAATGCGGGTCAGAGGAGTGGGCTACCCAACCAGTCACAAATTCAGGCAACAACTAATAATATGGTCGTGCATATCCCTTCATGTATTGCGGTTTGGCTTCCTAGACAATCGAGAAGGGAGGAGAATGGAGTGAACACGGCTAAACTGTCATATCTAATGACCAAGCCACCTCGAATGATGGAGGATGCAGATGGCAGATTGGCAAACTGTTTAATCTTACGTTTATTTCAAATATGGATAATGTAGCATGTCAGCAAGACGGGTGGAGTCCAATCGCATTAATGAGCATATTAATAATGATCGTAACAAAAAGAGGAGTTCAAACGGAAGGAGGGGCTTCCCCCGACCCATAGAATAGTGGCACATCTTCACCATTCCAAATTTCATTCGAGAATTACTTCTGCTGGTCCAACCTTATGATAAGGCAACAAAAGCCCATAGGCTTGATGTGATGAATGATGAGGCTGCAATATGAAGACTGGACCATGTAAATGAAGAAATTACATTAAGCCCAACAGACCATGAGGAGATAGAGGAATCATGGGACTCGTCCTTCACAAATGAGGTCATTGCAGTGGTGCTATTTTATGACACCAATGAATAGGGAGGGCAGGGATGTAATGGAGATTACTCACAAATGAGTTTACAGAGGATCCAGGAATGTTTGAACATATGATTGTTGAATTATTCACAAATTTGTATAGAAATCACAAAACTGATGGCTGGGAGATTCAAGGCATTGATTGGAGTCTAATATCCAAAAACAGAGCAGAAGCACTGGAACAAGAATTCACTGAGACTTAAGGTTTGGGCATCCATATGTTGTTGTGCCATTGAAAAAGCACCAAGCCCTGATAGTTACACAATGATTTTGTATAAGGAATGTTAGGGAGTTCTCAATGTATTCAATGCAGCAAGGCGGTGTTAAGCGGTTTAGCCCCGCTTAGTTGAGGCGGGGGCGTATGTAGTGTCTAGGCAGCGGCTTAGGTGGGTGAAAAAATATTTAATTAGACCTCTCTAAGAAATAATTTAATTTATTTAGAGACCCCTCAGCAGTAAGAGACACACTTTCTCACCTATACATTCTCACCACCATATTTTCAACTGTACACTTTTCCAAACATTATGAAATAAAATTATTTTCAAAAAAAAAAAAATATATATATATATATATTTTTCAAGAAAATAAATAAATAAATATATAATATTTGAATAAAAAAATATTTTACCGCCTGCTTTATTAAGGGCTAGACGGTGGAAACCCTTAGCATCGCCTTGAAAATACTGAGAGTTCTAAAGGAATATATCATGAAATTCATGAGGGATTCCTACAGAAACGAGGTGGTTAGTTCTATGATGAATGAGACATACACTAGACAATCCCTAAAAGGCAAAAATGAAGGAAGCAACTCGAACTAGAGACCTATTAGTCTAATTACATCAATGTATTAAATTTTGTCCAAAGTACTAGCAACAAGACTAAAGAAGGTACTTAATCAAACCATAGCAAGAGAGCAAAATGCATTCATGCCAGGGCCACAAATGCTTGATTCTGTTTTAATAGCCAATGAAGTGGTGAGTATACAAGGGTGAAGAAAATGATGGGGCTTGTGATCAAGTTAGATTTTGCTAAAGCTTATGATTGTATAGATTGGAAGTTTCTTGATCGTGTTTTTACCATGAAAGCTCTGGGACAGAGGTAGAGGAAGTGGATAAAAGGTTGTTTATCTTCCGCAAATTTCTCAGTTATGATTAATGGTGAGCCCAGAGGGAAATTATATGCTCAAAGAGGGCTTAGACAAGGGGGTCCCCTCACCCCATCCCTATTCATTATAGTAGCTGATATTTTGAGTCACATGATCACTACAACCAAGGACAACAATATGGTTAAAGGGCTAGTGGTGGGAAGGAAAACGCTAATGTATCACATCTTCAATTTGCAAATGATTCATTGTTATTTGTCGAAGGCACCAAGGAATCAGCTGAGCATATAATGAAAGTGGTCCACGCATTTTGCATTGTTTCAGGCTTAGATTTGAGCTAGCACAAATCTTCAATTATAGATATAAATATGAATATAATGAAGTTGAGTACATTGCTAGTAGTTTGGATTGTGTCACAAGGGAATGGCCAGTGAGGTATTGGGATGTCGTTAGGGGGTGCACCAAGGACGATTGCATTTTGGGAACCAATATTGGAGAAAATTAACAAGAGGTAACTGGATAAAAAGGGGTGTGTCTAAAGGAAGAAGGGTGACCTTGATTCACTCCATGTTAGATGCTCTTCCCACGTTTTATATGTCCCTCTACAAGATGTCAATGGGCATTGCCAAGGAATGTGAGAAATTGATAAGACATTTTCTATGACGAAAGATAAGTTTAAATGAAACAAACTCCCTAATTGCTTGGGAACAAGTCACCAAACCAGAGAAAGGTGGAGGACTAGGTGTGGGCAACTTAATGAATCGAAACAACGCTCTCTTGGGCAAATAGTTGTGGAGATTCTAGAATAAAAGGGAGTCGTTTTAGGCTCAAGTGGTGCAAACCATATATGGCCTTAATAGGAATGAATGGGACAAAGATACACAAGTTATGCCAACCACCAAAGCTCCATCCATGGAAGACAATCTTAGCATGTAGAGAGGAGTTTAACATAGGCATTTGTTATCGACTGAGAAATGGTGCTCGTATTAGGTTTTGGGAAGGACTGATGGCATGGACAAGGGATTCTCAAGGAGATTTTTACTTCTTTGTATCGCATTACAAGAAAACAAGGGGCTTTTATCTGGCAATTCATCCAACACCAAGGTGAGGATGATTGGAACTTGCACAGTTGAAGACGAATGTCAGGAGAAAAGGCAGCAAAATACGGCACACTAATGCACATAGTGGAAGAGGTACGAATTACGGAGAACATGGTCGATAAAGAATGTGGAGATGGGATAAATCAAGGTATATTCAATTAAATCAGCTTTTGAAGCAATCGCCTCAACAAATAGGGGGGAAATGCAGTTGGAATACCAAACAATTTGGAAAAGCAATTCCCTAATGAAGTTCAAATTCCTCGATTGGTTTGTATGGAAAGGAAAGGTGAATGTAAATGAAATGATTCAAAGAAGGTATCCAGCGATGGTCTTGCAACCTTCACATTTATGCTAGCGTAGCTTGAAGACATCAAATCACTTATTCCTGAAGTGTGAGTATGCTCAGACGGTATGGAATTCATTAATGGGTGAGTTATCATTTTCATGGGTGTTTCCTAGCAATATACAAGACTGTTTTGCACATCGACTAGCAAGGGGAGTGGGAGCAAGAAGGGAGGCGTTATGGGGAGCTGAATTCCAAAGTGTCATTTGGTGGCTATGAGCCGAAAGGAACAACAGACTTTTTGAGAAGGAGAAGCCTTGGGAAGACATTTAGGATGCAGTAAGGAGGACAGTGGCAAGTATGTTGGAGGATACCAAGGAGTTTACGGAATGGAATTGGAATACATTATGTAATGATTGGATGAGGATAGTGTATTTTTATTACCACTTTTGTAATTTCCATCATCCAAGCACTAGTCAACCTAATTGATTCGGTGTAGGGACGGTGCCAAGTTTGGAATAGGTTCAACCTAGTTGATTCGATTCCAGCGTGGGGAGGAGGTTGATATTTATTGTGAATAGGAACGACATGTTTTTTCCCTGCAACACTAGTAGGGGTTTTTTCGACTTTATTTTAGGGAAGTACATTGTTTCTTGCCTTGTAAATAACCCTAGTAAATAAATTTATTGGTTGTTAATAAATAAAGTCTCGTTCCTATAAAAAAAGGGTAGATGTGAGGGTGACCTTTACGGGACACCCGGAATGGACATCTGGTTGTTGGTGTCCATTCAATACACATTGATTTGTACGTGCACAAACATCGATGTGAAAATCAAAGGACAACAACAACCGGGTGTCCATTCCGGGTGTCCGAAAACGGGGCATCCAAGTATTTTCCAAAAATAAAAAATAAAAAAATCATGCAATGCTTTAATCGAACAATGAGTTGATATTGCATAAGGCAAGGACCAACTATGAAATACCCACGATATGCAGTGCAATTAATCACGACTCTTGGGTTTTGTTTTCTTAAATAAGACCGCCATAATTACAAAGGTGTAACTTAGACAACCATCTACACCACAACGTAATAACAATTCATGGAACACAACAGCCAAGCAATTAATCCTTTTCATGCTTCTCTGTTCCAGCAATTATAAGCACCAAATCGATAATTGAATGCACCATGTTGCAAAGTCAAATAAGACTAACAACAACAACATAGCCTCAGTCCACAATTTATTGGGGTCGGCTACATGGATCAAACTTCTCCATTGTGCTCGATTAAGTGCCTAGGTGGGAATTTATACGTGTTTGATCTATTTCATGAAAAGTGACAAAAGTTTTACGCTGGCTGTGAACCTATCGCAACCTTCCTTCATTTTCCAAGAATGGAAAATGGACTTGGGGCCTCCCTCCCCCACTTTTCGGGTTAGGACCTCCCTTACCCAAAAATAAGTGTCAGAGTCCTCCTTTATCCGGACTTGGGACCGGCTATGTAGCGCACATTGTGTTCAACATAGGTGGAGTTAAAGTCAAATAAGACTAAAAGAAAAAGGTGGGTAGAAGTAATAAGAAATGATGGACAATGACGGAGATAGTCATAAGAATATAAAGTGGTGACAACCAGAGGAAAAACAAGATGAGCGATGGCAAGAGCATGAGAGAGAATAAAAAAATGAATAACCAACAACTCAAGTGGTTAGAAAAGGAGAGAAGAGAGAATCTAATTTCCCCCACATTTCATTCACTGGAATTTCAAAATTACAAGGAAAATTGCTAATAAGATAGTCATGGAGTTGGGGCATCAGACTGGCTCCCATGGATCTAGTCCAAAAAAAAAAAAACAAGAATAAAAGACTAAAATCGTTAACATTAAGAATCTTAAAAAATTTTCATTTTCACTTAAATACTAAATATTATATATAAGGTAGTACTACCATGAGAACTACAAAAATGCCCATGCCATGGAACCCATTTATAACCATTGAATTCTAATCCAACACATTAATCTATGAGTCACAAATACACAAAACATTTAATGCACAACACATTTTCAGGGGTTCCCATGACATGTATATATATTTGGGCTCCATTGTAAAATTTCCCATATATATTGATATTAAAAATATGAGTTTGCAAAAAAAGATATTAAAAATATAACATTTTTAAAAAACTGAAAGTTATCCTATTGAATAATTTTGATATATTTGGGGCTCTTTTCAATTCTCTCAAAGCATTCAGGTAAAAGCCTGAAGCTCAACAATTTTCAGTAAAATTTGACTAAATTTCATAAAGCCTGTAAAGTTTTTGAATTTCTTCTCCATTTCCATGTCTTAGTGATTTGATCCATAAAGTTAGGTGACTAGCACCCAAAAATAAAGTTCTGTGCCTAAAAATTTGCTAATTGTGCCAACTTCTCATTCCATAACATAGAGAAAGAAAAAACATGGAAAGAGAGGCAAACTGAGTATGCATCAGACATCGTGCCCAGTTCTAAAATCTCTTCAGTTGCTTTTTAACAAACTGAATTCTTAACCCATAATAAGTATTTGTATGGATAAGAATCAATAAAATCCTAGCGATGAAGCTATTTGAGTTTTATCCCTACTTAGTTTTTTGCTTTGCTTTTGCTTTTATTTGGGATTGAGGCTTTGTCAGATTTTTGCTTTTGCTTTTATTTGGGATTGTTCATTTTTTGCTTTTCACAATAAAACCAAAACAATTTCGCAAACCACATTAGAAGGAATATAATGTTTTCGAATAATATGGATAAGAAAATGGATAGCTTTTCTAATTCATCTATTCCATTATCATTTATATCGGCCTAGGCTTCCTAACCTTTACTTTGCACAAGCTACCAAAACAATTACTGGAGACATTATTTGAAGTCTACATTAGTAAGAACTGAGAAAAAGAAAATCCACCACAACAAAGCCTCAACCCCAAATTAGTTGGGATTGGCTACATTGATCAAACTCTTCCATTGCGCAGAAAAGGAAAATCCAAGTGAAATAAAAAAATAAATGGATAAATAACAGATTACCTTATAGGCTTTATTTTCTGCAGACATGTGCCAATAACCCCATGGAGCGATTTCCCAACTAATAGTGCCATTCCATGGGACAAATTCATAGAAAATGCCATTGTAGTGAACTCCAATCTGAATCAATAAATATCAGTTAATACACAATTTCCAAAAGCATTCAAGGAATCAAGTAAAACTTTGAACAAGACTATGTAGAAGCATCATTTTCCATAATCCATGAGAAATTTAAGAAGAGTTAATGGTAAGTAATAATAACTAACAAGATCTTCACAAAAACAACAACGACGTAGCCTCAATCCAAATTAGTTGGGTTGCCTACATGGATCAAACCCTTCCATTGTGCTCGATTAGGTGCATTTGATGGTGAGCTTTCCAAATCATTTAAATCTCTCCCAATTCATGCGTCCCAAGTTAACTTCGGTCTAACCCCTACCTCTTCGAATTTCTTCAGTTTTTATTGAGTCAAATTTTCTAGTGAGGGCATTTGTACGCTGTCTTTGCATGTGTTCAAACCATTGCAACTGTCTTTTCCTAATCTTTGAGCCAACTGATGCTACTCGTACTTTTTTTTGAATTTTTGTATTTTTTTATTCTATCTTTACGAGTTTTACTACACATCCACCTAAGCATCCTCATTTCTGCTACGTTCATTTTATGTAATTGTTGTTGCTTTACCGCCCTCCTTAGAGATATTCTAAAGATCCACATAGTATTACCAATTCATCAGCTCATGTAAGGAAAGAGTATCTCTCAACAGCATACTTGGCCATAAAAAAGTTGAAGCAATTTGGAAAACACAAAAAGAACAGAAAAATCATACAAAGCACACATAGAACATAAAAGATACGTGCGACAAAAAAACTATACCAACGCTGCATTTTCAAAGGTATTTAATCCGGGAAGCTCTCTTAACCCTCCAGCTGCAGTCAAAGCAACTTCTCCATCTGAATCTTGGAAAGCATTGCACTGAACCTGCAATAATATAACAACAATGAACCAGCAATACATTTCTTATTGTTACAAATACTCCAAATTTCAACAGAATAACACCCATTGGTGATCAGATAATTATCATACTTCCTTCTAACAAAATGTAATTCTTATTTTCTTTTTCCTCTTAGTTTTTTGTGTTAACACTTAACACTTGTACTGGCCCTTCGCATGCACTAAAAACCCTTAGCAATCAAATTCTAATTAGACAAAAAAGTACTAGATAAATGGCATTAACAACGCTTGACAAACACCATTCAAAGGCTACGTTTTTTTACACAACAAAAAATGGGTCCTCATTGTTTTCCAATTTCACATAGCATAATTAAATGAACATATTTCCATTATGTTCTCCATTACACGTGGGAAAAAAAAAATTGAAATTGCACTTGGTAC
This sequence comes from Stephania yunnanensis, assembly GCA_039657365.1. Classification (NCBI taxonomy): domain Eukaryota; kingdom Viridiplantae; phylum Streptophyta; class Magnoliopsida; order Ranunculales; family Menispermaceae; genus Stephania; species Stephania yunnanensis. Next base: position 40,712,204 of record CM077590.1, on the reverse strand, counting down.
AGAATTCAAAAACAACAAAGTTGTTTTTCTCAATTTCAGCCTAAAACTTTGAAAAACTTGAATTATTAAAAAAAGGTGTTTTCTAGCTTTCACTTTTCCAGATGGGTTTAAATTTTAAAGTAGTTTTAGATGTTTCACATCGCCGCCTGGGTGTGAAGAAAAATGAGCAAGGGTTCCCACACATAGGACGTGTGTGGGTAAAGAAGCTAGTCCCTTCACATCGTCGCCCGGATGTGAAGAAAAATGAGCAAGGGTTCTCACACAAAGGACGGGTGTGGGTAAAGAAGCTAGTTTAAAACAAAAACAAAAACAAAAACGAAAACAAAAACAAAAACGAAAACAAAAACAAAATCATAGATACGAACACTAGATCTTTTAGACAAAATAGAAATAGAAAAGAAAAACAAATACAAAGTGGAGAAAAAATTCGTTTAGGAACATGGAACATAGGAACACTTACGGGGAAGTCAATAGAACTAGTAGATACCATGATTAGAAGGAGAGTCAATATTGCTTGCCTCCAAGAGACAAAATGGGTAGGAGAAAAGAGTAGAGAAATAGGAAGCACAGGGTTTAAATTGTGGTACACTGGTATAGATAGAAAATGCAATGGAGTAGGAATTGTGGTGGATAATGATTATAAGGATAAGGTCGTAGAGGTTAAAAGAATGGGGGATAGATTGATTCTAGTTAAATTAATTATTGGAGACGAAAAACTGAACATACTTAGCGCATATGCACCACAAGTAGGATTAAGTGAGAGCATCAAACGCAAGTTTTGGGATGATATGGATGGATTTATGCAGAGTATACCATTAGATGAAAAGGTTTTTATTGGAGGAGATTTAAATGGGCATGTCGGGGTAAGTAACGATGGGTTTGAGAGAGTTCATGGAGGTTTTGGTTACGGTAATAGAAATGAAGAAGGAGAATCAATTTTAGAATTTGCTTCAGCATATGATCTTGTCTTAGCAAATACTAGTTTTAGGAAGAGGGAGTCGCATATAATTACTTTTAGTAGTGGTCATAACAAGAGTCAAATAGATTTTCTTTTAACAAGAAAAATAGATAGAAAACTATGTAGAGACTGCAAAGTAATACCTGGTGAAGCACTTACTACCCAACATAAGTTAGTAGTACTTGATATTAAGCTAACACAACGGAATAATATGAATAAAAGAGTTAGCGACCCTAGAATAAAGTGGTGGAACCTAAAACATAGTAAACAAGTAGAGTTTAGAGAAAAACTACTAAAGGAAAATGTTTGGAATCTTGACTTAGAAGCTAATACAATGTGGCTAGAAATGAGTAGTTGCATAAGGAGGGTGGGATCAAACATATTAGGTATATCTAAGGGCTTGGGACCTCCAAAGAAGGAAACATGGTGGTGGAACGAGGATGTCCAACGAGCAATTAAGACTAAAAGAGAGATGTATAGGAAAATACCTAAGTGTCAAGATGAAGATGCGTACAATCAATATAGAGAAGCTAGAAAACAAGCTAAAAAAGTAGTTAGTCAAGCTAAAACAAATTTCATGGAAGATCTATATACAAGGTTAGGTAATAGAGATGGCGAAAAATATATATATATAGGCTAGCCAAATTAAGAGATAAAAAGAAACAAGACCTAAGTCATGTAAGATGTATTAAGGACGAAAATCAAAATGTTTTAACGCGCGAGGAGGATATTAAGGAGAGATGGAGAAGTTACTTCGATAGTTTATTTAATGATGGCCAAGTTGATACTATAATAGATGAAAACCCACACCAAGAAAGAAATGTAAACTATACACGCAATATTAGAATTGTAGAAGTTAAAGAGGCATTGAAAAGAATGAAAATAGGGAAAGCATGTGGCCCAGATGAAATACCCATAGAGGTTTGGAAATGCTTAGGAGAAATCGGATTGACTTGGTTAACAAAACTTTTCAATAAAATTTTAAAATCAAAACGGATGCCAATGGATTTGAGAAGAACCACGCTTGTGCCAATCTTCAAAAACAAAGGAGACATTCAAAGTTGCTCAAACTACCGGGGAATTAAACTTATGAGTCACACTATGAAACTGTGGGAGAGAATAATTGACAATAGGCTAAGGAGAGAAACAACAATATCAGAGAACCAATTTGGTTTCATGCCTGGGATGTCAACTATGGAGGCGATTTTTCTTGTAAGACGATTGTTAGAAAATATAGAGAAAAGAAAAAATATCTTCATATGGTATTCGTAGATTTAGAAAAAGCATATGATAGGGTCCCTAGAGATGTTCTTTGGTGGGTTCTAGAAAGAAAAAGAGTGCATGCTAGATACATAGACACTATTAAGGATATGTATGATGGAGTAGTAACGAGTATAAAGACATTTGGAGGAGCTACAAAAGAATTTCTCATTACGATAGGACTATATCAAGGATCGGCTTTAAGCCCATATCTATTTACTTTAGTTATGGATGAACTAACTAGACATATTCAAGAGGATATACCATGGTGTATGTTATTTGCAGATGATATTGTCTTAGTGGATGAAACCAAAGATGGAGTGAATAGGAAATTAGAACTCTGAAGGAATACATTAGAATCTAAAGGCTTTAAGTTGAGTAGGACGAAAACTGAATACATGCACTGTGAGTTTGGAAACACTAGACATCGAGATGATGGAGCGATAAAATTAGGGGAAGTAGAAGTTCCTAAGGTAAACCACTTTAGATACCTAGGATCAATCATACAAAATGATGGTAACATTGAAAATGATGTCACACATAGAATTCAAGCTGGTTGGAAGAAATGGCGAATGCAACAGGGGTGATTTGCGATCGACATGTTCCTACTAAGTTAAAAGGAAAATTTTATAGGACCGCAATTAGGTCAGCTATGCTCTATGGAAGTGAATGTTGAGCGGTAAAGCAACAACAATTACATAAAGTAGCAGAAATGAGGATGCTTAGGTGGATGTGTGGTAAAACTCGTAAAGATAGAATAAGAAATATAAAAATTCAAAGACAAGTAGGAGTAACACCAATTGATACAAAGATTAGGGAAGGGCGGTTGCGATGGTTTGGTCACCTGCAAAGACAGCCTACAAATGCCCCAACTAGAAAACTAGACTCAATAGAAAGTGTAGAAATTCGACGAGGTAAGGGCAGACCAAAGTTAACATGGGATGCATCAATTAAAAGGGATTTGAATGGTTTGCAAAGCTCACCATCAATTGCACTTAATCGAGCACAATGAAAAAGTTTGATCCATGTAGCCGACCCCAGTTAATTTGGGACCGAGGCTATGTTGTTGTTGTTGTTGTTGTTGTTGTTGTTGTATATCCTGGGTTCTCTATAAGATAAATTGCTAGAGAAAATGGAAATTCACAAGAGTTGTTGTTGCCTTTAATTCCTTTTAAAACTTCTTCATAGGAGAAATATTTGATTTTATGAAAGCTTAACTTTGTCCTTGATCATAATAATAACAATGCAAACCACGTGGCGATATACATTTAGCATGACAAGTCACAAAACCAAAGATATGACAAAAATATTTGTAATGTAGTGTGGAAAAATATATAATTCATTCTTAAGATATCATTCAACAGAAGAGAAAGATTATATAAGAAAAAAAAAAGTAAATGATTGATCCATGTTTGGAAGGAGCTTTAAATAGGACAACAGTACACAAATGGTTATTTTGTTCAATCACAACTTTGAAAAAATTATGCATTTATTTTAAAAAAAACTACAAAATACCTGCATAAAATCAACTGGAATGAAAGAGTTTGATTCATGTAGTCGACCCCAACTAATTTGGGATAGAGTTGTACGAAATATCAACATAAATCTTATACGATCTCTTGTGAGCCCTACTACAGAAGAAGCACCAAACTAACTGCAATTAAAAGTTTAACAATTAGGAATATTAATCTATAAGTTTATGATTATTAGGAAGTTCCTAATTAGAGAGTTTCCTTTTAAATGTGTTTCTATTTCATAGTCAATTTCTATTTCTATTGTAAGAGAAGTTAATAAAAAGACTAGTATTATGGAAAAAAAAAGATTCTTAGGAAACTCTCTCATTATTAACTTTCTAATAATTGAAAACTTTCAATATACTGATATTCCTAATTAGTTAACTTCTAATGGCAGTTAGTTTGGTGCTTCTTTTGGTAGTAGGACCCACAAGAGATCATATAAATTCTTACATCGTAATGACTGATGCAAGAGCCAAGGGGGAAAAGATAAAGTTCAAATGACATGAGGTGTAAGAAGCTATTGAACCAAAAGCCACAAGCAGACAAATATATTAATTCATCAAATAACATATGGAACAATCATTTTACCCAAAACCACTTTCTTGGAAAGGCTCCACCCCAGTTCTTCTCAGAATAAGAGGGGGCATTTTCAAATTCAAAGAGCTTTCCATCCCACTCTATCCAACCTGGATATAAAAGATCAAATGCAAATTATAAATGCTCAATTGTTCATGGAAAATACGTAACTGCAACAGATTTTAACCTAAAACATACTTAAACTGTGAAAATTGAGAAACCATAACGTATTATGTGTATGCCTTGCACTGAAATATAACCATAGAAAAAGAAAAAAAAAATTCCACAAGTAACCATAGGTCAATTAGCTTGAAAGTATTCAGTTGCATGGTCCACAAGTATAATGTGTAAATATGCAATTAACTAGTAGTAGTAATTTTTCCTTTGTTAGTTGTTGTGGTCTTCTTCAATTGTGTTGTTGTGATATTATTATTTGTTATTGTCACTTATTCTTCTCTTCTTTTTATTTCAGAAGAAGACGGCGACGCAAGAACATTAACAACTTCTCCAACTGGGTTGAACGTCAGCAAGAACCCCAATTCTCATCTTCCCGAATCCCACTAGCATAATATCTAAGCTCAAAGGACAGCCTTTAACTTTAGTGAAAAGCTTCCATCACCAAAGTTTAACCAGCGAACCCTCCTTAAAGCATGGACATCTACTTGCTTTTCTTCAATCATCATTTAGTTTTCACACTCAAATGACTTAAATTATGGATACACTATGTAATCAAAATAAAGTACTCTTGTAAGAAAACACACAAGTTGCATAAAAATACCAAAAAAAGACATTTTGACATTGAGAAAATTGAGTGTATTCTAAGTGAAACTAATTACAACAAAAAGAACAAAGTGCCAAAAAAAAAAGAAAAATACAGAAGACTTGTAGGAACTTAATAGACTCCTAAAACCAAAACCAGCGAGGGCAATGGTTACAAGGAAAAAGTAAATGAAAAGAGAAGAGAAGCGGAAGATGGACGATTGTAGATCTTAAGGCGATATTCGATAGATGCAACTCTCCTTAGTTCATACAATGGACAACCTAATACTCAAGACATGCCCCTTGTTTGTGCCTTCTGACACATTCTTATGGTTATACCCCAATGGTAGCTACACATATCTAACTAATTATGACACCTCTGCTTTCTAGAAATATTCATTTAGTGAAAAAAGAATTTATATTATACTACTCTCCACGCCATACACACACATTTCACATTCTTAATTTATAAATGCATTCATCTTTAACATGTTTGACGCTGAACTACCAAATTGGGTAGCAATCCCTCATTCTAGTGTTGGGCCAGCAGCTCCCGACCACCTCCACTTTATGCTGAAAGTCACCATACTGGATGGCCATCAAGATTTGGCAATGCTACAAAAGGTAAACTAGTATTTCAGCTTGCTTAAGGCCAATAAGAAATTCATGAAGGACAGAAGCTTCAACTGATAACAGAAGCTTCAAATGTTTTGCGGTGCTGAGAATTATAAAAGAAGTGTGCCCATCATATCCAAGTATTTACTCCGAAACATGAAAAAGAGAATTTTTCCAACTAATGTCGACAGGTTGGAGTAATTTATTTTTAATATAGCTCCCAAGAGGATAAGCATGGAGACTAATAACGTTCCTTTCACAGACAATAAAGTTTGAGTTATGCAATTTTGCCAAAAACCATAAAAGCACAATGACAAACTTGATCATCTCTACAATATACTCTGTAAAATACAGATTCTTCCGGAAACATGGCATGGAATTTAAAAGTATACATAAAAGGCCAAGAAAGTAAACCTAACATGGGTAAAACAGGGAACAATCTGAAAAGATGAGGTTACTAACCTAAACAAATGGTGAAGATCGTGTTAACCATGTGTAGTCACAAAATGTTACAAAATTAAAAGTAGTAGAATCATGCATCAATCATCATAGATGTTATAATCTGACATGTTCTACTCCTATGAGTTAGCAAGGGAGGGATGTAAATGGGGCGGGGTGGGGAAGGGAGTTCCCATCCCCATCCTCATTTATGTGTCTTCTCCCCATCCCCTACCCCTCCCGTGTAAAATTGGTGAGGATGGGGAACCCTCATGGGACATAATTTTTCCCCATTTAATTCCCCGCAGGAAATCTATATTACTATTCCCCGTGAGGAACATGAGGATATATTTTTCCCTATTTAATTCCCTACAATATATAATCCGAGGATTGCACTACATATTTTATAAAAGAAATGAAAAAATCCGTTAATTAGTAGTCAAGTTATAAATTATTAAATTACTAATATTAAGAACCTATAATGTCAAAAAAATAGTAAAAAAGCATGTGCATGCATACTCTCTCTCTCTCTCTCTCTCTCTCTCTCTCTCTCTCTCTCTCTCTCTCATCTTTTTTTCGTTTTTGAGAAACTCTCTCCTATATATCTTTGTAAATCTTAATGGTTCTTTTTTGTATTTTTTATTTCATTAATTTCTTATACATAAAAAATAAAAAAGACTTAATAGAGTACTTGTGGAAGTTGATATCTATTCTAAGGAACTATAAATTTTTATCTTAACTATGCCTTTATTATTATGTAACCAATAATTATACATCTATGTTATACACAAGAATTTCAAGTTTTAATTTTAATTTACCAACAACAAAAATAAAAAATACATTCTTCGAGCTTCAGCTATCACAAATTTTTTAAATTTTATATCGTGCGTAACACATATAACAACTAGTATATATATATATATACAATTGTAAAATTGAGGTCGGCTACACGGATCAAACTCTTTCATTGTGCTCGATTAAGTGCAATTGATGGTGAGCTTTCCACACCTTTTCATTCAAGTAAAGAGGTCATGAATTCTATCCTTTGTGTTTATATAAATTTAATGTTAAAAAAAAAAAAAAAAAAAAAAAAAAAAAAAACTTTTTGGTTAAATCCAAGGTAACGGTATGGTAGAGGTAATTGTTACAATGATAAAGATAGCATAGCAATATCAAGTCAATTGATAGAAGAATTGTAATGGTCAAGTTTTTAGTAATTTGGGAATCAGATTAGTTTCACTATGACAATCATCAACATTTGCACATGAATCACCAATCTAGGAATCTATTGATATAGTAGAGAAGACCTGAACAGGTCTCCTAAACCAATATGAATTTATAGAGGGTTGAACACGAAATACAGGAGCTTAAATGAATAAAGGGAAGATAGAAGACTATAGGGTTAGAATCTGGTGTTTGTTGTCCAGGAGAAAACCAGAAACTACCAAAAAAAGGATAGAAATACCAGCAGGTTGAGACTCTGATATGGTTCGTAGTATTTTCTTAGAATGGTTAAGGATCTATGGCCCGTTCAGTTCGCAAGTAAAATAAACCCATGATCATGAGATTATTTTATACTGGGATTATAACATGGGTTTGAGTATTAGTCCCAATAGAGGGACTTGTTTGGTTAGGGGTATAGAGGTTGGGATTACAAATGATTTCAAAGTTGTAGTTACTAAATTGTACTCTTTTATGAAAACATAAACTTGCAATTCAACCCTACCTACCCGTGTTTCATCTTCTTCACGCCTACTCGTGCTCATCTTCTTCACGCCTCTGTGATTCTCGCGTCTCTCTAGCCTATTATGTTTCTTGAATTTTGTTCTCACTAGCCTTTGTTGTTGTTGCTGCCATGCAAGAGTTTCATTTCCTTATCAACTTAAATAAATAAAATATAAGCATCATCTTCTTTACATTATCGGAGTCCAAGACTAACATGTCTCAACTAAGTTTTTTGGTAAACTGAAATTTGCTAACAGAAGCTTATTCACATGCGTCATAGCTTTTGGACAAGGCGGTCTTCTATTATACAAAAAATCCTAAAACTCCTCCCAACCACAATAAAGACACACTAACGTAACAGACAAATGAAGATGGAAACTTGCAATCCCTTCTAAAAAGACAGTTGAGTTCTGCACAATGCCATCACAGATTTAGGGGAATTTAGAATTTCTCAGAAAGGCATTAATCAGTCTTTCCTCTGTTCCATTCAGAAACAGAATTGGGATCGAAAGTTAACTTAGAAAGAGAGACAGAGAGAGAGAGAGAGACTGAGCGCGAGAGGAGAGGTGCGATCTGTGTGGAGATGAACGCTAGGGTTTTTTTTACTCTAAAAGCGACAGAGACGAATGAAGATCGACGAGAACAGAGGATCAGTTGTGTTTTGGTTGTTATAATATGAGGGTAATTTGGTCATGTTGGATGCACCAACAATGGGATTAAATAATACCATTCATTTCATGGTTTTATTTTATCCCACTCCCGTGGGTTAAAATACTCCCATCATCAATTTAAAACTCGAACCAAACACCAGTATTATTTAGTACCACCACTTATCCCATGCTATCTCATAAAGTGTCATTGGTTTATTAATACAATGGTGGAGACTATAAGTGTATCTTGTAAGAGAGCATACATAATCAATCTGCCCAGATGGCTTTAGAACCATGGAAACAAGCTATGTGATAAGCACATTACCTGTAGAAAGGCCACCAGCCATGCAAACTTGCCAATGGGGTTCAAATACAGGAAACGCTGCTAGCCAACCTGCTGTAGATTTTTGTTTAGAGTTAACATCACCCCAGCCATAAACAGGACGAGTACTGTACGCCCAACGTGCAGTCTTTACAACAGGTACATAATCTGTTCTGTCACAAAAAAAATAAAGCCAAAGCAATATACTCAATCAGAGCAACTTTAATTTGTATTACATGGACATATAAGCTACAACATCAATTTACAAAGTTCAAATACAATCCTCATGGTCACAAACCACAAGATCTAGTCTTACACATTAGAACAGATAAATTGGACGATACACTAGCTTACACATAATTCAAATGGGATATCTAGCTATTTAGGAGATAATAAATCAAGACGATTACCCAACCTTCTAACCGATAACAAAAGGCATTATTTTTTATAACAAATGCATTATGACAAATTATCAATTCCAGCCAAATTCAAAAGAGCTTCAATTAACCATGTCTTTTTTCCTCCTATTATTAAGATAGAAAACTACACCTAAACTTTTCCTTCATCTCCTTAATCAAACAATCCGTTGCATGCTGATATTCAATTCTCATCACCAGTCACATTATTTCTGATCTCATAAATAAATCAACCTTTCTATTTGCACAACTTCAATATCTGTTATGTCTAAGATTATTAAAAAAAAATTAAAACTTAAAATACTTAGCATGATATAGTGGGATATGTGACATCAACAAGACTAATGTACAAACATTTCTACTCAGAAATATTGTCTTATATCAGCAGGATCCGCACAAACGAATGCCCTGCCAAAAGCAAAACTATGACTTCTTAGACAAGGAGCAAGGTTTCCAAATACTTACCAAGCAAAAACAAAAGATTCCTTAACTATAACAATTGCAGATTATATGTAGGTAGGACACAAATCTAGAAGCCTTCACCATACAATCATCCATGATCTATAATATCACCTCAAGTGTCAAGTTCGTAAGCCTTTAACTCAAGCAAACTTGCTAAACATAGATGTATGAATAAGATGTCAACTGTTGACCAAGGAGATGATAAATGTAAGACACGGTGAAAATATACCATTACCACGATTGAATAATAAAAGTTGAACCTATTTCGGCGCCTCTCTAGAGGCTTGGAAACAAAGATGCATATAAAAAGATATTAGCAAGAGGAAGAAACTGAAGAAAAGAAGTAACAAGCATATGGGTAATCTTATGTGAACATATAACCAAAGAATGCGGGGTTAATCGTTCTCCAAAATTCAGCATGATACCTATTAAGAGGTAGGAGAAAATAAGAAATTATTATTGAAGGCTAACATTAAAATTTCCTAAACTTTCCCATCGAGAAAAAAGCAAATAAAACATATTGATTATCCAATAGCTATTGCAAGGAAGTAATCCTTTAAGAAATGGGAATGCAGGGAAGATGGTCAACATCACTTGAGGGAAGAAAATATAGAAAAGGAATATGCCCTCTAGGATGGAAATAATGTGGTTGATTTTGTGTTTATTCGCGCATAATTCTCTCGTTTCAAACTGTTGTCTATAGTAATAGAACTGTATAAGGGAAATGAAACGTATGGTTTGAAAATTCCTCGAAGTTCTCCGAACTTCTCCGAATAAATTAGGTTTATTTAAACACTGAATTAAGAGTTAGATGCAAACTAAATTTTATAAAACTTCCATCGAATTTAGAGAAATGAAAAAATTTCTAAGTTTTAACGCTTTTTTGTAAGAGAAGTGGATAAAGTTGGTGTCAATTTTTGTGAGAAGACGCTCTAAAGAATGATAATATGTATGAAGACACTAAACCACAACTCAATCTCAATTAGTGCCTGATAAATTAGAAAGAAATATTACCAAAATGATCAATCCCGTCAAAATTGAAGTTCTAAAAACTTAAGATTAACTATAGAAAAGGAAAATACATGAAATATTAGGAAATAAAAAAAACATACTTTTTATGTATTTTGATGAAAGTTGGATGTTCTATAGCACTTAGATGAAGTTATTTATACTTATTTATAATGTCGAAGTTTTACCAAAATTCTCCACATTGGATTACACTTCTTCGAATTAATTCCAAATTTTAAATCATTGAAATCATAAGCAAAGTCGAAGTTTTGATCCTTGATGAAAGGAATCCTAAACACTGGTTAAGAAGGGATGACAAAAGCTTCCTTCCCCCAATCGGTTAAGTAGAAAGTTCACTCTTAAATTTGGATTGGCGATAGGAATAGGAACATTATTGTCAAGAGCAAGGCTGTCGTACACTTGCAGCAAAATGGTCCCAAACATATTCATGACAACAATACGTCCCTTAAATTTATTATATATAAACAGTAACTACAAAGATTTTAACTTACTTGAGATTATATTACAGAATAAAATGTCATACCTGCCATCATCTACAATAGATCCTTGATGCCAAAGTGGACTAACTTGGAAACCTTTTGATACACGGTTATGAAATTCCTGCACAAAGAATCAGACAGGATAGATTAGGCTACAAAATTACTAGCTTATCCATTTTTAAAGATCTCTAAAATAAAATACCTACAAGATGCATACTAACCGCAGACTCTTCTTTTGAAATATATTTCCAATACCTTAAGATATTGTACAGTAGAAGATGTCAACTTTGATCTAGTTCTATTTATAATTCCACGTGCACTGATGCACTTAAGAATAATAAAGTGCTTATAGTGAGGAAAGAAAAAAATGAAACTAAAACGAGTCATAACTAGATCTAATTGAAAATTAATATTTTCACCACGCAGTCATCCGTCACTTAGAAAAATTGTAGTATTTGAATAAGCTCAATCCAACGAGGTGACAATCCATAAATTATTTCGGTCCATACTTCACATGCTCAGGTATAAATGCAAGTCTATATATAGGTTATATGCAGGAGTCCTGGGAAATCCCTAAAGCTTTATGAATCCTTACATGTTTAAGACAGCATAGGAATACAGCTCAAGTTGCATGTAGGACAGAAGGAGTATTTTTGCGTTGACATTGCGAAAGGCTACTGAAAACCTTGAAGTCTAGATTTTCAACTGAGGAAAGTCTCACCAGAGTTAAAAAAAGAATATTCCAAACTGATTTTTCAGGTGAAATTAGAACAGCAGGCTTTCCAAAACATTGAACTTTCCTACAGTTAGTACTGTGTTTGCATTTTACTATAAACTAGTTTACTTCTAATACATACTTAAGTTATTAGTTTCTCAAGATAACATTTGGACTTGTCTAAACGGATAGTCTATAGGTGTAGTCCTTGTGAGATTGATACTTGTTCTCATCATCTTTGGAAGAATATTGCTCAAACTTCTCCAAACTTCCACTAATTAACTAGATATTTTCATCACCATAGAAGTTTAGGGTGGAAGTGGCCTGAAAGTTTGGGTGCCCCATGGCTTAAAGATGACAAAAACTTTTTCATCACCATAGAAATGATCTCAGGTATGGGGATTTTAAATGGGGATGGGGTGGGGGATGGATACAAAATCTCATACCCACACGGGTATGGGTACCGGCATGGGTAATAAAATATATCCACGGGGCTCCCCACGGGTAATACCCATGGAGATCCCCACGGATAATTCCCACGGATAATTCCCACGAAGATAACCATCTACCAATGGAGATCCTCATATATCAATTTATACACCATATGATATTTATTATTTACATATACTATATGATATTTATATATAAATATTACATAATTTTCACTCCGAAACACTTATACATATAACAAAAAACCTCTTAATGAGATTTATAATTTTAATTTATATGGTTAATTAATAACTATAAGTTTTGTTTTGAATTGTTTGCAACTATATTTATATTTTCGAATTTTAGGATCAAAAGTACTGAAAAAATAGGATCAAATGAGAAAAATAGCAAAACCTTATTTTATAGAATCATCCTAATTTTTTCGGAGGCCCTTGGTGCTATTGACTTTATATATAGTTTATATTTATATATACATGTTATGAATTTGTAACTTATTGACATTACTTTTTTTATCACTACATTATTGTTATGTATGTATATTTAACACCTTATTTGTTACAATTCTTTTTTTGAGAATCCTCGTGTAGATCCCCAATGGGGAATAAAATGAGAAAAAAATTTCCCCAAGAGAATTCCCTATCCCTGTCAAAATTCCCATGAAAATCCCCAAGAGGATCCCCAATAGGGAATGAAATGGGTAAAACATTTTACCCATGGGGATTCCCCATACTCACAAGGATTTGATGGGTATGGGGATGGGTATGAGAATTCATCTCCAGATGGGTATGAGTACGGGTATGGGTGATAAATATTTTAGTGGGTATGGGTATGGAAATGAGGTCCCCATCCCCTACCCTACCCTACCCATTTGCATCCCTAATAAGGGTGTAGGCTCGAACCTCACAAACTCACATCTAGCATTACTATTATACAATATATTAATTTTTATACAAAGTATTTCAAATCGGGTCGAGCCTAAGCTAAAAGCACATACCAAGGCCCACCCATTAAATAGGCGAGCTTAAGCGTGCTCGGGCTAGTCTTGAATTTGCAAGACCAAGCTCGGCCCAAGTTGGGCGGGCCTCCGGCCTAGTGAACATGCCTATTCAAAACTGTAACCATATCACCAACCATCCAAATTAGAAGATAGTCCATATACGACGGCAAGCTAATAAGCTTGGCCACGAGTTGGCAAATCTTTTGCGAGGTCATGAGTATGAGATTGTTACTGTTTGGGATATAACTCCAATGAATGTAATATCATTGCTACAACATGATGTACTAGCAATCTGAAATAAATGAAATCATTTCTTGAGTAAAAAAAAAAAAAAAAAACTAGATATATTTTCAAACACCAAATTAAGAATCACATGTAAAAGTAGTTCTATAAAAATCATATGGAACAACATACAACAACATAGCCTCAGTCTCAAATTAATTGGGGTCGGCTACATGGATCAAACTCTTCAATTGTGCTCAATTAAGTGCAATTGATGGTGAGCTTTCCAAACCATCCAAATCCTTCCTAATTATTGCTTCTCATGTTAACTTTGGTCTACCCCTACCTTGTCGAATATCTTCAATTTCTATTGAGTCAAGTTTTCTAGAGGGGGCATTTGTAGGTCGTTTTTGCAGTTGACCAAACCACCGCAAGCGCCCTTCCCTAATTTTTGTGTCAATTGGTGCTACTCCTACTTGTCTTTGAATTTATATATTTCTTATTCTATCTTTACGAGTTTTACCACTCATCCACCTAAGCATCCTCATTTCTGCTACATTCATTTTACATAATTGTTGTTTTACCACCCAACATTCACTTCCATAGAGCATAGCTGACATAATTGTGTCCTATAAAATTTTCCTATTAACTTAGTAGGAACATTTCGATCACAAATCACCCATGTTGCACTCTGTCATTTCTTCCATCCAACTTGAATTCTATGTGTGACATCATTCTCAATATTACCATCATTTTGTATGATTGAACTAAGGTACCTAAAGTGGTTCATCTTAGAAACTTCTACTTCCCCTAATTTTCCCACTCCATTATCTCGATGTCTAGTATTTCTAAACTCACGGTGCATGTATTCGGTCTTCGTCCTACTCAACTTAAAGTCTTTAGATTCTAATGTATTCCTCCAAAGTTCTAATTTTCCATTCGCTCCATCTTTTATTATGTCCACTAAGACAATATCATTTGCAAATAACATACACCATTGCATATCCTCCTGAATATGCCTAGTTAGGTCATCCATAACTAAAGTAAAGAGATATGAGCTTAAAGCTGATCATTGACGTAGTCCTATCGTAATGAAAAATTCTTTTGTAGTTCCTTCAAATGTCTTTATACTCGTTACTACTCCCTCATACATATCATTAATAGTGTCTATGTACCTACCATGCACTCCTCTTATTTCTAAAACCCACCAAAGAACATCTCTAGGAACCCTATCATATGCTTTTCCTAAATCTACAAATACTATATGAAGATCTTTTTTTTTCTTTTCTCTATATTTTTCTAACAATCTTCTTACAAGGAAAATAACCTCCATAGTTGACCTCCCAAGCATGAAGCCAAATTGATTCTTTGATATTGTTGTTTCTTTTCTTAGTCTATCGTCAATTATCATCTCCCAAAGTTTCATAGTATGACTCGTAAGTTTAATTCCATGGTAATTTGAACAATTTTGAATGTTTCATTTGTTTTTGAAGATTGGTACAAACGTGCTTTTTCTCCAATTCATTGGCATCCATTTTGATTTTAAAATCTTGTTGAAAAGTTTTGTTAATCAAGTTAATCCAATTTCTCCTAAGCATTTCCAAACCTCTATGGGTATTTCATCTGGGCCACATGCTTTCCCTATTTTCATCATTTTCAATGCATCTTTAACTTCTGAAATTCTAATATTGCGTTTATAGTTTACATTTCTTTCTTGGTTTGGGTTTTCATCTACTATGATATCAACTTGACCATCATTAAATAAACTATCGAAGCAACTACTCCATCTATCCTTAATATCATTTTCGCGTGTTAAACATTTTGATTTTCCTCCTTAATACATCTTACATGACTTAGGTCTTGATTCTTTTTATCTCTTAATTAGGCTAGCCTATATATTTTTCGCCATCTCTATTACCAAACCTTGTATATAGATCTTCCATGAAATTTGTTTTAGCTTGACTAACTATTTTTTTAGCTTGTTTTCTACCTTCTTTATATTGATTGTACGCATATTCATCTTGACAATTAGGTATTTTCCAATACATCTCTTTCAGTCTTAATTGCTCTTTCAAGGTTTGAAACTTCGACTTGACGATGGAAGTTTGAAAAAAATTCACAGGTGTACGAAAGTTTATGGAATTTCACTTTAAATGCTAGAAAACTGAAGTTTCTTCATAGAGATGCTAAACCTATATTTTATTCGAATTTAGCTGAAGTTTAAGTATATTTCTAACATAGTTGAAGTTTCAATCGAAGTTTCAGTCGAAGTTTGCTTAACTTCTACGAAACATAACAATTTTACTTCATGTTTAATTAACTTCCATCAATGTTTTCGAAGTTCGGTCGAAGTTAGCCAAAGTTGAGTTGAAGTTTTGCAATTTTCTATTGCCTATGAACTTCACTTCTCTCACCTCAAAATCGACAAACTACGCCCGAACTTCGCTTGATTTTTGAAACCTTGTGCTCTTTGGACAACCTCGTTTCAACACCATATTTACTTCTTTGGTGGTCCCAAGGACTTTAGATATACTTAACACGTTTGATGCTACTCTTTATGCAACTACTCATTTCTAACCACATTGTATTAGCATCTAAATCAAGATTCCAAACATTTTTTTTACTAGTTTTTCTCTAAACTCTACTTGTTTACTATTTTAGGTTCCACCACTTTATTCTAGGGTCCTTGTCTCTAATATTCCAATTAAGTCGTCTTTTTAGCTTAATATCAACTACTACTAACTATTGTTTGGTAGTAAGCACTTCACCAGGTATTACTTTGCAGTCTCTACATATTTTTCTATCTATTTTTCTTGCTTAAAGAAAATCTATTTGACTCTTATTATGACCACTACTAAAAGTAATCATGTGCAACTCCCTTTTCCTAAAACTAGTATTTGCTAAGACAAGATCGTATAATGAAGCAAATTCTAAGATTAATTCTCCTTCTTCATTTCTATTACCATAGCCAAAACCTCCATGAACTCTCTCGAACTCATCATTAGTTGGCCCTACATGCTCATTTAAATCTCCTCCAATAAAAACCTTTTCATCTAATGGTATACCTTGCATAAATCCATCCATATCGTTCAAAAATTTGCGTTTGATGCTCTCATTTAATCCTACTTATGGTGCATAGGGCTAAGTATGTTAATCTTTTTATCTGCAATAATTAATTTAACTAGGATCAATCTATCTCTCATTCTCTTAACCTCTACGACCTTATCCTTATAATCATAATCCACAAGAATTCTTGTTGCATTGCATTGCATTTTCTATCTATACTAGTGTACCACAATTTAAACCTTGTGATTGTTATTTCTCTACTCCTTTCTCCTACCTATTTTGTCTCTTGAAGACAAGCAATATTGACTCTCCTTTTAATCATACTAATTCTATTGACTTCCCTGTAAGTGTTCTTATGTTTCATGTTCCTAAACGAATTTTTTCTCCCTTTTACGTTTATTTTCCTTTTATATTTTTATTTTGTCTAAAAGATACAATCTCGTTATCTATGATTTGGTTTTCTTTTTCGTGTTTGCTTTGAACTAGCTTCTTTACCTACGCTCGTCCTCTGTGTGGGAGCCCTTGCTTATTTTTCTCCACATCCGAGCGACAATGTGAAGGGACTAGCTTCTTTACCCACACACGTCCTATGTGTGGGAACCCTTGCTCATTTTTCTTCACACCCAGGCGGCGATGTGAAACACGCCCTTGCTTATTTCTCACTACGCCCGGGCTCCAATGCAACGCGTTGCTAAGTGGGAGCGCCCCAACGTTTATATGTGTTTGATCTATTTCATGAAGAGTGACAAAAATTTTACGCTGATTGTCAACCTATCGCAACCCCCCTCCACATTCCAAGAATGAAAATTGGGCTTGGGGCCTCCCTCCCCCATTTTTCGGGTATGAAAAATGAGTTTAAGACCTCCCTTCGCCACTTTTCGGAAAAAAAAATGGCGTCAGAGTCCTCTTTTAGCCGAACTTGGGACCGGCTATGTAGCGCAATTAATGATGAAAAATCATATGGAAGAAAGGGAGAAATATCATGATTTGCAAATCTCATATGTAACTTACTAAAAAACAAAAGATTACAACTAATGATGATTTCTTTTAGAAGGTACTCCAACAAAATAGTAGTATTTTACATAATAAAAAATTGGAAACTAATATTAATTGTAAATAATGAATTATGACTAATTGCAGAGAAAAAAAAAACTAGAAGGATCGTTAAAAAACTAGACATCAGGTATAAAAAGTTGAAAGGGCAAAGGATATTCTAACGACATTCTTCTTCAATGTTCCTTCACAAAATTTAGATCTTGTAAGCACTTGGCTACATTTATTTTAACTTCTCTACAGGGTTGAGATATTACGAAACTTCTATACAATAAATCAGATTTCTCCGAATTACTACCAAGTTTTAAGTGATTGATATCATAAGTACAGTCGGATTTCAATCTTTCTCATCACTTGCTATCATTGACAGTATACCACAATTGCATGTAGATTTAATATGTAGCGACTCATGTCCTTAACCTATTGATTAGCACTAATCCAAATGCTAATTAACCCGAGTTTGACTCGTGTTTAAGCTCGCCTTGTCTAGATTAGCGTGTGTGTGCATTTGTGTGTTGTTTGATGTTTGTTTGGTGTGCCAAAACAAATAAAAACCAAAGTTATATAAAATTGAATCAAATAAAAATATAAACCCTTGGATAGGCTTCGAGATACGTGTGTGGTAATGATGTGTGTCACACTAGCATGTGTGTTACTTTAAGTGACTAGACACATCTACCTCAAGATGTGTGCATGGACATCTAGTTGATGATATATGGATAGGCATGAGAGGATGAGGTGGATGCATGAAAGCACCTAGGTGGCAATTATTTAGGTTGGTCAAAACATAAATAGGAAACAAAGATGAGATTAACCTCATCTCATCCATTTGAATCAAACCAACGCGAGAGCGAGAGAGAGAGAGAGAGAGAGAGAGAGAGAGAGCGCTTGGTGGAGTAAGAGAAGAGTGGAAGGAGAAAATCAGTAGTTACTGGAGCTTGAAGTCCAACATTTAAGCCATCTTCATCTTCTTCCTTAAGTGGTAAGTTTTTTCATCTCTCCCTCAACTTTCTCATTCGAATGAAGGGTTTAAGTAGGGCTTTAATTGGGACAGCTGTGGTAAAGGAGTTATGATCAGTTGAGTGATAAAGATGGGAACCCATCTATGATGAGAAAAAATGTGTACAAGATGTTCATCACTGCGCACACTTTATGTGTGTTTCAATGCATGAATTGAGACCAAAAGTGATGGAAAATGATGGATTGGGGCAGGGACAGCATTAGCCGATCCTAGAGTGAGATATTGAGGTTCATTTGAAGCCATTAAAGTTAAGAAAAACAACTCAGGATAGCTGTCCTATGTTCTGTCTCATCTTCATAGTATGTTCTTCATGTTTTAGTTCATAATGAGAAGAAGTTTGGACATGAATCTCATGTTTTAATAATCCAAATTATAGTTGGATGCTTTGTACATGTGTTATACACATTTTAGAGTGTTTGGACAGTGGGAATGGAGTTGGTAGCCTTCGGATGGGTGCAAGGGCTGTTGTCCTAAGTTGTTTTTCTCAACTTTTACATGTTGTCCTAAGACAGCAGCCCTACAGCAGCATAGGCTCAACAATTTTCAGCATTGTCGCTGAATTTTTCTGGGATTTTAACGGAGAGTCTAAGGGATATTTAGGGGTTCTTAAACATCTCTAAGTGGTCTAGTAATGAATACCAATTGGTTGGTTTTAGGTCCTTAATCCGAGGGAAAAAAATCGAGACGTCCGGGACTTAGATAAAGTAAAAAAAACTAGGAAGTGCGACCGAGGTAAGTGGGAATTCACTTAGTTTATCTTTTATGTCATGTCTACAGTTATATTTAGTTTCATATAGCTTATGGATTGGGTTTCCGGGCTTTGTACTGGAATCTATGCTTAGTAACATGTAAAAGTAAATATGCAAGATAGGTCTGTGACAAAGCTCCCGCAAAGAGTTCGGTTGGGATCCAATCGCCTTCGCAAGGGTTAACAAAATGATGGAGATATCACTAGGGATGTTGGGAGCTAACTTAAGATGGAATATATTATCGGCACAGTGGCCACTGTGTGGGTCCGATCTCGGTATTCTTGCAAGTTAGTTACCAGTCCTTGTTTTCTAACTTCTTTTCAAATGATTTCCAATACATTAGCTAATTCAAATTGTTAATATGCATCCCATTCTATGTATTGTTTATTCACTTCCCTTATTACCATTTGTAGCTATTATTGTTCACTTAAATATTGCAAATGAGGTAATAGCGGATAATGGATGGTATACGTGGAATTCCATTTACTGAGCTTGTTGAATGATCACTCCCCTTTTCAACAATTTCAGGTACCTCGGCTAGCGCTCAGTACAAGCGAAAGAACAAAGCTTAGAAGTGTAGTCATCTTTTCATTGTATGTGGTGCAACTTTTGTTGTTTATATACTGTTTGAGGTTTTGATATATTACTATAATTATTATCACAGGGATTGGACCGTGTATCTCTTTTGTTTTATCGTATTTCGAAAAACCTTGATGTTTAAGTCTTTCGATGTTGTTTACTTTTATTTATATCGGTTTTCTCGAGATATGCAGGTTTTGTTTATTAGGTACTAAAGGTTAGGCTTCTGGCATGGGTTAAGTTTGGTTGGTCTACTAGGGCTCAAACCGTGTTTCAGGACGAATGATTCCTTAATCAGGACAAGGGTTGTTACATAATAGAACCCCTATTTTGAAAGATATGTCTATTTCCATCATTTGAGTTTTTCAAAATTCTATTGCCAACACTAGACTAAGTATACACAAAAAGATGGCTTCTTCACCCTAACATCATCCCTATGCTTTTTTGGTGGGTGCAGATATGTAACATGATTTGGCAAATTTACAGCCCTGAGCAATTCATTGATTTTGAGATATGTGAATTGGCAAAAGCAACGTCCTACAATGCCAACAATGTAGTAGCCTGCAGCTGTTATCCAAGCCAGCAACATCTATGCTTCTCCAACAACAATAAAAATAGGCGCAACATTTTAAAAAGTTTGCTCAGATACATCGAAAACTCATAAGACAAGCAAACATGTTATGCCAAACATTTCACATTGATCCACTGGCTTTGCTGCAATCTTGAACACCATCTTTCTACCATATGAGCTTTCACAATGAAACTGTGGATGTTGAGATGGGGGGTAACTCCACATGATTAGGATTCCAAGCTGGAAGCGATGATGTTAGTTTCCCGAATGAAGATTGATTTTGATTTCAATCATTATGCTCACGTTTCATGAGTATAATTGCTTTTGCAGGATAATTGTTTTTTTTTTTCTATTTTATGTTTCCCTATTTCTTTTCAAGACATTGTGGTCTTTGAGCCACTTCACCACAAACCACTCCAATTTCTCATAACTACTTGATTCAATCTATCATCTTAGAATGGTTAGAACCATAATGTTTACCCAAGAAAGAAATACAAATAAAATTAGTCAAAGAATAGCAAAACACTAACACACTACCTCTACGTTCATACATGTACAATATGCCCAATCAACCTATAGTAACGTGTACTATTACCATCATGAGCATCGAATTTCAAAGTTTACAACAACATTGCCTCAATCCAAAATTAGTTGAGGTCTGCTACAAGGATCATATTTCAAAGTTAATGAACCCAAAAAAGTACATGTCAAGAAAATGTAATGAGCAACCGCAAATATTTGCAAAAATTGAAGAAAAAAAATTATTGACCTGAGGAGGAACCTCCTTCTGTGGAGGAGGCAAATCTTTCCCTGTTGAAAAGGTATTTCCCAATACTAGCTCGCGCCTACCTATGCATTAAATAAATGATAAACAAGCAATTTCTACAAATATAAAAGTTTAACATTTTTGCAATACTTCAACCGATTATCTATAATTCGGACGCCCAAGACAACGAATTAATCAAGATAACTACAAATGAAAATGAATTAAATCAAACAAAAACACCACGTTGATAATAGAGCAACATGTTGCAGATTTCTTATATAAGTTACAACACACTAGCAAATTTCATCCAATGACCAAAATTAAAGATCAAGGATCAGTAAATTTTCAACATCTGATCATCTAAAATCTAACATTAGAATACAATTTTTTTTATTGGCAATCATAGAAATGAAGTTATCTCATCTCGAAAACAGGATCACCTTCAAGCTAATCTTCAAACTACTCATTCCAAGTATTTCAAGCAAAATACATGACAAGTCAGATTGCAATTCCTCTCCTCGGCAAATCACATAATCAAAAACTCATTTTCGCTGCATATCACCATTCAAAAGTTAGTACTATTCCTATATCATCAAGCATGTTCTCCAACTACTAAGATTCTTGAATGGCGAATACAACACAACAAACTTACTTCCCCAAAAGTACTGTGAATCTTCGGAGAACTGGCAAATGTACTTATCATCCACACCAAGAATCTGCGCACCAACTCCGGTAAACCGAGGTCCAAACGTAGCTTGCTCCACCACGCTCTGCTTCTTCCGGAACGCCGGATTCTCCACCGAGTACATAAAGCAGAAACTCTGCCTACACTCAGGAATCGACACCTTGAAGTACCAACCCTCAAAAAACTGCCTCGTACTCCCATCAAAGTGATACCTGATCATCAAAAAAGCCCCAAAATCAAACAACTTTCACCTAATTAGGGCTCAAAAAAAAAAAAAAACAATCGCAGAAAAAGGGTACCCGCTGTGAGGAGTCCGCAGTTCTCGATTGAGCGGCGTGGGCTTGTAAACGGGATTCACAGAAGAAGAATCAGTGCTAGTGCTCTCTGCATCGCGAATCGAAGCCGACGCGAAAATGCGAAGCGAGTCTCGAAATCGCGGTTTCAATCGAGGAGACGATCTAGGTCCATGAAACTTGTTCAGAAGTTTTGAATTCAGTCTCCAATTCCGATGAGATGTTGAGGGAGCAGAAGAGATTGGGAGTTCCATAGAAGATCAGAAGAAATGGATGTCGGAGAGCGATGGAGAAGAGGAGTGATCGAGTTCGATACGTTTTGAAGCAGCGTGCATGTGTGTTTGCGTGTGTTTGCGTGTGTTTTTGGCGATTGGAGAACTGGTGGCTGACATTGATACAACAACGGAAACGGTGTAAGAAGGGATTTCTTTCTCAAATTGCTTGAACTTATTTTACGTTGGCTCATTTGGTCACGATCTCCCACTTGGTGCCTAGGAGCCGCCCCTCGTTCAGTGTGATGGATTTTTTGCTTGATTAATATATACGGGGATAATATTTATCAACTTAACACATCCACAAAAATAATTCTCAATCTAACTCAGTTAATGTCACATCACCGCCACATCACCCGACCCGCTGGACAGCCTTTGCAAAAAAAATGTGATCTCGGGTCACGTATTGGTTTTTTTAAAAAAAAAAAATTAAAACGGAAATCGTGATCGCGGGTCACGACTTAGGTATAGGTTTTTAACCCCCATTCACAATTCACTGTTGCCATCTCCTTCAGTCTCACCGTCGTCTGCTTCCGCCTCCGTATTCGCGTCCGACAACTAGGCTCCGTCGTCCGCCCACCTCCGTTGTTCGTAGCAGGCACGTCGCTGCAATGTGTTAATTGATTAATTAATTCCGCAATGTGTTTTCTTTGGGGTCGTATGCTTGATATCCATCATTAGAAGAGTATGCTAAATTGATGAATAAAAGTATGCATTGGTATTGTGTTAGTATTTAATTTTCCTAAAGTTTCGTTTTTTGTCTCAAAGTGAATAAAGTGTATAAATTTAGAAAATGTAGCTATACATGATACACGTCAATGAGTTGAAATCATGCACTAATATATAAGAGCATTATATCCTCCACCGTAGTCAACTTAACTGTCAATGCATGATGAATTAATTGGAACTTTTGCAGTCTCGGGTTCGTTGGTGTAATATTTATATAATGCTTTGATAAATTAATTGGGACTTTTGCGGTCTCGGGTTCATTAGTACAATATTTATATAATGTCTTGATGAATTAATTAAGACTTTTGCGGTCAATTGTATAATTTCTTATTTTAAATTATAAAGAAAGGCATCAAATGGTTATCATGGTTTGGGCTCGTTTTGATAAACATTGTAGTTTGATTGACAAACATTGAATGGCTCCTTGCTCTATTGTTTGCATCAATTGTGTAATTTCTTATTTACTGCAAATTGATTGATAGTTGCTTCCTTATTTGAATAAAATAAAGAACTTAAATAAAATAAAGTATTAATACACGATGGAGTTTGTTAAGTTTATTTGTGCTAAGTGAGTGTATTAATTATCATCACTTCTATTGATTAACAATTATATTCTACATATATAGATTTCATAATGGTTGATCGAAGAGTAACTTTGGTGTTTCTATATGAATGGTGTCATGGTTGACGGACCAACTGGGATTTCGTACACGAAACCGCCTATTCGACATCTCAGATCGAAGTTGAGTTTAGGGTACGAGGAACTTGTGAGTTTTATCTGTAATTCCTTGGAGATAGACAATGAAAAAATGATATTAAACATGATATATCGATATCCTATGTACATTGGAACCGGAACGTACAACTATGTACCGTTGCGAATAGTTGATGAGTAAACTCTCAAAGATGCTCGGGAGATTGTGGCAGAATTTGCACCACCAAATTGTATGGAGCTATTTTTAGATTTAGTTCCGAGGCAATCATATACTATTTCCAATATTAATATAATGGTAAGCGCAGAAGGGCCTAGTACTCAACCAATATTTGAACATAATCATTGTGCATCGCCTTTGATGACTTCAAATCCCGATGTAGACGAGGATGCTCGTTCCTGTGATGGTGTGAATATTAAGGAAGATGATGACTATTGTGGTAGTGATGGGGATACTAGTGAAGAGAGTAGCGATGATGATGTCAATGATGTAGGGGTTGATGCTAATCATGTTGATGATAGCATAATTCGATATACATTAAATCGAGTCATAGCCGATGATGGCTCATTATCTTGTCCTCGAATCTCGAGCGAAGTTGGAAATGATGATTTTTTCGATCAAGAGGCTGCTGGAATTGATGTTGCGCATGTGGGTGTAGGTGAATTTGTCGTACCTTCATTTGTATTTATGGAATTGAGTATTGAGGAAATGCAACCTATCCATGATAATGCAATGATCCCTTCTAGGTCTTTATGGAATGAGGCATCAGAATTTCATGTAGGCATGCAATTCCTTTTTAAAGTAGATATCCAATATGCCGTGAAATTGTACAACATTAAAGGACACGGGCAATTTGTTGTAACTCATTCAACACCCAATGTATGGATTGTTCGTTGTAAGAAACATTTAGATAGATGTGATTGGAGGTTGCGGTGTTCGAAATGAAAAGCACATGGAATGTTTGAGATTAGTAAATATGCAGGACCACATACATGTATCTATGCAAAAATTTCCAAGGATCATGCTCATTTGGACTCCACCGTTATATGTCGTGAAATTGAAAATGTGGTGAGAAGAGATCCGTCCATCTTAGTTCCAGTTCTTCATCAAATTATCAAGGACAAATTCAGTTACAATGTTCGTTACAAGAAAGTTTGGTTGGGGAAGAAGAAAGCAGTTGCTAAAATCTTTGGAGATTGGGAAGAATCATATAAAATGTTGTCGTGGTGGATGACCGCTCTTAAAGAAAGAAATCCAGGGACACGTGTTGATTGGAGACATGGCGAGCCTAATGCCAACAATGAGGTTGTATTCAAATGGGTTTTTTGGCCATTTGCACCTTCTATTGCAGATTTTAGACATTGCAGACCAATTATAGAAATTGATGGCACATTCTTGTATAGAAAATACAAACAAAAACTCTTAATAGCCACTGTTGTTGATAGTAATAGTCATATATTTCCCTTAGCATTTGCCATTGTTGATGAGGAAAGTCAAGACAACTGGGGATGGTTTATGGCTTATTTGCGACATCATGTGACTGATCGAGATAGTATATGTGCTATTTCTGATCGACATCCTGGTATATTGTCGGCAATGAATAATCCTCAAAATGGATGGACCCATGAAAGAGCTCAACACAAATTTTGCCATCGTCACATATGCAGTAATTTCAACATGAAATTTGGGAGCAAAGAATTAAAGGATATGGTGTACTTAGCCGGTGGACAATATCAATCACGAAGATTTAAGGCATACATGAAAGAACTTCAACAAATTAATGCGGAATGTATTGCGTAGTTTAATGATCTTGATCGAACACAATGGACCAACGCATGCGACAAAGGCTTTCAATACGGATGGATGACTACAAATCTAGCGGGTATTAATTGTGTCTATATGTTCATACTATTATTTATTTAATGTGTTTGATTTATATTACGTTTACAAGCAAATACTTACGTGGTTTTTTTTAACAAATGTAGAATGCTTTAATGGTGCCCTTAAAGGCACGATTTTACCTTGTCACCGCATTAGTGCAACTAACATTTTATCGTGTCATGACTTACTTTAATAAAAACGTGACGAAATAGGTGCAGCCCTAGGAAGGGGCGAAAGGTACACAAAGTACGCACTTGATAAGTTGTCACATTGGGGAAAGGCGGCTGGAGGGCACAATGTTACATTAGTGAATCGTGAAAATGACACATTTGAAGTCATCACTGCAACACGTGGCTATCATTTGAGAAAATGGTCTAACAAGCAAGTGGTGAAATTGGAGGCTTGTAGATGCACTTGTATGAAGTGACAGTGTTTTGACATTCCACGTTCCCATATCCAAGCCGTTTGCACTAGTGTTGCCATATATCAGTGTTAGTACATTGAGTCATACCACAAATTGTTTGTGTACAGTCAATGTTATGCTACGAGTTTCCAACCCATTTCTCACGAAGATTATTGGCCTAACGCTAGAGTTCCACACACCTTGCTGCTTGATCCATCTTGAAAGCGAGTCAAAAGAGGTCGTCCTCAAACAAGATGTTTGCGAACTGAGATGGATTGGAGAGGCAATCAGAAACAACCACGCCATATGCAGCGAGAGAAGGAATTGAGAGTAACACTAACAACGCTGCGATGTAGTAAGTGTAAGCGGGATGGACACAATAGGCGCACTTGCTCTCGTCGTCATCAAGAACAACCACCTAATGGTTCATAGTGAAAGACGTGTCAAGTCTTATCTTTCGCATTCACTCATATTTTCTTTATATTAGTTCACTTTCTTATGACTATGTGGTGCATGTACTTTTTTCAATTAAACCATGTTTTTATATTATTCACACTTTTGTTTTAATTTTATTATTTCTTGAATGAACTATACCGCTAATTTTATTGTTTCATCATTGGTTTTTTGTATTAACGACAACATTGTTAATGATTTAGAGTTCAAGCGCGATATGGATCCTAGACTTATAGATGATTCAGTGTTGACTATGCAGGCTCTACATAGATCTATTCGCATTTGGAATGGACTGGTAGTACTTCTTTTTGCCTGTTTGTATATTTTTAGAGCTTCGTAGCTATATTTGAACTAATGTAACTTAAATCTCGTATTTCCATAGGATCCTGGTATATTGACTATCAGACGTAATTCAACAACATTACATCAATTGGTCCCACTTGACGAATGAATAGTTGGGTATCTTGAGGAAGCTGGGTTTTATGGAACGACGCAAATATGTTTCATAGCAATAGATTGACATCTCATTACTGCACTTGTAGAAAGGTGGAGGCCAGAAACTCGCACGTTTCATTTTCTAGTTAGCGAGATGACTATTACCCTACAAGATGTACAAATAATTTTAGGGTTACTTGTCGATGAATTACCAATCACTGGTCGTGTAGAACAATATTATGATACCTTGTGTTTGACACAACTAGGCTTCCCATTCCCTGAAAAAAAAAAAACTGGAGGTAGGATCCAAATTCGCCAGCTTTCAAGATGGTTTCCAAACCTTCCAAATAATGCTGGTGATGTGGAAGTGCAATGTTATGCAAGAGCGTACATCTTACAACTTCTTGGAAGAACTTTATTTGCAGACAAGTCTAACAATCTTGTTCACATCACTTATTTACAATTTTTGGAGGATTTGCATGAAAATACAGTTGGGGTAGTGCAACTTTGGTTCACCTATATAGACAATTGTGTCTTGCCGCTGACATTGATGGAGTAGAGATTGCAGGTCCGATAATATTATTGCAACTATGGGCATGTGATAGGTTGCATTTTCTTGCACCAATAATGGGAAATGTTCCGCAAAACGACATCATACCAAATGAAGATTTATTTCCACCTCCTCCATTTGGTCGTAGGTAATTAGAATTTTTTAACATAGTCAAAAAACTTGAGTTTATTTATCTACATGTACATTCATGCATGCTTTGTGTTGTTTTTTACATTTTTATAGGTGGAGACATGCCTTAGATACCACGGGAACATCAATGCACGTGCTAATAAAATACAGAGAAATGTTTGACATGCAAACACCCGATGAAGTAAGAAATACACTTAATCAATTTTTTCAAATACCCTTTTGTACCATGGTGAAATGTGAATTTTATTCATTTCAAGTTGTTTTTCATGACTTCAGGTAATTTGGGAACCGTATCCTGAGACAGTGGATAAGGGACTTGCCTGCGTATTGTAGCAGTGGTCGTGCTATTTGGTGAACGAGGGCACCTTTACTTTTCTTCTTTGTTGTTGAAATGTATAATCCTAAAAAAGCCATGCGACAATTCGGTTTGAAACAAAGGATACCACCTTTAAATAGCACAAGCATGGAGCTACATAAGATTGACTTGAAAGGGAAAACAAATAAAGATTGGAGTGCGGAACATAGTGCTTATGCCTGCATGTGGAACGAACGTGCTTCTAATATTGCAAATGATGAATTATTGGAGGAGCCATTGGAATTTTACGACCCGTATGTGCAATGGTATCGTCGCATTACACGATGATTCATGTCTCATCGTGGAGCTATTGTTGAGGCATTGGTAAATACAAATTTTTATTATTCAATCATGAAGTCTTTCAAATAGTTGTTTTGATTTTATTTTTGCATACAACTTCATAAATATTTTATATGTAGGCACATAGAATGACATTAATTCATTAGTTGACATTGGGTGATGATGTGTCTATTCTACGTATTAGAGATGTAGCAGCATAGACTTTCACTGCAATACATGCAGATTATCGCATCCATAATATGTCCACTTCATTTGAAGCTTCTCATCAATCTTCTCATGAAGATACATGTTCGAGGCATGACGCTCCAGTGTATACTCCATCCATACCTATCGACCAATTTGAGACTCTATATACTCTATCAGTACCTCTCAACGAGTTAGAGACTCCACATACTCCATCAGTACCTCCCAACATGGCATTTGAGACTACGGAAGCCTTTCAATTTGATAAGACACCTACATCTTTACATAATTTTAATGCAAGTCCAATAATGATGAATTTATTTGGGACTAAAAGTACTCATGATGGTGGAACGCATGATATAGATGAGACTCAACGAGAAGATGCTCAAAATCCTGCTGATGTGGGCCATTCAAATGTGCCATTAGCTTTAAATCGTAATGTGCGAGTCGTAAAGAGAACACGTTGTGGGACTGGAAGTCATTATTTGGGGTTAGACTAGGACTTTTTTAACTATAACAAGAAATTTTTTTGTTTATATTAATGCTTTGTAGTTGATCAACTTCCAAGTTTTTCATTTATAGCAAATGAAATTTTTTGCTTGACTAGCTAACATTAATTTTATGAATTTTGCAAATTGCTCGAGTTTGAAAGCTTTTGTTGTAAAAGATAAGGTCATAAACCTATTGTAACTTCAAACTTTTTACTAGTTTGTATTGACAAAAAAATCAAAAACACGAATATACTAGTTGACTAGTTTGAAACCTTTAGTTTTATTGAAAAAAATATAAAGACACGTAGATGCTAGAGATTCTACTTGTTTGATCGATGGGGTATAATATGATAGATCATACTTTGTCAATGTCATTTTCATTCTTTTTCACAAAAATAAATCAGCCTTAACATATTGTCTAAATATCTTATAAGTTAACTACCAAAAACATAAAGAAAAAAAATCACACAAGAAAAAAAAAAAACAAATCATGACTGCAAGTCACGATTTGTTTGAAACAGATTCCTTTTTTTTTTTTTTACACAAACGTGACTGTAAATCACGTTTTCATTTTAACAAATAAAATTTTGACGTGACAATGAGGTGGCAGTGACGTGACGGTAAATGTGTTAGATTGGTAAATATTTATGTTGGTGTGTTAAAGGGATACATATTTTCTCCAAATGTGTTAATCAAGCAAAAACTCCCTCTAACGAAAACGTGATTGAACAACAACAATATCGCACAAAAGAAGTTTATGATTTAGTTTAATGAAAATATAACTCTAGCATCTCATATATGCTTTCCCAAGCACATATGCCTTGGCTTTATAGCAAACAACCAAGTTAGTTATATAACAACTGATGACACATATTTTATTTACATTACAAGAGACTAAGTGAACCATCACACCCATGTAGTGCTTAAAACAACCACTGAACTGCCCCTTCCTTTGCTACCACATGTCCCTAACCGTCCATATTTTTAGGCTTTATCATGGCCCATGTCATGACTAAGGTAGTTCCTCAACAGCCAAGTTGACTAGGGTAGTTAGCTAACCACCTAGTTCTCCACAATTCATACTGACTTGGCCCACTAAGTCCGAAATGCCTCATGCACATAGGAATGAACCCCTTTGATCGAATCCATCTGAGTTCGAGATACACCAGCATCATCTAGGCACATGCATGCTCCCCCGGGGTCCTTGTATGCATATTGTCCAGCATTTTCCCCAATTTGCCTGCACGTCGCGTACAAGTGAGTGCACCTACATGCGTATCGCCCAAGTGCATTCTTTCGTGCAACCTGCTGTGAATGCGCGATTGCACGCGTGTTGAGCATCCGTCCACGTGCATGACCACTTCCACTACCCTTGCGCATATGTGAGTGCACGTTGGAGTAAATGTGCGTGTATTCACGCGAGTACACCATCTCTCGCCGCGTTCGTACATTCGTCTACTATAGCGTATGCACATCACCCGCATGCGCGTTGGGCATGATGCTAGCATGCGTGCCTCAACATTACGCGCGTTAGTAGCATGCGTGCATCACAACCACGTGAATTTTCCTCATAGCGTCAAGTCCACCATAATAGCTCTAGGAACACTGAGTCCTCATAAACTCGAGTCTTTGCTATGATTTTAAGCTGCCCAGCCAGCCCTCCTCTGGTTCATCATTGGGGGTCTAACAAACCTCCCCCCACCCCTCTATTCAATGTCCTCATCGAATGCATCAACTTCGCTTGTCCACCAGATCGATGCCCACTAAGGCAACATTTCTCCACCCTATCAAGTGCATGTAGTGCAACCAACCTCAGTGCATTGCCTTTACCCCCGCTTCGCATCGCTGGAACGAAGCACGACTTCCTCTCATCCATGATCATCAAGCCTTGAAGTAATGGAATCATAGTAACTCTCTCCACTATCGAGAAATCATTCTCTGTAATGATTTCAAAATCATCAAACGGAGCAACAATCAAGTTTACCTTGCCCGTCCACGAGCAAACCTGAATGCCTACATGTGAGGCTATGCACATAGCCTTTTTTGCCTCTAAATTAACCGCTCTCACCGTACTTGCACTCTCGGCAAGCAGCAACCCGAGCCTCCAAGCTAGGTTCTCTGCAACAAATAAATGTGTGGCTCTTTAGTCAATCAACACCTTCACCGTTTGGTCATTGATTTGAGTATTTATGAACATCAGCCTTACTGATCCCATGGCCTTTCGCACATGCACCGTGTTAAGTAATTGCAATTGATTCATTTGTCCTTCCGATTCATCCGTAACAAGAGCATTCAGCTTCTCTCTCATTGGGCAATCCCTCGCCCGGTGAGATCCATCACATATTAAACAACTCCTTTTTAACATTGACGCTTTGGCACTAACATTGGTCTTTGAAGAAGGCTCCTCATCCTTCTTGGATTCACCAATTTGATCATTTTCCTTGTAATTCTTTTCTTTTGATTCGAAAGAAATACTACTTGTCTTGTAATCCAAAAGACTATCCGCTACTACAATTGCACTCAAAAATTCCTTCATGCCTTGCCTTCACAGCTCTGATTGCACCCATCCTGGCAATCCCGCGGTGAAATTAAATGACTTGTCCTCCTCGGACATATTCTTGATGTCTAACAACAAGGAAGAAAACTCCTTCACATATTCACTAACTCTCCCCGTCTGTTTCGATTGGCGCAAGGCTTCCCACGCTTACTACATTGCGTTTGTGGGTAGAAATTGATACTTCAATTCCCGTTTCAGCACCTCCCACTCCAAGATCTTTGGTCGACCAGCAGCCGCATCATTGTCAACTCTGGTTCGTCATATAAGTTTCGCATCACATTCCAAATAAATAGAGGTCAAGATGACATTTTGCTCCTCCTCTATCTGAACAGTAGCAAAATACTACATCATGTCCCAAAGAAAATTCTCGAACACCTTGGCACTCCGCTCGCCATCAAGCTTATTAAGCTATGGGACTTTGGTCTTAGGCTTTGCCATATTAGTAACCTCCGAAGTTCCTCCCACGGCTCTATTGAGTAGCCTTACCTCCACAGCCATATTCTCAACTATCTCGGCGGTGAGTCCACCCATTGCATGAACATCAGCAACCAACTCCTTGAATCAAGATTCCCATATGGATATTGTAGCTTCTAGTGACTCTATCTTAAACACCAAGGAAGCCACCAACATCTCCAACCTTTTAACCTGTTGAACCAACACCGAGGACTCCTCTGCCTCCAAAGCAATATTCATCATTGCCATCACATGTTCCTTGTGAGCTACCCTCTCACTCAGATCAATTGCTACTCGAGTTGCCATTATCTCCAAAACATGTCTCTGATACCAGTTGTCACATGGTCAAGACTTAGGGTTCCCAGTAAAGAACTCATTCTAAACTTTTTCTCTTATGTGGTACCTAAGAGCCACTCCTAGTTTGACACTCCAACGAAAATGTGATTAAATAGCAATAATATGGCACATTACTTAGTTCAATGAGGATACAACTCTAGCATCCTATATATGATTTCCCAAGCATATATGCTTTGGCTTTATAGCAAAACAACCAAGTTAGTTACATAACTACTGAGACACATTTCCTATTTATATTACAAGAGACTAAGTAAACCACCACACCCATGTAGTGCTCGAAATAGCCACCAAACAGGAGTACACGGAGACACGTCACCCCCGGGTGGCGAGGGCCGCCGCAAAACTGCCCCTTCTTTTGCTGCTACATGTCCCTAACCGTCCATATTTTTAGGCTTAGTCATGGCCTATGCCATGACTAAGGTAGTTCGTTAACCGCCAAGTTGACTAAGGCAGTTACCTAACCACCTAGTCCTCCACAATTCACGCTGACTTGGTCAACCAAGATCAAAACACCCCATGCACATGGGAATGAACCTCCTCGACTGAGTCCATCTGAGTCCGAGGTACACCAACATCATCTAGGCACATGCATGCTTCCTCGGGGTCCTTATATGCATGCTGCCCCATGTATTTTCCTTAATTTTCTTGCACACCCATATATGTGAGTACGCCTACACGCGTATCACCCATGTAGCATCCCCCTATTCCGATTAGGGCGATACTCAGCGTGAAACCCTAATTAAGCCCTAAAAATCCGACCAGACTTAACAAGAGCCAATAGCCTCTCCATTAGTACGTGATAAACTCAACCTGTGTATTAATATCCAATAAACAAAACAAAGTATACGCAGTGGAAAACTTAAAACTTTTTCGATATATAACAATATAAAGTAATACAGATTTTACCAAAACTCAAAACCTTGATTATAAACCACCCAACCCTATTTATATACAACAAAACATATCAAACAACGATTATATATGTACAAAAAGGTTCATTACATCGTAGAGAATATAAAGACACTTAAATATTCTCTTTTCCGTCACTTGAAGCACCGAGTTGTGAACCTGAAATATTAGATTTGGATGAGCGCTCCAACTTGCTCAGTAAGTAAGGATTCATATTAACCATCAACATTCCATATAGTAATCAAGAACATAATGCGATAACAATATGCACCAATGTTACCTAACAATAATATGAAAAACATATAAATCTATACATAATGGATGCAAAACAAGTTATCATGGACTATTACACATTTACACTGTGATCCCCATTTTATTAATAAAACTAGGGTCGATTACCCATTGACGCCATTAATGCGATTGTAGACCAACATATTTGTCAATGTGCTGTCTAGTCAATCCATTAATGCCTAATGGTTCTATCTGAAAACCTCTAGTGAATATGTAGCCCACGCAACCTATCTCACTGAGTAGGAGTTACGTATAGACTGAGAGAACAACCATAAATCCTATACAACCTTGTCTCGGCCCTTAGGAGTTACTCTCGTGGATTACATTAGACACCGTTTTTTGTTTAATTTAAAACATCATAATGTACATAATCCTCATCTCAGTCCATAAACTACATGAGCTATATATACTAAAATAGCTAGGCAACATTGATAAATAAGCGAATCCGTACTTACCTCGGTTTAGGTTTCTGTCTAAACTCCCAAATTCTCGGGTCACTAATTCTTTCTCGGGGATCCAACACCTATCATAGACCATTTGTAAACAATTTAGGTTCAATACACTCTAATTAGAACCCCTAGTCCAGTCCCTAAGTCCTCCAAAAGTCCTCATCAAATCATAGCATTATTACTTTTTTTGGGTGGGAGCGTGCTCCCTCAGTGGATGGGTCGCGCTCCAGCTGCTGTGTTCATCACATTTAATGAAGGGCGCACACTCCTCTGCTAGGTGGAGCGTGCTCCACCTTGTGCTGCCTCGATAGAACACAAGGTAGCAACAATTGTTCCATCCACGAATCACTCAAACAACAATATAAACTCCCAAAATTCATTAGGGAGGACCTCTAGTGAGGTAACAAACTATATCAAAATCACTAAGCAACACAATTTACAAAGATTTTATCATCACCGTCAAATTAAACTTTAACTAACACAAAATAAATCATACCAAAGTGATGATCTCTAGTTGTTGTTTCGATTAAGCTCCTCAATTCACTTTAAATCAGTTCCTTCACTGATTCCTCTTAACCAAAATTAAATCCTTAAACCCTATCTCTCGTTATTGATCGATTGAAATGAAAAGATTAGTATGGTTTTAAGTTTAAATATATCGATTCCTCTAGATATGCATTACGCTGTCTCAAGACTGATCATGTGGTTGATGCATTAAAGTGACGTTTCTTAAAGTGACACCAACTTTAACACATCAAACACTAACGCTTCACTCGAGATGATAAACTTACCTATATAATTCAACTGATTTCTTATTTCCTAATATATCTAATATATATATATATATCTCATATATCTTCTCGCTAATAAATTCACCGGACATGCTTATGAGTATTCGTGGGTGTGCACATTCACCTCGTCGCACTTGGTGTACCGGTAATTCATCGTTTATTGTGTATTTTCTCAATTATAGGCTTGTATATAATCCTTTATTATACTAAAACCAATATATAAATTTGTTATACAAACACAATTCAACATGCAAACATACGCAAAAGCTACTTGAGGTACGCCAGACTTAACCACAAGCCTAACTAGGCTTAATTAGGATTTGGATTAGTACTAATCACCAGCTTAAGGTAACAGGTCGTTACAACCCAAATACATTTTCCTGTGCATGCTGTCGTGAATGCGCGAGTGCACTCGCGATTGGACGCGTGTTAAGCATCCATCCACGTGCATGATCGCTTCCACTTCCCTTGTGCATACGTGAGTGCACGCTGGAGTAAATGCACACATATTCATGTGAGTACACCATCGCTTGTGCTTGCATTCGCACATCCGTCTGTTGTAGCGTATGTGCATCACCCGCATGTGCTTTGGGCGTGATGCTCGCATGTGTGCCTCAACGCTACGCGCGTTAGCAACATGATTGCATAACGACCACGTGAATTCTTCATACAACGTCAAGTCCACCATCACAGCTCTAGGAACACTCAAGTCCTCTCAAACCTGAGTATTTGCCAAGATTTTGGGCTGCCTAGCCCTCCTTTGGTTTTTTCATTGGGGGTCTAATAAACCTCCCCCAACACCTCTATTCGATGCCCTCATTAAATGCATCAACTCAACCTGTCCACTAGATCGCTACCCACCAAGAAAACATTTCTCCACCCCATTAAGTACCTGTAGAGCAACTAGCCTTGGTGCACTGCCTTTGCCCACGCTTTGCATCATTGGAACAAATCACGAATTCCTCTCGTCCATGATCAACAAGACTTGAAGTGATGGAATCACAACAACTGTCCCCTCCATCAAGAAATCATTCCTTGGAATGATCTCAAAATCATCCAACGGAGCAATAATCAAGTTTACTTTGCCCATCCACGTGCAAACCTGAATGCCTACATTTGAGGCTATGCCCATAGCTTTCTTTACCTCTGAATTAACGGCTTCACCTCAACAAGCTGCAATGCAAGCCTCCGAGCTAGGTTCTCCGCAACAAATGAACGTGTGGCTCTCGAGTCAATCAATACTTTCACTGTTTGGTTATTGATTTGAGCCTCCACGAACATCAACCCTACTGTTCCCACGATCTTTTACACCTGCACCATGTTAAGTAATGAAAATGGATTCATCCATACATTTGATTCATCCATAACAAGAGCATTCAACTTCTCTCTCTTCAGGTAGTCCCTCGCTCGGTGAGGGCCATCACATATAAAATAACCCATCTTTTACGTCAACACTTTAGCACTAGCATTGATCTTTGAAGAAGGTTTCTTTTTCTTCTTGGATCCACCAGTCCAATCCTTTTCCTTGTACTTCTTTTCTTTTGATTCGAAATAAGTACTACTTGTCTTGTAATCTACAAGACTATCCGCCACCACAATTGCACTTGGCAAGTCCTTCACGCCTTGCTTTCGCAGCTCCGACTACATCCATCCTTGCAATTCCCCAGTGAAATTAAACAACTTGTCCTCCTCGAACATATTCTTGATGTCTAACAATAAGGAAAATAATTCCATCACATATTCTCTAACCGTCCCCATCTGTTTCATTTGACGCAAGGCTTCCCGCGCTTGCCACACTACGTTTGTGGGTAGAGATTAATCATTCAATTCCAGTTTCAGCACATTCCACTCCACGATCTTTGGTTGACCAGTAGGCGCATCATTATCAACTCTGGTTTGCCACCAAAGTTTCACATCACTTTCCAAATACATGGAGGTCAAGGTGACCTTTTGCTCCTCCTCTTTCCGAACAGTAGCAAAATATTGCTCTATGTCCCAAAGATAATTCTCCAACTCTTTGGCACTTCACTTGCCACCAAACTTCTTTGGCTCTGGCACTTTGGTCTTAGTTTTTGCTGCATTATTAACCTCCAAAGTTCCTCCGATGACTCTCTTAAGTAGCCTAACCTCTACAATCATATTCTCGACTGTCTCGGTGTTGAGTCCACCCATTGCACAAACATGAGCAACTAACTCCTCGAATCAGGATTTCCACATGAATATTGTAGCTTCTCGTGACTCTATCCTAGATACAAAGGAAGCCACCAGCTTCTCCGACCCTTTTAACATGTTGAGCCAACGACAAGGACACTGTTACCTGCAAATGAACACTCATAGTTGCCATCACATATTCCAAGTGAACCCTCTCAATTAGATCGGTTGCTGCTCGAGACACCATCATTTCCAAAACGGGGCTCTGATATAAGTTGTCACGGGGTGAAGACTTAGAGGTTCCCAGCGAGGAACTCGCACTAAACTTTTTCTCGTACATGGTGCCTAGGAGCCGCTCCTAGTTCAACACTTTAACGAAAACGTGATTGAACAATAACAATATGGCATAAAGGAAGTTTATGACTCAGTTCAATGAGAATACAACTCTAGCATCCTATATATGCTTTTCCATGGACATATGCCTTGGCTTTATAGAAAAACAACCAAGTTAGTTACTTAACTACCTAGGACACATATCTTATTTACATTACAAGAGACTAAGTAAACCACCACACCCATATAGTGCTCAAAATAGTCACTAAACTGCCCCTTCCTTTATTACCACATGTCCCTAACCGTCCAAATATTTAGGCTTTGTCATGGCCTATGCCATGACCAAGGTAGTTCCTCAACCACCAAGTTGACTAGGGTAGATACCTAACCACCTAGTCCTCTACAATTCATGCTGACTTGGTCCACCAAGCCCAAAATGCCTTATGTACATGGGAATGAACCCCTTTAACCGAGTCCATCCGAGTCCGAGGTACACCAGCATCATCTAGGCACATGCAAGCTCCCCTAGGGTCCTTGTATGCATACTTCCCATGCATTTTCCCTAATTTGCCTACACTTGCGTACGCATGAGTATGCCTACACGTGTATCACCCAAGTGCATTCTCCCGTGCACGTTGTTGTGAATGCGTAAGTGCATGTGCGATTGCAGGCGTGTTAAGTATCCATCTACGAGCATGACCGTTTCCACTACCCTTGTGTATAGGCGAGTGCACGTAGGAGTAAATGTGCGAGTATGCACATGAGTACTCTATCACTCATGCTCACGTTCATACATCCGTTTGCTGTAGCATATGCTCATAACATGCATGTAGGTTTTGGGCGTAATGCTCGCATCGTGCCTTAACACTATGCGCGTTTGCAGCATGCGTGCATCACGACCACTAAATTTTCCTTACAACATCTAGTCCACCATCACGGCTTTAGGAACACTCGAGCGCTTCCAAACTTGAGTCTTTGCTAGAATTTTAGGATGCCCAGCCATCCCTCCTTTAGTTCATTATTGTGGGTCTAACACCTCATTTGTGTCAAACCTTTGGGTTTTTCTTTTTTTTTTT
The DNA here is from genome assembly GCA_039657365.1 of Stephania yunnanensis. NCBI lineage: Eukaryota > Viridiplantae > Streptophyta > Magnoliopsida > Ranunculales > Menispermaceae > Stephania > Stephania yunnanensis. Next base: position 40,673,549 of record CM077590.1, on the reverse strand, counting down.
AACAAGGCCAAACCTTTTGTGCATTTATCTAAAAACATATAAAAAATAGTTGTGTGAAAATAAAATTAGCGAGTCGGTGGAGGGCGGTGACTCGATTTTTCTTAAGTGAAGTCTTGGGTTTCGATGTAACCAAAAAAATCTTGGCTTCGAATATTGTGATAGATGCTAACACTACCCAATTATATGGATTAGTTTGTCTAGTCACTATAACATCCCCTAACCCAATTAAGGCGATACCCAAACCTAAAGCCCTAATTAAGCCCAGATTTCCTAACCAAACTTAACTAGAGCCAACAACCTTTCCTTCTTCACCTGATAAACACCACTGCATATCGAATATTGATATAAAATAAATAATAAACACATCAAAAATTTAAAACTTTTTCGATAATTAAAATACGATATACAGTACCAAATCAAACCGCAATAAACATCGGTTATACAAAACCTCTCATACCTTGTGATATTACAAAACTGTAATTCAATACAAGTATATTAGACAAGGAAAAACTCATTACATTGAAGAGAAGATCAAGACTCCTATATTTTCTCTATCCCATAGTCATAGCGCTCATCGACATTCCTGAAAAGTTATTTGTGGTGAGCGCTCCAACTTGATCAGTAAGTAGGGATTCACATAGCCATCAACATTCCATATTATAATCAAGAACATTATGCAATAATAATATGCACCAATGTTATCTAACAAGAATATGGACATCATATAAATTCAATAAATAACGGATGCAAAGCAAACTATTATGGACTATTACACTGTGATCCCCATTTTATTTATAAGACTAGTATCGATTATCCACGACGCCATTAACGCGAATGCTAGACCAACATATTGGCCGATATGATGTCTAGCCAATCCATTAATGCCCAATGGTTCTATCCGAAACCCTCTAGTGAGTATGTAATCCACACAACCTATAAACTGAGTATAAAGTTACATATAGGCCGGGAAGGTAACCCATCTCCTCTATAACCTAGTCTCAGTTCCAGTAACTTACTCTCATGAATCACAGTAAACATTATTTTTCTATTTAATGAAAACCATCACAGTGTACATAGTCTCCCATTTCAGTCCAACATCTACATGAACTACGCTACTAAGATAGCAAAGCAACATTGATAAATAAGCGAATCCGTTCTTACCTTGAGTTAAGTCTCCGTTTCCAAACTTTTTAACTTTTCGGACCTCTCACGTTTTCCTTGTGTTTTACAACCTATCGTAATTCATTTATAATCAATATAAGTCTATTAACCTATGTTTAGAACCCCTAAGCCATTCCTAATACCTCAGGAAATTCTTTATAAAATATAGCACAGTTGTTATTTTTAGGGGTGGGAGCGCGCTCCACCAACTGGGTTCGTCCCTAATGATGAAGGGAGCGTGCTCCTCGGTTAGGTGGAGCGCACTCCACCATACACTGCCCCGACAATGAACAGGGCAACAACAACTATTTCACCCACAAATCACTTAAACAACAACAACAACTACACTCCCAAATCATCCGGGAGGACCTCTAGTGAGGTAACAAACCACTTCCAATAATCAAGCACCATAATTCATAAAGATTTCATCATCACCATCAATTTAAACTTCAACTAAAACAAAAATAAATCATACCAGAGCGATGATCTCTAGCTTTTGATCCATTTAAGATCCTCTATTCATGTTCATTCAGCTCCCTGAATCATCTATCTCGATCAGAAATTAAACTCAAACCCTCATCTCATTGTTTCTCAATTGTTCGAATGAGATAATGATGAGTTTTAATTTATATATATATGGATTTTCTTCAAGATATGCATCGCGCTATCTCGAGACCGATCAAGTGGTTGATGTGTTAAAATGTCACTCCTTAAAATAACACAAATTTGAACATCATCAAGCACTTATGCTCATATCGAGGTTGATCAAACAATCCATATTATTTAAACTAAAATTTTTAGTTTTAATATATATATTTATATATCAACTATATATAAATATATATATATATATATATCTCGTGTATATTCTCGCCAATAAATTCACCGAACATGCCTACGGGTATTCTTGGATGTGCACATTAATTTCACAACCCCATCGTTGCATTTGGTATACGAAAAATTATTGTTTATTTTACTTATTTTTTCAATTATAGGTTCGTATTAATCTCCTATTAATCCCACAACCTATAAAGTTCATTTAGCATTCCAAACAAATACAAATCATCATGCAAGCACACACACATGCTAATCGAGGCACGCCAAACTTAACCACGAGCCTAACTCAGGTTAATTATGATTTAAATTAGTACTAATCACTAACTTAAGGTAACTGGTCATTATGGTCAGGACTACAAAGTTTTTTTTTCTTACTTATGTAGGATCGAACTCATAATGTACCCAAACCTTGTCTATTGGTAATTGATGTCATTATTATCTCACCAGAGATGATTAGGAAGGGCTAAAAGTTAAGTACTGCTAGAGTTTGGGATGTTTTTCCTAGAGTCGTGCTATGTGCACCTCGTACTGTAATAAGGGAATGTAATAAGGGCACCCAGTAATTTTATATTAAAAATTGGTTTCAAAAGGAAATGTCCAATTTGCCTTCCTAACGAAACGATTCACTCACATGCCCATTCCATTCACATTCCCGCACACCCCACCTTAAAACTTCCAAGTTTTTCACCAAGTGAAATCGTCGCCAGTCGGACATCGCGTTTCATCAATCAAAGAGGGTGCACCAACCTTACAAGTCCTTAATTCCACATTTTTGTATGATTTTGTCATGGCTCAAATTTCTAATCTAGTTTATTTTTTAATCAGTATCACCGACCCGTGATGTGGGATCCACATCGAGATACATGCATTGACCGAGGAATGTGGCCGAGTTATATTTTAGTTATGTTATGGTGTATTCCTAGTGTAATATATGTGTAGACTAATAAGTCGCCTTTACTTTTCAGTTATATACGTTGATACGTGGCGGGGATATGCCTTGAGATGCGCGCTAGAATGGGAGTAGGGAAGAGAATGATGTGGTAAGTCTTAATTTAGTTAACGTGATTTAAAATAGCTAATTTAATGTGTCTATAGTTGAATATATGTTAATGCGGCCTAAGATAGGAAAATTAAACTATAAACATTGATATACCTCGAGATGTGTGTTGACACCATCACCATGTAAATTAAGTCAAAGCAGGTGTTAGCATGGTTAAGTTTGTGGGTTGTAGGACTCGATTATAAGCCATTAGATTGTCCTAAGAATGTTTGCGTAAATAAGACATTGGTCACAAATAAGCCTTATCACTATATAAATGGAGTTAATGGAGATTTCATTGCAAAAACAATTCATTTTCATTTAGAGAGAGAGAGATCTAGAGAGAAAAATCAACAACTTGCTGAAGGAAGTTTGTGAATTAGGAGGAGTTTGGTCAAGTCAAGGAAGATCTATAACTCAGTAAGCTAATATACATCACCACTTTGTAAAATTAGTAAAAATTATGAGTTTTGGGTTTCACATCTTAAGGTCTTTGAATTATGAGAAATTGAGAGTATGTTGAAGTTTGAGTTGGTTCAATTTAAGTGTGTAAGGAGTCTTAGGCATTGGAATCGCAAGATGGACACCATAAGGTGTAGCTTAGGCTTGACGTCGTAGTGGCACAGTGCCTTTGTACCTACGATGCCAAGCCACAACGTTAAGTCAATTGGAGAAAGTAGGTGCAGATGACACGACACCGTGTGGCGCCGTGCATCTGAACACATGGCGCCACCACAGCGTTGTGCACATTATCGGTAAAAAGGGTGGCGTCATGGCACTATAATACACGACGCCACCACAGCGCCAAACCCTGATAAATGATAAAATTTCTAATAAAAACCTAGAGGTTTTTATAATCAATTTGATCCGACTTTAATAGTTTATATAAGTCCTAAAACACCCTGATTAACTTTAGAAACCTAGAGGAGAGTTTCGGGAGATCGGGTATGCATTTTGGGGTGTCGGGAGGTCGAATTAGCCTAAGAACTTTGCGTGCTAAGTAAGTAAATCTATCGAGATCATTCTTTACATTTCATTCTAATATATTATTGTTTTATAGTCTATTTTGACTAATTTGTGCCTTGTGGTCTCGTATCATGAACTTTGGTTGACAATACTCACTTAGAGAGATGTTTGGTCATGATATTGTATATTGAGTTAATCCATTGGTTCTATTCCTGTCCATTGTAATTTTAGGTCATTATTTATTTGAATTATGAGTTGAATAGCATGGTATTAAGATAGATGTGTTGATGAACTAGTTATGGTCTTGTAATCTGACTTTTTGTGCTTTTCCAAGCAAGTACCAAATGTTGTGATCGATGTCATATCTTCCTTGAAATATAAAGTAGTCTTGATATCTAGGGTCCATTGCACTATATTGAGATGAGCGACATACGGGGTTAGACTCCCTAGGGATTTCGGCACTCGCATACACGGTTAGAGTCCTTGGGATTGTCGGTAAATGATTACCAAATTGATGCGATAATATGCACATTTTTTAAAGTGCTAAAAAAGTAGATGTGACGTAGCTCACAGTCAGCTGGACCTAGATCATCACTACATAGCCTTGTGTCATTACATTTGTTTAACTACTGTATTTCCTAGCATATTTGAGTTTTAGCAAGTCTTCTCTATCTTTATGCTCTTAAATACCTTTTGTTATATTTGGAAATGTGAATAAGAATCTCTAGACGTTACTTTCTATTTTACTGTACTCACCGTCCTTTTTATGATGGTGGGTGCATATTTGACGACTAATAGGTCTGACAAGGAGAAGATTGGCGCTGCCTCTAAGCTTGTGGCGTATTTTCGGTATCGACTTTGTAGGTTTTTGATGTTTTGTTGTATTATATACTTGACAAGTCAATAATTAAACATGTTTCATATTATGATTTAGGTTAATTTTAGATATAAATGATGTTATTACACTAGGTATTCTCTTATTTTTGTGATTTAAGGATTCAATTAGGAAAAATAAAGAAGTGAAAGAAAAAAAGGAAAAAGAGCAAAACAATCAACTGAAGAACAGAGCCAACGATTAGCTAGCGAATTAGATTTTACACTAGGAATCACTGGATGAATCGGTGGAGCACAGAATGACATTTCCAGTGATTTTATCAGCGATTTAAGCACAAAGTAGATTCAGTGAGGATTTGTTGAGATCGGTGATGGTTCTTTTAAATTATTACAAAGAATTTGAGTTTATCTATGATTTGTATAGCTTAGGAAATTATAAATAGGACCCTGGGACTTCGAAATTATTACAAAGAATGGGTTTTTTGTGAGAGTCATGAGTTATTTTTTATTTAGTTTATATTTGAAACAACGTTGGAGATTCGTTTATTTCAATAAGAGGTATTTATTTAATCATGTCTTTCAATTATATTATTGCGTTGTTTATTTTCAGCATGAGTGAGTAGTTTATTAATCTAAACAAACCTTGGACATGTATATACTTTGGATTATATGTTAGTTATAACATGGAATCATGTACTTAATGTTTTAAATCTATTAATACACAATAATCATGGTTTTAATAAGTTGTTTTTGCGTATTACAACTAATGATTCTTGTATTGCATTCATAGTTGGAAATATGTATTATGATATTCGATTTTCTAATTCTATGCCTACGATTATTGACAACAATTATAGAGGTAGTAACTAAGATTAATCTATAGGGCCAAATTACCCGAGTTGGTGTTCTAAGTGATTGTGTTATAAGTTATTTATTGATTGACATATTCTAATTAATATTTGGTTTAGATTAGGCTTGATTTTTATTGAGTGTTAATGCTATCGTATTTTTATTTTATTTTGTTTTATCCAATATATAGATTTACAATGATAAAGACATGGTTATTTTTCATTGAATATAAGAAAATTGATGGTTTACTAAAGGCTATCAACCTATAACGAATTAGGATTTAATGATTCCAAGATTACGTGACTAGGTTATGAGGTAATGTTATGTTCTAGTGTTTGAATGCAATCCAAGTATATTACATTATTTAATGGGGGTTTGTTTAGATATTTATATTTATATTGAATTTGAATTTTGTTTAGTTAAGCTTGCATTGAATTGTTTGAACTAGTTTAATTAGGTTGGTTAATTAAGTTAGTAGTCATAGTTTGTAGTTATTTAGTATTTCAATTTCCGGTTAATTAGATTAACTAAATTAAAAATAAAAAACATTTTCTTTAAAAGTTTGCAAAATCCCTGTAGGGATGATATCCCATTTAGTACTACTATAAATGATAAGAAAATATGAAAAACTATTGTACACGCTCGACACTTATCAATACTAATGTCTTTCATATACATTTGGGGTTTTATATATGTCTAAGTTGAGCGTTACTTCCCCTGACCTGCCATTTTGATATATACACAAATACATATGTGAGCATTTTTTCCTGGCTTTCCATACTTAGGACTTCTAATAATTGATTCCACTAAATTTTTAAGGCTTCCACTAAATGATCTATAGGTTATAAAAGTCTTAACTAACTCATAAATTTAATAACAATGAAAGTTGTGTAATATTTACCTTATACTTGATTAGAGAGGAGAATGGGGCAAAAGGCTAACCAATACATTTTTAAGTCTTATGTGCTTGAGAATATGGCTTAATGATGATATTAGGCCGGACGATGTCCTAGATTAGGGAAGGGGTCGTCACAGTATGTATCAGAGAAAACTCTCGTTAAACAGACAACAAAACTTGAATAAAACACAAACCTTATAAGTGGAATATAGGCGATTCATGCATATAAACCGTTAGTTGGGAAGTAAGTGAAAGTAGCTAGGAACTTTTATACGTATATGTTAGTTGAAGTATGCGTAGTATCTATATATGATATCTACGTAGTAGCTAATTCACACTCCTTGTCAATGTGCATACATCTGTGGCTGATGCACGTGAGGGCAGAGACAATGGAGCTAGCGACAGTCAGCCTTTTACTATTTCTATTGATCACTATCAGAGGTTGTCTGAGCATGTAGTGGCATAGGGATGCCAATTAGCTGACTTCATTTCCTTCATGATGACGCGCGATAAGTCGTTGATAATAATATACTTAAAGTATTCATTTTATAAGTTTGTAGATCTCAATGTAAATTATTATTAATAAATTCTCTTTTGTTTATATTTTAAGTGTTTTAGTGGCAATTTGCTGAAATAGAGATAATTAGGGGTCTTTTGAATTGTACTTGGTGTTTAGCATTAAAAAGTGAGTTTACATGCACTTCGAGATAGTTTGGTAGAACCCATATTAGTCCATGTTGATACTATGGTGGTGCATTAGTTGAGAAAAGTCTAAAAATGACTAAGTATAAGTCATTTCTATAGTGTGAACAACTACCCTCAAACTTGCCTCGAGACACACACTAAAGAGTTGATTAAGAGAGAGGAGAAACTAAGTTATGTAGGACTAGACATAATTGTGACACTCAATGTTCAGTAGCCCTTCGATCAAGCCTCGAGATTCACAAAAATCAAATCAGATCAAAAGCAAATAGAAGGACTTGATCACACTTCGGGATACGTGTTGCACCATCTCCTACAAATTCTTCGTATCTCCTCTTCATTTTCTCGTTATTTTAGAACATTGATATGCCTCGAGATGCGGTTTGCACAGAATCCCATTAACTCTGCGAATCTTGAACAAGTTATCCTCAACATACAGTTGCTTTCATTCTTCCTCGAGATGCGATTCGCGTACACTCCCAGATTGATGTATGGCTCTCTGGAGCGCCTATCCTTACTGCCTGTTTCTACCATGTGTCATCTCGCTAGTGTCCAACCACTTCTCTAGCTCAATGCTTTACTAATCTGCGTGTGCCATACCATCAAACCACAGTCGAACAACTAATCAGATGTTGCCATGTATCCAAGACCTAAACAACAAACTCACCACAACCATAAGGTCTTCCTAGGTAGATGAGACACCTATTAACCTATGATTTCCACTTTCTCTTTCTTTCAGAGGCCAAATTGAAATGTTTTATTTATATAAACTTCATGGTTAAGTATATGATCATCTTCTCTCTCGACCAATCAACCTTTATTTCATTTATTTAATGGGATTTGTCAAGACGATGTCCGGCTAAGCAATCATGGCCTAGGTCGAAGGTGAAGTAAGTTCAGATTCACGGTTTATTCCATGTTCATGTAAGATCTATTTATTTATAATTTAACTTATTTTAATTCTTTTTATTTTATTTGTTGTTGATTTCATGACTATGGTGCAAACTTAGGTTAAACCAGAAACAGAAGACCAATAGTTAATTAGGACTTTCATATCCGTAATTGTACAATTGGACTGATACAAGTGACAAGCACTCACTTGTTTGTCATCAAACCTTTCGATTCTTGAGTGTGTAATAGATAAATCTAGGTTAAATAAGAAGCGAACGCGTTCCAATTATTTAGGATTAGTATTCCCACAGAACTTTATGCGGTTGGTGCATTAAACATAACCAAAATTTCTAATCGTGTTTAATTCCTTAAATAGGATCACCGACCCCTATCGTACGATCCACTCTGTGATATACATACATGCCATGGCATTTTGCCAAGGTATATTTTATATTTGTTGTGATTTTTTCCTAGTGTAATATATTTGTATAGATTATTTAAGTCATTTTACCCATTTATAGGTGTCAAGACATAAGTGAGGATGCACCTCAAGATGCATGCCGACATGGGACCCCAAAGAGTGAATGTGGTAAATATGTTTAGACTTAATATAACTTTAAATAGTGATTTTATATGGCTATAGTTATTCTTATATTCAATGTACTTAAGTTGAGAAACTTAAAACAATAGCCATGTGATGATTCTTGAGACACGCGTTGACACATCTAAAGGCCAAGTGAGTTTAATTTGGTGTCACTTAGCATGAATTAGTGGAGAGTTAGTGGGACATGTGCCAATGTGTATATCATTAGATAGGTATCGGGATATATATGCACTTTAAGATCAATGGCTATTAGGTAACCTTATCTAATGCATATATAAGGTGAAGATCAACACATGCAATTCATTCATTTCATTCACAAAACCTCGCTGGGGAGAAAGAGAGTTACTTGAGGAAGAAGAAGACCAGTAATTTAGGTATGGAAAATTGATCAAACTAGTGTTCATCTAAATAGGTAACTTCTCTATACCATAGATTTAGTTCAAATCAATGAATTCATGAATTTGATGTTGTGGGTTGTTGTTTTATGTTGTGGTTGATGTCATGGAACTCTAGAAGTATGTATAGAGGTTCCTTAGGCATTAACATGGCCTATATGTAGAGAAAACTCGAAATTCTGTTTGCAGAATTTTGGATTTTCCTGCACATAGCGCCTTAGGTTGGACAACTAGCACATTAACTTTTATTAGCACATTAGATAATTTTGGTAGCATGCTAATAAGGTCATTAGCGCGCTAACCAGGGTCATTACCACGCTAAGTTCTTCGGCAACACAAAAATCTAAACTTTATAAAATTAACTAAAACATTATAAATAGTTCCAATACCCTAGTTAATGGTTTAAACATACTCTAAAACATATCAAACAACTCCAGGAAACTTAGGGGAGGTCTCGAGAGTTTGAGAACGCGTTTTGGGGTGTCAGGAGGCCGGATAAGCTAGGATAAGCTTTGTGAGTTGTATGTAAAGTTGCAAAAATTCTCTATTTCATTTCATTGACACTTATTCATTTATAGTGTAACAACCTGAATTTAATTCGTCGTTATTAATGATGTGGTTACAGACGTGGCTGACAACTCAAACGCCCGCAGGACTCGCAACTAGGCTAATTTGCGCCTGGAGCTAGGTAAATAGTTATTTTATGTGTTGAATTGTTTAATTTGCGATGTTTATATTGAAATAGAGTAAACAACATCACAATGTATGTGATTATATTACATTTAACGGGCGAGACCCTGTGTTAAGTATTCACCTCGATATGCGCGCGGGTACACTACAAAAAAACAGCAAATCAGAAACGGAATTAGAAAGGGAAATAATTTCCGTTGCAAATCAGAAACGAAATTAGAAAGGGAAATAAGTTCCGTTGCTAAAAAAAAAAGTTAGAGACGGAATTGAGACGGATTAAATTAGAGACGGAATTGAGACGGATCAGAGACGGAAATAGAGACGGAAATAGAGACGGAATTAAATTTCGTCTCTAAAAAACGGCGCCAACATTCCCACCAAAAATCTCGTTTCTTTTGACCGTTCATCAAATCTCGAGATTTGTGCATCAAATCTCGAGATTTGATAAGTATCCCCCCAACAACCCCAAATCCCACGGTTCTTCGGTCTCCCCAAAACCCCCAAATCCTTCTCGTCTCGCTCTCTGCTCTCGGGCTCGAGACTGCGCAGAGTGGCGCGCGTCGGCGACTCCGCCTACGCCGCCTCGCGGCTTTCTGCGCGACCAAACCCCCAAATCCCTTCTCGTCTCGCTCTCTCGCTCTCCCGGCCGAGACTGCGGAGTGTGGCGCGCGTGGCTCGGCGACTCCGGCCTACGCCGCCGCGGCCTTCTGCGACCAAAACCCCAAAATCCCTTCTCGTCTCGCTCTCTCTCTCAGGCTCGAGACTGCGGAGTGTGGCGCGCGTGGCTCGGCGACTCCAGCTACGCCGCCTTCGCGGCCTTCCTGCGACCAAAACCCCCAAATCCCTTCTCGTCTCGCTCTCTGCTCTCCGGCTCGAGACCTGCGGAGTGTGGCGCGCGTGGCTCGGCGACTCCAGCTACGCCGCCTTCGCGGCCTTCCTGCCCTCGCAATCGTCTTGGGATCGTTCATGGGGACCGACGACTCCAAATCTAGGGCTCGGACTCGGCTCCGCCCAGGGTTCGAGCTCGCTCTTCGATAAGGCCGGTGTCTCTCTCTTTCTCCGATCTTCTTCGTCTTCGTCTGCTTCAGCGGCTTCGTCTGTTGATTCTGCTGCTTCGAACCTCAATTCCGCATGTACGAGTTTTCTGGTTTTTAGGGTTTTTTTTTTTTTTTGTGTGTTTTGGTTGGTTTTGGGGGTTTTTTGACTGTGAGTTTGTGAGGTGTTTTGGCTTTGCGATTTGCGCTTACATGGCGATGATGTGTATTTCTCTTTGGAGGATTTCGGTTTTGGGCCGGTGATGGGGCTCAAGCTTAAGCTCGGCGCAAAGATTCGCATTCAAAGGTTCGGTTTTTGGGTTGTTTTGATCTTCTTAGGGAATTCAGTGTTACTTTTAGGTAAATGAGATTTGTTTCATTTGTTTGTTAAAAATGTGAGATTTGAATGATTTGAGAGGTTGTCCGCGTGGAGTTCGTCTTGTTTTCTTCGATATTTCTTTGTTGACTTGTTGGATTGTTAGGCTATGATATCCCAATGCTATAGTGCTTTTGCTCACACCTTTGTCTAGCTAGATCTATTTGGAGGCGATTTCTTGCTAATATCACAGCTGAATCCCTGTTTTTAGTGCTATAGATCGCTGGTCCTTTGTGGTTTTCCAGATCGCCGCTCATAGTCTATTATTTGTGGAAATGTGGATTTGTCATGAAAAGTAATCAAGGAATGTGTTCCTGATGTGAGTGACTGTCAAGCGAAGGAGAAGGCCTGTGATTTAGAAGTTGTAAATATAAGGATCCTTGCAAGATGTTTAATGAATGTGTTCCCTACGGTCTATTGCACACTTTTTTTTTTGTGATGTCTACGAATGACTTAGCTGTATTTGCTAATGAATTTTCTTTCCCCATGATGCAGGTAAACCGATTTCTGTTCTTTCCTTCTGTTTTTTGTTTTTTCCTGATAGGGGTACTTTGCTTTCTGTTCAGGTTGGCCATTCTTGCTTTTTCTATTAAAAGCCAGCAAAGTTGGTAAGATAATTGTTGCTATCTATCCTAGTTGAATGTTTTAATATGGTATTGATTTGAGATGGGGACATTATATGAACTTAATTAGGACTTCTACACCTAATCCCTTCTATTTTGCAAAAAGGTTGCATAATTTGCACTAGTGTCTCTCAAGGTTGGCCATTCTTGCTTTTTCTATTAAAAGCCAGCAAAGTTGGTAACACGTCTATAATTATTTTGTTTTTATTGCGTACTTGGAAATCACATCGTTTCCTTTCATTGATTGTACAATTTATTTTGCTTTTACCTATCACCAAAGGGGCATATCCTGTTGAATCTTTTTATGCATGTGGAATCAATACTTGTGTATAGATCAATTCAAATCAAAATAAAATTTGATTGAACTTATTACACTTGTATAAATATAGAGTTAGCATGTATACTGCATTTTAGATATACTGCATACTTGTGCGCACTCAAGGAGGAAATTTTTTTTTTTTGTCAAAGGAGGAACATTTATGTAGAAACAATTTACATTCATAAATAAGTAAATTTAGTTTTTAATAGTATTATTAATTTTTAATGTGAGAATGACATGAAAACTACTATGGACCATGACTCTACATTAATTTTTTTTCAAGCGATTGTCACCATGATACAAACTTGGTACCAAGATGTCGAAGAATGTATGCTCATGCTCATGATTATCATATTAATTCCATTTCAAACAACAGTCTCCGTTTGTCACTCTATTTTCTATATCACTTGTCACTCATCCCATCCCATTCGTTTCTTCTATACATGTTGCAAAATGAGTAATTTGAAAAGCATGGATAAGAAACATTGCTAATATGGAGAAGTCATCTTTTAACTATTAACTTGCATTTTTTTTAACTTTCTTTTGAAATACATGAAGCTTTGAAATAATGTTGCATGTCGTTGTTATTGTCTTTTTATTTTGTGTTGTTTGTTTTTAACAATTCCATCTTCATTTTGTTTTTGCACTTCTTTTTTGAATGAATACAGCTTCATGTTTCTCCTCTTCATATTCTATCATATATCTATTTGAAAGTCTTTTTATTTTGCCATATTTTTCTTTCAAATCCTTTGGAAAACCTCCTACGTCTTTGAAGGCCTTCTTAATCATCTTTATTGAAATCATTGTTATTAGTCGAAATATATGAAGATGACTTTATGAAATGTTTGTTACTTCTTGAATTTCACCATTTGTTCACCTAAATGCTAGCCTTTGCTTTGTTATTACTTAATTATATAATCGAATCATGTCTTTGTTTTGGTTTTTTTTGTTTTTTTTTTTTTTGTTTTTTGTCTTTTTTTTTTTTTTTTTTTTGCTTGTTGTTTTTCTAATCTATGGGACAATTCAAGAATAGATCTTTAACTTGGAATTCTTGTCTAAAACTTTGTTCCTTTTTCTTACCAAAGCAACTTGCTATGTCCTTGTGAAGTACTTGCAATAACTGAGAGATAAACTTAGAGTTTGTTGCTAAATCGAAAAAAAAAAAATACTTATCCCAAGTACGCAGATATAAGCTTTTCTCAAACCAAACATTATGCTCTTGCATTCGTTTTTATTGATTTGTTGGTGTCTGTCAACTATCCCTGTCGGCGGATGATAATCCTTTCATCCCTCATAGAGATGATGCTATTACTTGTCCTCTGCATGATTTGTAGTGTGAATTTGTAATGACTCATAACTTGGTTTCTCTCTCAATTGGACACTTTGCTCTTCCATTTGTGATGATATCTAGTTTCGATGCTTTATCAACATGGATTTATTGCTTGGACAACATGGGCTAGTCATTTGTGACAATCATGGCTTATATATATATATATATATATATATATATATATATATATAATATTATTCTCGCACATCTGCATTAAGCATGTGCCATACTGTGCAACTTGAAGACTAGGCGATTGACTAATTGTAAGAAAAATTCAGTTTAGAAGATTGGGTTACTTGGATTAAATTAGATTACATGTTGAAGTTTATGCATGCATATTCTTATGTAAATGGAGATAGTTTTTTTGCAGTTTTGTATTTTTTATCATGAGTTTGATCTATTTTGCAATATTTGCAGAGCGTGACCTTATCAATAGGTGACTGGTTCTTCGATCGAGTGGGAGTTAGTGCCATTGATTGCCCATATCCCTGTGACAATACCTGCCATAATCTGGTTTCCAAGTGAGATATGAGGAAATAAAAACATATGTTGTAACTTTATAGTTGTTTATATGACTTTTAGATTGATAATTCTTTTTGTGCATATTTAGAGGATTGTAAGTTTTTTTTGTGGTTGTTGAACAATAGGATTGATGGTTTTTGTAAATACTTAGAAATCTGGAGCATTTGTTATACTAGACAATTTTTCGTGGATATATAAAGCTTTTTCAAATTTTGAATTTTACATTTTTTTTCTCTCATTTGAATATTTGTTGATATATTTTGTCGATGTATGAATGTCAAGTTTTGCTTTTTTGGGGGATGTTAGCACCCCCAAGGAGTTGTTGGAGGGGGTGCAGGGGATGGAGTAGGTTCTATGGTTGTAATTTCAAGTTATAGGTTGGAAAACCAATTGGATTATATTTATGTTTGTAAATTAAACAAAAAGGAAAATTAGAGACGGATTAGCAACGGAATACAGACATTCCGTTGCTATTCCGTCTCTAATTTTTCAGGAAAATATCATTAATCAGCAACGGAATCAGAGACGAATGAAGAATTCCGTCTCTGATCCGTTACTAATCAGAGACGGATCAGAGACGGAATGCAAAAATTCCGTCTCTGATTCCGTTTCTGATTAGCAACGGAATCAGAGACGGAATTCATGAATTTATTATTTCCGTCTCTGATTCCGTTTCTGATTAGAAACGGAATCAGAGACGGAATCCAATTACAAATGTACAATTTTGAAAAAAATTCCATTTCTGGTTCGTCTCTGTTCCGTTTCTAATTTCCGTCTCTAAATCCGTCTCTAATCAGAAACGGAATTTATTCCGTCTCTAATCCGTTTCTGATTAGAAACGGAATCAAATTCCGTTTCTGATTGAATTAGCAACGACGATTTCAGAGACGGAATTTATTCCGTTTCTGTTCCGTTTCTGATTTAAATTAGAGACGGAATTTAGGCAAATCAGAGACGGAAAATTCCGTTTCTGATTTGCTGTTTTTTTGTAGTGGTACCGTGTAGTCTAAAAGACTAAATAATAGGCCAGGAGAAATAATACACACATAAAATGAATAAAATGGGTTAAATAAAACTTTGTAATATATATTTGGTGGTTAGGGACATGGTAGTACGTGTTTGTCGGGGTTCGGGAAGCGAAATCGAGCGTCAGAACACCTGAAATGCCATTTTTTGGGTTAAAGAAAAGGGAGAGTATACCATTGGTTTCATTTTTGGAGTCATTAGAGGTGGGAAATGGAGCAAATGGAGTTCATTTAATTGCCTTGAGATGCACAAGTGAGGAGAGATGCCAATGGGACTATAAAAGTCAATTGACTTTCAAAGCCCACCACCGTTTCTTTGTCCTTATCTTCACATTCGAAAATTGAGACAAAAAACAAGGGTTGTGGAGTGTTCACCTTGATCATTTGAGGAGCTTGGAGTGTTGGAATCATCGAAACAAAGTGAGATTTGCAAACACCTTAACTTTCTTTAATTTTTGAGGTGTTGGTGTGAATTCAATAGGGGTTGTAAGTGGTTGTTTTGGTAGGTTTTAAGTAGTATGAGGTTCGGTGGTTGGTGTTGTGGTTGTGGTTGTTGTTGTTGTTGGCGGAGGGGTTTTAAACCCAAAATTTTCAACAAAACTAATGTCCGGGATGCGATAAGCGTTCTAATGACATCATCTAGCGCGCTAGATGACGATGACCGCGCTAGGCAAAAAGATAGCGCGCTAATGTTCTTCCTGACGATGAACGTATAACCGCCGGGAATCTAGCGTGCTAATTCTTAGACCCAGCGCGCTAGATATCGTAAATTTGACATTATTTTTGCTAAGTGACATAAAATACATCCATTGACTAAAAATCAATTATAAATGGAAATAGGTCATTTCGGGCAGTAATTTGAATATCTGGGATTAGACGGAGCCAAACAGGGGGTTATTTATAAGATACAGAGTGCGGTTTGAGGTGTGTAGTATCCCAACCGAAATTTCTTGAGCTGTATTTTATTTTCGCTTTTGAATTCATATTTTGTCTTTCAATACTCTATTCTTGGTGTGATGTAATGGACGGGTGTTGAGGCTCTCCCTTTATGCCATTTTTGTGTGTATGTCCATTGGGCCATATCACGGGTTTTTAAGGGTCTCGGTGATAGGTCGACCCGAGTAGGTTCCACGCCGACCACCTAGCAGATTTAGATACTGGTCTTACTTAAGTGCTACTCACCGGCAGTAGCATGTGGGGAGTCCGAACTATGGAAGTAGTCTAACCCCAGGCTCTAGGAACACACTTTGAGCTTTCACTATTACGTATGCATGCGATGAGCATAGTTGCCCGTATTTATTTTTGCATGTTTATTTATAATTTCATTTAAATTACAGTATTTATTTTTCGTATTGCTCGCTTAATCTCCTTGGGAATACTCACTCTGGACTCGTCATCGACCTTTTTATGATGGCTCGAGTGCAGATCTTAGTATAAGTCATGACAAAGGCAAGCTTCTAGAGTACTTTTGATTAAGAGATATTGAGCCAGGCTTGTATGTTTGTATATATATACTTTGTCTTGTCTTTTACTTTGGGGATTTGGGAATGTGAGATATCTTGAAACCCTATATTTTTGATAGATTGAGGTGCGTTTTTGGTCTGTGATGATATATGGGTTTTTCAGACTAGGTATTAGAGTTAAATGCATGATTATAATGTTTTACTATTTTAGATTGTCATGATAAAAGACTTTTGTTGTGATTTATTATGGTTTAAAATGATCTTAGCAAATGACTTGAGTTCGGTAACAATTTAGACAGTAAATTATTGTTTATACGATTAAATTATGGATGAGATAACATGTGGGACACAGTTGGCACTGGTAGGCTAAGTTATGGGCCCGCATTGGCCCACATGGTGGTCCATTTGGAAAATGGGTCGTTACATTTTGGTATCAGAGAAAATGTTGGTGAACTTCGAGTAATTGAAAATTAATTCTGATACGGTTACATTTGTGGTATAATTTGAGGATAAACTTGATGAATAAACTTTAGATGTGGAAACCCAAATGAATTGCCTAGAGTCCTAGTTGGGAAGTGAGGTGAGATGGGTAGAAATCAGGGAGATACGTGTAATATTTTTGGTTGTATATTACATATGATACATGTATATGTACTGATGCTGATTAGACGCACGCTCGTCGATGCAAATATCGATGGACGGACAACCTTCAGATACTACTCAGCCTGAGGTCGGAGATACCAGCGATCCGACCAGGCCGACTTTGACATTGGAGTCCTTGGCACGGACTATGGATGATAGATTCGCGTTACTGATAGACATGATGAGAGCTTGAGATTCTCGCGAGACTACTACAACTCATATTATCGTTATGGTTGCACTGACGACTACTACTTAGGCAGTTGTAGCTCCTACTACTGCTGAGACTTAGGTGCAGGCAACAATATCTGAGATACTGGCAGAGAGGGCTACGCTAGTAGCAGTACCAGTGGATACTACAGTGGTTCTTACACCCGCGACTACTGAGCAGCCAACAATGGCATCTACTTCTAGGAGTCTAATGACATTAGAGGCTAAGAAGATTAGGGACTTCATTAAGTTCTCACCAGGATACTTCTATGGAGCCGGGGACCCAGAGATAGCCGGGAAGTGGCTATTATCTCATAAGCGGCTACATGACTTGCTTTGGGTTGAGGAGATTGATCGGTCGAGGCTATCGAGTTTTTACCTGAGAGCCGATGCTTTGATTTGGTGGAATACCTACATCGCGACTCATCCTGCTATGACTACTTAGGGCGAGTTCTGAGCCTTGTTTATAGATGAGTACATACCTATGGAGGTCAGGGTCTAATTAAAGGAGGAGTTTTTGTCTTTGGTTTAGGGTGATAAGTCTCTTACAATATACATGGAGAGGTACCGATATCTACTATCATACTCCATAGACATAACAAGTACCGATCGACTACAGATATATTATTTTTTCTGAGGTCTGGATGAGAGGATTGCGAGCATGGTTGTATCAAGTGGAGCTCGTACACTGGCAGAGATTTACGACAGGTCCCTCGCACACGAGTCATACCTTGTTCAGAGGGCCAACCGATTAGCGATCCAGGCTACGCCGTAGGGTCAGCAGAGTCAGCCAACTTTGAGTTCTCGATCTGATTAAAGACTGAAAAGACATAGGAGAGACCAAGACCGAAAAAAAATAAGGCCAGAGACCTCGTCGAGGTGATTGGCAGTCTGATTAAGGTCGCAAAGGCGACAGAGATCGACGTGATGATCGCCAGGCGGCATATTCTACGGCTTCTGCATCAGTTATTTATCCTAGACAACAATAAAGGCAAGATAAAGATTAGAGAGGCCAAAGTCGAGGCCAGGGTCATGCATAGAGTCAAAGAAGTCCTGACAGATCAAAGACACACATGTTACCGATGCGGTCAGGGGCCATATTGTGGCAAATTGTAACAGACTAACACCAGTACCACCATAGATGAAGCATGCTAGAGATAGGGCCCAGAATACAGCTTTTGGGGTCGCGCAACCAGACAAGGAGGCGACCAGATAGCTTGTTGAGGGTACGTTTTCTATTTGTGGTATTTCCATGCATATTATGATGGATTCTGGTAGTACACAGTCTTTTATTTTTGGACGCATGGTAGGAGAGTTAAGGTTACCTGCATAGACTTTAGATACACATCTTGTTCTCAGTACGACAGCTGGGGATAAGATTTACCTTAATTGGATATGCCGAAATTGTATTGTGGAGATTGAGGGATATCAACTACTAGTCAATTTGAGAGTGTTAGAGAATCTGGAATTCAATGAGATATTTGGTATGAATTGGTTATCATCCTATCATACCCATATCGACTGTTTCAGCAAGACTGTAACATTTGCCAGGATTGCCACTACAGAGAGCTATTGAGTTTATCGTTAAGCTGATTTCGAGGACATAACCAATCTACAGCAGACCGTATAGGATGTCAGCATCAGAGCATGAGGAGTTAAGGACCCGATTAGAGGACTTATTGTAGAAGGGTTTCATTTACCCTAGCATGTCACCTTGGGGGAGCTCCAGTTCTTTTTGTGAAGAAGAAAGACGACTCGATGCGAATGTGTGTGGACTACTGGAAGTTGAATTAGGTGAAGATTCGGAATCGTTACCCACTTTCGAAGATTGCTGATTTATTCGATCAGTTGATTAGGGGCCAAGTTCTTCTCGAAGATCGATTTATGTTTAGGATACCATCGGTTAAGGATTCGAGAGAAGGAAGTGGAGAAGACTTCTTTTAGTATGCTTTACGGCTTATTCGAGTTTACAATCATGCCGTTTGGGCTGACTAACGCACCCGTGATCTTTATGGATTTGATGCATAGGGTGTTGAGGCCATTTTTTGATTAATATGTCATTATGTTTATTGATGACATCCAGATTTATAGTAAGACTCGTGTCGAGCACGAGAGGCATCTCATAGATGTGTTGGTGACGCTAAGAGAGCCCAAACTTTATGCCAAGTCTAGCAAGTGTGCATTTTGGATAAGTGAGGCGAAACTCATGGGGCATGTCATCAATTATCAGGGTATATTAGTTGATGGTGATAAGATTCAGGTGATTATTGACTGGAAGACACCCGATTCTATATTCGACATTCAGAGTATCCTGGGTTTAGCAGGATATTACACGCGTTTTATGCAGGATATCTCAATGATTGCGGCACCGTTGACGAGACTGACCAAGAAGGATGTTAGATTTGAATGGTCATAGGAGTGTGAGGATGCTTTTTGGGAGTTGAAGAGGAAGTTGACTTCGGCGCCAGTTTTGGCATTACCTACTGCAGGTAAAGGTTTTTCAGTTTATACTGATGCATCAAACACTGGGTTGGGTGGCATGTTGATGCGTGTTGGACAATCAGTGGCCTATTTATCTCGACGGTTGAGACCTCACGAGGTAAACTATCCAGTGCACGACTTGGAGCTTATGACGTCGTGTTTGCACTGAAGGACTAGAGGCATTACTTTTATGGTGAGAGGTTTATGTTGTTTGCAGACCACCAGAGTCTGAGGTACCTGTTCACTAAGAGGGAGTCGAACATGCGACAGCGGTGATGACTCGAGTTACTGAAGGATTATAACTTCGCAATTGAGTACATTTGGGCAAAGTGAATGTCAAAGCTGATGCGCTGAGTAGGAGCGACATTGAGAGCTAGACAATACTACGACATATGACACATGGGCGCGAGTTGCTAAAGGTAGTATCAGTGTTCCGTGTGATAGAGGCTATTGCTGAGCTATAGATTGTTGTTATATGCGACTTCCCATAGTGTCTCTTGAGTGGGTTGCAGAAAGCTGACGGCCGATATTTGCGGATCAGTTGCCTGGCTCAGGATCCGAGGTGCAATGAGTGGTCTGAGGGTTCAGAGGGGTGCTTGAGACATAAGGGTCATTTGTGGATACTAGGGGTATCGAAGCTCAAGGAAAGCATTCTCGAGGACACACATAGGTCACGATATACAGTTCATCCTTATCGGACCAAGATGTATCATGATCTGTAGAGATTATTTTGGTGTCCATAGATAAAGGCTGACGTGGGTAGATACATTCGAAGTTGTCATATATGCCAGTAGGTGAAGGCGGAGCACAGAAGACCAACTGGGTTGCTACAACAGCTGCCCATTCCTCAGTAGAAGTGGTAATGCAACGGCCCGAAAATTTGACTTGTGCCACGTGTCAAGTCAAGGTCGTAAGTAGGACCCACTCGTCGAAATACGTATATCCGAATCTAATTTGAGATGATAATGCTAACTATGCGCGAAGAATTCGGGGAGCCGAAACATGAACGGGGACGCGCTTCGAGTCGCGTGCCGACGTAGGATACTCATCGTGATGCGTGTAGCGCGAGTATCGAGATTTTTAAACGAGGCGAGTTAGTGCCTCGATATGCGCGCTACGCAGTCGTTGAGTTGCCTCGAGATTCATGTTGCACGAATCTCAAGGACACTTTTGATTTGAAAATAAAAAGAAAATAAAAAGAAAATGTATATATAATATATATATATATATATTATATATAAAAAGAAAAAAAAGACATAGGATAATATTATAGAGAGAGAGAAAGACACGACGGAGAGAGGAGAGAAACAGAGGAGATGAGAGAGATGATCGGATCAGACGATCGGACCAAGCGGCTTCACGGCGGTGCGGTGGGAGCGTGGTCGGTGGTGGCCGCGCGCGCGCGCGCCAGCGATGGCGCGAGGACGCCAATGAGGAGGACGATCGAGCGAGGGTCGGCGAGGGGACGGACGCGACGCGCTCCAAGACGATACGCGACAATGCCGACGATGGCGCGGATGCGACAACGAACGGGCGCGGACGAGGGACGCGACGAAAGCGACGGAAGAGTAGCGGCAGGCGGCGGCGCGATCGCGCGGCGAGGCTCGCGATCGCGCATATGGCGCGCGGTGGCGGACCCGCCAGCAGCGATCGCGGCAAAGAATCGGACGGCCAAATAGCGACACTCGAACGCCTTCGGCAGCGATGCGACGTGACTCCGGCGAGGAACGGCGGCTGCGCCAGCCGGTACCGACGGCGAGCGCAGGCACCGGCGAAGCGGCTGCATGGCAGCAAAGAATAGCTACGCGGCGAGCGATTGCGCGATGGCGAGATATCAACCGGTCGGATGCGCGGTTTTGACGAAATCGCGACGACGCGATGGAGGTGATGTTTATTTCACCAAACTGAGTTGTGTTTGCATTGATTTTACGTAAAATAGGACTAAAATGTCGAAATGGACACCATGGACCTAGGAGTGGGGTGTCGGGTGCGCAAATCGAGATGCGAACGACGTTTTGAGGTTCGTGATTTCTCGAGGTAAGTAAACTAGTTAGGGATTATGCAGTATTTCATTTCTCTCCAAAGGCTGTTGTTGTTTACTGTTTTGTGATAGCTTTATTGTTGTTCACTGCTTTGTGATGATATCTATCTTTAGAATTGTTGTCGATTGAGTGAGTCCATTGGCAAGTGAGTCATGGTTACTGCTTATCTGCGATATGAGAGGTTAGGGCTGGAAGGTAGGGGCCTCGTCCTAAACCCGATGTCTTTCATGGTCGTCCGTCGATATCTCCTAATTGAGTGCACGTTGGGGCTCTTATCCGGGTCCATGGATGGTTCATAGTTGCAAGGGCTAGGGCTGGGAGGCAGGGGTCTCGTC
Organism: Stephania yunnanensis; assembly: GCA_039657365.1. Classification (NCBI taxonomy): domain Eukaryota; kingdom Viridiplantae; phylum Streptophyta; class Magnoliopsida; order Ranunculales; family Menispermaceae; genus Stephania; species Stephania yunnanensis. The sequence continues at coordinate 40,651,284 of CM077590.1, read as the reverse complement.
CTAGATCCGAGTCTATGGATGTCTCGTAGTCGCAAGGGTTAGGGCTGGGAGGCTGGGGTCTCGTCCTAAACCCGAGTGTGCTGGGCTTTTACCGCGACTCAACGACTTTTGGTTGGGACTCCTTGTTATTTGGATTCACTCATCGATGGAATGTTTACAGTCTTGTATATTCATGCGTTCTTTATTCCTTTCGTTCTATTTGTATGAATTCGACTGCTTTGGATATCGTGAAATGTTGCTTTGGATATTGTGAAATGTTGTGTATATGTCCTATCGGATTTACTTACCTGGGCTCGTCATTCTTATATTTGACTGAGTGCAGAGCCGCAGACGAGTAGCAGAGGGAAGGCGTCATAGCTAGGTGATTTTTGTATATTTTGTATTTACTCTCTTTTGATGATATTTACTGGGTTCTACAATTAGGTTGCTTAACTTTCTATATGATGGATTGGAAGGCTGACTAGGCTCGCGTTGACCTTGTGAGACTGGCTCGGAGGTCCACGTGGGCTTAGGCCGGGCGGGGCCCAGTTTGTGGAAAATTGGGGTTGTCACAGTTGGTATCAGAGCCTAGGTTCAGGCGAACCTAGGGGAAAGTTTAATGGGCGAAATAAGACACAAAACCAGCGGAAGTTAGGAATGGTTGAACTTAGAGTGGAACCCTATGATCCTGACTTGAGTCTTCGTTGGGAAGTAAGGAGAGTTGGGGAAACTATCGATAGATATACGATATAATCGTATTTACTCTCGTGTATCACGTGAGACATGATGAGTAACTTAATTTATGTGGAAATTGTGTGAAAGCAATTGCCTTCTTTACTTTGAAGCTACCTCGTGGGCAACATTTTTCTGGATGTGAAGCCGTATTGCATTGCCTTCATGCACGGATCGAATGTGACAATGTTGATGATTGTGGCGTATTTGGGAATAGTGGAGCTGCAAGATTTTTTTTTGTATAAGTACTCGTGCCTTGGAAATGCGGGAGTTGTTTAGTCTCGCGGATAGTGGCTTAAGAATTTAGTTAGTTCAATTGATAAATCGAGATAAATAGCATGGTTGGTTTGGTGAAGCTAATGGAAAATGAAACAATTCATTTTGAGTAAAATGAGAACTTTGGTATTACTAATGGTATGGTTTCAAATTGAAACTTAACATGCCATGTAGGACTCAAACAAACTTGTGAATTGGTTTTCAAGCTATTTAGAGGAATTTTGATCTTATTTAGGACTCAAAAGAGTTCATTAAATTCAAGTTGACTTGAAATTGAGGATTTCCTATAGTAGTGAGACTTGAAATGAAAATTTGAGACTCTAAATGGTGTTGAATCGATAATAAAGGAAATTGATGTTGTTGGAGAATATAGAATGAATGGAACAATTAATGTAAGGAACATTCGAGAAAGTAAAGTTTGAAAAAAAAGAAACGAATAACAGACTTTAAAGGAGCAAAGTGTTAAGATGACTTAAGAGCTAACGATTTCATTATGTACGGACTCCTTAGCTTTGACGAAAGCTTTGGAGTAGTAGTGTTGGATCAGAAGCCCAAGTAACTCCACTTTAGTGACACTAAGCATTTATAGTCTCAGGGTCGGTGAAGTCGACCACCACCTTTAGAGACTTGTAAATGAGTTACGTGTCTAAGTAGAGTCTGCGACTCATTCTAAAAGTTAGATGCCATTTAAGTGTTGTATATCTCGAGGATCCTCACATGCTAAAATTTGTTTAGATGCATTAGTAAACGCACTGAAAGGAAATTCTTGTGCAAGTAGTGCATGTTGTAAAAAAAATGTATTCGATATTGTATATTTGTTGTGTTGTAATATATATACGATATCGAGGATTCGAGGCTTTGGAAAACGCGACGACATTTCAGAAAAATGATCGTGAGGCTGCATGTTCGCGGTTCGCGAGTGCTGATGAGTTGCATATATCGCACGACCAGCGTATGTTTTTGGGGGTATCTCGAGATACGAAATTTGTGAGATTCGAGACAGGCGGTGCCTCGAGATTCATGTCGCACGAATCTCGAGGACACATTTACTTTGAACGTTAAAAAAAAAGTGAACGTGTTCTAGTGAACGAGTTGAACTCGTACTTACATGAGGAGATGTTGAGCGCGCCAACTGATACGGGAATTAGAGTGACGACTCAGGCGAGGCAGTTTCAAAAGTTTTAGCTGCATCACTCGAAAACGTTTCACGGTGGTACGAATCTCAGAGCATCGTATCAGTTTCGTTGTTCGGCGAGGCCGAAATTTGGTTACGTACGCACTATGGTGGCATCGATGTGGACGCTCTGGAGTGCAGTCGGGGTTATGGTGAGTGAGAGCATGGAGCACACGCATCGGAGTACCAGTCGCATTCTCGGCATCATTACATTCAGTGAGAGGGTCTGGAGATGATCAGAGTATAACGAGGGTTAGACGGTCGTGACAAAGAGAGCAACATCATAACGTATTGCGTTTCCACCATATGTGGGGTATATGGCGCCATTGTTAGGTGGTCCAGCGCAGAGTTTGTTGGGTTTTGAGGTTCATACGCAGCGGAGATTATAAAATAATTTTGATAAAAACCCCAACAGGATCCGAATCTAATTCCATTAAAAACGTTTAAACCATGAAAACTTAATCATACCTCAGTCGCAATATACCTTTCTGAAGGTTGATTGATCTCTAAGGCGCTGCCAACGACGAACGCCCTCTATCATCAGTCCACTCACGAACGGCGGCCGAGATTCGAAGTGCTAGCTTCGTGAGAATACCAAACCCTTCGTTTCTCTCCAAAACGATCCAGAGCATACCAAAAACCTTAAGTCGTTTCAGAAACGAAAATAGAGTTTCGGCCTTTTGATCTTTCGTCCGTGTATTCTAACTTAAAGCGTCTACTTATACAACCCTTGTATATAGACGGTTAAGTAAATTACACATATACCACTACTTAAAGAAGTATAAGTGTAATACACCACAAGGACGTTTCCGTCATGAATTTTATCATATAAAATTCATTTTTCCGAACCATCTTAAAATCTCACAAAACCATTCTTAGTGTGCGACCCAATAGGCTCATACAATGTTGGCAGTGTACCAAAACACATTTTGGTATACAAGTCATAAGCGGCCTCTAGCAAGACATTATGACTACCCAAGTTGTACGAATATCAAATCGATACAACCTAATCAATAGTGTATGTAACATCCTTTTGTCACACGATATCCTTTTGATCAAACATAAGACATGGAATTGTCATCCAACATGTTCAATCGTACTAGTCTCGATCTCTAGGTAGACTGAAAACATCCAAGTGACATTGATGAATATCAATTCACTTAGACTAGGCCTTTTAACAGTCTAACACATCGAGGATCCACTGGATATCTCTCTTTATATGAGAGGGACAAATTCTATCTTGATTACACAACTTCATCACATTGCTCACATAGTAACCAATCACAACCTTTATAATCGTCCGGTTAAAGACAACGTTTGATAGTGTCAAATCACTATGTTCCTAATGTTGAAGTCTCCGATAATCTCAAGTCAGAGGACCGAGAAATATACTTATCATGAGAAACAACTATGACTTAATCCATGTGATGTTCTCATAGCGGGTCGGTCCAGTACTTTGTTCCCTAACAAGTACTCGTGATCTTGATTCGTATCCCTATACGTATAATCATCATATGATCATCAATCAAGACTCACACTAGTCTTAATTCATTATAGTTCCCAGTATAATGATCGACTAGGGACATTTAGAATATTTCTGTAAATACCCATGGATGTTATTATAATGTAAAAATGCAAATTAATTAAAATAAACAACAAATGAAATCCTATATTTTATTAACTAAAAGTATTCATAAAGACAGTTAATGGATTGATCTAGGGCACATGCCCCAACATCTCCCACTTGCACTGGGGCCAATCATATGTGCATCTAATGCCTAATGATTTAATATGACCATCATGTTTTGCTTGTGGAAGAGCTTTTGTCAATGGATCCGCAACGTTGTCTTCAGTAGGTACTCTGCAAATCTTTACGTCTCCCCTCTCAATAATTTCTCTGAAGAGATGAAAACACCTGAGTATATGTTTGGATATGTGGTGTGATCTAGGTTCCTTGGCCTGTGCTATTGCCCCGTTATTGTCACAATACAAACAAACAGGGTTAGCAATACTTGGAACCACACCTAGTTCGTAAATGAACTTTTTGATCCAAATCGCCTCCTTTCTTTGCATCGGACACCGCAATATACTCACTTCATTGTAGAATCTCGCCACGCCTCTTGCTTCGAACTTTTCCAAACTTCATCGCACCCCCATTCAAAATAAACACAGATCCAGATTACGATCCAAAATCATCTATATCAGTTTGAAAACTTGCATCTGTGTAACCATTTACAACTAGATCATTTTCAAAACCTCCACAGACCAAAAACATTTCCTTAGTCCTTCTTAAGTATTTAAGAATGTTCTTTACTGCTATCCGGTGACTCTCACCAGGATCTGACTGATATATGTTTGTAGTGCTCAAAGCATATGATACATCAGGTCGAGTGCATAGCATGGCATACATGATAGATCCAATAGCTGATGCATATGGAATCTTACTCATACAAGTTCGCTCATCATTAGTCTTAGGACATTGAGTCTTGCTGAGACTTATGCCATGAGACATTGGCAACAATCCTCTTTTAGAGTCTTGCAAACTGAACCTATTCAGCACCTTGTCTATGTAAGCACTCTGACTTAGACCGATTAGCCTCTTAGATCTATTCATATAGATCCTTATCCCTAGGATATAGGCTGCATCTCCTAAGTCTTTCATTGAGTAACACTTCCCTAACCAAGACTTGACACTCTGCAATGTTGGGATGTCATTTCCAATGAGTAATATATCATCAACATACAGTACCTGAAAAACTACACTCCCACTGACCTTCTTGTATACACGAGGCTCATCTTCGTTCTTAATAAAACCAAAATCCTTGATTGCTTCATCAAAATGAAGATTCAAACTCCGAGAAGCTTGCTTTAATCCATAAATGGATCTTTGAAGCTTGCATACCTTCCTAGAATTCTCAGGATGTACAAAACCTTCAGGTTGTGTCATATATACGTCCTCAAGTAGCTTTCTATTAAGAAATGTTATTTTTACATCCATTTGCCATATCTCATAGTCATAATATGCAGCAATGAAAATTAAAATTCTTATGGATTTAAGCATGGCTACTAGCGAAAAAGTTTCATCATAATCAACACCTTGAGTCTGCCTGAAACCATTTGCTACAAGTCTTGCTTTAAAAGTATGCACATTGCCATCCATATCAGTTTTCTTCTTGAAAACCCATTTACATCCAATGGTCTTACCACCTTCAGGTAAATCAACCAAGTTCCAAACTTGTTTATCATACATGGATTGCATCTCAGAGTTCATGACACTTAGCCATTTATCTGAGTCTAGTCCAGACATAGCCTCCTGATAAGTGGTGGGCTCATTTTGATCCATAAGCAAAACATCACGACTATCAGTAATGAGAAATCCGAATCTCTCTGGCTCATGTCTTACCCTACCAGATTTACGTGGGCCTTGTGTCAATTGCGGAGGTTCAACTGGTTCAGAACGTTGTTGAACTTCCAGTAGCGGTTCAGGGTTTATCTGTGATTCTTGAACTTCTTCAAGATTTATTTCTCTCCCACTAGTGTCTTTTGAAATAAACTATATTTCCATAAAGGCACCATACCGAGCAACAAACACTTTGTTCTCAACGGGATTATAAAAGTAATATCCTTTTGTTTCCTTAGGATACCCCACAAATAAACACTTGTCAGATTTAGGTGCTAGTTTTTCTGAGACTTGTCGTTTTACGTAAGCCTCACAACCTCAAATCTTAAGGAAAGACAAAGTAGGTCTCTACCCGTACCATATCTCATATGGTGTTTTATCAACCGATTTAGAAGGAACTCGATTTAGAGTGAAAGCTGCAGTTTGTAACGCATAACCCCCAAAAGGATAATGGAAGATCTGCATGACTCATCATAGATCGAACCATATCTAATAAGGTTCGATTTCTCCTTTCAAAAACTCCATTCCATTGTGGAGTTGCTGGTGGAGTCAATTGGGAGACAATCCCACAATTTTTAAGATGATCATCAAATTCTTGGCTTAAATATTCACCACCTCGATCTGATCGAAATGTTTTGATAGTTTTACCAAGTTGATTCTGCACTTCATTTTGAAACGTTCGAAACATCTCAAATGATTCAGCTTTATGTTTCATAAGATATACATAACCATATCTGCTGAAATCATCAGTAAATGTAATGAAGTACCGATAACGTCCTCTAGCCATTGTGTTTATAGGACCACATACATCAGTATGTATTAGACCCAATAAATCACTTGCCCTTTCACTGTGCCCACTAAAGGGACTTTTAGTCATCTTGCCTAGTAAACAAGATACGCATGTTTCATATGTTTCTAAATCAAATGAATCTAGAAGCCCATCTTAATGGAGCTTCGTTATACGTTTCTCGTTTATGTGTCCGAGACGATAATGCCAAAGATAGGTTTGATTACAGAAATGACAATTTTCTTCCTTTTCTTTTGGGTGTTTTGAAGCAGGAACAGGTCGGGTCTTGACTTGTTCCATAGGCTTTGCGACAGGTGCAGCAACAGCCTTGGCAACTCTAGCCTTGCCTTTGCCTTTCTTCTTCATTCCCTTTCCCTTTTAGACCATCAACATATTACTAGAGGGTTTCTTGATATTTTGTTCAGCAGTTTTGAGCATCAAATGCAACTCCGAAATTGATTTCTCCATATTATTCATATTGTAGTTCATCACAAATTGTGAGTAACTTCCTGGTAATGAATTCAGGATCAAATCCGTAGCCAACTCTTGGCTTATGGGAAATCCGAGCCTATCAAGCTGGTCAACATAGCCCTTCATCTTCAGAACATGAGGACTAACTGACGCACCCTCAGTCATCTTGCAAGAATGTAGGTTCTTGACTATCTCGAACCTTTATTGCCTAGCTTGCTGTTAGAACATTTCCTTCAGCGTTACGGCCATGTCGTCTACTTCCATTAGTTCCATGTCCTTCTGAAGTTCAGGAACTATAGTTGCTAGCATAATACATGCAACATCAGTAAAATCGTTGACATGCTTATTATGCGCATCCTTCACAGCTTTCGTAGCATTGGCTGGTGGGTCCTCAGGGATTGGAGCATCAAGGACATACAACTTGCGTTCATGCTTGAGAACGATTCTCAAGTTTCTGAACCAGTCAAGAAAGTTAGTCCTAGATAGCTTATCCTTCTCAAAGATGGATCGCAGTGACGAATGATTATTGTTACTTGAAGAGGCCATTGATCTACAATAAAGATTATGCAAAGTTTATTTTAGCATAGAGGAATAGACTCCCACTAAATTAACAACCCTCCTAAAACACACTGTTTATTTAGGGGACTAAAATCCATATTTCACCTAATTCTATGACAGCTATGGCATGAAACACATAACTAAATTATTTAGGTAGGTAACAGTTACCAATTACATCTTATGTAATTTTTAGATCTTTTATGAGATATGAGACATCTTATGTCTTAGCATGTTTTTGTCTCATCATTTGCCTAAAGCTCAAAACTATTTTGATGGCTTTATTAATTCGGACCATTTTAAACATTAAGGTAACTCTTACCCAACTTGTCTCACCAAGATAACACAATACACCCAACGATGGCTAAAACTATATTAGTGTGATCGAGGCCTCGATAAGTGTTTAAAATGGATGGCACGAGACTTAAAATTTAATAGAGGGATTTTATTCAGTTTTGGTGATTTTATGTAAACAATGAAATGTCATATATTTTATTGATTTGTTCAATCACTAAACAATTTGGAATTTTTTTTTTATACTTTTCACTAACAAAAGAATTTTCGTACGCTAGGATTAGTTAGACGGCGGTCCCGCTGGCCTATCAATGAAGTAGGGTAATACGAGCGCGCCCCGTTTTTTAGAAGACGAATCTCAATTCCGAAAATTAAAATTCGCTATAGAAAATCATAATTTTTGCTGATTTTATTATCATAAATTAACCCCTTAATTTATCCAAAATTAAGTCAATTAAAACATTTTAATTAACTCGGGCCCACTTCTAACTAATCATCTTATCCTAATCCAATTAGGATTTAAGATATTTGAATCCTAGTATATCACCAATAACAAGATTCTTGATATTTATCTCCTATCCAATAGGGATAACGAAACCGATTTTGCTTATATCTCCTAATCTAATTTGGTATCTATCTTTATCAAATAGAAACTTCATAACAAAATAGATATAACAAGATAAATAATTAATTTCAAAAATTAATTATTTATTTTGGATTTAAGATATTTGAATCCTAGTATATCACCAATAACAAGATTCTTTATATTTATCTCTTATTCTAATTTGTTATCTATCTTTATCAAATAGAAACTTCATAACAAAATAAATATAACAAGATAAATAAATAATTTCGAAAATTAATTATTTAATTTGGATTTAAGATATTTGAATCCTTGTATATCACCAATAACAAGATTCTTGATATTTATCTCATTCTAATTTGTTATCTATCTTTATCAAATAGAAACTTCATAACAAAATAGATATAACAAGATAAATAAATAATTTCGAAAATTAATTATTTATAAATAAATAATTTCGAAAAATAATTATCTATAAATAAATAATTTCGAAAATTAATTATTTATAAATAAATAATTTCGAAAAATAATTATCTATAAATAAATAATTTCGAAAATTAATTATTTATAAATAAATAATTTCGAAAATTAATTATTTATAAATAAATAATTTCGAAAATTAATTATTTGCAATTTCTGTTTTCATCTAAATAATCACAAACATGTAATTGAATCATGAACTACTATCCCAATCGAACCTAATGGTGTCATGGATCATAGAACACGAAACTCAATTCATTAAAATTATTCAAATTAACATAACATGGTTACTAGCATGTACGAAACTAATTTCAATTAAATCACGAATATATGTATCATATACACAAAACATGATAAAATATCTCACAGAAAACTTATGTATATCACATATACATCAACTATTAACATGTTTTCAATCATACATCATGTATATATCAGAAGAAAACATGCAATGAGTTTAATTGAATCAAACTCGAAGGCTCTGATACCACTGTTGGGTTTTGGGGTTCATACGCAACGGAGATTACAAAACAATTTTGATAAAAACCCCAACAGGATCCGAATATAATTCCATTAAAAACGTTTAAACCATGAAAACTTAATCATACCTCAGTCGCAATATACCTTTCTGAAGGTTCATCGATATCTAAGGCGCTGCCAACGACGAACGTCCTCTATCAGCAGTCCACACACGAACGGCGGCCATGATTCGAAGTGCTAGCTTCGAGAGAATACCAAACCTTTCGTTTCTCTCCAAAACGATCCAGAGCATACCAAAAACCTTAAGTCGTTTCTGAAACGAAAATAGAGTTTCGGCCTTTTGATCTTTCATCCGTGTATTCTAACTTAAAGAGTCTATTTATACAACCCTTATATATAGACGGTTAAGTAAATTACACATATACCCCTACTTAAAGAAGTATAAGTGTAATACACCACAAGGACGTTTTCGTCATGAATTTTATCATATAAAATTCATTTTTCTGAACCATCTTAAAATCTCGCAAAATCATTCTTAGTGTGCAACCCAATAGGCTCATACAACGTTGGCAGTGTACCAAAACACATTTTGGTATACAAGTCATAAGCGGCCTCTAGCAAGACATTATGACTACCCAAGTTGTACGAATATCAAATCGATACAACCTAATTAATAGTGTATATAACATCCTTTTGTCACACGATATCCTTTTGATCAAACATAAGGCATGGAATTGTCATCCAACATGTTCAATCGTACTAGTCTCGATCTCTAGGTAGACTGAAAACATCTAAGTGACATTGATGAATATCAATTCACTTAGACTAGGCCTTTTAACAGTCTAACACATCGAGGGATCCACTGGATATCTCTATTTATATAAGAGGGATAAATTCTATCTTGATTACACAACTTCATCACATTGCTCACATAGTAACCAATCACAACATTTATAATTGTCCGGTTAAAGACAACGTTTGATAATGTCAAATCACCATGTTCCTAATGTGGAAGTATCTGATAATCTCAAGTCAGAGGACTGAAAAATATACTTATCATGAGAAACAACTATGACTTAATCCATGTGATGTTCTCATAGCGGGTCGGTCCAGTACTTTGTTCCCTAACAAGTACTCGTGATCTTGATTCGTATCCCTATACGAATAATCATCATATGATCATCAATCAAGACTCACACTAGTCTTAATTCATTATAGTTCCCAGTATAATGATCGACTAGGGACATTTAGGATATTTCTGTAAATACTTATGGATCTTATTATAATGTAAACATGCAAATTAATTATAATAAACAACAAATGAAATCCTCTATTTTATTAACTAAAAGTATTCATAAAGACAGTTAATGGATTGACCTAGGGCACATGCCCCAACAGAGTTACGCTAGTGGATTACAGCAACTAGCACCGTCAGATCCTTAGCATAAGTACCATCAGAGGGTTGATGGCAGAGGCAGTGGCCAGAGACAGGGTTAGAGATCCAGTCGAGTGCACAGACAGGGACAACGATCTAGTCATGCACAGGGGCAAGGATATGGACATGTTCCAATCGGAGCGGGATTTCAACGTACCTGTATGGGCGTGTGGACAGCCAGGAACAGATTCGTACTATTGCCACGTCAGTTACGACTACTATCCACCGTAACCTGATAGAGGGTACGAATTGGGTTGAAACTCACTCGATGAGTGAAACTGAATTACAGTTCTCGCGGGCATACATCAGATATACGTATGTTAGTGACGGTGGATCATGGAATTAAAATATTTAGTTGTATTCCAATATATGTTGTGAGGATGTTGCCCTAGTATATATTGATGGGAGGAGACAGATGGTGTGTTCTTTGCTTGGAAGTCGCGGAGGAGCCCAGCTCGTCACGGAGGAGCCCAGCTTGTCGCGGAGGAGCCCAGCTTGTCGCGGAGGAGCCCAGCCCTACAGAGTAAGATGGGGGGTACGACCTTGGACGAGTATGGTTTTGGGCTGGTATGGCCTTGGGTCTTCATTCATAAAACACCACTGTCCTGTGAGACTTGTTTCAATTTCGAGGACGAAATTCAAATTCGTTGGGAAGATTGTAACGGCTCGAAAATTTAACTTGTGCCACGTGTCAAGTAAAGGTCGTATGTGGGACCCGCTTGTCGAAATACGTATATTCGAATCCAATTTGAGATGATAATGCTAACTATGCGCAGAGAATTCGGGGAACCGAAACATGAACGGGGACGCGCTTCGAGTCGCGCACCGATGTAGGATACACATCGTGATGCGTGTAGCCTGAGTATCGAGATTTTTAAATGAGGCGGGTTGGTGCCTCTAGATGCGCGCTACACGATTGTTGAATTGCCTCGAGATTCGTGTTGCACGAATATCGAGGACACTTTTGATTTGAAATCAAAAAGAAAAAAAAAGAAAAAAAAAAGAGATGAGATAAGATCAAAAATAGAGAGAAAGACACGGCAGAGAGAGGAGAGAAACAGAGGAGATGAGAGAGACGATCGGATCCGGCGATCTGACCAGCGGCTCGGCGGCGGTGCAGTGGGAGCGTGGTTGGTGGCTGCTGTGGTGCACCGGCGCCAGCGACGGTGCGGAGAACGCCGGCGAGGAGGACGATCGCGCAGAGGGGCGATGAGGCGGATGCGACACGCTCCAGCAACGCGACAGCCGACGGTGGCGGCGGATGCGATTGCGGAAGGCGGGTCGCGGACGAGGGGACGCGACAAGCGACAGAAGAGCAGCCAGTAGCGGCGGCGATCGCTCCGGCCAGAGGCTGTGATCGCGTATAGCAGCAGCGACGCAGACTGGCCGGCAGCGATCGGCGGCAGCTTGGACGGCCAACGACGCGCGAACGGCTCCAGCGGCGACGCGGCGCGACTTCGGCGAGGGACGACGGTGGCGCCGATGACCGGCGAGCGACGCGGCGCGCGACGATCGATGCGAGCGGCGCGCGCGCGGCGATTTGGCAGCAAGCGCGACAATGACAACAAGCGAGCGAGCGGCGCGCGATGTCGATCGGATCGGATGCGCAGTTTCGACAAAATCGTGAAGACGCGATGGAGGTGATGTTTATTTCACCAAACTGAGTTGTGTTTGCAATGATTTTACGTAAAATAGGCCTAAAATGGACACTAGGGACTTAGGAGTCTGGTGTCGGGTGCGCAAATCGAGACGCGAGCGATGTTTTGAGGTTTGCAATTTCTCGAAGTAAGTAAACTAGTTAAAGATTATACATTATTTCATTTATCTCCATTTGCTGTTGTTGTTTACTGTTTGTGATAGCTTTATTGTTGTTCACTCTTTGCGATGATAACTATCTTTGGAATTGTTGTTGATTGAGTGAGTCCATTGGCAAGTGAGTCATGGTTACTGTTTATCTGCGATATGAGAGGGTTAGGGCTAGAAGGTAGGGGTCTCGTCCTAAATTCGATGTCTTTCATGGTCGTCCATCGATATCTCCCTATTGAGTGCACGTTGGGGGCTCTTATCCGGGTCTATGGATGGTTCATAGTCGTACGGGCTAGGGCTGGGAGGCAGGGGTCTCGTCCTAGATCCGGGTCAATGGATGTCTCATAGTCGTAAGGGTTAGGGCTGGGAGGCTGGGGTCTCGTCCTAAACCCGAGTCTGCTGGGCTTTTGCCGCGACTCAACGACTTTTGGCCGGGACTCCTTGTTATTTGGCACCACTCATCGATGGATTGTTTACAGTCTTGTATATTCATGCGTTCTTTATTCTTTTCGTTCTATTTGCATGAATTCGACTGCTTTGGATATCGTGAAATGTTGTTTTGGATATTGTGAAATGTTGTGTATATGTCCTACTGGATTTACTTACGTGGGCTCGTCATTCTTATGTTTGACTGAGTGCAGAGCCGCATACGAGTAGCAGAGGGAAGGCGTCATAGCTAGGTGATTTTTGTATATTTTGTATTTATTTTCCTTTGATGATATTTACTAGATTCCATAATTAGGTTGCCTAATTTTCTATATGATGGATTGGAAGGCTGACTAGGCTCGCGTTGACCTTGCGAGACTGGCTCGGAGGTCTACGTGGGCTTAGGCCAGGCGGGGCCCAGTTTATGGAAAATTGGGGCCGTCACAGGTAACAGTGACCACGGACTTCATCAGTGGCCTTCCTCGAACGACGAGGAGACACGACGCGATCTGGGTAGTTGTCGACAGGTTGATGAAGTCGGCACATTTCATACCGATCTCCATGAGATATTCAGTTAGACAACTAAGTATTATCTTCGAGAGAAAGATTGTCAGATTGCACGGTGTACTAGTCTCCATTATTTTTGACATAGATCCGAGATTTATTTCGAGGTTTTGTGAGAGTATGTAGGAGCAGCTTGACACTCGTTTATAGTTTAGCACTGCATACCATCCTTAGACTGATGGGCAGTCGATTGATTCAGATTCTCAAAGATATGCTTAGGGCGTATATATTACAGTTTGGTGGATTATTGGAGGATTACATGCCTTAGTGCGAGTTTGCCTACAATAACAGCTATCGACGAGTATCAGGATGCCACCGTTTGAAGCATTTTATGGTAGGCCCTATAGGCCACCAGCATGTTGGGCGGCACCGAAGGATACATCGGCTATAGGACCTAAGGTTGTTGTCGACCATACTAAGAAGGTAAGACAAATCAGGCAGATGCTTCAGGAGGTGCAGGATACACAAAACAAAATATGCGGATAAGTACCTTGAGGGTCTGTGCTAGGAGGTTGGAAACTTGGTGTATTCGAAGGTTTCACCCTCTAAGGGTCATTAGAGGTTTGACATCAAAAGAAACTGCACCAAAGTTCATTGGACTACTTAGAGTTGAGGAACGCGTCGGCAGAGTGATATACCGTCTGGAGTTGCCATCGAAGTTGACAAATGTACATCTAATATTTTATATTTCCATGTTGAGGCTGGCTAGGTCGGGACCGAGGCCTATGGTTGATATACGTCAAATTGAGGTATGACCCGACGTGTCATATGAGGAACAACCAGTGGAAATCATGGATAAGAGGACTCGAATTTTGAGGAAGAAGGAGATCCCAAAGGTTTTGGTAAAATGGCAACATCACGGGACCGAGGGACTCACCCAAGAGCTTGAGTCTACTATGCGATGACGGTATCCTCACTTATTTGTTGGTAAATATTTAAGTTTAATTTAAATCTTGGGGCGAGATTTCACCTAGTTATGAAGAACTGTAACGGCCTGAATTTAATTCGTTGTTATTAATGACATAATTGTAGACGTGGCTAAGAGCTCAGACACTCGTGGGACTTGCAGCTAGGCTAGTGCATGCCCCGAGCTAGGTAAATAGTTATTTTGTGTGCTAAATTGTTTAATTTGTGATGTTTATATTGAAATAGTGTAAACGACATCACAATGTGTGTGATTATATTACATTTGACGTGTGAGACCATGTGTTAGGTATTTGCCTCGATACGCATGTCAACACGGGTACCGGGAAGTCTAATAGACTAAATAATAGGCCAGGGGAAATAATACACACATAAAATGAATAAAATGGGGTCAAATAATAATTTGTAATGCATATTTGGTGGTTAGGGACATTGTAGTTCGTGTATGTCACAGTTTGGTAAGCGAAATCAAGCGTCGGAACACCCGAAATGCCATATTTTGGGTTAAAGATAAGGGCGAGTGTGTTGTTGGTGTCATTTCCGGAGTCATTAGAGGTAGGGATTGGAGCAAATGGAGTTCATTTGATCGCCTTGAGATGCACAAGTGAGGAGAGATGCCAATGGGACTCTAAAAGTCAATTGACTTTCAAAACCCATAAACTCTTCTCTCTCCTTATCTTCACATCCGAAAATTGAGAGAATAAACAAGGGTTGTGGAGCGTTCAATTTGATAATTTGAGGAGCTTGGAGTGTTGGAATCGACAAAACAAGGTGAGATTCACAAATACCTCAACTTTCTTTATTTTTTGATCTCGATTTTTGAAGTGTTAGAGTGAATTCAATAGGGGTTGTAAGTGGTTATTAAGTAGTTGTTTTGGTAGGTTTTAGGTACTACGAGGCTCAGTGGTTGGTGTTGTGGTTGTTGTTGTTGTTGGTGGAGGGGTTTAAAACCCAAATTTTTCAGCGAAACTGGTGTCCAGGACGCGATTAGCGAGCTAATTACATCATCTAGTGCGCTAGATGACGATTAGCGAGCTAGGTAAAAAGATTGCGCGATAATGTTCTTCCTGATGAAGAATGTATAACTGCTTGGGAATTTAGCGCACTATGCGCGCTAGATATCGTAGATTTGACATTATTTTTGCTAAGTGACATAAAATACATCAAATTGACTAAAAATCAATTATAAATGGAAATAGGTCATTTCGGGCGGTAATTTGGATATCTGAGATCAGACGGAGCCGGACCGGGGATTATTTACAAGACACAGAGTGCGATTTGAGGTTTGTAGTATCCCAACTAAAATTTCTTCAGCAGTTTTTTTTTTTGCTTTTGAATTCATATTCTGTCTTTCAATACTTTATTCTTGGTGTGATGTAATGGACGGACATTGAGGCTCCCCCTCCATGCTATTTCTTTGCGTATGTCCAGTAGGCCATAACACGTGTTGCCAGGGATCTCGGTGAATCGGTCGACCCAAAAGTCGGGTCGAGGCACGTGTGGATGTATCGTAGGTTCCACGCCGACCACCTTGCGGATCCAGATACTGGCCTTGCTTGAGTGCTACTCGCTAGCAATAGTCTGTGGGGAGTCCGAAGTATGGCGGTAGTCTGAGCCTAGGCTCAAGGAACACACTTTGAGCTTTCACTATTACGTATGCATTCGATGAGCACAGTTGCCTGTATTTATTTCCGCATGTTTATTTAATATTTTAGTTTAAATTCTAGTATTTATTTTTCGTATTGGTCACTTAAGTTACTTGGGAATACTCACTCTGGACTCGTCATCTGCCTTTTTGTAATGGCTTGAGTGCATATCCTAGTACAAGGCGTGGCAAAGGCAAGCTTCCAGAACACCTTTGATTCATAGATATGGAGCCAGGCTTATACGTTTGTATATATATAGTTTGTCCTTTATTTTAGGGATTTAGGATTGTGAGATACCTCGGGACTCTATATTTTTAATATTTTTATATATCGAGGTGCATTTTCGGTCTATGATGATGTATGGGTTTTTCACACTAGGTATCAGAGTTAAATGCATGCCTATAATGTTTTTCTATTTTAGATTGTCATGATAAAAGACTTTTGTTGTGATTTATTATGGTTTAAAATGATCTTAACAGATGACTTGAGTTCAGTAACAATTTAGACAGTGAATTGTTGTTTATATGATTAAATGGTGGATGGATAGCATATGGGACACAGCTGGCGTTGGTAGGCATGTTGTGGGCCCACATTGTCCCGTGGCACTCCATATGAAAAATGGGTTGTTACATATAGTCTATTTGTAAACATTGCTAGTTGTAATCCCACATCATATTGTTCTTGTTTATATTCATTATATCATATTGTTAACATGATGCCCTGTTAAATATTTCATTGATTTTAATTTCTAAGCTTGATGAAATTCTTGACATATAGTTGATCAAAAACATGCTATTAGGATAAGTGGTAATGGAATAGACTTTGTAGCTTACTAGTCTTGAAATCCTAGAGACTTATAACTATTGATTCTTGAAAACTAAAGTAGAGATTATCTAGTGTCTATTGCACAAGAGATGCGCAGTTCACAAGGACTAAAGTATAGACTTATATTCTATTTCTTTGGGTTTTATTATCTTTATGATATTAATATGCATGTGATGTTGTTTCTTGGTCTGCACACTTAGAATTCTTAAATAATAATTGCTTTCACATAACCTTTAAAATTTCCTTGATAGTATTATAATGATAAAAAGTTTTAATTAACTTTGAAAATCTATGATATCATGACATATATATTACTTATACTGAATGCATGTATCGAGGAGTATAAGTAAGAACTAACTATTACACAGTTAAATCTTATGTATCAGGAATTAGGCCTTAATTACAGGATTAGGCTGGGTGGTGCCCTTTTTAGAAGAAGGGGTCATCACACTAAGGTTGTGTGTTAGTTAGAGAAGTAGTTAGTGGCTAACGTCCTAGCTATTGAGACTAGGGGAATTAGGGATTTCTGGTGGATGTCGATTTTCTATAACTAATCTAGGATGAATTGAAATAATACTCTTTTGGAAAGATTAAAGACCATGACATATTATTGAAATTTGATTTGGATTTGTAGAACCGTAAACCAAGATATTTTCTGATATCGAATTCATTCTTGCAAGTTTTAATTCTTAAGTAGTTTTAATTAGTTAATTAATCATTTTCTTAAAAATCTATAAAAACCTAAAAAATCTCCCTTTTTAGTCAACTCAAAGTAAAACCTAAGTCATGTGGACTCGACCTTGTATTTACCACTACTACAACATTACAAGATTGATAACTCGAGTACGTGTTATATTTTGCGTGAATGACACGTGAACAGATTTTGGAGCCTTTGCGACCTAGTCCTTTATTCCGAGTATAGTTTAGTTTCCTTTTCTTTTTCTTAGTTTTATGATCCCTAGAATCACTCGGTCAAAAGTGATTATTTCATTGCTACCTTTCGATCGTTAACCCGAGAGAACATTCCAAAGGTTGAATAGAGAACCTCGACTTATGGAACAACAAAGCCAAAATCCTTAAGACATGGCGCAAGCTGAAAATTGCCAAGTCACTATGGGGCACACCAATCAAGACCATAAAGTTTTTTTGGTGTAATGCCCCACTCTAATTAATCTTAATTAATTTATTAATTACGATTAGGACCTGTAGCTTGGACCTACGTGGACATCGCCAACAAGACTATGACATGCTAACTAAGGTATAAATAGTTATTTTTTTGATGTGTGTAAAATTGTTGTATTATTATTCAATAATTTAAGTCACACTAGTTAAGATTTTTCATTGGTAATGTTGTGCACGTGTAGTGACAAGACTGTAGGACGTTACGGGGTGCACTTAACTCAAGTTTATGGGGGTAGTCTGGGGTTTATTTGTCACATCACCCATCACATCACACCTACCCATCACATCATCCCATACCTTTTCTCTCTCCTACTTTTATGTCTCATCTCCTAACAAAACCCATTTTCCCTCTCCCCCTTCACGTTTCTCTTCTCTATCTCTTTCCCTAACAAAGAAAAAAAAATGAGTAGTATGGAAAGTTGAGAGCGAGAGGATGGGTTAATGTCAAATCTCAAAATTGTTAGACTGCTAATTACGATTAATCAGGGATTAACAAAGACTAATTATGGTTTTGGTTGCGAGTCGGGAGCTAAGGACCGGTGATACTTTGCGTAACGTGATTATCATGAGATCGCGTAGAACCAGATCATGTTAGGGCATGTGCCCTAGGTTAATCTACAAACATTGTTTATCTTATAATTTTAGATAATAAAATGGAGGTTTTCACTAGTTGTTTTATTATAAGTGATCGCATGTTTACCTTATAGTAAGATCCATGGGTATTTGATGAAATATCATAAATGTCCCTAGTCGGTCATTATACCGGGAACTATAATTAATTAAGACTATTGTGAATTTTGATTGATTGTCATGTGATGATCATGCATATAGGGATACGAATCGAGATCATGAGTACTTGTTAAGGAATAAGGTACTAGACTGACCCGCTATGAGAACACCACATGGATTAAGTCATATGTGTTGCTCACGATATGTATATCATTTAGTCATTCGACTTGAGATTACAATAGACTTCAATATTAAGAGCATGGTAACTTGACACAATCAAGCGTTGTCTTTAACTAGATAATTATAAAGATTGTGATTGGTTACCATGTGAATAATATGTGAAGGTGTTTAATTAAGATAGAAATTGTCACTCTCGTATAGAGAGATATTAGCGGATCTCTCGATATGATAGACTGATAATGGCCAAGTCCATGTGAATTGATATGATCAATGTCACTTGGATGTTTTCAGTTTACCTAAAGATTGAGAATAGTACTATTGAACATTAAGGGTGACTTTCCATGCCTTATGTTTAGTCAAATGATATAGCACAATAAAAGGAAATGATATATGTTATTCTTTGGGCTGCATCGATTTTGATATTCATGCTATTTGGGTAGTCATAATGCCTTGCTAGAGATCGCTTATGACTTGTGTACCAAAATGATTTTGGTTCATTGCCAACGTTGCATGAACTTATTAGGTCGCGAATAAAGAATGGCATTGCACGATTTCAATTGGTCCAGAATAATGAATTTTATATAATAAAATTATAAAATTCATGACATAAAAGCCCCTATGAATTGTTATATAATAACTTATTAATAGGGGTGTATGTGTAATTTGCTTAAACTGGCTAAATATAATATTTGTATTACGAATATGATTTTAAGTGAGGGTTTATCTACACATATAAATAAAGGGTGAAACCCTAAAACGAAATAAGATTTCCATTTTTGCAAATTTCAAGTTCTCTGGATTTTTCGAGAGAGAGAATAAAAATGTTTTCTATCTCTCTTGGGGCTAGCACTTTAAATTGTAGTCACCGTTCATGTTTGTATTTCTGATAGAGGATGGATACTTGAATGTCTTGAAAATCGAATGATCAGAGAAAGAAATCATAGAATAAGGTATGATTTACTTTTGTAGATCTAGTTTAATGAAACTTATTTACGATAATGTTGGGGTTTTTCAAAAATTGTTTTAGATTTTTCACTGCGTATGAACCCCAGAAACCTAACAATCATACTTCTGTAGTCTAGAGGAATGAGACTCGTTTAATTATTCACCCCGAGTATGAGTCCCTATTACTGTTTACTTATCACTTTCAGTGGACGTCATTTGATTGTGGTCGAATAACAAAAAATGGATGGATTTACCGTTGTTTTTAAATTCTTTGGGTTATATTCTTCGTTTAACTTATTGGATTATTATGCATTTAGTTATTATAGGTGTATCGGATGGCGTAGGATTTACTTATCTGACATTATCAAAGTTTTATAATTGGTAATGACAGGCTATAGCAGCGAAAAAGGAAAATGAATCGATAAATACCTTACGAGCATATATGGTAGCCTAGGTATTTATGGTTCATGTGGCTAGGAAGTTCTTATTGTTACATTAGCTGCTCATGAAGAACATGTTACCTCTATAGTTCATCTAAGAGTTGAACCGATTGTTTCAGGCTAATCAAGCCGTGGCCAGTGGAATGTCATGGGAGGAAAGGCATAAAAAGATTGGTACTGGTATATCGACAACTAAACTGAACATTATGCGAGAGGTTTGAGGTAGGCTAAGACTTATGTGACTACACGAACTTTTCAGTGCAAATCACGATGATATCACAACGTTGTGGAGTCCAAACATGGCTTGGGTTTTGAGGGTTAGAAAAGGTTTGCATCTAGGTTTGACCTAAAGTGTCTCAAGAAAAAGAATAGTGGGGAACTACATTTCCACCTACAAAACTTGTTGTCACATCATATGTACATCGTAATCCCATTCCAAGTATAACTAATAGACCATTTGAGATGATATCGACCGACTTAGGATAGACTCGATCACAAACTCTTCAGCCTTTAGTTGTACACCTTAGTTGCAGAGGAGTGGAGGTAAAACCTGAGGATCTCAGGGACAGGCCTCGAGTCAACAATCAACAACTAGTTAGGAATCGGTTATATGTAGTAAACCTATAGTTACATGTTTTGGGTATGGGAAGCAGGGTTACATCAGCCCGGATTGTCAAAATTTGAGTACAATTACATATTTTGGGTATGGAAAGAAATGACATTATAAGATAGACTGTTCACGCCTCTTAGGAGCCTCTTTTCACAACCTCAACAACATATCATGGAATGTGTTCAAGTGGTGATTGAATGAAATTCAGATGCAAGTCGTAAACTTATCAAAGGTACAATTTCAGTTTGTGTTTGTGTGGTGATTGAGTTAGGGTTAACTCTGGAGCGAGTCCCTATTCATCTTATACTCAACACAATGATTAGGGAGAAGGTGTATCCTTAATTTATGTATGAGAAATGTGTTGTTGAGATCTCCAGACATGAGATGGCTATTAATCTCTCTGTGTTGGAGTTTGATATGCTGTTGAGAATGGATTAGCTAGTGGTTTATCATGCACAATTGGATTATTT
Source organism: Stephania yunnanensis (assembly GCA_039657365.1). Lineage (NCBI taxonomy): Eukaryota > Viridiplantae > Streptophyta > Magnoliopsida > Ranunculales > Menispermaceae > Stephania > Stephania yunnanensis. The sequence continues at coordinate 40,629,891 of CM077590.1, read as the reverse complement.
CCGAAAGACTATATTCTCTTATATTGTGGGTTGTACTGTGTTTACGTACATTAGAACATTGTGTAAGTTACCTTTGACCAGAGGTAGGATAGCTACTGGGAAAGAAATGGAAACTATTGTTGAAACTATTTGTATAGAGGCAAGATCTAAAATTAAATTAGACAATATTCTTGTGGTTCGTGAATTTTCAGACTTTTTATGATGATTTACCCAGAATTCCACTTCCGAGAGATTGATTTTGTGATTGACTTAGTTCTTGGAGCTAAACTAATATCTATTTCGCTTTATAGGATGGTTCCAAAGGAATTACAAGAGTTGCATAAATAGTGGAAGGATTTGATGGATAAAGGATTTATTAACTGAAGTATGGCCTTAAAGGGCGCACCAGTCCTTTTTGTGAAAAAAAAGGATGGTAATTTTAGGCTATGCATTGATTATAGACAGTTGAACTGGGTCGCTGTTCGGAACAAATATCCATTACCTTAAATTTATAATTTGTTTTATTCATAAAATGGTGTCAAATTCTTTTATAAAATTGATCTTCGTTCTCGTTATTATTAGATGAGAGCTTGGGAAGATAATTTGCAGAAGACTGCATTTAGAACCAGATATGGTAATTTTAGGTTTGTTGTTACACCATTTGGGCTGACTAAGGCTCTAACGATGTTTATGAATTTGATGCAAAGAATGTTGAGGTCGTGTCTGGATCACTTTGTAATAATGTTTATTGATGATATCTTTATATACTCTAAGACTCGCGAGGATTATGAACAACATCTCTAAGTTATTCTCTAAACTTTGAGAAGTTATAGGTTGTACATCAAGTTTAGCAAATGCGAGTCTTGATGGTCTGGGATGAAACTCTTTTAGGTCATGTGGTTAGTACAGATGAAATCTCGGTGGATCCAGCCAAGATTGAGGCTATCATGATTAGCCATAACCTACCACAGTGACTGAGATATAGAGTTTCATGGGTTTGACTAGCTATTATCATAGACTTGTGAAAACATTTTCTAAGATAACTGCACCAACTACTACATTAACTCAGAAAAATGTTCCACTTGTTTGGTCAAAAGAATGTGATGCTGTATTTTGGGAATGAAAGAAGTTTCTAATGTTACTTGAACTGGGAAAAGAATTACAGTTTATACAAATGCATTGAAAGTGGGTTTGAGTTGAGTGTTAATGCAGAATAATAGAGTGATTACTTATGCTTCTCGTCAATTAAAGATTCAAAAGAAGAATTATTTTGTTCATGATTTGGAATTAGCGACGATTGTGTTTGTTTTGAAGCTTTGAAGACACTATTTGCATGAAGAAAGCTTCACGCTCTTTCAGATCATAAAAGTCTGAAGTATTTGTACTCTTAAAAAGAGTTGAATATGAGACAATGACAATGGTTTAAACATTTGAAAAACTTTAATTTGAGTCTTGAATACCATTCGGGTAAAGCTAATGTTATTGATGAGGCACCGAGCATGAGGAATGCTAAAGCATTGCGTGCAACTAGTGGATTGACTTATGAGTATTAGTTACTCAAAAAATTCATCAATATGATTTTGTCAGAAACTCTTGAGGCTGATGAACTGATTTGTGTTTAGTTTATAGTACGAAATGTATTTATTCAAAAAGTGATTGAATGTTATCAAAGTGCTATAGATTATGAAATGTTTAAAAGGTTTGTTGATGAAAATAAAATCTAGATTGGGTTGAGTCTGCGGATGAAAGCTTGAGGATTAGAGGCAGATTATGGATTCCATTACTGGTTGAGATTCGAGATGAGATATTGAGAGAATCTCATCAGTCCAGGTATAACATTCATCGTGGCGAGACCAAAATGTATCATGATATGAGACGATTGTATTAGTGGCCAGTGATGAAAGGTGATGTGGTTGATTACGCGAGGAAATATAAAATTTTCAAATAGGTTAAGGCCAATCGGCGAAAATCAGAGGGTAGGTTGCAGCCATATCCCATACCGTAGTGGAAATGGGAATAAATTGTGATGGATTTTGTTACACATATGCCCATTCTCAAAGGAAACATGATACGGTTTGAATTATTGTTGATGGACTGACGAAGTCTGCTCATTTTCTTCCTACGTCCATTTTGGATACGTTTACACAGTTGAGCTTGTTATATTAATGAGATGTGACTCGCTTGTTTGGAGTGTCGCTGACGATAATTTCTGATCGTGATGCTCGGTGCACATCGGGGTTATAGTAGGGCATATAGGAACATCTCGACACTCAGTTACATTTAAGTATTATATTTCATCCACGGTGGGTGGTCAGACTGAAATGTTGATCTATATGTTGGAGGACATGCTCAGGGCTTGTGTACCGAGATTTGGAGGTTCATGGGAAGAATACATACCATTGTGTGAGTTCTCTTACAATAACAGTTGTTAATTGTGTATTGAAATGACTCCGTCTGAGGTTATGTATAGGAGACTTTATCATTTTCCTACCGATTGGGCTGAACCAGAGGATTTGGCGGGGTACAAATGGTTGGAGATCACACTGAGGTTGTTCACCAGATTCGTCTAAGATTGAAAGTAGCTAAAAAAAGGCATAAAAACTATTATGATCTCTATCACCAGGTCATGAAAAATAACAAAGGAGATTGGGTTTATGTGGAAGTCTCCCCTCGCAGAGGCCATTAAATGTTTGGACCGAAAAAAGCTCTATCCCAGTTTGATAGGACAGTTTGAGATTGTGAAACGAATAGGGAAGGTTGCTTATAGACTTGTAATATCACCTAAGTTAAACGGAGTTTATGATGTATTTCACGTGTTTATACTCAAGTGGAAGGAGCCTGATTCGCATCACATAGTAGGATGAAAATCAGTTCGATTTTAAAGGTGATGTTTTATATGAAAATCAACCTATATTGATTGTGTATAGGAAGGTCTTTCGAAATAAAGAATTTCCACTTGTATTAGGTAAGTAGAAATTTCATGGTGATTCAAAGTTAACATGGGAATGAAAGATAATTTTATGTTGCAAACAAGCAACAAGCAAAGAAAAGAGAAAAATGGAATGTCTTTTGAGAAACGAAATTAGAGGGGGTAGATAGGGTAGCCAAGTGGGCCGATTTTGGCTACCCCTAGACGGGTCAGGCCGAGCCAGCTTGGACCCAAACGGTCTGGTTGGGCCAAATCAGGCCAGCTAAACCGAGCCCGATTCGAGCCCAACTCACTAATTAATTAAAAATTTAATAAAAATAAATAAAAATGATTTTAAATAAAAATAAATAATAGAAAAATTATGGAAAATAGATAAAAATTATGAAAACTTCTAGAAAAAATCAGAAAAATGTGAAAAATTAGGGAAAACTAGGAAAAAAGAGTTTTGATACTTTTTCATACGTTTGGCACTTGGTATAACCCAAAAAATGTGCCAAAACTAAACTTTTTGGAATAAGATTTCAAATTTTTGGTCCCACATTATAAACTCACTTAACGTGACTCTAAAATAATTAAAGTGTTATAATTGGACACTAGAGACTTAGGAGACTATAGTCGAATGTCTAGTGCGCATCTCGAGGCATGAACAGGGTGTTTTGAGGGCGATTTGTGATTGCTTAAGGTAAGTAAATCCGTGAGAAAATTAGTTAAAATTCATTTATAGCACTTACTTTATTATAGATTTCAATTATTCCATCGTGTTATTTATTGCTCTCCACTTACTGTTCATCCATTCCCACTTGTATATGTATGTTTGTCGATAGGGTCGGACATGGCATAGACTCACACCCCGGGGCTAGCTTCCCCGTGCTGTTCGAGTAGTTGCCCATGTTGAGGCTACACAGTAACCATTTCTGGTGAGACTCGTCAAGTTGAGAGATGTTTTACGTGGACCTTAGTCTCTGCCATGGATTCCTCTTGAGAGAATGTTTGGACGCGGTTCTACCATTCATGGGTTCCACTCATTTCGATCGTGAAATGTTTGGCAAGATGATTGTCATGGGCTCCTCTCGGTTTAGCTAATTCGATTCTCGGATGTCGAGCCAAGTTTTTTGTCACGTTACACTCGTGTCTAGTCTCAACTTCTCTGTGACTTATTTTTATGCGATTTCCTTATTTTATGTTCCTTATTTAAATTGCTTGAATGGTAGCCATTTTATTGGATTTCGTGAATATTAACTAACGTTCTATGGGATTTACTTATAGGAATTTGTCATTATTTTCGTTGACAAATTGCGGATCCTAAGATGAGCCGGGGCAAGGAGGTTTTAGGTGACTGCCTCTGAGCTAGGAGAGCCCCCCATCTGCTTTCGGGTTAGGTCTTTGTATGTGCTTATTTACTGCTCTTACGAGATTTTGGAATGACTTATGTACCCGATACATGTATATGACCATCTTTTGTATTTTCGTTGTTTTTTGATATAAATGGTATCTCATGCCGGGTTTCCACACTAAAGGATTGTTTATAAAATGTAAACTTTTCATTTCTACAATAGTTGCATACTTTAAAGGTTTCCGCTAAGATACTTAACTTATAATGATTTAATAAGTTGTGAACAACTTAACTTAGTTAACCTATTGTAAATATTCATAAATACATGATAATTACTAAGTTAATGAGAATAAAATACAAATGAAGGTGTAGGTCGTTGGCTGTTAAAGAAAAGTGTGTGGTGATATGGCATGCTTGGTGACGTGTATGACAACGTGGTGATACTTTGTTTGCCTTGGAGTGTGGGGCCGTCACATTTTGCACAACAACCTCTTTGCATTAATTTTTCGAAGAATGCTAGAGAATTTGAGTTGAGGTCTGGGTTTATCCATATCCTATCTTCCTTTCATGGAAGAGTAAATAAGGACCCAGTCAATTTTTTTGAAAGAATTTCAAAACAACTGCAAGAACATGAAACCTTCTAAAATAGATAAGGACATGATTAAGCTTATGTTTTTCTTGTTTTATATTATAGACAAAGCAAAGGAATGTCTTTTCTATCTTCCACCTGGTTGCATTTACTCCTGGAATGAGATGACAAATAAGTTTTTAAAAGAGAATTTTCTCGAGGATAGAGTTGCTCAGCTCATAAGGACATATGTTCCATCAAAATGAAAGCGGGAGAATCATTTGGTGCATATTGGGATCGCTTGAGCGATTGATTACCATTAGCTCACAATATGACCATACTGAGAAGGACATAGTCCTTTTCTTCTATATTGGTATGACACCCATAGAGATACACATGATTGACAACGTGTATGGAGATCACATTCGCGATAAGACACCGGCTCAGATGAAGGAGTTATATAAGGACATTGTACTACAATCACGCCTTTATAGAGATAATGACGATACCGCGTATCAAAATCTCAAGCGGGAGTAGTTTCAAATTCTACTGACCATAAGATTGACCAACTAACTTCAATGATGGAGCATCTCATCACCTCAGGAAAATTGCAAGTCTAGGTTTGTGGTTTCTGTGTAGCCGAAACTCATGCAACTGATGAATGTCTTACTTGTTGGGTTTTGGGGCTCATACGTAGCGAAAAACTCAAAACAATTTTTGAATAACCCCAACAAGATCGAAAATAAGTTCCATTAGACTAGATCTACAAAAGTAAAATCATACCTTAATCTCTAATTTCCTTTTCTGATTGTTCGATCTCCAAGACATTTAAGCATTCGTCCTCTATTAGAAATCCATACACGAATGGTGACCATTATTTGAACTGCGAGTCCCAAAAAAGATAGAAAACGTTTTCTTTCTCTCCCAAAATACAGAGAATTCGAAAATAGCAAAAAAAAATCTTAATTCATTTTAAGGTTTCAATCTTTATTTATATGTGTAGATAAGCCATCACTTAAAATCCTATTTGTAATAAAACTATTGAATTTAGGTAGTTTAATTAAATTACACATACACCCTATTAATAAGTTACCATATAACAAATTGTAAGAGTTTTTATGTCATGAATTTTATCATATAAAATTCATTAATCTAGACTAATTGAAATTGTGCAAAGTCATTCTTTATATGCGATTCAATAGGTTTATACGATGTTGGCTGTGAACTTAAACCATTTTGGTACACAAGTCATAAGCAGTCTCTAGGAAGGCATTATGACTACCCAAATACCATGAATAGGAAAATCGATACAACCTAATAAATAACATATATCATGTCCTTTTGTTGTGCGATATCCTTTGATTAAATGTAAGGCATGAAAAGTCACCCTTAATGTTCAATCGTACTAGTCTCGATCTTTAGGTAAACTGAAAACATCCAAATGACATTGATTATATCAATTCACTTGGACTTGGCCATTATCAATCTATGATATTGATGGACCCACTGATATCTCTCTGTATACGAGAGTGACAAATTTTATCTTCATTAAACTCCTTCGCATATCATTCACATGGTAACCAATCACAATCTTTATAATCATTCGATGAAAGACATCATTTGATTGTGTCAAATTACCATGCTCCTAATATTAAATTCTATGGTAATCATAAGTCGAAGGACTAAATGATATACATATCATGAGTAACACCTATGACTTATTCCCTGTGGTGTTATTATAGTCTAGTATCTTGTTCGCTAACAAGTACTCAAGATCTTGATTCGTATCCCTATATACATGATCATCGCATGACCATCATCTATACTAGTTTTAATTCATTATAGTTCCTAGTATATTGACCAACTAGGGACATTTAGGATATTTCAACAAATACACATAGATCTTACTATAAAGTAAACTTGCAATCACTTATAATAAAACAACAAATGAAAACCTCAATTTTATTAACTAAAATTATAAGATAAACAATCTTTGTAGATTGACCTAGGGCACATGCCCCCAACATCTCTCACTTGCACTAGGGCCAATAATTCATGTATTTAATACCTCATTACCTAACATGACCATCATGTTTCGCTTATGGAAGAGCCTTCGTCAAAGGATCTGCAACATTGTCTTCTGGGAACTCTGCAAATCTTCACGTCTCCCATCTCAATGATTTCTCAAGTGAGATGAAAATGTTTAAGTACATGCTTGGATCGGTGGTGTGATCTCGGTTCATTGGCCTGTGCTTTCGTCCCGTTGTTGTCATAATACAAGTAAACGAAGTTAGCTATACTCAGAACCATACTAAGTTCAGAAATGAAATCTTTGATCTAAAATGCCTCCTTAGCTGTATTGGACACTGCAATATACTCAGCTTCTATTATGAAATCTGCCACTGTGTCTTGCTTTGAACTTTTTTAGCTCACTGTGCCTCAATTCAAAGTAAACACATATTCAAACTGCGATCTGAAATCATCTATATCAGTTTGAAAACTTACATATGTGTAATCATTTACAACAAGCTCGTCTTCCAAGTTTTCATAGACCAAGAACACTTCTTTAGTCCTTCTCAAGTACTTAAGAATATTCTTTACTGCTATCTAGTGACTCTCACTAGGATCAGACTAATACCTGGTTACTGCGCTCAAAGCATACGATACATCGGGTCGAGTGCATAACATGGCATACATAATAGATCCAATAGTTGATGCATGTGGAACTTTATTCATACGTTTTCACTCATTATTAGTCTTAGCACATTAAGTCTTGCAGAGACTTATACCATGAGACATTGGTAATGACCCTCTTACAGAGTTTGGCATACTGAACTTATTCAGTACCTATCAATATAAGCACTTTGAATTAGACCAATCAACCTTTTAGATCTATCCTTATAAATCTTAATCCCAAGGATATATGCCACACTCCTAAGTCCTTCACTGTGAAACACTTCCTTAACAAAGACTTGACACTCTGCAAGGTTGGGATGTCATTTTCAATGAGTAATATATAATCAACATATAGTACCAGGAAAACAACCACGCTCCCATTGACTTTCTTCTATACACAAGACTCATCTTCATTTTTTAGGAAACCAAATTCCTTAATTTCTTCATTAAAATGAAGACTCCAATTCCGAGAAGCTTGCTTTAATCCATAAATGGATCTTTGAAGCTTGCACACTTTCCCAAAATTCTCGGGATGAACAAGTCATTTATGTTGTATCATATACACATCCTTAAGTAACTTCCCATTTAGGAAAACTATTTTGACATCCATCCGCCATATCTCATAGTCATGATATGCTGCTATGGCAATTATAATTCTAATGGATTTAAGCATGGCTACGAGAGAAAAAGTCTCATCATAATCAACACCTTGAGTCTGCGTGAGACCTTTTGCAATGAGCTGTGTTTTATAAATATGCACATAACCACCCATGTCATATTTCTTCTTGAAAACTCATTCACATCCAATGGTCTTACCACCTTAGGTAAATCAACCAGGTTCCGGACTTGGTTATCATACATGGATTGGATTTCATAATTCATGGCACTAAGCCATTTATCTACATCATGGCTAAACATAACCTCTTGATAATTAGTAGGCTCATTTAGATCCATAAGCAACACCTCACTACAATCAGTAATAAGAAATCCATATCTCCCAAGTTGATATCTTACCCTATCAGATCTACATAGCCTTGTGATACTTGTAGAGGTTCAACTAGTTCAAGACTATGCTGCTTATGGATCTAAATGAGCCTACTAATTATAAAGTAGTATAAAGTAGTACTTTATTCCATTATTTTCTTTTGAAATAAACACATTTTTCATAAAGACACCATTCCGAGCAACAAACACTTTGTTCTTAGTGGGATTATAAAGTAGTATCCTCTAGTTTCTTTAGGATAACCAACAAATACACACTTGGTAGATTTGGCTGATAATGTTTCTAAGATTTTCCATCATACGAAAACCTCACAGCCCCAAATCATAAGGAAAGACAAACTTTATCACACCTCGATCGCGAAATACTCACAAGTTTTGGATGGACTGCCCACAGGGCTAGTATCATGTATAACTGACTATTAGGAAATACATAATAAACTCATTTATTTATTTATTATAAAGAGTTTACACCATGGTTTAATATTACATAACACGACCACACTCTATAGTTCATTATTTCTATTTTACATGAGACACGATACATTATTTATTTTACAAGATCAACTGTTGACCTTGTCAAAACTGCTCATTCTCCTTACTTAGCTGGGTCGTACCTAAAATTTCTAGATTTAGTGAGCCAACCGCCCAGAAATTTTCTAATTACATCCTATTAATGCAACATTTATAGTAAAACAATAACAAGAACATATATCACCAATTGCAAACAATATTTGTCAATAACCACAACGGTGGACCACATAATTTTTGCCACATTGCTAGAATCTCACCAAGGTCATTAATATCATCTAAAATATCCGTCGACACATGACCAAATCGGTGCAACACAACAACCACACCGGTGGACTAAATATGCCCGTCAACTCGAATAGCACATGTGGATAGTGAGGACAATGGCAAGGTAATAAGATTGTCAGTGTTAAGACATACATAATGAATTAATAACATGTAATAAGAAAATCACCTTATTCGACAATCAACAAGTACTCTGCAATGCTTATTTCTATAATTAATAACGAGAAAAAAAAATTGTAAGGATGCATTCATGTTGAATCGATCCTCCTATATATAGTGTTGAGAACGATTAGAATAATCTTAAAAATGTTTTCTATCATAATAATAGGATAAAATAATAATAAATTTATTAAATGTCATTATCGATCATAATAATCAGATAAAGATGAAGGATTCATTTCGCGTATTCTTCTTCTAAATCTCCTATGAAGAACACTCTTCATCGGACTATTGATTTATTTCATAATTACTAGGGTTGTACGCTTTGTCACCAATCCATGAGTCATGGCCATTTGATGACATGTTCTCCTGATCCCAAGGATATTGGGGTGCAGTTGTCGACACATCAGATTCAATTACGTTGTATGTTCCATAATTCAGTCATGGGGAAATATCATATGATCGTGTTTGTTCATGATTTCCCAGATATTTTAAGGCAGTGGTAAATGTTCCAAATTCAGTTTCATTTCGCCTTAGTGGAATTTGCTCCTTGTTGCCTATATTTCCCTCTACTTATGTATATTGGCTGTGATGAGCTTTAAGATCTTTATGGGGATGTGTTACTGGGTCATCCAACATAATATTCTTTACTGCTTGGAGAAAATTTTGTCTTTTTTTTTTCCTATTAGTAAGTACCTGTACATATACTTTATTTAAATATATATTCAGATGCATAAGGCGATGCATGTCTAGATGAATATATGTGGGTATGACTTTTGCATTTCATACCTCAATTCCTAGGTTGAATCTTCCGATAAATGATGTTTCCACATAAATTTTACTAATTCTGTTTGACGATTATGTAACTATTGAACCTCGTCATCTAGTATACGAATTGGTTATCCTTTATAGGAGGAGTCTTGTTCTCTATATGGATCAATCCATTGAATAATATGGGAGGATTCGGGTTTATATTTTCTTAACATAGGCGCATGGAAAACATCATGTATTTTTCCCAGCGTTAGAGGACCATCAATTTTGTAGGTTATTTCTCTGATTAGTTTAGCGACGAGGAAAAGACGGATGAAGCGGGGAGCTAACTTTTCTTTTTTTCCAAAGCATTGAATTCCTTTCTTATGACTTGCTTTTAGAAGGATGAGTTTGTTAGCTTGAAATTTTGATGTTTTTCGGCATGAGTCTGCGTAAGTCTTTTGACGACTCTGAGCTATTTTTAGTCGATTATGTATTATTTAAGTTTTCTCACTGGTCTCGGCTATTATTTCAAGTCCTGACAGTACCTTATATTCTTTATTTAGCCAACATGTTAGGGATCAACATGGCCTACCATATAATGCTTCATACGGAGCCATTCCAATACTTGTTTGGTAACTATTATTATATGCAAACTCAGCTAAGTGAAGATATTTGCTCTATCCATCTTGAAAAATGATTATATAAATTAGGAGCATATCTTCCAAAATTTGAATAGTTCGTTCATTTTGTCCATCTATTTATGGGTGATAAGTAGAGCTCATGGCAAGTTTTCTTCCCATATGATTTTGAAAATATTTCTATATTTTTTAGGTAAATCTAGGGTCTTGGTTAGAGACAATGGTTGGAGGAATGCCATGGAGTTGGATGATATCTCTTTCATATAAATCTGCTAGACTAACAGGTGAGTCAGAGGATTTTATAAGTAAGAACCTTGCTATTTTGTTAGTCGATCAATTATTACCCATACCGTGTCTTGTCCTTTGTAATTTCTTAGAAGTCTAGTGATAAAATCCATATTGATATTATCCCATTTGCATTTTTCTATTGGTAAAGGTTGTAACAATTCGGCTGGTCGACTATGTTCAGCTTTAACTTGTTGACAATTAAGGCATTTTGAAACATACTCAGCTATTTCTCGCTTCATACCTTTAAACTAATATTATCATTTGAGATCATGATACATTTTATCATATTTATGATGTATTGAGAATTTTGATTGATGCGCTTTTTCCAATAATAAAGTTTTTATAATAGGGTATTCAGGTACTACTATTCTATTTTTGAAAAGCAAAGTATCATTAAGAGATATAGACCACTCTGATCATGTTTTCCAGCCTATAATTGACTATTGATTTGTATCAGTTTTGGGTCATTTGGTTGTGCTTGTTTTACTTGTTGTCGTGTGGTGGAATCTAATACTATGTTAGTTAGAACTTGGGTGGAATCTTCCCTAATGATTAAAGCATTTTGCTCAACAGCGCGATTCATATTCTATTTGTGAATTTTGATTTGATTAATCTAAGGATTTAATCTACTTAAGGCATCTGCTACTATGTTAACTTTTCCTGGGTGATATTGGAGAGCGAAATTGTAATCTTTTAGGAGTTTTAACCATCTTCTTTGCTTAAGATTTAAATCTCGTTGAGTGTAGATATATTGCAAACTTTTATGATCTAAGTAAATGGTAAAACTTTCTCCATAAAGAAAATGCCAAAAAAATTTTAGTGAAAAGACTACTGCTGCTAACTCTAGGTCATGGGTTGGATAATTGTTTTGTGGGCTTTTAATTGTCTAGATGCATATGTGACAACTTTTCTAGATTGCATTAAAATAGCTCCTAACTCAATATGGGATGCATCTGTATAAATGATAAACTCAACACCATTGACAGGGGTAATCATTACGGGTGCAATTTGTGAGTCATTTCTTGAGTCCTCTTAAAGCGTTATCTCAATTTTTGTTCCACAAAAATGTGACATTTCTCCTAGTCAATCTAGTGATAGGTTCTGCCAGTTTGAAAAAATCTTGAATGAATCTTCGGTAATATCCTGCTAGCCCTAAGAAACTTCTAATCTTGGTAATTGAGGTAGGTTGTTTCCATTTGAGAATTGATTCTACTTTTTCCTGGTCTACTTCAATTCCTTTTTCTAAAATCATGTGACCCAAGAACTTAACTTTTTTTCATCTAAAACTTACATTTGCTTAATTTTGCATACGGTTGGTGATTGATAAGAGTTTGGATAGTGATTCGAAGATGTTTCTCATAGTCCTCATAGTTGGATGAATAAATTAAGATATCATCTATGAATATGACAATGCGTTTGTCAAGATAGGCTAAAAAAATGTGAGTCATTAGGTCCATAAATGTCGTTGGTGTGTTGGTTAGTCCATAGGGCATTACTAAAAGTTCATAATGTCCATAGCCGGTTCAAAAAATAGGTTTATGTACATCAGATTGTTTTGTCCTCGGCTAATGGTATCTTGATTTAACATCGATTTTGGAAAAAATATTTTGCTCTTTTAAATCAGTGAAAGAGGTCATCAATTCTTGGGAGTGGGTATCGATTCTTTATGGTTAAAGCATTCAACTTCCTGTAATCAACATAAAGTCTTAAGGTTCCATCATTCTTTTTGACAAATAAGACAAGAGTGCCCTGAGGAGCTTTTTTGTATAAACCCTTTATGTTCTAAATCTAGAAGTTGTTTATCTAATTCCTGCAATTCCTTAGATGACATTTTATATAGTGTAATGGCAGTGAGATTCGCTCTAGGAATAAGGTTAATTTGAAATTCAAGTTATGTAATTGGAGGAACTCTTGGTAACTCATCTATAAACACCTTTATAAATCTCTTACTATTGGAATGTCATTCATGTTATGGTTAATATTTTCAATTGATTGGTTGAGAAATATTTCAAAGTTTTTTTTTATTCTTAAGGAGATTTTTAAGAGCAACCATTATAGTTCTATGGATTTTTTGGGCTTGATCATTTATTATAAGAGTTTATCCAATTGGAAGTGTTAGATATAACTTTTTTTTTACATTCAATTTGAGCATGATATTGTGCTAACAAATCCGTTCCTAAAATTATGTCATATCCTATTATATTCTTCACTATAGGGTCAACTAAGAATATTTTATCATGTTGTCTAAGTTCATATTAATTGCATAATTTTTCTATTGTTGTAGTGCTTCCAAGTGGTGTGTGAATCCTAAGAATATCTTCTAAATATTCCATTGGCAACTCTAAGTTTTTTTGCACTTTTTTTAGAGATAACGAAGTGAGTAGCACTAGAATCAAATAATACTTGAATTTATGTATTAAAGGAGGAAATATACCTTCAACTATTTCATTAGGTGGTAATTCTTCTATTGCGGTGACATTGATTCGTCCGAAATTCCTTGTTGGTTAGTGTTTTTGCAGTTGTCCTGAGAGTTAACTAAGGTGGGGTGGAATAACATTTGGATTTCGAGGACAATGAAGGGCTATATGTCCTGTCTGATTACATATAAAGCATGTCCGCATTGGTGTTTGTGCCAGTCATCCTTGCTGGAACCCTAACAATGGTTGAATTAATTCTTGGTTCCTCCCGCCATGAAGATTGTTAAAGTTTGTTTTTTCCTATCAACCAAACTTATTTGAATTCTATTTCTTTGCTCTACCCTAGTGCATGTCTATTCACCTAATGGATATTTTCTTTTGGGGTTTATTTGGTTCAAACTTCTTCTCATATTTTTTCCTACGTTTTTATTTCAGAATTTTTCATCTTGTTTAATTTCTGCTCGGACTGCTAAAGCTCCCTCAACCATTACCTTATGCTTTTTTTGCTAAAAAGATGCTAATGCTCGTTGGATGTCATACTTTAATTCGAAGAAATTTTTCTTTTGCTCTATCTTGTTCATTTTCTACCACAGCTGTCACATATCAAACTAACTTGGTGAACTTGGCTTCATACTCTTGAACTGTCATTCCTTTTTTGGTCAGCCGAGCAAACTCAGCTTTGAACTGTGCCCTCGAGGTTTTAGAAAAATATTGTTGGACAAATAAGGTCTCAAAACCCTCCCATTTCATGGTTTTTATATCAATATTGGGGTCATTTTATATCATTTCCCATCAATTTGCTGCTTGACAAATCAGTCGATAAGAGGCTACTGAGACCCTAACTTCTTCTACCATTCTCATGACATTTAAGGTTTTTTTTGTTTCCTTTAGCCATTTATCAGCCTCCTTTACATCAGGTGCCCCATCGTAAGTATTTGGAGTTAATCTCTTGAAGTCTCAGATTAGGGTCATCAAGTTGGAGGCTTTATTAGTAGCGTTCTGACAAAATGCTACTGGCTGGTCTTCAGGTAAATTTATAGTTGCCTGTTACTGACTGATATATCATAGGAAACTTTGGAATAAGTGATCCATAGTTGGTTCTTGATTTTATTTTAGAGGCTTAGTTCCTAAGTGTTGGTTATTCATAGGAGTGTCCTTAATAGGGTTTCAATCATGGTGGGACTATCACTCACAGTTTGAGTATCGGTAGGTATTGTAGGTGGCGACCTCTGCATAAATATAAATTATTTTAATTTTTTTCATGGGTAATGAAAAATATATTATCTAGGCTGATAGGGTTTATGGCTTATTTGTTTCCACTTTATTTCATCACATGGTGGAAAAGTCTCAATAAGTACTTCCCTCCTATATGTTGAGTTAATACGTCCCATATCATCTTAACTTAATGATAAAAGTTACAATCAAATTTTAATTTTTCTACCCAACAAGTGTTATTACATAGATTCTCTTCTTCCAGATATAATCATAGCCTTTTACAAATTTAGATGCCCCATCCCGTCTAAACGTAGCAGTATTATTTCATATTCGATTTCGATTACTTGTCACACCAAGGCTATAATAACAATATAATATATATACATTATTATTTATAGTGAATCGAAATCAATTTATAAATCTTTATGTATATTTATTTTATGTATATATATATATTATATCCTCACCTTGTAATATAGTTTTGAATGAGTTGATATATACTTATAATCGCAAATGTGTTTTTTTAATATAACTTTTCTAAAGATAAAATTTATAAGAGTATTTAATATAGTGGTATGTTAAGTTCTAATTTTTAGGATGCTAATTACATATATATATATATATTCTAACATATAACACTAATTATGTCACAAAGAAAACTAAATGTTCATAATAATTTGATGTAGTCCCCTAGTTTGAGTTTCTCCCATACCAATTTGATGAGTATTAGACTTTAGTTGGTGAGGCCAGATCAAGGACAAGAAATTAGAAAGCTAGATGATAAGGAGTCAAGTGATTGGTTGATCTGACTCATAAATGGATATATGATCTTTGTCAAAATTGGACATGGTGACTATAATGTATGAGTTGGGTTGATTGATAATGAAAATATTAATGACAAAAAGTGCATGAATATAATATGCAAAACTTAAATATGTGGTGTAACAACACATGGAGTGAAAATTACTTATTTGATATGAACATGCAATAATAGAAAGGTGGTAATGTTTGGCTATGGAAGAAAGTAGAGTAGAAAATGTGATGACCTATTGATGCAACACATTAATTAAAATAAAAGACTATAAAAAGGATTTACCTTACATGTTGCCATTCCAAAAATTTGATTGAAAATGTAGGATAGGCTAATTGACTACAATATTATTACTAAGTTAAGAAAAAGACTATGATATAAGTAGAGAGACATGTTTTATTAGTGTGTTATAGACAAGTAGATTATGGGTTAAGAGCCAATACACTCGTTTTTTTATAGAAGATAGGTTAGGTTGAAAGACATGATGAGTTTGGCTATATTCTCATTTTCGCTCTTTTTTTACAGGGAAATGTATAACTAGGGGGAGGGCGTATTTATAGGCATCAAAAAGTGTTGGAGGCTGTTAAACCTATAAGGTAGGTTGTAGATATATTCATTCCTTTCCATGCTTATCTAAAAGAGGTAAGTTTTAAGATTTTGACAACTTGACATACTTTAATGACACATCATCTATGGGTTGTTCTAGAAGTGGCATGTGTAATGTGAAATTGTAGGTGTTGTTTATGTGTCTCCTTTAAGGAAATAAAAGAATCATTCTCATGTCATCTCATCATTCCTTTTTTGTTTTCTTTTGCATGCATTTATTACTAACTATTCCTATATCATCTCATCATTCTTTTTTTGTTTGCTTTTCCATGCATTTATTACTAATTACTCCTATTTCATCTCATCATTCTTTTTTTTTTTTTTGCATGCATTTATTACTTATCATTATTATGTGTTGTCTCAAGTTCTACAATGGCTCTAATACCAAATTGTAACACCCCAATCTCGAAATACTAACAAGATCTGAATGGACTGAATATTGGAAAACATATAATAAAACTCATTTATTTATTTATTATAAAGAGTTTACACCATGGCTTACTATTACATAACACACTTACGCCTTCCAAATCATTGCCGGCATTTTACATGAGACACTATACACTATTTATTTTACAAGATCAACTATTGACCTTGTTGAACTGCTCATTCTCATTACTTAGCTGGGTGGTACCAGAAATTGTTAGATTTAATGAGCCAACCACCCAGTAATTTTCTAATTACATCCTATTAATGCAACATTTATAGTTAAACAATAACAAGAACATATATCACCAATTGCAAACAATATTTATCAGTAACCACACCGGTGGACCACATAATTTTTGCCTCAAGGCTAGAATCTCACCAAGGTCATTAGTATCATCTAAAGCGTCCGTCGACACATGTCCAAATTGGTGCAACACAACAACCACACCGGTGGACTAAATATGCCCGTCGGGTCGAATCGCATATATGGATAGTTAGGACAATGACAAGGTAATATGAGCGTCGTTGTTAAGAAATATATAATGAATTAACATGTAATAAGAAAATCACCTTATTTAACAATTAACAAGAACTCTGCAAGGCTTCCTTCTTTAATTACTAATGAGACAACAAAGATTATAAGGATCCATTAATGTTGAATCGATCCTACTATTTATAGTGTTAAGATTAATTAAAATAATCTTAAATTTGTTTTCTATCATAATGATAGGATAAAATAATAATAAATATATTAAATGTTGTTATTGGTCATAATAATCAGATAAAGATGAAGAATTCATTTCATTATAACGAATTCGTTATGTTAACGAGTCATTGTCTGTCATAATGTCGCAAAATCTTCTTATTCCTTTCCTAAAAATTGAAACATCATTTTTAATCATAAATCCTAAGATAAGGATTGAAGAACATTTTATTCTTTTCTCAACGAAAAACTTAAGATGTTACGAGTCATTTTAGTGTCAGAGACAATTTTTCATTTTTACTGGTTAAGAGGATTTTATTTGTGTTTTTGAGGTGTGAATTATTTTGGGTTATCACAACTTTGTCCTTTCCAAACCACATTTCAAGTGGTGTTTTATCGACCGCTTTAGAAGGAACACAATTCAGTGTAAACGCTGCAGTTTCCAAGGCATAATCTAAAAATGAAAAAGAAAAATATGCATGGCTCATCAGAGATCGAACTATATCCAATAAAGTTCAATTTCTTCTCTTAAAAACACCATTCCTTTGTGGAGTTGCTGGAGGAAATATAATCCCATAGTTCCTAAGATGATCATCAAACTCTTGGCTCAAATATTCACCTCCTCGATCTGATCAAAGTGCTTTAATAGTTTTACTAAGTCGATTTTGCACCTCATTATGTAATGTTCAAAACAAATAAAAAAAATCACCTTTATGTTTCATGAGATACACATAACCAAATCTTTTGAAATCATCAGTGAAAGTAATGAAGTACTGATAACCACCTCTAGCCATTGTGTTTATTGGACCGCATACATCAATAAGTATTATACTCAATAAATCACTTGCCCTTTCACTGTGTCCAGTGAAGGGACTCTTTGTTATCTTGCCTAGTAAACAAGATACACATGTTTCATATAATTCAAAATCAAATGAATCTGAAAGTCCATCTTTATGGAGTTTAGAAATGCGTTTCTCATTTATGTGGTCAAGACGACAATGCCAAATGTAGGTTTTACTCAAATCATTTGACTTGAATCTCTTTGTATTTATGTTAAGAATAAGAGTATCTATAGACCTTTTCATGTTTAGAATATAAAGACCATCACACAAATCACATTCACATAGAAAATGTCTTTATGATAAATTGAGCATTTATTATTCACAATATTGAATTGAAACCATCCAAATCCAAACATGAAACCAAAATGATGTTTCAACTCAAGGAAGGGGCATAATAACATTAATTTAAAACTAAAACAAGTCCACTATGAAAAATTAACTCATAGCCTCCTACAGCTAATGCAACAACCTTTGCTCCATTTCCAACTCATAAGATGACTTCTCCTTTCTTTAGCTTTTTATTTTTAGTGAGAAGCTGCACATTAATAAAAATATGAGATCCGCATCCGATATCTAATACCCAGGAATCACTAATAGATAAGTTAACTTCAATAATATAAATACCTGAAATAGTAGTTGCGAAACTCTTCTTTTTCTTTAGATCTTTAAAATAGAGCTTGCAATTTCAAAACCAATGCCTAGGTGCATGGCAAAAATGACAATTTCCTTCTTTTTCCTTTTCTTTCTAGGACTATGAAGTGGAAGCAGATTTAGGCTTGACTTGTTCCACATGCTTTGTGACACTCACAATGGCCTTGGCAACTTTAGCCTTGCCCTTAGCTTTCTTCTTTATAGGCTCTCCTTTCTGAACCATTAACACATTAGCAATGGGTTTCTTGACATTCTACTCAGTAGTTTTAAGCATCAAATGCAACTCTGAGATAGATTTCTCCATGTTATTCATGTTATAGTTCATCAAAAATTGTAAATAAGTATCAAGCATTGAATTCAAGATCAAATTCATAGCCAACTCTTGCTTCTTAGGAAATCCAAGTGTGTCAAGATGGTCAATGTAGTTGTTCATTTTCAAAACATGAGGACTAACTGACGCACCATCAAGCATTTTACAAGAATGAACGTTCTTGATTGTCTCAAACCTTTATTGCCTATCCTGTTGTTAGAAAATTTCCTTCAACATCATGGCTATGTCATAAGCTTCTATGTGTTCTATGTGCTTCTGAAGGTCATAAACCATGGTTGCCAACATAATGCACGTAACATCAGTTGAGTCATTGACATACTTAGTATGTACATCCTTTATGGATCTTAATGCATTAGCTGGTAGTTCCTCAGGAATATGATTATCCAGGACTTACAACTTGTATTCATGTTTAAGAACAATTCTCAAGTTTTTAAACCAGTCAAGAAAGTTTGTCCCAAACAACTTATCCTTCTCAAGGATGGATCACAATGAAAAAGGATTAGTGTGATTTAAAAAGGTCATAGATCTACAATAAAGATTATGCAAAAGTTCATTTTAGTATAGAGGAATAGACTCCCACTAAATTAATAACCCTCATTAAAACACTACGTTAATTTAAGGGACTAAAATCTATGTTTCAACTAATTCCAAGACAACTAAGAGATGACACTTTGAACTTAGTTATTTAGGTAGGTACCAATTATCAATCAAATCATATAAGACTTTTAGTCGTTTTTATGAAATTATGAAATCTTATGTCTTAGCATGTTTTATCTCATATTGTGCCTAAAGCCCAAAACTGTTTTGATAGCTTTATCAAGTCTAACCATTTCAAATAATAAAGTAACCATTACTCAACTTGTCTCGCTAAGATAATGTAATACACTCTGTGGAGGCAGACTCATATTGATGTAATCGAAGCCCCTAACAAGTGTTTGAGAATGGATGACACTTGACTTAAAATTTGGAAGATGGGTTTTTATTGTTTTAGTGATCATAAATTAAACAAGATAAATATAATATATTACAATGCATGTACAATCACTAAACAAGTTAGGAAATCTTACTAATATTGACTAATATACAAATTTCCTTGCGTTACGAACAGTTATCGGTAGTCCCGCTAGCCGATCGACTAGCGGGGGTTCTGTTGATCGGTCAGCGGACGGGGGTACATGGGTAGTGCCCCCTTTTTCCTTTTTAGACAACGAATTTAGTTTCAAAAATTGAAAATCACAAAGAATTTCTCATTATGTTAGTCAATTCAATTGACCGAAACTGCTCCATATTTTGAATCCAAAAAAACTAATTAAAACATATTTAATTAACTCGGGCCTACTGCTAACTTAATATCTTATTCTAATCCAATTAGAGTTTAAGATACTTTGAATCCTTATACAATTATAATTTTTTATATATCTCACATATCTTATAGGATTTGTAATTCTTCTCCAATTACAAGTTTATCTCCAATCTAATAAGAAGAATATACTAACAGATAACCACAATGAGATATACGATCAAATCAATTTCGATTCTTATCCATACGAAACAAACAATTCAATCAAGAAATGAAATATTAATCATGCATTCAACATTAGAATCATATTAAATTAATCATATTAACATACTCATGATTTCTATCATGGAAACGTACATAATTATTGAATAAAAACGAATATGTATTTAACGCAAGAATCACATCAACCTAAACATGACTTTTACAATGTGAACATACAAAATTCGCATCGTTTAATATTAAAACATATGTTAATCAAAATATTCTAAACTTGAATTCTATCATTGAATCAAATCATGCTTATGCATCAAATATATTAATTAATAACATGCTTTAAAACCAATTCCTGATAACAATTATCACATAACTTATATGCACATCATATATACATTAATAGAAATCATGTTTTCACACATATATCATATATACATCAATGAAAATATGCAAACATTTAATAGAACCGAGCCTAAATGCTCTGATGCCACTGTTGGGTTTTGGGGTTCATACGCAGTGAAAAATTCAAAATAGTTTTTGAATAACCATAACATGATCGAAAATAAGTTTTATTAAACTAAATCTACAAAAGTAAAACCATACCTTAATCCTTGATTTCCTTCTCTGATTGTTCAATCTCGAAGACGTTCAAATGCCCATCCTCTATCAGAAATCCACACATGAATGGTGACCTCAATTTGTAGTTCTAGCTCCAAGAAAGATAGAAAATGTTTTCTCTCCCAAAATGCAGAGAACTCAAAAATAGCAAAAATTAAAATCTTATTTCATTTTAGGGTTTCAACCTCTATTTATATGTGTAGATAAGCTCTCACTTAAAATCCTACTCGTAATTTAACTATTGCATTTTAGCAGTATAAGCAAATTACACATACACCCTTTTTAATAAGTTATCATATAACAAATTGTACGAGTTTTTATGTCATGAATTTTATCATATAAAATTCATTACTCTAGATCAATTGAAGTTTTGCAAAGCCATTCTTTGTGTATGACCCAATAGATTTATATGACGTAGGCAGTGAACCAAAACCATTTTGGTACACAAGTCATAAGTGGTCTCTAGCAAGGCATTATGACTACCCAAATAGCATGAATATCAAAATCTATACAACCTAATGATTAACATATATTATATCCTTTTGCCTTATGATGTCCTTTAATCAAACATAAGGCATGGAAAGTCACCCTTAATGTTCAATCGTACTAGTCTCGATCTTCAGCTAGACTGAAAACATCCAAATGATATTGCTCATATCAATTCACTTGGACTTGGTCATTTAACAGTCTAACATATAAACGAACCCACTAATATCTCTCTCTATATGGGAGGGACAAATTCTATCTTAATTACACACCTTCACGTGTTATTCACATGGTAACAAATCACAATCCTTATAATCGTTCGGTTCAAAGCAACATTTAATTGTGTCAAATTACCATGCTCTTAATATTGTAGTCTATGGAAATCTCAAGTCGAAGGACTAATAATATACTTATCATAAGTAACACCTATGACTTAATCTCTGTGGTGTTCTCATAGCGGGTTAGTCCAATAGCGGGTCAATCCAATACCTTTTTCCTATAATAGGTACTCATGATCTCGATTCGTATCCCTATATGCATAATCATCACATGACCATTAATCAAGATTCATACTAGCTTTAATTCATTATGGTTCCCAGTATAATGACTGACTAGGGAAATTTATGATATTTCAACAAATACCTATGGATCGTACTATAAGGTAAACATGCAATCACTTATAATAAAAAATAAAAACCTCTATTTTATTAACTAAGATTATAAGATAAACAATGTGTGTATATTGACCTAGGGTGTATGCCCCAACACTACTTTCTTTGAGGACAATCAATGTAACGGCCCAAAAATTTGACTCGTGCCACGTGTCATTTTAGGGTCATATGTGGGACCCACTTGCCAAAATACGTATGTCCAAATCTTGGGTAGAGACTCCGAGGAATTTTGTAATATCCAATTTGAGATTATAATGCAAATAGTTGAGCTGTTTTACGAGTTGGTATACGCGGAGAATTCAGTGAGCCGAAACACGGATAGGGACGTGTCTCAAGTCGCGTGCTAACGTGGGACCGAGATAGTTGCTTTTATGTGATTTTAATGTGTACATTGGATATGCCTCGTGATGCACGTAGCGTGAGTATCAAAATTTTGAAAATGAGGCGGGTTGGTGCCTCGAGATGCACGCTGTTCGGAAATTTTGAGACTCGAGACAATTTTGGTCAAGCATAGAGGCGGTGGACAAAGAGGCAGAATTATTGAGTTTGTCTCGAGTTTCGTGTTGCACGAATCTCGAGGACACTTTTGATTTTGAAATAAAAAAAAAGAAATGTATATATATGTATATATGTATATATATTAATATATATAAGAAGAGAGAGAAAAGAAAAGAAAAGTAAGAGAGAGAGAGATAAAAACCAAAGAGAAAGAGAGAAAAAAAAGGAGATCGATAGAGGAGAGAAATTGGGGGAGAGAGTGAGATCGGGAAGAAAGGAAGCGGTGGGAGACGGCGGCGCACGGGGAGAGTGGCGGCGGAGCAGCCCAATAGCGGTGGTGGAGCGCAACGCAATGGCGAGGTCGCGCGGTGGTGGCCGGCCGCGGAGATGCGCGACGATGGACGGCCAACGCAGCAGCAGCTTGCGAGAGACGGCGGACGGCGAGATCGGGGCCAGCGGTGCGAGCAAAGCGGCCGATGGCGCGGCAATGACGGATCCAAATCAGGCGATGGCGAGAGGCGCGGCGGTGCCTCGACGACGACGACCAGCGCGATGGCTCGCGGCGGGGCTCGCTTGCGCGCCGCGGCGCAGATGGAGACGAGGAGCGATGGCGGTCGGCGGAGTGGCGGCGGTGGCGCGACGGTGACGACGGCAGCGGCACAGTGATGACGGCGGCGTCGGCGCGACAGTGACGTCGGGTCGGCAGCAGCATTAATGCGGTGAACAACGCGATGGCGTTGTCGGACTGATCGGAGGTGCAAATCGACGAATGTCGATGACGCGAAGGAGGTGAGATGTATTTCACCTAATTTTAATTATGATTTGCATGATTTAAATAACTGAATGGTACAAATGGACACCAGGGACTTAAGATGCTATAGTCAGGTGTTGGGTGCGCATATCGAGATATGAACGAGTGCGTTTTGAGGTACGTAAGATTCCATCTAAAAGCCACTGAGGGTTTACTTTCTGTCATTGATTTCATGTTTGTGATTATTGGATGTTATTCCCCCTATTCCTTGTTATTGATTTTCGTGATGCATTTGGGTTGGGGGTTGAGACTTTTGATATTCGTGTTGTACTTATGGCACACTAGGCTGTACGCGGGTTATCAGGTGAAAGGAAGTGGGGGCTTCCACTGAAAGGATCCTGGGGTTATGGAAACCAGGTGAAAGGAAGTGAGGCACCCACCGAAAGGATCCTGGGGGTTCGACGTACAGTTTAGTGTGGCCGGGAGGAGTACACGGTTTGTTTCTCTCGTGTTATTTATTCGTGTGATGATCTTAGCACAGTTGCCTGTTTAGTTTCCACATGATTAATTGACATGGTTATTGATATCTGTTTATGCTCCTATAAATGCTCGGTGTACTTTGTTGGAATCTTACTAACTGTACTCTCCATCTGGCTTTTTGTGATGGTCGAGTGCAGACCCTACTAGTAGAGGCAATGACATTTTGGGCGACTTTATCTGACTGCCCGCGGTCAAGGACTTACTAGTATGTGCGAATTTTGCTGTTTTGCTTTACTTTTGGGAATTGGGTGACTAAATATACATTGTACTTGTATATCTTACTGTTTAATATTGTTGCATATATACAGAGTACTTTCCCCGGGTTTTCCACAATAGGAGTTGCTCTTATAAATGATGTTTTATATGACAATAAATTTAATTGTTTTACTTGCCTTAAACGTAAGACTTCCGCTGTTGTTTTAATGATTAAACTGTCGAACTAAATTGCTTAACGAATGGAGTTAACACGCATATCGAGCTGTCGTGATGTAGCAAAGGGCGTTAATGGCGCGTGCGACCCAGTGGGTCAAGGATCAGACGGGACCGCTGAGGCAGGGCCTCCGCACGTGGCGACCTCGGGATTTGGGGCCCCAAATCTCTAACCCTGGTTTATGTCCCTTAATCAGGATCACCGACCGTTGACGTGGGACTCACCCCGTGATACGTGCACCGACCGAGGCACGTGGCCGAGGTATATTGTATTTTTGTATTGATTTGCGCCTAGTGTTATGTATTGTGTAGACTTACTAAGTCATTTTTACTATTTTAGACGTATAGACGAGAGCGGGGACACGCCTCGATATGCGTGTCGACGCGGGTACTGGGTAGTTAACGAGATCGAACATTTTGTAGAGGAAAACAACAAATGAGACATAGTGGTCCATTCCATGAATCGAGTTGGAGCAAATTAACATGTATATATGCTAGTGAGAACTAGGAAATTAAGTAATCCACGAGGAATATTCATGAATAGCATATATGAGACATGTATTTGATCAAGTTTAATAGTTTAATGTACGTCCATATTAACTTGTTAACATATATAAAAATACATGGTAACATGTATTTACGTATGAAAACTTAATTACATGTATTTATAGCGTACACGGAAAACATGTAATTATTGCCCATAATTATAGTGGGCAGTATAACTGATCAAACATATTAGCATATCTATAAAATATGATTTTTTTTTTTCATATGATCAGGCACTAGCAGTGGAACATGTAAATACATGCCTGTTTTGTTAGCGTGAAATATTCCAGGCATTCATGGCCGACTAATACGCCACATGTCCACACAACAACACCACACATGTTCAACCAAACTCACCAGCTGTCCACCCTCCTCCACCACGTACACACGCACACTCACCACCTCCATTTACATAACACACGCCACACACACAACACACAGTGAGTGAGCCGAGAGACAGACAGAGAAGGAAAGGAAGAAAGAAAGGAAAGGAAGAGGAGAACCAGAGACGCGCTGAAGTAAGGTGAGTCTTTTTGGTTGTTGTTGTTTGTCAATTGGGTAGCCACGAATGGAGGGGGGTTCGGCCTCCATGGCCGAACCCCATGCTCACGGTGGTAAGGCAGGGGGCCTCCCCTGCCATCAGCCCACCGGGGTTGGGGTGGAGAACCACCTCAACCCCTCTTCGTAGAAAAAAAAAAGAAAGAAAAAAAAAATTTCTTCTTCCTCCCGATCGAACCAGTCTATCAGGAGGAAGGAGGTGCACACGAGCGCATCGCCCGCGTATGCACCCCCTGCTGGGCCGAGCCTGGACCTGTTATGGCCCAGGCCGGGTCGGGTCCGACCCGTCCAGGTCGACTCAACCCCACCCCTTTCTGGGTCGGGCCCAGAACGGGTCAGGCTTGGCCCATGGGTCGATCCTGAACCTGTTCTGGTCCAGGCCGGGTCGGGTCCGACCCGTTTGGGTCGACCCGAACCAAATAGTAAAAAAAAAAAACAGAAAAGAAGAGAAAAGAGGAAGAAAAATGAAAGAAAATTTGGAAAAATTCTAGAAAAAATTGGAAAAAATTGGAAAAATTATATTTCAATAAAATAAAGTTGATTGAACCAATTTGAATACACAATAAACCCACTATACTTGAGCTAGTGAGACACCGAACTCAGAAACCTAGGAAAAGGGCACGGGAGAGCGAATGTCGGTAAAGCTAGGACGTTACTTTGTTGTTGTGAGTATACCCATTGAAGATTTTACTTGACATTTCATTCCTATAAATTGTTGTCCTTGCATAGTTCTTTTGACTATTCACCTTTGTACTCTTATATCATGTGTTGCTTTGTGTCTATGCTCATTTGATGAGTCTAGTTTGCATGATATCCATTTATTTGATTTAATTCGTTGATTCCATTCCAGGTTATGTCTATTCTTATTGTTTTAAATGTGCATTGAATGATAAATAGCATGCTATTAGGCTAGTGAATATCTTATAAATGTTTAAGAGGACTTGTATTCATTATTTGTTTAGGTGTGTAGATGTGCCTATGCCTTGACAATCCATGTTTGATATTTCTTGAAAATTTAAAAAGTAGTTGTTGCATTTAGGTCCGTAATTGATCGAGGTGTGCGCGAATCACGTGGTTAGAGTCCCTGGGGATGTCGGCACACGTTACTTGACATTGTATGACACTCGGGGTTAGAGTCCCTGATGTGGTCTACACACCGGGGTTAGAGTCCATGGTAACACTTGGGTTAGAGTCCTTTGTGCTATATGATTATTGGGTCGGGGTGACACGTTTCACTGCCGACCGGACCTAAATCACTACTACTTAGCCTAGTGTCAGTATCACTTGTTTAACTCTGGTATTTACTCGCATATGATTTATTTTTCAGTTTTCCAATTTATATGCTTTTAAATACCATTTGAATATTTGGAAATGCAAATTAAACTTTTCATCGGGGATTATTGTTTTATTCTTGTACTCACCGTCCTTTTTATGACGGTGGGTGCAGAGCATTCTACTAGCAGGCCGGGCAAAGAGAAGATCGACGATTATCCCTGAGCCCGCGGCGCGTCACTACATCTATTGTAGGTCTTCTTTTGATATTTTGATTGTATAGTTTATATAAGTCTTTCATATACTTTTTGGGGTTGTATATTGGGTTGAACGTTAGTTCCCCGACTTGACTTAGACCATTTTATCGTTTCAATGAATTTCGAAGACTATATATATTTATGTGATGGCATTTCCTGGTTTTCCACACTTAGGATATTATAAATTGCTTTCGCATAATCAATAAGACTTCCGCTAATAAATTAATTTAATAAAATGTTTAATTAGAAAAAACCGACTAATACGTAGTTAAGTCATGCGTGGATATGATTAGGGCTTAATTATGGGATTAGGCCGGGCGGTGCCCTAGATTAGGAGAGGGGCCGTCACAGTTGGTATCAGAGCAACAGGTTGAGATTACAACATTGTGATATTTTGAAAATCTCATGGTTTAAGACATTGTGATACCAACGTCCGGTTGGTAGATTAGAGCCCAGGTTATGCGAACCTGAGAAATGAATAAGAAAAAAAAAACACAAACCTTAGAAGTGGAAACCGGATGATCCTTTCTTAGGAAATTTTTTGTTGGGAATTGAGTGAAGGTGAGTTGGGGGTACTTTTGTTTTATTTATTATTTTCAATATACATGTTAATTGATATATGTGTAATAATATAAGATACGTCTCCTAGTAGCTAATTCGCGTACGAATTATCAATATGCAGACACCGATGGCGGATTCGCGCGATGTCGGAGACGCTGGAGCCGGCGGCAGTCAACCTTCCACCGTATTAGTTGAGGATTTTCAGAGGTTATCTGACCGAATGACCGCTCAGGAGAGACAGATCGCCGATTTTATCGCGTACGTGTTAGCACAGATGACTACATTGGTTTCGCATGCCCCCGTCACCACAGCTACTACTACAACACCCCCAACCCTGAGACTCATGTGGCACCGATTCTTGCTCCTACTATCGCACGAATACCTGTACCACTTGTAGTACCAACGACAAAATCACCTGTAGACACGCCTATACCCACTATATCGAATATCACTGATTTATCAAGGGACGCCAAGCTAGGGAAGGAATTCATTAGACTCAGACCGGAGTGTTTTTTAGGAGAGAGGGACCACGACAAGATCGAGAAGTGGATCCTATCACAAGAGAAGCTGCATCTACTACTGGGTGTGGAGGACAGACTCTAGCCGATTCTCTCATACTATCGTTGGATAAAGGTGCTGATGTTTGGTGGCGCACTACAGTGACGAGTCGAGGTAGTTTCACATCTTAGGCAGACTTCAAGGCAGAGTTCTACAAGCAGTATTTTCCGCCTTCGATGTTGCAGAGGTTGAAGAAGAAGTTTATGAGCTTGAGACAGGCCGAGGGGGAAACAGTGATGATGTATCACGACCGATATGTGCATATGAGGCAGTTCGCGAGTGATTTGGTGAAGAATGACGCAGACAACGCATTCTACTTTGGAGATAGGCTAAGGCCAACTATAGCTAGACACATCGTTAGCACTGGGGCTCGCACTCTGCAGGAAACCTATGAGAGGGCACTCGCCCAAGAGACTTACGAGTTGGGCAGAGAGGAGGAGAGAGCTGTAGAGGGTTCAGATTATGACATGAGATAGAGGGGTAAGGGACAGAGGAGATGGGACAGGGGTCCACGGAGGGGTGGGGCACCTGCTACCCCTATATCAGCAGTGCCCTACGCACCTCACCCTGCTCCCCCACAGACATATGACAGAGCTCCCTTACCACCTTCCACTAGACAGGCATTACCAGTTCCACCGACACCGCGACAACAGCAGCAGCAGGGTGGTCGAGGCAGAGGTAGAGGCAAGAATGGACCACGACAGGGACAGGCGCAACAAACAGGACAAACGTCGTCCAATCACTTGCTGGAAATGTGGCCAGGTGGGGCACATGTCTAGGGAATGTACACAGCCAGCAGAGTATCCTCCACAGCTGGGCAGAGAGAAAGTTAATATGGTTGCACAACCAGACACCGGAGCGACACGCAATCTCATCGAGGGTACGGTTTTCGTTTATGATAGAGATTTATATGCATTATTTGACTCTGGCTCTACGGTTTCTTGTATTGCTGGTCGCATGTTAGGCATATTAGGATTGACTCATGTTAGGCTTAGTGTACATCTAATTTTAAGCACCGCAACCGGGGATAGAGTTTACCCAAATAGTTTAATGTGAGGATGTCCAGTAATGATAGACGGGGTAGAATTACCGACAGATTTTAGAGTCCTCGAGATGTTAGAGTTCGACGTGCTGTTATGAATGGATTGGTTGTCAGCCTACCACGCGCACATTGATTGTTTCAATAAGTTTGTTATATTTGAGATACCGGGACGTCCGATATTTTCTCACCAAGGTAGTACACCGAGATTCAACACCACGAGAGGTCGACTTGCATCCAGTTGAGAGATGGAGACTCTGATAGCATTACACGCTGTAGCAGAGAGTCAGGGACCCAGACTAGAGGAGATACCAATTGTTCGAGACTTTTCAGATGTTTTCCCCGAAGATTTACCAGAATTACCACCACCACGAGAAGTGGACTTCATTATTGACCTAATACCAGGCACCAGACCGATCGCGATCCCGTCGTATTGCATGGCTCCGAAGGAATCGGAGGAGCTGAGGACTCAACTTAATGAATTGGGGGAAAAGGGATTCATCACACCATCGATGTCACCGTGGGGAGCGCCAGTTTTGTTTGTGAAGAAGAAGGATGGTAGTTTGAGACTATGCATCGACTACAAACAGTTGAACAAGATGACAATCAGAAACAAATACCCACTTCCACGAATAGACGATTTATTTGATCAGCTGAGAGGAGCGAAATTTTTCTCCAAGATTGACTTGAGATTGGGATATCATCAGCTTAGGATCAGGGAGGAAGATAGGTACAAGACATCATTCAGCACCAAATACGGACACTACCAGTTCACGGTCATGCCATTCGGGTTGACCAATGCCCCCGCCGTATTCATGGATTCGATGCATCGAGTGCTTAAACCATACCTCGACCGCTTCGTGATAGTGTTCATCGACGACATTTTGATATACTCAAAGACACGTGAGGACCACAAACAACACCTCAGAGAGACGTTGCAGACACTGAGGGAACATCGACTATTTGTTAAGTTCAGCAAGTGTGAATTCTGGCTTGCAGAGGTCAAATTCTTGGGTCACGTTGTTGGAGCAGCAGGGATTGCTGTAGATCCGAGCAAGATTCAGACCATCACAGATTGGCTGACGCCGTCATCAGTACCTGAGATCAGAAGCTTTTTGGGGTTAGCAGGATATTACCGTAGATTCGTGAAGGATTTCTCGAAGATCGCTTCACCAATGACAAGGCTGACACAGAAAGATGTTGCTTATGAGTGGACCGAGAAGTGTGAGGCTGCATTTGCTCAGTTGAAGAAGTCATTAACTACAACGCCTGTGTTAGTACTGCCAGAGGCTGGACATGGATTTCTAGTGTACACATATGTTATTTATACATGTCTGGGTTGTGTGTTGATGCAGGGTAGCGGCGTCGTAACATACGCATCGAGACAGTTGAAGGTACACGAGAAGAACTATCCCACTCACGACCTAGAGTTGGCAGCGGTTGTGTTTGCGCCGAAGACTTGGAGATACCTTCTGTATGGAGAAAAATTCACACTCTTCACTGACCACAAAAGTTTAAAATATCTGTTCACCCAGAAAGAACTGAACATGAGACAGCGCAGATGGTTGGAATACCTGAAGGACTACGACTTTTCCTTGGAATAATATCCGGGAAAAGCGAACGTAGTCGCAGATGCGCTGAGTAGGAGACCGAGTGGAGACGCTGAAGTGGTTACATGTCACATGATGCATGAGTATGAATTATTCGAAGCAACGATGACAGTGTGTCAGACAGAGGTTCCTACCGAGACTCGGGTGATGATTTGCGCCCAAATGAGACTCTAGACCGTGTCTACACAGCAAGTGTCAAAGGTACAGAGGAACGACCAGTTGTACTCGAGATTCAGCGAGTTAGCGCGAAGTGCAGAGTGTACAAATTGGGGAAATGACATATCAATATCTGAGATACCGGGGTAGGTTGTGGATACCAGAAGTACCGGAGCCGAGAGATGAAATCCTTCAGGAGTCACACCGTTCAAGATTTACGGTACGTCCAGGCCGGACTAAGATGTACCACGATATGAGGAGACATTTTTGGTGGTCTGGGATGGAGGCAGACGTGTCTAGATTCATCAGGAACTGTGGTATCTGTCAGCAAGTGAAGGCCGAGCATCGCAGACCTAGGGGATTACTATAGCCGTTTCCCATTCCCCGATGGAAGTGGGAAGACATCTCTATGGATTTTGTCAGAGGATTACCGAGGACCGCGAAGAGACATGACTCCATCTGGGTTATAGTTGATAGACTTACGAAGTCTGCTCATTTCTTGCCAGTGGCGTCGCATTACACGTTCGATCAGCTGAGCGTACTATTCGAGAGAGAGATTATCAGACTGCACGGAGTACCAATAACGATCACTTCAGATCGAGATGCTATGTATACGTCCAAGATGTGGAGGAGTATCTAAGAGCAATACGGTACGCGACTACAGTTCAGTACGACTTTCCACCCTTAGACTGATGGGCAGACTGAGCGATTGATTCAGGTCCTCGAGGACATGCTGCGAGCATGCGTGTTAGAGTTTGGCGGATTTTGGGCAGAGTACCTACCGTTGTGTGAGTT
Organism: Stephania yunnanensis; assembly: GCA_039657365.1. NCBI lineage: Eukaryota > Viridiplantae > Streptophyta > Magnoliopsida > Ranunculales > Menispermaceae > Stephania > Stephania yunnanensis. The sequence goes on along the minus strand of CM077590.1, from coordinate 40,597,890 downwards.
CGCATATAACAACAGTTATCAGGCTAGCATTAAGATAGCACCATTTGAGGCCTTGTATGGCAGACCGTGTCGCTCGCCATCGTGTTGGGCTGAGCCAGAGGACTGGGAGATAGTGGGGCCTAAAATTGTTGTTAACCACACGGAGAAGGTCAAACTGATCCGTCAGAGACTCAGAGGAGCACATGACAGACAGAAGAAATATGCAGATAAGTATCGCGGTGATCTCGCGTATTCCGAGGGAGCCTTTGTCTATTTAAAGGTTTCCCCTTCAGAGATTTGGGGTGAAAGGTAAGCTCGCACCGAGATACATCAGACCTTTCATGGTTAAGAAAAGGGTCAGAAAATGTTTCCACATTTCGATGCTTCGACTAGCCGAGTCGAAGGCAGGAGTGCGATCGATAGTTGACTTGAGTCAGATCGACCTAAGGGATGACATCTCGTACGAGGAACAGCCCATTTAGATCCTAGACCGGAAGGTACAACAGTTGAGGAGCAAGACCATTCCGAAGGTACTCGTCAAGTGGCAGTTCCACGATAACACGGAACTCACTTTGGAGCGGGAGGATTACATGCGAGATAGATTCCCGTACCCGTTCGAGTCAGGTAGAACCATAACTTAAATTTAATTTCGAGGACGAAATTTCATTTTGTTGGGAATATTTGTCACGACCCCAAGTCTCTAACCCTGGTTTATATCCCTTAATCAGGATCACCGACCGTTGACGTGGGACTCACACTGTGATACGTGCACAGACCGAGGCACGTGGCCGAGGTATATTATATTTTTGTATTGATCTGTGCCTAGTGTTATGTATCGTATAGACTTACTAAGTCATTTTTTTACGGTTTTAGACGTAGAGACGATAGCGGGGACACGCCTCGATATGCGTGTCGATGCGGGTGCCAAGTAGTTTACAAGATCGAACATTTTGTAGAGGAAAACAACAAATGAGACATAGTGGTCCATTCCATGAATCGAGTGGGAGCAAATTAACATGTATATATGCCAGTGAGAACTAGGAAATTAAGTAATCAATGAGGAATATTCATGAATAGCATATAGGAGACATGTATTTGATCAAGTTTAATAGTCTAATGTACGTTCATATTAACTTGTTAACATATATAAAAATACATGGTAACATGTATTTACGTATGAAAACTTAATTACATGTATTTATAGCGTACACGGAAAACATGTAATTATTGCCCATAATTATAGTGGGCAGTATAGCTGATCAAACATATTAGCATATCTATAAAATATGATTTTTTTTCACATGATCAGGCACCAGCAGTGGTACATGTAAATACATGCCCGTTTTGTTAGCGTGAAATACTCCATTCATGGCCGACTAATACGCCACCTCCACACAACAACACCACACATGTTCAACCAAACTCACCAGCTGTCCACCCTCCTCCACCACGTACACACACACACTCACCACCTCCATCTACACAACACACGCCACACACACAACACACAGTGAGTGAGCCGAGAGAGAGACCAAGAAGGAAAGGAAGAAAGAAAGGAGAGGAAGAGGAGAACCAGAGACGCGCTGAGGTAAGGTGAGTCTTTTTGGTTGTTGTTGTTTGTCAGTTGGGTAGCCACGAATGGAGGGGGGTTCGGCCTCCATGGCCGAACCCCATGCTCACGATGGTGATGGCAGGGGCCTCCCATGCCATCAGCCCACCGGGGTTGGGGTCGAGAACCACCCAACCCCTCATCGGACCACCCCAACCCCTCATCGGAGAAAAAAAAAATTTCTTCTTCCTCCCGATCGAACCAGTCTATCGGGAGGAAGGAGGTGCACACGCGCGCACCCTTTGTTGGGCGGGCGGCCTAACGCCGAGCCTGACCCGTTCCCTGTGGTCCGGCCCCAACCCCTCGGGTCGACCCGACCCCCTTTCTAGGCCGAGCCTCGCCCGAATGTCCGGCCGAAGTCGGTCGGAACCGACTGACCCGTTGGGTCGACCCGACCCAAACAAGAAAAAAAAAAAAAAAAAAAAGAAAAAAAAGGAAGAAAAATGAAAGAAAATTTGGAAAAATTCTAGAAAAAATTGGGAAAATTGGGAAAATTATATTTCAATAAAATAAAGTTGATTGAACCAATTTGAATACACAATAAACCCACTATACTTGAACTAATGAGACACCAAACTCAGGAACCTAGGAAAAGGGCACGGGAGAGCGAAGGCAAGTAAAGCTAGGACGTTACTTTGTTGTTGTGAGTATACCCATTGACAATTTTACTTGGCATTTCATTCCTATAAATTGTTGTCCTTGCATAGTCCTTTTGACTATTTACCTTTGTACTCTTATATCATGTGTTTCTTTGTGTCTATGCTCATTTGATGAGTCTAGTTTGCATGATATCCATTTATTTGATTTAATTCATTGATTCCATTCCATGCTATGTCTATTCTTGTTGTTTTAAATGTGAATTGAATGATAAATAGCATGCTATTAGGCTAGTGAATATCTTATAAATGTTTAAGAGGACTTGTATTCATTATTTGTTTAGGTGTGTAGATGTGCCTATGCCTTGACAATCCATACTTGGTATTTCTTGAAAATTTAAAAAGTAGTTGTTGCATTTAGGTCCCGTACTTGATCGAGGTGTGCGCGAATCACGGGGTTAGAGTCCCTGGGATGTCGGCACACGTTACTTGACATTGTATGACACTCGGGGTTAGAGTCCCTGAGGTGGTCTACACACCGGGGTTAGAGTCCCTGGTAACACTTGGGTTAGAGTCCCTTGTGCTATATGATTATTGGGTCGGGGTGACACGTTTCACTGCCGACCGGACCTAAATCACTACTACTTAGCCTAGTGTCAGTATCACTTGTTTAACTCTGGTATTTACTCGCATATGGTTTATTTTTCAGTTTTCCAATTTATATGCTTTTAAATACCATTTGAATATTTAGAAATGCAAATTAAACTTGTCATCGGGGATTACTGTTTTATTCTTGTACTCACCGTCCTTTTTATGACGGTGGGTGCAGAGCCGTCTACTAGCAGGCCGGGCAAAGAGAAGATCGGCGATTATCCCTGAGCCCACGGCGCGTCACTACATCGATTGTAGGTCTTCTTTTGATATTTTGATTGTATAGTTTATATATGTCTTTCAGATACTTTTTGGGGTTGTATATTGGGTTGAGCGTTAGTTCCCCGACTTGACTTAGACCATTTTATCGTTTCAATGAATTTTGAAGACTATATATATTTATGCGATGGCATTTCCTGGTTTTCCACACTTAGGATATTATAAATTGCTTCCGCATAATCAATAAAACTTTCGCTAATAAATTCATTTAATAAGATTTTTAATTAGAAAAGGCTGACTAATACGTAGTTAAGTCCTACATGGATATGATTAGGGCTTAATTACGGGATTAGGCCGGGCGGTGCCCTAGATTAGGAGAGGGGTCGTCACACTATTCATCCTCATTGTGGACCATTTAAATATTTTATTATTTTGATAGATGCGGCAACTAGGTGGTCACATGTTTGTTTACTTTCGACCTGTAATGTTGCATTTACTAGACTTTTAACCTAAATCATTAATTTAAAAGCACAATTCCCTAACAACTCAATCAAGACCATTCGTCTTAATAATGTTAGAGAATTTAAATCTCAAGCATTTAGAGATTATTGCATATCTATAGGAATTACCATTGAACATTTTGTTCACATGTGCATACTTAGAATGGTTTGGCAGAATCTCTAATCAAAAGTATTCAATTGATTGTAAGACCCTTAATCATGGGAACTAAGTTACCAACTTCCTTTTGGGGACATGTAGTCTTTCATGCAACATCGGTCATTCGTTATAAGCCAATTTCATATCATGAACATTCCCCTATGCAACTCATTTTAGGTCAACGACTAAGTATCTCACACTTGAAAATTTCTGGATGTGCAGTGTATGTTCATATACCACCTTCTAATGTAACTAAGATGGGTCAACAACGAAAATGTAGGATTTATGTTGGATTTAATTCATTTTCCATTACTTAAGCCCTTAACAAGGGATTTATTACTGCACGTTTTGTTAATTGTCACTTTGATGAATAATGTTTCCACCATTAGGGGGAGATAAGAAACCAATTCAAAAGGAATGGCATGAAATCGTTTGGAATGCATCTACTTTACCACATTATGATCCACACACAAATCAGTGTGAACTTGAAGTTCAAAAGATCATTCATTCGCAACAAATTGCAAATCAATTACCTGCAAAATGAGTGACAAAATTACAGATTCCAATTGTAAATAATCCTACAAGAATTGATGTCTCTATGCAATAAAATGCACAAGAACCAACGAAACGCTTAAAGCGTGGAAGACTAGTTGGTTCAAAGGATACAGTTCCTTGAAAGAAGAAAAAAAATGAGAGTAAAAATAAATGCAAATCAAAATACTCTTGAGAAAGCACAAGAGTCCTTTGATAAGGATTTGTCGGAACAAGTTGATTCCAAAGAGGAACGATTACCTCTAGAAAAGTGGGAAATATAAAAATAATGAGGTCTCAGTAAATTATTTAAACTCTGGTAAGATTTGAGATTGAAATAACATTGTTCTTGATGATAAATCTACTTTCAATGTTTCCTTTGCAATATGTGAAAATGATGATGATCCAAAATCACGATCAGTTGATGAATATCAAAAAGGCCTGATTGACAAAAATAGCAAGAGGTTATCCAAGCAAAGTTATACTAGTTGAAGAAACGAGAGGTTTTTGGGTTGATTGTTCAAACGTCAGATGGCGTAAAGCCTGTTAAATATAAATGAGTATTTGTATGAAAGAGAAACAAAAAATTGAGATTATAGGTACAAAGCTAGACTTGCAGCTTAAGGTTGCACAAATACATGACATTGATTATGAGGAAACATACTCGATCCTGTTATAGGTATAATCACATTTCATTTTTTATTTGTCTTGCAATTTCTGAAGGGCTCGATATGCATCTAATGGATGTCATTACAACATATGTGTACGGATCCATGGACAGTGAGATATATATGAGGATCCCTAAAAGATTTGAAATATCTAAAGAAATAAAATCAAAACCTCATAACACGCATTCTGTAAAATTACAAAGATCTTTGTACGGATTGAAACAATCTATCTGAATGTGGTACAAACACCTTAGTGATTATTTATGTAAAGAATGATGTGTAAATAATTTATTTTGCCCATGTGTCTTCATTTAAAATCATCAACAGGATTTGTGATTATTGTTGTATATGTTGATGATTTAAATATAGTGAGAAACCAAGACGACATCGTTAGAACATCTGAATACTTGAAAAATGAATATGAGATGAAAAAACTTGAAAAATAAGACTTTGTGTTGGTTTGCAAATTGAACATTTTCCAAGTAGAGTACTTATCCGTGAATTAAATTATATTTAAAAAACATTAAAAAGATTTTATATAGACAAAGCACATCCATTGAGCTTTTCAATTGTTGTCAGATCACTTGAAGTGGATAAGGATCCATTTCGACCTCATGAAAGTGATGAAAAGCTACTGAGTCCGAAGGTACCATATTTAAGTGCAACTGGTGCACTTATGTATCTTACATATTGTACAAGACCTGACATTGCTTTTACTGTCAACCGACTTGTAAGATATAACTTTTAACCAACTCGAAGACATATGAATGGTGTTAAACATATTTTTCAATATTATCGAGGAACAAGTGACATGAGTTTGTTTTACTTGAAAGGAGTGAAATTGGATCTCCAAGGTTAGGCTGATGCTGGATATTTTTTTTATCCCCACAAGGCTCATTCTCAAATGGGGTATGTATTCACTAATGGTAATATCGTTATATCATGGAAGTCGGTAAAGCAAACTTTGGTTGCTACTTCTTCCAATCATTCTGAAGCGTTTGCAATTTATGAAGCAAGTCTTAAATGCGTATGATTGAGAAACATGATTGAACATACTCAATAATTATGTGGATTGTCTTCAATAAAAGATTCTCCAACCATATTATATGAAGATAATGCAGCTTGTATCGCACAATTAAGTGAAGGATTCAAAAAAGGAGACAAAACAAAACATATATCACCAAAATTCTCTTATGCACATGAGCTTCAGAAGAATGATGAAATCGATGTCAAGCAAATCTGATCGAGTGATAATCTTGCTGATTAATTCACAAAAGCCTTACCAACTACATCATTTAAGATGCTTGCATATGGTATTGGCATGCATAAACTTAAGGATATTGCAAGCAAAGAAACAAAACAAGTTTCACCCATGTTCACATGAAGGGGTTATTAGTTAGTGTATTACACTATTTTTCCCTTAACTATGATTTTATCCCACTGGGTTTTCTTAGCAAGGTTTTTAATAAGGCAATCCTAAAAATATTACACTCATCTTAAAATTTTATGAGAACGGTGTACCCTTTTTTTTAATATATTTTTTCCACAGCGTTTTTCCTAGTAGAAGTTTTAATTAGGCACATTTTTTTAGCAAGTGTCATCCAAGAGGGAGTGTTGTGAAGTATGGATGACCATGCATGTTGTGTAGTTATGTAACTTGTATTCCTCACTAATGGTACCCTCACTTGTCTATGTATTGTCATGTTACTTGTAAACATTTTCGATGTATACCAACTCTTCCGTGTATTGTCAAATTACTCGTAATGTGTTGTTTGACATATGGTGTATGTGTTACTTATAAACATTATCTTATTACATTTGTCATTATCACCAAAGGGCCTATATAAAGGGTGTCAATCTTATTGTAAAACCACACCAAGTTGAATGAAGAGTTTCTCATTCCAACTCTCATTTCATCTTTTTTCCTTTTTAGTAGTAGTTTGTAGTAGTAGAAGTTCTTAGTATTCTATTTTCCTTCTCTAGTTTCTAGCAAGTTCCAACTCAAATTACAACATTTACTACTTTTTAAAAAATATGTACTTAAATAAATTTAAACAAACATAATTAAATAGCCAATAAAATATAATGCGGCTGTATATAGTCTTAAGTTTTACTTCACTTTTTCATTCAACATAAATCACTAAAAAATATCTAAATTTTACTTTGGTGAAAAGTTTTCTTTTTCTTAATAAATAATAATTAATAAAATCTAAAACATAAATAATATATTAAATGTAAAATAAATATTCCCTCTAAAAACTAAAATAAAATATGGTAAAAGATGTCTACAAATAAAAAAATAAATCAAGTTATTAAGAAGTATTCAAATGGATGAATTTTGCACTAATCTATTTATTATGCTCATGTTTATTATTTATACATTATTTTTTAATTGTGTTAAGCAAGTCATAAACGAGTGACATGTTTATGACCCCTACTTATGCCAAACCTGTGGCATGTTTATTACGTGTCGTGTCATGTCGTGTTAATCGTGTCATGACCTAAATTGTCACCACTAATTTCGACGCACTTCTTCGCGTATTGTAGGTACTCGCTTAGTTTTTGTCTCCAAATTTTAAGTGACAGAAGTACGAACTTTTTTCCAACTACTGAGTTTTTTTCCATTTGATCATATGTTTTCACTTTTTCACTAGGAAAAGTGCTAGCATAACCAGGAACGACACACTTGTTTGCACATCGTGAGATGTGCCTCGAGATGTGTGCGCACCGAAACAATGTGGTACGCATTGAAACATGTTCTTACAAATCTTGAAATTGGTATAAACTAAGTTGTAACTTAGCTAGAACTACAACAAGGAAAGTATGAAAACAAACTACAACTACCAGAACAAATTGAGTATATAATGAAAGAGATACAAGTTGTTGGGAAAAACCGCACACATTGCAGAAGCAAACAATTTCACAAATATACAAACTCACAAAAACTTATTCAATTCGTCAAAACTTCTCAAAACTTGTACTATATTACAAATTAATCTACGAGTCTTTATATAGACATGAAACTTACTAATTTAACTAAAACACATAAACAGACATGTCTCAAAAACAAATACAAAACAAAATAGAAACTTCCTCAACCCAATAAATAATTAGAAACTTGACTAAAACACTAAACCTTCTAATTAATTAACAACCAAACTAGAAACTTGAAGTTTTGAGCCAAAACCCCAACATCTCCACCTTGACGAAAAACTCCACCAATCACATAATCCAATTAATCAATCACGAATAACTACGATCTTTAACCACTCACCCACGCTCGCAACTTCAACACTTCTTGTGCGCACAAAGACCAATCTATGAAGGATCACCAATCAATCGTTCTATGGTTTAACAACCACAAGTGAAGATGATAAATCTTGGAAAATTTATGTTATGTTTCCATGCATCCAATGTCGCTCCACCATATACACTCATTCAATCAACCAGTTCTCCCGGTCACACACTCACTCAATCAACCAGTTCTTCTGATCACACACCTACTCAATCAATCGATTCCTAGGTTGCACACACTCACCCAATCAATCTTGATCCTTCAAACAAACACCCGCTCACTCAACATATGCAACAATCACGCACTCATCAACAGTCAACCATCAAACAATCATGTTGCAGCATGAACACCCAATCACTCAATCTAACACCATGGTTGACCACTCTTCACTCAAACACTCAATCTTGGAGAAACCTCCACCTTGAGTAAACATCTCCTTCAAGCAACCAATTATTATACCAACCTCCACAAATTTAATATTTTAGCAACTCATCTCCATCTTTAAAATAATTCCAACTACAGACCCTATGGAGACCAATCACCACATCTGAAACATGCAGCATATACATCACCATAATTGTGTAATTTTTTATCATACACACACACACACATGTATGTAGTCACCACTTCACATGAGTGCCCCATCTCCTTTTTGTCAATAAGAGCAAGCACTCTAATCTCCTTTATATTAACAACTCAGATCATTCCAATCTCGATCCTAATTCTAACACATAAACTGTCCACACCTTCAAACACAATCTGATTATCTTCTTCCACAGCTTCACAAATTGAACCAAGACATTCCTAATCAACCATCGATCTATACAACTCTTTGTTCAATGTGATCCCAATGAAGCATGCACATGCTCTAAGAACCTACCCAAATTATTGCGGTTCTAGAAAAACTTCAATGATGGAACAACTCACTCACACAAACAAAAAATTGACACTAGTCACAATTCTTTTTCAATGCACAGACAACCTCTCACTCTCACTTTTTCTTTTTCTTCTTCCTCATCTTGGACAACTAACCTTTAAACTTAAAAGATTGAATCTCACTCTAATATAACTTGTTGGGAAAAACCCTACGCGCAGTGGAAGCAAACAATCTCACAAATATACAAACTCACAAAAATTTATTCAATTCATCAAAACTTCTCAAAACTTGTATATTACAAACTAATCTATGAGTCTTTATATAGACATGAAACTTACTAATTTAATTGAAACACATAAATAGGCATTGTCCAAAAACAAACACAAAACAAAATAGGAACTCCCTAAACCTATTAAATAATTAGAAACTTGACTCAAACACTTAACCTTTCAATTAAATAATAACTAAAATAAAAACTTGAAGTTTTGAACCAAAAACTCAACACAGGTTACATGGACTCTACACACATTACATGCACATGCTTGACTTCACAATTCAACGACAGCCATCCACATACTCAATGTTAGAATTCAATGCGAGTCATCATCCACATCCTTGATCTGTGTCATTCAAATATTACAACATAAGTTTCATTTTTTATTTTTTATTTTCAAGACCAAACCATTCTTCGAAACAGTTGATTTCAGTTAAATTGGTCATAACTCGTCAAGGCCAAAGTAAAATGCAATGCAACGTGGATCCTGTTTGAGACATCTCCTCTCATCCAACTTTTGTCCCAATAAGACTCTCAATTACATCACAACTTCTCATCTTTGCTCTCTCATCTCCTCCTTAGAAGAAACCAAACAAGTATTCCTCTGTTCTCACATCTCTGCCGAAGAAATCAAAGAATTATCAAATCTCTGCGCTTTAGGAAGCTTGAAAGAAGCCTTCAATCGATTCAACAAGTGCATTTGGACCGACCCATCTCTGTTTTCTCATCTTCTTCAAGGATGTCTGCCCAATCGATCACTCTCGCAAGGCAAACAGCTTCACTCTCTCATCACGACATGTGGGTGCTCCGCAGACAAGTTCGTGTCAAATCATCTCCTCAACGTGTACGCCAAATGTGGAGACTTGGATTCTGCTTTGACATTGTTTCGCGCAATGCGAAGGAGGAATGTTATGTCGTTCAATATTTTGATTGGCGGGTTCATTCAAAATGGTGACTTAGAGAGTGCGTATGAGTTGTTTGAAGAAATGCCTGAGAGAAATGTTGCGACTTGGAATGCTATGGTTACTGGGTTTACTCAGTTTGAGTTCAATGAAGATGGGTTGGATTTGTTTTATCAGATGTATGGAGTGGGGTTTAGAGCCGATGAGTTCACTCTGGGGAGTGTGCTTAGGGGCTGTGCTGGTCTCAAGGAGTTGAGAGTTGGGCAGCAAATACATTCTTACGTGATGAAATCTGGGTTTGATTGTCATTTGGTTGTTGGGTGTTCTCTAGCTCATATGTATATGAAATGTGGAAGTACAGAAAATGGTGAGAGAGTGGTTGAAGGGATGCCTCTTATAAATGTAGTTGCTTGCAATACTCTTATTGCAGGGAAGGCTCAAAATGGGCACACTGAGGGGGCATTAGACCAATTTAATATCATGAAGATGGCGGGCTTCCGTCCCGACAAAATCACATTTGTTAGTGTTATCAGTTCTTGTTCTGATTTGGCAACGCTAGGACAAGGTCAACAGATTCACGCCGAGGTGATAAAGGCCGGAGCGGATTCTGCAGTGTCCGTAATAAGTTCATTGGTTAGCATGTACTCAAGATGCGGGTGTTTGGAAGACTCCGTGAAGGCTTTCTCTAGTTCTGAAGATCATGATGTTGTCTTGTGGAGTTCAATGATAGCAGCTTACGGGTTACACGGTCATGGGCAGGAAGCGATCGATTTGTTTGAGAAAATGGAGAGGGAGGGAATGGAACCGAGCGATGTTACCTTCTTAAGCTTGCTTTATGCTTGTAGTCATAGTGGATTAAAGGAACGAGGAAGTAAGCTGTTTGATATGATGGTGAACAAATATAATTTGCAGCCTAGATTGGAGCACTATACTTGTATGGTTGATCTTCTTGGTCGATCAGGCTGTTTGGAGGAAGCAGAAGCTCTGATCCGATCAATGCCTATAAGACCAGATGCAATTATTTGGAAGACTTTGTTATCTGCTTGTAAAACTCATAAAAACATGGAGATGGCAACGAAAACTTCTGAAGAAGTGCTTCGGCTTGATCCTCGAGATTCTGCACCTTACGTGTTACTTGCTAACATCCATGCTTCTACAAAGAGCTGGAATGACGTCTCCAACATTCGAAAATCCATGAGAGACAAGAAGGTGAAGAAGGAGCCTGGAATAAGCTGGGTTGAGATTAAAAACCAGGTTCACCAATTTGGCATAGGCGATAGGTCGCATCCGAATTGTGAGGAGATTGAAGGGTATCTGAAAGAGCTGACTTTTGAAATGAAGGAACGTGGTTATGTTCCTGACACCAGCTCAGTTCTGCAGGACATGGAGTTAGAGGAGAAAGAATACAATTTAGTTCATCATAGTGAGAAGGTAGCGATTGCATTTGCGCTTCTGAATACACCCGCAGGTGCTCCTGTTAGAATCATGAAGAACTTGAGAGTTTGCATCGACTGTCACAACGCAATTAAGTTCATATCAGAGATTGCCAGTCGAGAAATCATTGTTAGAGATGCTAGCAGGTTTCACCATTTCAAGAATGGAAGGTGTTCTTGTGGAGATTACTGGTAAGCAGAGCTGCAGGGGGAGTTTCTCACCTACTCGTTTGATCATGTCAAGGTTAGTTACTTATTCGTGATATTTTATGGTTGTTTCCTTTTTCATTCATTCAAGTCCACCATTGGAAAGAGAGAACATATTTTGGCACAATTTTCACTGAGAAGTTTAACCATACCTTTCAGTTGTCTGTTTTTTTTAAGACTAAATTCATGCCGTCTCTTATAAAATGAAGTTGCATAATATGAATTTATTCACTGCAAATGGAGCTCTCAACAATAAGAAAGATTGAACTGGTCCCTCTCTCCAATTCCTTTTTCTTTTATATTATCCAGTGAAATAAAAGCAATTGATTTCCAACCAAAATAGTAATTTGACGTAAACAAGAACCTCTATAAGCTCCCATTTACTGAATAATACTGTTAATTAATATTGAAAATAAGTTTCAGTTCTTGGTCTTTGGGTAATCAAAGCTTGGTAGGTACTATAGATCTGTCCTTAGGTCATATATCTCTACACCAAATTTATCTCAAGGAATTCGCTAAAGCTCGTTCGAGCTTTTTGTAGGAGTGCATCGCTAACTTCAACAACAAATTCCATTGAAGAGAAACACCACAAATACAACTTAAATTTAGATTGCAACGTCATGATCACTTGCATTTCTTGTCTCAGGAGTATGGCATTGCTAACTTCAACAACGTATGCCATTAAAGAGAAACACTACAAATACATTAAAATTTAGATTGCAACGTCATGATCACTTGCATTTCTTATCTCGTGAAAGCTACTAGAATGCTTTCAGAGAATCAGAATAGGTTATTCAAAACTAATTTTCTCCAAAAAGAAACAAAAGAGTAAGGATAATACGTATGCTAAATTAGAAATCCGAAAACTAACTATGACTTTCAATAAAACATATAGCACGGAAATTGATTTCCTATAATCTTTGAAGATTTAATCACAATGATTCTGAACCAAATGCACCGCATCCTAAAAGCTTCAAATAAAGTGAACCTTAACTTTAAACCTCGATCACCTCATATTTAAGTAGAGTATAAGAAACATTTCCCTACTCGACGGTCAATCGAAAAGCCAAAATCCTTCTCTACTTGAATGAGTACTACTCAGGAAAACAAAGAGCGGATGCTGAAATGAGGAAAAGATATGTAATGTATCTGAAAGAGAGTGTCACATTTGGCAGCCGCATGGTAGCATTTGCCTCAAAAGATACTAATATTGATAGCTTGAAGACTCTCACATCCTTTTGTTGACCATCATGAAGATATTAATAGCTTGAACTTTGCAGTTAAATCTCATCTACGAAGTCCAACACTAAATCCCAATGGTGGCTCAGTTCAGCATCAAAGAACAGTTTCTGTGCAGCAACTTCAGTTGTGCACTGATGAACAATAAACATTTTGAAACTCGGTCTAGCAACAATGTCCTGCCACATTTGCAAACACTTATTTAGGTTTTATGCATATTCCTCCCCATGTTCATTTGCTATGAGGACAGTCCAGTTTACCCATTTTAGCATCAGTTATCACAGTAGATCCAGCCAACCGGTTTTCCCGCACTGAAAGAGAACGTGGTCAATGGATTCTTCGGCTTACCATGTTATATCCAGCTGAATGGAGACATACACCAACTGAAACATTACTTTATATTCCATTCAGTATGATATTATATCACCGTCCTGATAAATTTCTTTTTTTTCCTTGTTAGAAAACAAAAAAACAAGGACTCCATAAAAAAAAAAAAAGAGAAGAGTTTACTTTTAAATAGGGCTCCTAACTTTAGAAGGATCAAAGGGAAACTTAATAATAGTGTGTTTTGCCTTAATCCAAAGTTTCCTGATTCATGACCGCGGTCTTCTCAGAACTGTTTGCAGTTGATCTGACACCCACCCTTATGGTCCAAGTAGTTTCTTTAATCCTAAGTTTCCTCATTGCCTTTAATTTCAGAACTTAATAATAGTGTTTTTTTGCCTTAATCCAAAGTTTCTTATTGCCTTTAATTTTTGTATTTGATTCTTCAATTTGAAATATGGAACATCGCACAATACTTCAATGAATGGGATAAATGTGTCGAGTTTTGTGCTGATCTGGTTGTAATTGTTGCTCAAGGGTTTGAAATGATAGAGCAAGCTTTGGAATAATAGAAGTGAAAGAGTTATCATTATATCTACAAAATAGAGGAAAAGAGAAAACTAATAATGTGAAAATTGTTTTTATTTGAATTCGACAGTTGTTTTTGCAATCTCTGCTATTTGCTGTCTAGGAAACCATGGATTTAAAATTCTAAATGGCAGTGATGCTGCATTGGTAAATTTATTCCTTTTTTTTTTTTACTAATTTAGTTTTGGTTTGTCTTTTATTACTTGTGGTTGGCAGAGCTGGGAAATTTAGTGTTAGATGAGCTTACTCATGAATGGGTTTCTCTTTCTCATGCAAATCTATGACAGGTGAAAATTATTCCCCTGCTACTGTGGTAAAACTTTGATCTTTCATTTTAGAACTTTTGACTTTGGTAATATAAGAATTTCATGATAATCGCTGGTGAGTTGTGACTTATGTTTGATTGCTTGAAGCCTTGAACAATTTGTGTCATGCTCAGTTAATCATTTATGAGTTAATGTGTCTTATTTTTTACTGCTTGAAAGTTGGATCAGCTTATGCCATCCTTGATTAATCACTTGTGAGTTGCAGTTAAATGTCTAACGTCAAGGTGAGCTTTTAGCTAATATAATAGTTCTGGCCCTACATCTGGCATTACTAAAATGGCAAAAAACAAGCTGCATCAAAAAAATTAGTGAATGTTGACAGCCAGTCTTGTTAGTGTTGAACTAAATGATTTTCACTTAAGACTTCACTCAAGATTTTGATGTCAACAAACAATGTGTGATAATTCTAATGTGTTTGCTTAGCGTTTCAAGTTTAGAAGTATTTTGGAACCTAAACAAAAATATTTACTTAGAAGCTCTTCTAAGTTCTAAGTGAATGAATTATGGATTTTTCATTTTTACGCTTTAAAACCTTGATTCGATCATGAATACATGTTTTTGAGGAACTTTTAAACATGTTGTATGTGTTTTTAGAGTAAATCGTTTCAAGTTTGGAAGGATTTTGGAACTTAAACAAAAATATTTACTTAGAAGCCCTTCTAAGTTAATGATCTCGGAGATTTTTGTTTCGCGCGTAAGAACACCGATTAAATCATGAAAATGCCTTTTAAAGTGAGTTCCCAACATGTCATTGGTGCTTAGACATGACCTAGTTGTTTCAGTGTTGGTTTAGAGAGGTTTTGCAAAATCAGCAAAATTTGTGCACTACCCTCAATAGGCAGCGCTCTTCCTGCCTTGATCATACGCAAAGGCTCTACAGTCATAAAATGGATTTGAGAAGTCTCTAGACCCACTTAAACACAACGGCTGAGCACTGTTTTCACACAAAACACTTTCTTGCCCTATTTTTCATAATTCGAACAAAATGCGCTTGAGGTAACTTGTGCTGTCCCTACAGGTCTTTCCGTAACCTAGATCTTATTATTGGGATTTTGTTCAGGAACTGAGTGTCATTGATTTGAACTTTACTCAAATAAGGTTTTGACCTTAATATTGAGTTTAAATATACCCGAGAACTGATTTGCACTTATTGAGCCTATTGTTGTAGGCACCTTTTAGGTCGTAGGCATCTCATTTAATTTGGCGTAGCTCACTTGCATGAATTCGTCTTAGGATAATATTTGGTTTGTGAGAGGAAAATCATTATATCGGTTTACTTGTTGTAAGCAGTAATCTATATTCATTTGTAACAATTGCAAGGCCTATTGGTGAATAGGCTAGGTGAAGTCCTAGTTGCATCTAGGCAAATCGAAATCCTAGTTGAGGCTAAGAAGGTCGAAGTCCTTATTGTAGTAAGGCAAGTGTAAAGGCCTAGTTGAGCCTAGGTACAAGTGGGGTTTAAAATCTTAACTAGGGAGCTAAGGCAGTGGATATAGATTTGAGGGATCGAACCATTACAGATCGATTGTGTACTTTCATTGCTTTTACCTCTTTTTTTTTTTTTTTTTTTTTTGGTAAACCTCTTCTACCTCCTTCACCTAGCGTAGCTTGTGTCTTATTTCAATCATTCTAACACGTTATTGTGTTCATTTAGTTTGACTTAACAAGTAATCTATTTGTTCAGGGTTAGAAGGCGAGTTTAGTATCCCCATCAATTTATGCTCAGGGTTGTTTCCCGAAGTACATCAATGTCTCTCTTGCAAGTCCTCTTGGAAGTGGACGCCCCAAAGTGTGAAGCGAAAGAACTAGAAGGCAACTGGCATCTAGTATCTTCGAAATGGAGAAGGCAAAAGGAGATACGTACCATTGAAGATTGATTGAGAGATCCATTTGAGCTTGAAGCTGAAAGAGCTGCTTAATGTATTAATATCGTTTTGCCAATTATTTGAAAGTTATTTTTATTCAAGTTCTTACTCTCTATTTCTGTTATTTACACAAAAGTAACTAAGAGGACATATTTATGATATTTGCAGCTATTGAGCTGTACATGTTCATTTCTATTGTCAAGTGCAATGGTTTTGATATTTTCTTCTCTATGTAATAATTTGGCTTTACCTTGTTTCAATTAATGAATAGTCACTTGACCTCAAAAAGATAAAAAATTGAATAATCACTTCAGCTTGAAAATAATTATAATTTGTAAAATAACAAAACTCTAACTGAACATATGTAACATGACACTAATTAATTCATGACCCACCAATCTAGGATTCCAAAGAGAGCGTCTTTACTCTGTGTCGCTCCGATCGAGTCATTTTTTTTCATAAACCTCTATCATATTATCTCCATTCTTCATCGCCTACTTTTAGATCCTTAAATGACATTATGCGTTTTTCATACAAATTGATGATAATCTAACATTCTAGATGTGGCGGCCCCAAACTCCGAGGGTACCTTGGGCACCGTCATGTCGCATCACACGTCACCAGCCCTGCTATGTCATGACCTGCTTATCCGTGACGCCCCGCGACCTAACTGATTGCTTACACGTTTTACAATAAACCTAGCTTAGCTTAGCAAATTATTCGTCATGCAATTATTAGTGATTTAATTAGTCAGCTCGTCAATCTATCAAGTTATAATACAATTTTACTGCGGAAGTCTTTAAGATTGAGTAAATTATGCATTTTAACAATCCTAAGTCATGGAAAACTCGGCAAAATAATATCATGTATATAACAAAGGCGAAATAAAAACAACAAGAGATCTGTATACATGTATTCAGTGTTCTACAGTCCCCAAACCCCAATAAAATAAGATATATACGTATTGTAATCAAACACAAGCTGACGTAGAAAAAAATTCTCAGAGGTAATCGCCTAAAACCTCCTTTCCGTTGCTCGTCGAAGGATTTGCACCCAGTCATCCCAACAAAAATAGATGACGAGTCCAGTGAGTAAACTCCCAAAAGAAAACCTCCGAGCATTTAATAATAGAGAAGCCAATAATAACGTTAAATAAATATGCGGAAATAAATAGGCAACTATAAGATCATCACATGCATAAATAACACCAATGAAAATCAAATGGTTGTGTCACGCGTTGTAGACTAGATTATATTTCAGATTCTCTCCCAAGGATCCCTCTAATGGGCGCATCCAACTGGCCCATCACCTGGTCCTCTCGCTGGTCGACGTTGACCCACGGTGCACCGACACATGTACCAACAAAGTAGTTCGGGTCTTCATTCACCAAGGACTCATGATACGCATGCTATACTTTAGCATACTATATCATGTACAACACAACATCCGACGGTTAGCAAAACTACCGACCGTTAAACCAAACCAAAGTAGTGATAGAATATGGAAATGAATAGCAAGGAAATAGCATATAGAACAATTGAAATAATTAAATACTCAATATGTGTTTTTTAAGAGATTTACGCACAACAAATCGCACTCTGAAGTCCCGAAAATACCCAATCTGGCCCCAATATGCCCCCAACTATCGCACTATAGTCCTCGAGCCCCCTTGGATCAACTTCAAGTGTTTAGATCGATTATAGGTGTTTAAAGTTAAGTGTGTAGATCAAGTCTTCAAAACAGGCCTAAAGACTAATAAAGTTTCAATTTTTGGTCAATGTGTTGCAGCACATTTTTTAGCATGAGAAAGTTCGAACCTCAAAAAATTCCCAAGAGAAAAATTGTTGGTCTCTGTCTTAGCTTTCCGAAAAGGTTTAGTTTGCGGAATTCTGATTTAAAACAAAAAAGATGGTGCAATTCTACCAAAATAGCTCAAATTTGAAACAAATCCGACTAGCAAGATTATAAAAATCATTTCTCCCAATTTATAGCTCCAAAATTCATAATTAAATTTCTCATAAGTCATCTAACATACCTAACAACAACATACTAAAAGATATGCCCAATCCAATAACTATTGAGGGAGTTATGCCCTTGCAAAATTTGGCTAATTTATCATGAATATAATTGATTCTACTAGCAAGTTTGGCTTAATTCTTTTGAAACCAAAGTTATATAATATGTGTAAGATTCATCTTCAACCTTAGAAAAACATGAAATCAACAAACCAAAACCATTCAACACCTCACGAAAATATTTTTATCGAAATCGAAACGAATGAGTATAAGTTGTTACCTATTGTTTAATCCTTTGTAGTTTGATCCTGCAAGCTTAGGTTGTTAGACCATTATGTGTCTCATAATTTTAGTTTATGGTTACATATTAAGAAAAATATGTACCTTATGTTTTAATCAGCATTATGTCTATTAAGTTTTCTTGACGTTATAAATTTGATGAAAATTTGTACTAATTATGGAAGTTGAATGGTTCTCCCTCAAGCCTATAAAAAGGCACTTGCACCATCCAACGAAGTGTCGATTGTGTTAGGCTCATGAGGGTGATAATGTTTTGGCGTAGTTCTTAAGACATTTCAACTAGATAATCACTTCCCCAGGTAATTCTCTAACTGATCTATTATTCTTAATGTTTTGAATGTTTAGATATGGTATTAGAGCTTACTAGATCAGTAGAGTTTTTCACGAATAATTTATGTTTTATCTTATGATCTAGTTTGATATCGAGTTGAATCTTGATGATATATATTACGAGACAAATGTTCGCCTCAAGTTTTAGTTCAGCCATCATACGATTAAATTTCTGGTTATATATATATATTAATTCATTGGTATCAGATTTTCCAATTCTATCAATTGAGTTCTTAAAAATAAAATAAAAAAGGTTCAACTTGATCCTTAATTATATAATTTTATCCAAGTTGTACATCTATGGCTTAATTCAAATTGTAAGACAGACTTGAATTGTTTGCTATGGAAATGTGATTCTACATACTGAATTTGTTATAATGATTCCATGTGCATATATTTGCAGAATGCCCAGATTTTGCCATGAAGATTCTATATATTATTCATCATATATATGTTTAAACAATTTTATTGTACACACCATTGTTTGAATTTGTTACCTAAGTTTCTTTTGTCTCCATATGTAGTTGGTGTTTGCCTTGATATATCAGATTCAATGTATTACTTTATGTTTTAACATATATTATGTCAACCCATATAAAAGATGTACAACATTCGTGTTGTCCACTAGAACAATTTAGGCTTTTTATAACACCTAATTGATAGAGGTTTTTGAGTAACCCCTATGTATTAGATGATTAAGGCTTCTATAACACTTAATTGATAGAGGTTTTAATTAACCCCTATGAATTAGACAATTAGACTTTTAATAGCACTAATTCATAGAGGTTTAGAAAACCTCTATGGAAACTCTAGCTCAAAAACAAAATTCCCTCGACACCCTCACTCACTCGTCTCGCTCGCTCGCTCGCTCTGGTCTCTCGCTCGCTCGCAGTCGCTGTGGTCGCTCGCTCTGGTCGCCCGCAGTCGCTCTGGTCGCTCGCTCGCAGTCGCTCGCACTCTGGCCCAAAAATAAAACTCTGGTTGCTCACTCGCAGTCGCTCGCTCGCCTCGTTCTGGTCTCTCGCTCGCTACGCTCATCTCGCGCTGTGAGCGGTTTTGCTTGATTTCTCGCGCGAACGAAGTTCAACTTCTTCTAGGGTAAGGTATCCAATCCTCTCTCACGTCGTTGTGTTCTGGAGTCTTCGTTTCTCTGGCTAACGAACAACCTCATTCATGCTCTCTGCGAGCTTTGACATCCACGATCGTCGACATTTTGATTTCGGTTAAGTGGATTCAACTTCTTAGCTGCTCGTTTTTGTGTGATTTTGATGGTTCTAGTATGTCGACCGAATTCGGTTCGTTGTGTGGATGTTTTTTGTGAAATTGCTCATTTGAATGTAGGTTTTGTCGATTTGATGAAGTGGATGATTAATTGATGATGTTGAATTCGGTTCGTTGTATGGATATATTGAAATCTCATTTTGATTTTTCATAACCTTTGAAATGAAGCTATGTTTAGGTAAATCTAGGGTTGATTTTGACCTAGGAAAGGTAGATTTGAGTTTAAATAATGAGAATCCCCTGATGTTAGGCTTTTGATATTAGTTGTAGCATATGTTTTGTGCTGCAAGGCCACTCTGCCATTCGATAGTATTGTTGTATGTTCTATAGATGCATGTAGGTTATATGCATGACTCAAATGATTGTTCATTTTACTTAATAACTGTGGTACTTATGTGTAGTGTCTTCTGTCTTAATGCATCAATAACTCTAAGGGTGTGTTTGATAGCAAAGAAATTGAAAAAAATCGTGGAAATTTGTTTTGTTTTTTAGTATAACCGTTTTTTTGGGTGTTTGATACACTTGTAACCACATAGAGAAAAAAAATCCACCCTCCTAATTTTCCTCATTTATTTTCTCTTATTTTGGGATGGAAATTCGAGATTTTTGGTATCTAACGAATCTATTTTTGACCGAAACTTGGACTCCTTCTTCGGACTCCTTCTTCTACAAGAACTCTTCCACCAACATACTCCTCTCCATTCATTTTTCATAAAAAATTAGTGAAAGAAACCAGCGTTGAAGGAGAGGACGCAAAGAGTTGGGTAGAGAAGGAGCGGCGGACGAACGAACGCGGCGGAGACGCGACGGAGGCGGCGAGACGCTCGACGAAAGGAGGCGGCGGAGACGCTCGACGAAAGGAGGCGGCGGTGTGGCGAGGTTTTCATCGCATCGACGAAAGGAGGCGGCGGTGCGGCGAGGTTTTCATCGCAGGGCGTGATCGGGCGAGGTTTTCATCGCAGGGCGTGATCGGTGCGCCATCAAGGTATGGTTTTAATCTCTAATGGTTATATTTCACCGCTTGATTTGATTATTGACGTGCGGGAATGGTTGGTTCGAGAAGCCGATTTCGTTATCTTGATTGAGTTAAAGCCGTTTGAATCTGAGCTCATCTTCTTCTCCCTTGTTCATCATCTTCTCATCTTCTCCCCTGTTCATCATCTTCACTAGTTATCCCTATCTCCTCTTATCTCTGATTTATTCTTCATTCTCTTATCTCTCTGTGATCGGATTGAATGGGGAATCGAATTGAAGGGACTGTGGATGGAGAATTAAAAGTTTTGATTTTTGGGACTGTAAATCAAGTTAAGGACTTGTTTTTATGTGGTATGGAGTTGAGAGAAATGGTTCTAATTGTGTGAGAGGGATAAAAAAAGAAAGGAGGGGGAGAGGTAAGTTTTGATTGAAAAAAAAAATAAGGAGAGGCTCAGACGAATTGTAAAACCGTTCGCTCTTACTAATTTAGTTTTATTTTTAGCTATTGGAGACAATTTTTAATGGTTAGAATGTAGAACTAAGTTAGGATGGTGTGTTAAGACTTCAAAATTAAAACATTGAATTTCGATTGTTTTGTTTGAAACTTTGTGTTTTTTTAAAAGAATAAAAAATTTTGTAAGTACAACAGATCCTTAATAACTTCAAAAACCTTTCTGAATCATATAAAATCACCTCAAACACCTACAAAGCATTAGAAGAAAAGAATCAATAAAGTAACATCTAATCTATATAATTACCACATCTAGCAGTCACTAGGAATAAGAACTTTGATTTATTCATGTGGAGCTGATGTAGGCCCAAAGTACATACAAACCATTTGAAGAGGTCCGGTATCTGTATCTCTTATAATTTTATCACAATACTTCTCAATATTCTAAATAAAAATGCACGATACATTGGAAGCTTTGTGAACGCTTGAGATATGAAAGTTGTTGTGTATCCTTGGATCGAACAATACACAAATTCACTGTGGGTTTGTTTTGGGTCATCTTCTTCTCTTAGGTTCCATCTTTTGAACAAGTATAATTATGTAAAAGTCACTTCGAAGAAATTGATGCAAGTCTTTGGTAAAGAACTGTCTAAATCATGTTGGCCAATAAAAATTATAGATTTTTCCTTTCCTTTTGAAAGGGTCATCATTTTTTTGTCTTCCCTTACAACACCATTATAATGTAAGTTTAATTCAGGCATAAGCAATAAATATGAACTTATGGTTGTTACCTATTTGGAGGAGGAAGGCCATTTGCTCCTATCAAAAAACAGAAAAATCGTTTATGCTTTAAGAAATGCTGAAATTTTCACATCTCCCAAAATTGATCTGATTTATGAAACAACACCATTTTATTTTATTTTTCTTTTGACAAAAAAAAAATTCTACCGATGCTATGTTGGAAGCTGTCTCCGAAAGGATCTTTGTCGAATCTTCTTTTATTTTGCTTGAAAAATAAAAGATTGATTTATAGGCATTCTGTGATTCTATTTTATAATCATTTAAAAATAATCAGTTCTTTCACCTATTCCCATCTTCCATAGAGATCTTCTATGCGAATTTTATTGTTGTTGTTGTTGTTTTTATTGTTGTTGTTGAGTCGTTTGTATACTTTCTTGTTGTTTAAGTTTTACAGTTTTTATTAACTTTTAAGTATGTATTTGTTTTATAAAAATTGATTTACTATCATTCACTCATTCATTACGTTTACATGCATTTACTTAGATGCCTACTGAAGAAGAGAGAAAAAAAACAGCAGCTATAATGATGATGATGTTATTGCTCGATTACGTACAACGTCGTAACTCGTTTAACATACAACCTCGAGTTAATAGAAATGAAGAAAGGAAACTAATATTAAAGCGTTTTTACAAAGAATCTGACAAAAACTGTAAGGAACAATTACGATTGAAACGAGGTCCATTCAAAGAGCTTTGCAGAATTCTTCACACGCATGGGCTAGTTGACGGGCGCAGTGTAAAAGTAAAAGAACGAGTAGCTATGTTTTTGCTGATAGTTGGACACGATAATCGAAATAGACGAACAAATTTTGAATTTATTCGTTCCGTCGAGACAGTTAGCCGCTACTTCCACGTTGTTACGAGAGCTCTAATCAGTATGTACGAAGGCGTAGTCAAGCCTGCAAATATAAATAATTCTCCACAAGACAAAGAATCAAACCCAAGTGTTTGGTATCACTATTTTGAGGTAATGAATTTATTTATTGTCCTGTAAATAGCATAATAATACATTATAAAAATTTGTGGATATAAACTAAATAAATATTAAATATTAGGATGCGGTCGGAGCATTAGATGGAACTCATTTCTCATGCACGGTACCGATTGAAGAGCAGCGAAAGTACCGTAATAGAAAAGGTTTTACTTCCCAAAATGTCTTAGTGGCATGTACATTCGATATGAGATTTACATACGTACTTGCCGGTTGGGAGGGCTCGGCTCACGATGGTCGTATATTAAGAGATGTTGTTAGGCCAAATCGAGTGGATAGAATAACTATACCACCAGGTTAGAAACATTTTGTGTAACATTTGTATAAGTACTATTGTTATTTTTTTTGTGATTATTTTAACTAATTACAACTACTATGATATCATTTTAATGTAGGAAAGTATTATTTTGTTGATGCTGGTTTCCCTAATGTTCCTGGATTTTTAGCACCTTATCGCGGTACAAAGTATCACTTAAAAGATCAAGTTGGTCGTACACCTAGAAATGGAAGAGAGTTATTCAACTTTCGACATTCGTCCTTGCGTAACGTAGTAGAAAGAACAATAGGGCTTCTAAAGAAACGATTTGCATTTTTGCGGCACGAACCATTTTATGACGTTAAAACTCAATCAAATGTCATTTTAGCATGTTGTGCGATACACAATTTTTTGAGAGTAGAAGATCCCGAAGATCTATGTGAAGATGATGAAGATATTTATGAAGATGAAGAAGATGATGATAGCCTACAAGAAGATAATATTTCCATACATCAATCTCCAATTTGGATAGCTAAACGAGATGCATTGGCCGAGTTAATGTGGAATGAGTACAACTAGCCTAGACAAGCTTACTGACTAGTTTTAGATGAAATGTTCCATAATGTTGAGCATATGAATTGGTACCTAGTTTGTATGAATTTTTTATCACTTTAAATTTGATTTCTTTGAAATTTTCCTTAATTAGTGCATTGTCATATGTAGTCTTATGTTAAATATATAGTTTTTCATTTTTTCGTTAAAAATATATACAACTGTAGTATCATGTAAAACAGAGATGGAAGAATCAATTGGGATCGTGAAAGTAGTGTCAAAGGGGCAAGTGAGATGGAATGACCGCATGGATAAGATCATGATTGAAATTATTTTGGAAGAGTACGGATTTGGCAATGCTTCAGGTAATTCATGGAAACCTGAGGTGTATACTCGAGTTTGCTTAGAGTTGCTAAAGCAATTAAAACAACAAGTACACCCAGCTAATGTGAAGGCAAGAATCAAAACATTGAAAGCCAATTACTTCTCTCGCAAGGGAGGTAATATCTCAAAGTGGGTTCGGATGGGATCCGATACACACTTGTCACAAAGATGTTTTGACATGGAAAGAATATCTTCAGGTACATTTTAGGTTTTGTTGGAATATACAATTGTATTAGTGATGTATATTAACTAACTATATGTATTTGTGTGTTGGTGTGTATGTTTATATGTAACAGAAACATCCAAAAAAAGAATGATATCGCAGGAAGTGTGTGCCGTACTACGATGAGCTATGTGTCATATTTGGAGATGATCAAGCTACTGGAGGGAATGCAATTACTGGTAATGAGGCAAACATAGAATTACCTTCTTTGGAAGAAATGTGTGAGTAAATTTTGTAGAATAAGTAATTGATTATTTAATTTTACAATTTTTTTTTGTACGTTCTTTTTCATTGACTTTGAATGATCAATTCTTTTGGTGAGTTTGATGTAAACAATTATTTTATATTTGAAAGAAATGCAATATAAGAAACTCAACTGTTCTGCTCTTGAATTATGGTTACTATCATGCCCAATTTGTGAAATTCTAGTAGAAATAATTCATGTCTTATAAGTAATGTTATTATTTTTTGTAGGCAATGCGAGAGAAGTCACTCCCAACTAAAGAAGAAAAAAGATGAGGTCAATCAATCGTCATCTAGTGCAACTCGTACGGGATCAAATGGTCAGAGAACTAAAAGGAAAAAGAGTAGTAACATTGATGCTACCGAGCAAGGACTAACAACAGCTGCCAATAGACTAGCGGATGCATTTGCGCACACAGACTGTGCACGTCTTCAGAAAGAGCTTCATAACATTCCTGAACTAAGTCGAGAAGACGTAATGCGTGCCATGCTTTTATTGGGATGTGAAGTTAAGGATGCGAATATATTTTTTCACTTGGATGAAGACTTGAAGAAAGATTGGGTGATTTTATATTTGTAGAGGAAATTTTAGATTACTTTTAGAAGTTAAACCATAAGTTTTTTTTTTTAATAAGTTTTAGTACATTGTTTATTTTCTTTCATTTATGTTAGTTATCAATTAATTATTGAATGATTTTTTTTTGAGTTCATTAATGGTTGTGAAGATAGTTGTTGCCGATTCAATTTCGGTGCATAACCTTGATTAATTGTCCACTTGATTTAATTTTAGTATGAATTCGTGATACTGCAAAAAAAAAAAAATGAAAAAATTACATTAGTTATCAAACAGCAGAAAATTGAAAAAAAAAATTCTCAAGTGCAATCAAACAGCAATGAGAAAATTCTTTTAAAAAAAAATTTTCTACAGAAAATTTACCTAAGTAAATACTTTTTTCTCATTGAAAATTCTCTTTGCTATCAAACACACCCTAAGGTTTTTAATGAATGTGAATAGTGATCATATTGTTCTTATTGTGGTAAACCATTTGAGTTTTTATTTTGACAGTGATTGTTATTATTTGATAAGTTAAAACCATCTGCCTTTTTTTTTTAGGTATTCACCGTGAACCTGTAACTAGAGTCTTAAAAGTAATAATGGAACAACTGCTTGGATTTGATTTTTGTTGTATACTTGTATCTAATCCTGTGACTGATTAATCAATGGTTCTCTTTTGCTGTTATTTGTTCTGGTTTCCAACCACATTTTTATGATCATTATTACCCAAATCTCTTACTTCCTATGCCAAATCGAACCGACACTTCCTTTTCAACTAAAATCTTAAATGGAACCTTAATTGCTGTATAATTTTCTTCAAGAATCACAGCTCCGGTCATCTCTTGGTGAAGTTTCCCACAATTTAGGTGGGAAGTTTAAAGATCATGCATATGTAATGTACAACTATTTCATTTCGGTCTCATTACATCTTATATGCCTATCTCAAATTATTAAGTTGTAGCACTTCGCTTTGTTATTTCGGTTGATTTAATTTAAATCATCAACCAATGTCTAAAGATCATGCATATGTAATGTACAACTATTTCATTTCGGTCTCATTACATCTTATATGCCTATCTCAAATTATTAAGTTGTAGCACTTCGCTTTGTTATTTCGGTTGATTTAATTTAAATCATCAACCAATGTCTAAAGATCATGCATATGTAATGTACAACTATTTCATTTCAGTCTCATTATATCTTATATGCCTATCTCAAATTATTAAGTTGTAGCACTTCAGTTTTGTTATTTCAGTTGATTTAATTTAAGTCATCAACCAATGTCTAAAGATCATGCATATGTAATGTACAGCTATTTCATTTCAGTCTCATTACATCTTATATGCCTATCTCAAATTATTAAGTTGTAGCACTTCAGTTTTGTTATTTTAGTTGATTTAATTTAAATCATCAACCAATGTCTATTTATATATATTCATGATTTTCTATTGCTAATGGAATTCGACATTGAATCCAAGTGTTGGAATTCCATTTGTTGTTGATCCCCAACCCCTTGTGAAGGGTGCCTAAATATGAGATTGGGAGTCAATGTAAAGACACAATGTCCCATTTTTAAATGTGTCATTAATTGCATTTTTGAGCCATTTATATCTCAAGTTTGTAACACACGCAATGAGAATGACTTGGGTTACCCTTGAGATTCATTAGTCTTTGCGGTTTGCACCAAGTAAGTGTCGATTGAAACTTCTGATTTTTTTTTGTGTTCTGAAGAAGAGTGATCAACTGTGTTGGTTGAACTGTGAATAGTATGACTATTTTCTTATGTTGGGATGTTAATTCTCTAGCTTTGGAGACAAGATGTGGACTGCAGTGCATGTCCATAAAGGTGTAGAGTAGTAGATCAGTTTGATATTACATCTTTCATGAATTTATTTTTGTTAACAACCGACAATTAATGCACTTGATTTCTTTACAAGTCATCACATGTTTAATACTTGTTTTACAAAGATCATTATAGTTTGATCTTCTTTTGTAGCTGTCAGTTAAATCTCTGTCAGTTTGATTTTCGATTGTTTGATGGGAAAAATAGGTGAAAGCTGATCGTTTGTATGGCGACCGACGCCATAGATTCGAAGAGTTTGAGGTGAACTTAAACATCAGCATACAGTTAATGTTTGGTAATCAAGAATCATCAGGATAGTTTACAAACTCAGTATTTGAGCCAATTATTTAAGCAAGGTACTTCTTTGGAGTGTTAGGTGTGATGCACAATGGGGGGTCTGAGTTGGGATCACAACTTATTTTGCACTGTCAAGCTTCTAATCACACATTGGTAGGAGACTGTAGGCTACCAGTCTCATACCAAATAAAAGACTAAACAAGTGCGCTTCAACAAATTCTTTCTATATTTTGTGTTTCTCTCAATTCTTGGCTTCCTTTAATTGATGCATATTGGGACTATATATTAGGTATGATCCTACTCTAAAAGTCGTAGTCGTCACTTGCACTAAAGAGTTAGCATACCAACAAGCAAAAGAGGCTGATAACCTACTTCAAAAAGGAGTTTATTTAGGTAACTCCTCCAATCCTTCAACACAGGTTTTATGCCTATGTTTAATTAATCGGATTTTTATTATATGTGCTCTTAGTCTTTGATTATTTTTCAAGTGCTTTTCCACTTTAATTAATTTGGGACTAAGGCTATGTTATGTTGTTGTTGTTGTATGAGCTAAAACTAAATTAATTAGATCTTTATTAGATGTACATATATGATTAACATTAATTTTCCATCAGTTGCAATAATTGAATTACTTCTTATTAATTTTAAATGCAAGAAATTTAAAATATGTACAAAGAATTTTAAACAAAAAAGAGGTAATAGATATTAAAGTTCTTCAAATTTAACAGAGCAAAGATTACAATCTCAGGATGGATAAAGGTTGGGCCAGACATTCGAGGTTAATATTATCTTTTTATAGTAATAGAAGCATTCATATTTTTTGTAAGGTTGAAACTTACTATTTAAAGTTTTTTTTGTTTGTATTAGAGTTTTAAAAGAATATTGTAAAGGAGCAAATGCATTCGTTCTTCAAGCTCAAGCTAGAGAAAGACGTCCAGAAGGAATTAGGTGTCCTTATCAAAACTGTCGAAACATGTCTCGTGTGAAGTGTGATATTGCATACAACCATCTAATCATATATGGATTGGATCCCATGTATACAATTTGGTTCCATCATGGAGAGAGTAGCCCCATTGTAAGGAATGAAGTCGCAAATGATGAAGGGGATAGAGTTGCTACGGATGAAGGGGATGATGGGGATGGAGTTACTAGGGATGAAGGAGATGGAGTTGTTAGGGATGATGGGGATGGAGTTGCTACGGATGAAGATGATGAAATGGATGATGGAGATGGAGTTGATAGGGATCAAAGAGATGGAGTTGCTAGAGATGATGCAGATGGAGTTGTTAGGGATGAAGGGGATGGAGTTGTTAGGGATGAAAGAGATGATGGGGATGAAGATCTAGAAGATGTCAATATCCAAGTTGACGCCTAAAGGTTATTGAAGAGGACATAACTCCACATCTCTATTCAAGTTGCACAAAGTATACCAGATTTTCTGCCGCCGTGATTTTGTACAAGCATAAAGCTACTTATAGTCTATCTAATAATGGTTTTAATGAACTATTGAAGATTGTGGTAGACATGTTGCCATAAAAAAATATTCTCCCTAAGTCGTTGCAAGAGGTGAAGAAGTTGCTAAAGGAGTATGAGCTTCATTATGAAAAGATTCATGTTTGTGTGAATGATTGTTGCTTATTTAGGAAGGAAAATGAAGCTTTAGATGCATGTCCTAAATGCAAGTCATCTAGATGGAAAGTAAGTAAATCCAACAAAGAGACCAAAAAACGAATTCCTGCTAAGATCTTGAGATATTTTCCTATCATACCGAGATTCAAAGGAATGTATGGGTCATTGAAAATAGCTAAAAATTTACTGTGGCACTCTTCCCATTTGAGCCAAGATGGTAAGATGCGACACCCAGTAGATTCAGTAGCATGGGATTTAGTTAATCACAAGTGGCCTGAGTTTGCATTAGAGCCTCGAAATCTTAGGCTTAGCCTTTTTGCGGATGGATTCAATCCCTTTCGTGATTTTAGCTCTGCATATAGTTGTTGGCCAGTAATGTTACTCACTTACAGTTTTCCTCCTTGGCTTTGCTTTAAGGAAGATAGTATGATGTTAACATTATTAATTCTAGGCCCAAAGCAACCAGGAAATGACATAGATATCTATCTACAACCTTTGATTGAAGATTTGATGAAGTTGTGGAATGATGGAGTAGTTGTATTTGAAGCAGCAACTCAAAGCATTTTTAATTTGAGAGCAATTTTGTTATGGACGATCAATGATTTTCCAGCTTATGGGAATTTAGCTGGATGTTTTACAAAAGGAGATTTTGCTTGCCCAATTTGTGGGGTTAACACATGTTCAACATGGTTGACTTCAAGCAAGAAAACTGTATACATGGGCCACAAACGATTCCTTGAGCGTGGTCACATTTTTCGAAATAAAAGTACTTGGTTTGATGGAACTTGTGAAAAGCGCGGAAAACCTGAAGTAATGACTAGATATGATGTTGCAAATGCAGTAAAGAATATCAAAAATGATTGGGGGAAAAAAGACAAAAAGAAATAGAGATGTGAATCAGGAGAAAGATGTACGAAAAGAAAGAGGAAAAAATCAAGGAAGAATAATACATCGGAGGCCATTGAAACCACTGGAATCTGGAAGAAGATGTCCATATTTTTTAGTTTGTCATATTGGGAGGTATGATACTAAGTTGATGTGTAAAAATTTCTTTATTTATTTGAAATTGCATTAAACTATTCATCGTTCTTTTCAACACTTGGTTTTACGCCACAATTTGGACGTTATTCACATCGAGAAGAATGTTTGCGAAAGCATTATTGGCACAATTCTTGATATAAAAGGTAAATCAAAAGATGGACTTAGTTCATGAAAGGATTTGGAAAATATGGGAATTCGGCGAAGATTGCATCCTCGAGTTCGTGGGAGTCGAATATATCTCCCGGCAGCATCATTTAGACTTTCTAAAGCTGAGAAGCATATATTTTGCCAAAGATTGTCAAATATGAAACTTCCAGATGGTTATGGATCCAATTTTGCATATCATGTATCACTGAAGGATTGCACCATTGTAGGTCTCAAATCTCATGATTGTCATGTTCTAATGCAACAATTGCTATCTGTTGCTTTGATGGGACTTCTACCCAAAGGACCTCGGATTGCAATATTTCGATATTGTAATTTTTTTAATGAACTATGCCAAAGAGTTGTAGATAAAAATAAACTCTTGGATCTTGAGAATGGAATTGGGGAAACTTTATGCATGTTAGAGAGATATTTCACTCCTTCATTTTTCGATATTATGGTTCATTTACCAATCCACTTGGCAAAGGAAGCTCGCTTAGGTGGACCGGTCCAATATCGGTGGATGTATCCATTTGAAAGATATATAAAAAAGCTCAAAAGTTATTGTAAAAATCGAGCAAGGCCAGAGGGATGCATGTCAGAATGTTACATTGCCGATGAGTGTGTGCGATTTTGCAGTAGAAAGTTGGAACAATCAACTGATATGGGAGATCAAGAACGTCAGGACAATAATATTCATAATGAGACAATATTGGAAGGAGAACTAATCTCAGCAGTATACACAAAAATGTTGTCAGACGATATGTTGGAAAAAGCACATCGATGTATATCGTTCAATTTGAAGATTGTTGAACCTTATTTGGAGTAAGTATGATGGTTAATTAGATCATTTTATTGATTTGAATTCCCGATCCAATTTCTTAATTTATATGTTTAGAATGCATATCAATGAGTTGAAGCGTAGAGACAAACGCCTTGGAAGGAGTGCAAGCCAATTATGGATGAAACATACAAGGACATTTAGTGAATGGTTTGAAGAAAAGGTTGTAAGGTCTTCAACTATATTTTTAGGTTTAATTCCAACAATTATTTTAAAACTCGTGCATTTTTTGCTTACAACTTACCGTGTATATCTTTACAGGTTAAGTCTCAGAATGTTGATGTGTCAAACATGTTGCATTGGATTTCTCGAAAACCAAGAAAAAATGCACTTTCTTGTTCAGGTTACGCAATTAATGGATTAAAGTTTCACACAAGAGATATTGAAAGAGTTACTCAGAATTCTGGCGTGTTTGTTGAAGGTGTCGATAGCCTTTGTAGATCAAGTTCACGGGACAATGCCCAAAGAATAAGTGAAGTTAATTATTATGGGGTTATAAGAGAGATAATTATATTGGATTATTTTGTATATCGATTTCCATTATTCTTGTGTGACTGGGTTAATGAGGGAAACGGTATGAAAGTTGAAGATGGGTTTACCCTAGTAAACTTTAACCAATGTCACAATCATAATGATCCATTTATTTTGGCAACTCAGGCCAAACAAGTGTTTTATTCTAGTGAAAATGATTCATCAAACTGGTGCGTTGTGTTAAGGGCACCTCCTCGAGGATTGTATGATATTACAATGTACGGCGAGAATGCGCAACCATCGTTTTCTGCTGTTGACATATCGCGTGTAGATTTAGACACTTGCGATGAAGATGAAAGTTATGTTAGAATGAATTGTCAGGGTCAATTTGTGTAATGGAGTTAAGTTTTAGCCTTATTCACGAATGACCGATCAAATGCTTATATTAATCACTTTATGGCTGATTAAGTTGTAGCAATATTATTATCTTCTTTTATTCTTGTGTTAATAATTTCTCTTTTGCTTTTCTTTGTCTTTTCACATGTACTAACTGGAGCATTTGCAGGCATTTTTTTACAACCATCTATTTTGTTGTTGACATAACGTGTGTAGATTTGAGGAAAATAAATGTATAAGGGAGAGGTAAAAAATTGATTTAGTTAATCACTTTATAGGTTGATGAATTTATTTGTGCTAATTTACTAATTATGATATTTTCTTTCCCTAAATGAATAGAGTTCAAAAGCTGCAAAAAAAAGAGCAAGAAAAGAAAAGGAAGCTATAGAAGCATTGATGAGTCGAAACTCAAATGTTGGTGTGAGGATAAGGTGTCCGCAAAGTTCTACATATGAAGCATCTCCTTCATCATGTGACTCTCGTTCTCAATCAATAACTAGGAGCTTCAATCAACAACAACGAGAACAACAAGAAGAAGAGGAACAAGAAGAAGAAGAAGAACAAGAACAAGAAGAACGAGAAGAAGAACAAGAAGAACGAGAAGAATAACAAGAAGATCAACAAGATGAACAACAACAAAGGAAGAAAAGAGGTCCAACCAAGCTTCCTTCACTTGCCAGAAAGAAAAAAGTATTCGTTACTTTCAATGACAAAAATCAGCCCATTGGTGAAAATGCAGATGTCTTTTCTTCTTTCTTGGGAATCGTGTTACGCGAAATCGTGCCAATTACCACGAAAAGTTGATTCTCAAGCTCATCGCTTTTTTTAGTTAATTCTTCGGATTTGAGTTTGAAAACAGCTCTTGGATCTTCTTAAATCAAACGTGGTAAAAATATTCCTACCACTTGCTCTCAAACAAAACCTACATTGTTAGAGTGAATTTTTGGATTTGCTACTAGGATATCGATTATTACTATCTCATGACCAGTAGTAGATGGTCGTGGTTCCCGATCGTTGAATTTGTAGTGTAGCTGTCAACTGCCTTTTTCAGTAGTATGGGTGCTTGCAACCATGAACCTAGGGCCTGTGGTCCTGCGGATAAGTTTTTATTTTTTATTTTTTATTTTTTAGTTTTCGACATTCTGTCATACTACATGCAAGTCGGTAAAACCGCTAGCACTTCTATGAATGTGCAAATTAAATTATGCCTTAATGATTTTTCCAGCCAGGGCCTTCACTAGAAAGAAAGGAAGGAACAACGTTACGGTGGATGATCTTGTGCATGTTATAACTCCAAAAGGAATAGGTGAGTTCATTATGGTTGCATTTATTCCTCTTCATACATTGATGGAAGTGGTTGCATAACTTGGTTTGGAGACTTGATTGATGCTGGAGAGTTTACAAAGTGGGGACAAGATTTGTTTGTTCGTGTTGATGCAACAGAACTAGGTAAGTGTTGTCATTGATCAATCTGTTTTGTTGTTCTGATAAAGTAACAACTAAGTGAAGTCATTTTATTTTGGCAGAAAACCCAGTAAGACATTCAAAAGTTACTTCTTTGGCTAAGAAGAAAGCGGGCTGCTTCTTTGTGTGCTAACCGTTGTCGGGTTGCTCATCTTCATCACTGCTGTTTATTATTTGATTAAGAGAGCAAGAAGAGGTAATAGAAGAAGCCTATATCGTCGTTCTGATGTGTTGAAGAAAAACAATTTATCTAAGTAATAATTGTTTGTCAAGTATACTCTACACATAATTGAAGGGGTGTTACAATATACTTAATGTAAGACAGCAACCATATCCTATATCTGTATATTTTATTTCTTGCTACATTTCTCTACAATTACAAGAAAATCCATGAAGCACTACTTCAAATTCCAAAATATGCTACTTTGCTGCTCTTTTTCTTTGTTCTACTTTGTCAAATCAATGCCCAACAAGCACGTGCAAACCCTTTCCTTTTGTTCCTGCTTTGCACGAGAAACACACATTGAAAGTCTCAATGCAGAATTTCAAGAAACTACGATCCGAGCAACTATCCTAACAGACTACACAAAATGGTAAGTTTTAACTTTTAAGCTACCCCATTTGATCTAATTATGCATTAATAATTGTGGGAATTACTCGATTCAGTAAAATTTTGTTATAGATCTTGAAATTTCAATGCGGTTTGAAGGGAAGAAATTAAAGTTTTTACGCTTTCTTTGATGAAAATAAAATTTTTTTACCTGCTTGTGCTACTCATTGTTTATGTTCCCACCACCACTGCTGCTGCTACTCCCGGATCTACTACTTCCATACTCTCCCACTACTGACAGACCTCTTTCTTCCACCAATCCTTCTCACTCTTCTCCCCCTCTCCATCGGCCTCGGCGACGCTTTCGAGCAAGTACCCGTCGCCGGGGAGCTCTTCTTCTTCCACCCCAATGATATAGGAAAGAACATCTTGAGCAGAAAATGCCCATTACTACAGAGCCATTATTACCAATATCCAAAGGGGAATCTAAAAGTTTGTATTGCACAACTATTACAAGAAGCTCTCATTGGAACTCACAAGTACTGCATAAGATTGTTGCATATCATAATTTTATCTTCTTTCAATAAATTGCTTGAACTTAGTATTGGAACTGATGGTTGCATGTTATCGTTTTTTCTTTTTCGAAAAAGCCTTAATCTGTCATGCAATCTATGCAGTTGTTTGTGTTTGGACCAAAGAACTATGAGCTCTTTCTAGAAGGTAAATTAACCTGATTACTTTATTTTTCCGATTCGCTTCAGCCTTCGCGTTTGAATTTTGATAAATATTCTCATCTGCATTTCAAAATGTGAATCAACTTATATGTAAATCAATGCAGACTTTAGAGTTGATAACTACGCTGTTGGTGGGTTGGGGGGATTAATTAGGTGAAAGAAAGGAGTCGTTGTCGTCCGTATTGGCTTCAAGGGAGTCAATATGCTGTTCATATGTTGCCATCTCTCAGGTTAGTTCCGTCTGAATGCAAGAATATTAGACTCCTACTTGGAAATGGAAATTAATTTTGAGCATGTTTGCTCTGCCTTTGCCACCGCACTTTCTCCAACACTCTCTCTTTCTGCATCTCTCTGTTACACTAGAATCATCACTCCCTTACTCACACTTCTGAGAGATTTCACTTGACAGACATGTCCACCACAGATAACAACATTTCCCAATCCTCATCATCTATAAACAACAACAACAACAACAGAGATGATGAGAACAGAGAAGTGAAGCAGCAGAGTGACCACTTGAACCCCATCATCATCAACAACAACAACACCAACCACCAATGTACAACATCAACAAGAGCGACTTCAGAGACGTGGTACAAAAACTCACAGGTTCCCCCTTATCATTAACATCAACAAGATTGTTGTTCATATGTTGCCATCTCTCAGCCAGAGTTCCATTTTTGGGAAGAACAATATCCCTCTTTTTGGGAAAAGCTAAATGTTTCTTTTAATATAAGTTACTTTGTTTCTTGATTGAATAATAATATTGCGAGTGGAATGTAGATTTGTATATTTTCAATTGAAAATGGAAATGGAAATTAATTTTGAGCATTCTCGGCTATTTTTTTTTTAACATTTGATAGGGGTTTGAAACCCCTATGTAATCCTTTGACGATAATATAGAGGTTTCAAACCCCTATGAAATCACTACAATTGATAGGGGTTTGAAACCCCTATATAAGCCTTTGAAGATATTATAGAGGTTTCAAACCCCTATGAAATAGCCAAAATTTGATAGAAGTTTGAAACCCCTATGAAATAGTTAAGATTTGATAGAGGTTTGAAACCCCTATGTAAGCTTGGAAGATAAGATAACACCTTAAAAGATAACACTTTTCATAGAGGTCAAAAATCTCTATGAAAAGTAGAATTTGTTCTAGTGGTCGCTTATTTGCAATATTGTTGGTTATGTAATGAGGTGTAAGTGAGAATGGAATGATGCTCAAGAGGCATTACTGTCGGTTTCTCGAAAAGAAAACATTTAATAATAAAGAGGCATTACAGTTGGTTTCTCGAAAAGAAAACATTTAATAATAATAATAATAATAAAGTTTTTATAAACCGTTACATACGAGTATGTACGTGGTCAGAACACGGTGATAAATCACAATTAATCTTTATTACTAGGTATTCATTAGGGCTGACAATTTGCGTCATGAAACGATTAACACGACACGACACGATACGTAATAAACATGTCGTGGTTTTGGCTTAAGTGGGTCTGGGTCATAAACATGTTAACACGTTTATACACGTTTAATAAACGAGTCATTAACATGTCAACCTGCTTAACCGTTTATGACTCGCTTAACACGACTAAAGAATAATATATAAATAATAAATATGGTATAATAAATAGATTGACACAAAATTCATCCATTTGAATGCATGCTAATAGCATGATTTATTTATAGACATCTTTTATCATATTTTATTTTATATTTGAGAAGAAATGTTCATTTTACTTTTAATATGTTATTTATGTTTTAGATTTTATTAATAATTATTTATTAAGAAAAAATAAAACTTTTCACCAAAGTAAAATTAATTTAGATTTTTTTTATAATTCTTATAATTTTATTTATGTTATTATTACGAGTCATTTTTACTTTATTATTAAGAGTAATAAAAACTTAAATGAAAAAGTAAAGTAAAACTAACAACTATATATAACCACATTATATTTTATTGGCTATTTTAGTATGTTTGTTCGAATTTAATCATTTAGATATATTTTAAAAAATAGTAACTAAATTATAAAAGTTTAAATAAAATAAAATTTTTAAATACAATATTTAATAAATGAGTGACACGAATACACGACATGTTAATTAACACGACCCACTTAGACACGAAAACGATTAACACGATTAATAAACAAGTCATGTAATGGGTTTGCATTATATGGGTCATGACCTGTTTATGACACGACACGTTTACGACTCACCGACTCGAATTGCCACCCCTAGTATTCATATTAATCCTTATTACTAGGAATTCGTACATTTTCTAATTTCAATTAAGAGTGATTTTTTTTCATAGATATCCAAAAGTGTCATCGCCTATCAAGTTAAAATAAATTTAATACATAACTCGAGAACTGGCTAATAGTTGTCGAGATATTTTTCAAGAAAATGAATTTAATTTTTAAACGATTTGTAGTTAATTTATTGTCCTATCCATGACATAAAGATTGTTAAAATCGAAAATATAAGGATCATCATAAATAGTGAAATCAGTAGGAGTGACGATCCACAAAATGTGAAAATAAAAGAATTAAATTGTTTAATACGTCCCACTACCCGTAGCTTTTAATGAAGTAGTAGTTGCTCCTACTAGTGTTTCTCATAAAGTAAATATCGAGATAACTGTTAATACACCCATTAATAATTCACGAGAATTAGTATTTCAAAAACCTCGCAGTGAGAAACATGTTATACTTAATAATTTTATGGTATACTTATATGACTCTAATTATAATATAAGGACATACATTAAAGATCCATTTTCTTATAATAAAATCATCAAAATGATAAATTTAGGAACTATATTGATGTCATGATGACTTAAAAAATGGTTCAAAATAAAGTCTATATAATCTCGTTCAATTGCCTCTCGATTTCAAACTCATTGAATGTAAATAAGTTTTCAAGACTAAACCTAATTCTAAAGGCAATATCAAATGATCTAAAATTTGACTTGTAGATTTACAATTACATTAAATGAATGTAAACATTATTTTTTGTAGAAGTTTAGATGAATATGTCTATATGAATCTAAAGGAATTTATGGTACAAGGAAATGAACACCTAGTCTCTAAACTTAAGAAGTCAATCTATGAATTAAACCAAGCTTCCTGTCAATGATATATTAAGTTAATGATACCATATCATCCTTCAAACTTAAGAAAAATATATCAATCGATGCATATATTTGAATGTCATGTGGGAGCAAGCTCATCATATTTTGATTTTATACACTAATGATATTTTGCTTAACAATTGTGATCTTGGTAGGCTCTATGAGATCAAAGAGTTTCTCTTTCAAAACTTTGAAATGGATGATATACCATAACGAAATTTTAGTTTTACTATTGGAGTGTTAGGATGTTACCAGTAACCCTTGCATAGACCATTAGTGAGCTACAAATAGGTTTTATAGTATTTATAATGGACAAAAGATTATGTGCTCACTTATAAAAAGTCTGATAACTTTAAAGTTAATGATTATTCAGACACATACTTTAATATGTGTCTTGACACTATAAAGTATACTTTTGAGTATGTTTTTCTTTTACTAATTAATGGAGAAATCTCTAAAGAGTGTTAAGCAGACAATTATGACTTCTATTATGAAAGTCGAGGTTGTAGTTTAAAGCTACAAATAAAAGATTATGCTTAATGAACTTCATTTTATGGGCTTAGTACTATTAACTCAATTTACAAGCCATTAACGATTCAATACGATAAATTTTGCAGTTGTATTTTTCTCCAAAAAAAAATGACCGTTTTTCAATTGGTATAAAGTGTATGGTGATAAAGTATTTTGCAATTAAAGAAGAAGTTCAAAAGAAAAGTGTCAATTAAAAAAATTTAGCACGGACTTTATGGTTGCGAGTCCCTTGATGAAAGAATTATCACCAAAAGCATGAAGAACATGTCGACAGAATGAGCTTTGGTTGTAATTCCTAATGATTTTTTGGGATTTGATTAAGTTTATGTTTATTTTATGAGATCTCATTTACCATGCTAATTCTACTAATCTATGTGCGCACTTATACTTAATAATGATTGAAAGTGAATTCAGTCTTTAACACGAACAGGGACGAAGCTAGCATCCTAGAGTAAGGAGGCAAACTTTCAAAATAAAGTCCAAATTTAAAGTACCTATGATACTTATTAAAATAATAATATGTTTTTATAAATATCATATTTACGAGATGGCTAAACTAAACTCAATGGGCTTTGAGACATGATAATGTATAAGGGTAGAAGTATACACTAAAAATGTATGCATGGGTTAAGCTTTTTTATTCACTTGGGTATGTGTGTATAAGGGGCAAGGCTCACATCTTTTTTATATCCCTTGCATATTATATGGGATATGTAGTAATTACAAAACCTTTGAGGGGGGCCAAGGCCCCTCAACTCATAGTAGCTTTGTCTCCCTGGACACGGACATTATGTTTTATGAATCATTTAAAATGAGTTATTAAGGGGAAGCCCTAGGACTGGGCTGAGTTCAAGGGAAGATTCAACCAGAAGTATTTCCTTCCTTCGATCAAGAACATGAAGAGGATCGAGTTTCAAAATATTCGGCAGGCTACCAGCGAGACGGTGATGCAGTATATAGTCCGATACTTGTAGTTGATGGACTATGCCGGGGGCATAGCTGATACAGATGCTGACCAAGCCTACTATTTCATGCATGGCTTGCTGAGTGAGGTCGGGACTACGATGGTGACCACAGCTCCAGGAACTTTACAATAGGCCTACGAGAGGAGTGTGGCTAGTGAGACCTTTTTTAGCATGCGCACTGGCGCAGGGTTATGCCAACACACCACATCAGCCAACACAGTCAGGTCCTCAGCGACAACAGTATCAAGAGGTTGAAAGCAATGGCAGTGGCAGGGGCAGAGGCAATGGTCAATGGCGAGAGGTATGGAAAGGGTCATAGTTCCAATCAGGTGCATAGACAAGGACAGAGTGATCCATCTAGATCGAGATTTTAGCGTACTTGTTGGGAATATGGAAAGCAAGGTCACTTCGTTAGTACATGTCCACGACTGAGCAAAGGGTAGCCACAAAAGAGCCAAGAACAGGTTCATGTTGTCGCCGCGCTAGATCCAACTGCTACCCGTTACCCGATTGAGGGTATGATTTATATTTGTAGTCATTTTATGTGCACTATATTGGATTCTGGTTCTACGATATCTCTTACTTCTGATCGCATGGTTGAAGAGTTGGGTTTGAAACCCATTAGACTAAAGAGACCCTTAATCCTTAACACAACTGCTGGGGACAAGATATACTGGAACTTGTTATGTGTTGATTGTTCGGTAGAGAAAGATGGTCATGTTTTGCGAACAAACCTGAAAGTGTTGGAGTTCCTAGAGTTTGATGCAATGTTGGGCATGGATTGGTTGAGTGCCCATCATGCACAAATCCATTGTTTAAGCAAGAGAGTTACATTTCAAATTCTCCGACATCCCGAGTTCAGTTTTCAGGGGACTTCGACTAGTTTACCAATTATAAGAGGCATAATAGTTTCTAGCATAGATATTGAGACATTCTCTAGCGTCTTGAGTACGACGGAGAAGGTCGAGACTAAGTTGGAGAAGGTACTTATCGTGTGCGAATTCCCAGATGTTTTTCCTGCAAAGCTACTAGGATTTCCACCGCCTAGAGAGATTGACTTCATCATTGATTTGGTCCCAACGACTAAACCTATATCTATTCTACCGTACCGGAGGCTCTAAAGGAGCTAGAGGAGCTGAGAGGACATCTTGATGAGTTTTTGGAGTTAGGTTTCATCCACCCAAGCATGTCACCTTGGGGCATGCAAGTCTTGTTTATTAAGAGGAAAGATGGTAGCCTGAGGTTATGCATTGATTATGGACAGCTCAACAGGGTTACATTGAAGAACAAGTATCCACTTCCTCGCATTGATGACTTGTTCGACTAGCTGAAGGGAGCACAGAGCAGAGGACAGGGAGAAGACTATTTTTCACACTCGATACGGGCATTACCGATTTACGGTCACGCCTTTTTGGTTGACTAACGCTCTGGGGATGTTCGTGGATCTCATGCATCGAGTGTTGAGAGAGTATTTGGATATGCATTTTGTTCAAGACTTCTAGAAGATTGCGACACCAATGATGAAATTGACAAAGAAGGATACGAGTTTTTCAGTGGAATGACATTTATGAGCAAGCTTTCAGGACTTTGAAGGAAAGATTGACTACCGCAACAGTTTTGGTACTACCTGAGTCAGGGAAGGGTTTTGAGGTGAACACCAATGCTTATAAGGTTTATTTGGGTTGTGTTTCAATGCAGGGTGGTAAAGTGATTGCGTACACATTTCGACAAATGAATATTCATGAGAGGAACTACCCTACCCATGATTTGGAGTTAGCTACAGTTGTATTTTGCATTGAAGATTTGGAGTCATTATCTCTATGGAAAAAAGTTTGTGTTGTTTACTAACCACAAGAGTTTGAAGTACCTTTTCACTCAAAAAGAGTTAAACATGCAACAGAGACGTTGGCTTGAGTTTCTCAAGGACTATGACTTCTTATTGGAGTACCATCCAGGGAAGGCCAAGTTACAGACGCATTGAGTTGCAGAGGGGCGGACTTAGATATTGTAACTTGCCACATGACATACGAGTATGGGTTACTCGAGGCAGTCTAGTCGATGTATTTTGTTGATATCTTGACCAGTACTATAGTATTGATTTGTAGGCAGATGAGGACTCAAATAGTGTCGATTCAAAGTGTACTTAAGGGCTTAGCAGGCATATTAGCAGTACTAGAGGTTCTTTGAGTTTGCTCAGAGTATGGATCATCCAGATTGGAATCAGTCGATAGACTTATGCATGAGATATATAGGTCAATTGTGGATTCCATCAGTGGCTAGGTTACGTGATGAGATACTTGATGATGTTCATCGCTCACGTTTTACGATTTATCCGAGTTGAACCAAGATGTATGCTGATATGCATCGTCTTTTCTGGTGGTCGAGGATGAAGACCGTCGTTTCTGATTATGTTCGAGTGTGTGAGGTATGCCAATGACTTAAGGCTGAGTATCATAGGCCCGGTGGGTTATTACAGCCACTTCCCATTCCTCGGTGGAAGTGGGAGCATATTGTAATGGATTTCGTCGGTGGCCTACCTCGATCTCAACGTGGACATGATAGTATCTAGGTGATTGTGGACAAATTAACGAAGTTCACACACTTCTTACCGATCTCTACCACACATCAGA
Source organism: Stephania yunnanensis (assembly GCA_039657365.1). Taxonomy (NCBI): domain Eukaryota; kingdom Viridiplantae; phylum Streptophyta; class Magnoliopsida; order Ranunculales; family Menispermaceae; genus Stephania; species Stephania yunnanensis. Next base: position 40,555,616 of record CM077590.1, on the reverse strand, counting down.
TGCATATGTTGGCGAGTTTGTACGAGCGGGAGATTGTTCGAATACATGACGTTCCATCATCGATTGTGTCAAACAGAGGGCCACAGTTTACATCTCAGATTTGGCGAGCATGCAAGCACGGTTTGGCACACGGTTGGATCTCAGTACAGCCTATCATCCCTAGACTGACGGACAGTCAAAGCCACTAATTCAGATTCTCGAGGATATGCTAACGATGTGTGTGTTAGAGTATGGTGGTTCATGGGAAGACTATATTCATTTATGTGAGTTTGCCTACAATAGCAGTTATCAGGCCAATATTGGTATGGCACCGTTTGAGGCACTCTATGGTAGACCGTGCAGATCTTCATCTTATTGGGCGAAACCCGAGGATGTAGTAATTATTGGGCCAGAGATTGTGGTGGATCTCACAAAGAAGATACGACTGATCAGATTGAGGCAGAAAGGTGCATAAGAGAGGCGGAAAAAGTATTATGACATGTGTCACGACGAGTTAGAGTATGATGTCGTGAGCCATGCGTATCTGAAGGTTTCTCCGATGAAGGTTCACAAAAGGCTTAGGATTATAGGAAAGCTTGCGGCGAGGCTCATTGGTCCATTCAGAGTGAATATGTGAATTAGCAAGGTTACGTACGATCAGGAGTTGTCACCTCAGTTGTCTTGGATCCACCCTATATTTCATATTTTTAGGCTACGACTAGGTAGGTCGAGAAAATACAGACGACTGACAGTAGACTTGGGCCAAATAGCTTGAGGGAGGACATTATGTGATGGCTCGAATTTAATTCGTCATTATTAATGACGTGGTTGCAGACATGGCAGACAGCTGAGACGCTCGCGGGACCCGCAGTTAGGTTAGACACGCCTGGAGTTAGGTAAATAGTAATTTTGTATGTTGATGTGCCTAATTTGCGATGTTTATGTTGAAATAGAGTAAACGTAGCAATTAGTATATTTATATTATATTTAACTTGCGAGACTGTGTGTTAAGTATTTGCCTCGATATGCGTATCGACGCGAGTACTGGGTAAGCTAAAAGACTAAATACTAGGTCAGGGGAAATAATACACACATGAAATGAATAAAATTGATTAAATAATTAATATTTAATGCCTATTTGATAGTTAGGGTCATGGTAGTACGCGTATGTCGCAATTCAGGATGCGAGAATGAGCGTCGAAATGCCCGAAAGACGACTTTTAGGTTAAGAACAAGGGCAAGTGTGCCATTAAAGTCACATTAGGAATCATTAGAGGTTGGGAAATAGAGAAAATATTGCTCATTGGATGGCATAGGGATGCACAAGTGAGGAGAGATGCTTGCGTGGTATAAAAATTCAATTTGACTTCATTTCCACCACCTTTTCTCTCTCCTTATCAAGAAATCCGAAAATTGAGACCAAGAAACAAAGGTTTTGGAGTTTCAAACTTTGTGAATTGAGGAGCTTGGAGTGGTTGCTTCATCAAAGCAAGGTGAGATTCACTATCACCTCAACTTTCTTCATCTTTTGGTACCATTTTTTAGGTGTTTCCGTGAATCCAATATGGATTGTTAAGTGGTTGTTATGTGGTTGTTTTGGTGGGTTCAAGTGCTATGAAGTTAAGTAATATAGCTTGTTGTTGGTGGTGGTGGTGTTCTTGCTGGTGGTGATGTTTAAAAAAAACGTTCCACCAAAATGTTGTCCAGAGCCTCATTAGCGCGCTAATGAGGTCACCTAGCATGCTAGATGACGATTAGCACGCTAATGTTCTTCCTGTCGAAGAACATTTAACTGCCTAGAAATCTAGCACGCTAATCCAAAGACCTAGCGTGTTAGATATTGCAGATTTTGGAATGTTTTTGCTAAGTAACACAAAATACATCGAATTGACTAAAAATCAATTATAAATGGAAATAGGTCATATCGAGCGGTAATTTGGATATCGGGGATTCGACAGAGCCGACTGGAGGTTATTTATTGGGACACGGAGTGCGGGTTGAGGTGTGTAGTATCCCAACTGTAATTTCTTGAGAATTACCTTATTTTTTGCATTCAATTCAAATTATATCCTTCAATACTCTATACTTAATTTTGGTTTAAATGGACGGACGTTGAGGCTCTCCCTCTGTACCATTCTAGTGTGTATGTCCACTAAGTCATAACACGTATGTCAGGGATCTCGGTGAATAGTTCAACCAGAGAGTCTTGTCAAGGCACGTGTAGGTGCGTTGTAGGTTCTACACCTACTACCTAGTGGATCCAGATACTGATCTTGCTTGAGTGGTACTCGCTGGCAGTATAATGTGGAGAGTCCGAAGTACGGCACTAGTTTAACCCTAGGCTCTAGGAACACACTTTGAGCTTGCGCTATTACTTATCTATGTGATGATCGATCATAGTTGCTTGTATTTAATTTTGCATGTTTATTTAATAGTTTTGTTTAAATTCCAATATTTACTTTCAATATTGTTCACCTAATTTCCTTGAGAACACTCACTCTGGACTCGTTATCTGCCTTTTGTGATGGCTTGAGTGCAGATCCGATTACAAGTCGTGGCAAAAGCAAGTTTGCAGAGTACCTATGATTCAAAGATATTAAACCAAACTTGTACGTTTGTATTATATATACTTCATTTTTATTGTGGGAATTTGGGCTTGTGAGAAGCTTCAGGACACTATATTTTTTATATTTTGAGACCTTTGAGGTATATTTTTTTATCTATGATAATTTATGGATTTTTCACACTAGGTATCAGAGTTAAAGGCATGACTTTGATGTTTAATATTTTATTTGTCATGTTTAAAGACTTCCACTATGGTTTAATAAGGATTCAAACGATATTAAAATAGATGACTTGAGTTCATTAACAATTTAAACAGTAAATTGCTATTCATTAATGTTAATAATGATTAAATAGTGGAGGAGATTGCATGCGGGGCACAACTGGTGCTAGTATGCCAGGTTGTGGGCCTGCATTAGCCCCTGTGGCGGTTCATTTGGAAAATGGGCCACTACATTTTGGTATCAGAGCAAGGTCGGTGTACATCAAAAAATTGAAATTTAACTCTGATACGGTTCCATTTGTGGTATAATTTGAGGATAAATCTGATGAATAAACTTTCGATGTGGAAACCCAAAGGAATTGCCTAGAGTCCTAGTTAGGAAGTGAGGTAAGACGGGTAGAAATCAGGGATATAAGTGTTATATTTTTTGTTGTATATTACATACGATACACGATATACACTACGACCGACTAGATCCATGTTATTCGATGCAGATAACGATGGATGGACAGCCTTCGGATACTAATCAGCCTAAGGTTGGGGATACCAGTAATCCGACTAGGCCGACTTTGACATTAAAGTCATTAGCGCGGACTATGGATGATAGACTCATATTACTGATAGACATGATGAGAGCTCGGGATGCTCGGGAGACTACTACAGCTCCTACTACCATTTTGGCTGCACCAATGACTATTACTCAAGCAGTTGTAGCTCCTACTACAGCTAATGCTCAGGTGCGGGCAGCAATATCTAAGACACTGGCCGACAGAGTTGCGCCGGTAGTAGTACTAGTGGATACTATAGTGGTCATTATACCTACAACTACTAAGCAGCTAATAGTGGCATCTACTTCAGGGGGTGATGACGGTTAAGGCCAAGAAGATGAAAGACTTTATTAGGTTCTCGCCATGATACCTTTATGGAGCAGGGGACCCAGAGATAGCCGAAGGTGGTTGTTATCTCATGAGCGGCTACATGAGTTACTTCGAGTTGAAGAGATTGATCGGTCGAGATTATCGAGTTTTTGCTTGAGAGTCGATGCAGCGGTATGGTAGACTACCTATATCGCGACTCATCCTACTATGAATACTTGGGCAGAGCTTCGAGTGATATTTATAGAAGAGTATATACCTATGGAGGTTAGGGAGGGAGGAGTTTTTATCATTAGTTTAGGGTGATATGTCTATCACGGTATACATGGAGAGGTACCAGTATATATTATCATACTCCATGGATAAAGCAGGTATCGATTGATTACAAATATATTATTTTGTCCGAGGTTTGGATGAGAGGATTGTGAGCGCGATTGTATCTAGTGGAGCTCGTACATTGGCAGAGATTTACGATAGGTACCTCGCACACGAGAAATACCTGGTTTAGAGGGCCAATCGATTAGCGGTTCAGGCTGCACTGCAGAGTCAGCCAGCCTCGAGTTCTCAGTCTAATCAGAGACCGAAGAGACGGATGAGAGATCAGGACCAAAAAAGACAAGGCCAAAGACCTTTATGAAGTGATTGGCAGTCTAATCAGGCTCGCAGAGGTGACAAAGATCGTCGTGATGACCGAGATAGACGTGATGATTGTCAGGCGACATATTTTACGGCTTCTGCGCTAGTTGATCAACCTATACAACAGTATAGGCAGGATAGAGGTCAAATAGGCGAGAGTCGAGGCCAAGGTCGGGTATAGAGTCAGAAGAGTTCTGACAGATCAGAGACTCGTGCGTATTACCAATGCGGTCAGTTTGGACATATTATGGCAGATCATACCAGACCAGTACCAGTACTACTACAAACGGAGCTGGCCAGAGATAAGGCTCGGACCGCAACTTTTGGGGTCGCACAGCCGGATAGGGAGGTAACCAGACAGCTTATCGAAGGTACGTTATCCATTTGTAGCACTCCCATGCATGTTATGATGGATTTTGGTAACACACTTTCTTTTATTTCTGGACGAATGGTAGGAGAGTTAGTACCTGCACAGGCCTTAAATACACATCTTGTTCTTAGTAGGCAGCTGGGGATAAGATTTAACCTAACAGGATTTACTAGAATTGTGTTGTGTTAATTAAGGGACATCAGCTATCGGCTGATTTGAGAGTATTAGAGTACCTGAAGTTTGACGCGATATTCAGTATAGATTGGTTATCATCTTATCATGCACAGATCGACTGTTTCAGCAAGACTATGATGTTTAACATCGAGGGGGTTCCAAAGTTTTCATTTGCCGAAGTTACGACTGCATTACCTATACTCGAGGCAGACTAGCGATGTCGCATGAGATGGAGGTGTACCTAGCTATGGTTGAGCTAGAGCTTAGGACTGTGATTAAAGTTAAGGATGTCCATGTTATCTCCGAGTTTTTAAATGCGTTTCCTAATGATTTGTCGGGATTTCCACTACCAAGAGCTATTGAGTTTATCATTGACCTGATTTCAAAACTTAGCCAATCTACAACAGGCCATATAGGATGTCAGCATCGGAGCACGAGGAGTTGGGGACCTAGTTAGATGATTTATTGCAAAAGGGTTTTATTCACCCTAGCATGTCACCTTGAGAAGCTCTAGTTCTTTTTGTAAAGAAGAACGACGACTCGATGTGGATATGTATGGACTACCAGATGTTGAATTAGGTGACGATTCAGAATTGTTACGCACTTCCGAGGATTGAGGACTTATTCGATCAATTAGATGGGGCCAAATCTTCTCAAAGATCGACTTACAACCAGTATACCATTAGTTGAGGACTCGAGTGGAGGATGTAAAGAAGATTGTTTTTAGTACACATTATGGGCTATTCGGGTTTATAGTCATGCCTTTTGGACTGACTAGCTCACCAGCGATCTTCATGGACTTTGTGCATAGGGTTTAGAAAACATTTTTAGATCAATAAGTTATTCTGTTCATCGACGACATCTTGATATACAACAAGACTCGTGAGGAGCACGAGAGGCATCGCAGGGATGTTTTGACAACACTAAGAGAGCGCAGACTTTATGCCAAGTTTAGCAAGTGCGCGTTCTGGCATAGTGAGGTGAAATTCTTGGGGTATGTCATCAATGATCAGGCCATATCAGTTGATGGTGACAAGATTTGGGCGATTATTGACTGAAAGACACCCGAGTTTGTATCTGATATTTGGGGTTTCCTGGGTTTAGCAGGATATTATGGGCGCTTCATGCAGGATTTTTCAATGATTGCAGTGTCGATGACGAGTTTGACCAAGAAAGATGTTAGATTTGATTGGTCACAAGAGCGTGAGGATGTTTTTTGGGAGCTGAAGAGGAAGTTAACATCGGCGCAAGCTTTGGCATTACCTGTAGCAGGTAGAGGTTTTTTAGTATATATTGTGCATCAGGCACTAGGTTGGGTTGCGTGTTGATGCAGGATGGACACTCAGTGGCCTATTTATCTCGAAGGTTGAGACCTCACGAGGAAAACTATCCAGTGCATGATTTGGAGCTTGCAGCGGTCATGTTTGCACTAGAGGCCTAGAGGCACTACTTGTACGGTGAGAGGTTCGTGTTATTCACAGACCAACAGAGTTTGAGGTACTTATTCACTAAGAGAGACTTGAACATGTGATAGCGGAGATGACTCAAGTTATTAAAGGACTATGACTTTGCAATTGAGTATCACCCGGGTAAGGCGAATGTCGTAACTGATGTGCTGAGTAGGGGTGGCATCGAGAGCAAAACAGTACAGCGACATACGACACATAAGCACGGGTTGCTTGAGGCAGCGTTGGTGTTATGTGTGGGAGAGGTTGTTGCTGAGCTACATATTTGCTATCAAATGCGAGTTCCCACAGTGTCTCTTAAGCGGGTTGCTGAGCTGCAGAGAGCTGACGACCAATATTTGCAAATTAGTGGCCTATCTCAGGATTCGGCACTATAAGAGATTATAGTTTTTGTAACGGCTTCGATTCCGTAAGGACAAGTTGTTTTTCCATCACATATAGTTTTTGTCACGGTATTGTCACGTAAAAACTAAAGTTGCATATACTTCGTTGCAAAAACATTTTTGTCATGGAAATTAGCGTAACAAATGCCTTTTATGACGGATCTCTGACATATTTGTTACGAGATTATTACACGTCATAAAAAAACACATTTTTGTTACGACTTTATTTGCATCACAAATGTTTCATTAAACAACAAAGAAAAATATTTTACGTCACGAGTTGTTATCCGTCACAAATACATATAGTTACGACTTTGTACTGGTGACAAAAAATGATAATATTTTATAAGTACATTGCTCCGTCACAAAGAAAAAAGTTTTTATGTAAAAGTTATTGTAACTATCTCGCATCCGTCAATATAAAAATATTGCATCTATTAAAATATTAATAATTTACTTTACTTGCATTACAAGGCCAACATTATCAATCTATTCAAAGTTTAATTATTGTGTTTTTGAATCCAAAGTACCAAAAAAACGATAATACTTAATTTAGAAGTCTAACATAGCAAAATAAAATAAAACTTTGACAGGTTTCTTCATGGCTTAAGTCTAACATAGCAAAATAAAATAATTATGTGTTTTCTTCAATGCTTTCATTCCATGCTTTTTCAAATTCTTCTTCACGTGAAGCTTTCTTCTAGTTCATCTTTACCCTTTGAAGTATCATCTAATTGCGCATCTAAAATTTCAAAGTTATAAATATAAGTAATTGCACTTAAACACTTACATAAATAAGAAAATCTTTAATAAATCATAACGTAGTAATAAAATTTCAACAAAACCTCCCCTTAAATTAAAGATTAGCAAAAAATTTCAAACATTTTGTAAACTTCCGCATGCATCAAATAATTGTACAAGTCAAAATATAATCATCTTCATGAATCATAATATATTACATAAATTCGAACAAAACCTCCCTTTAAATTTAAGATTCATAAAAATTTCAAAACATTTGAAAAATTCCACTCGCATCAAATAATTCTACAAGTCAAATACATTCTTCTTTAGTGAAGCATAATGTATTACCAAAATTTTAGCAGCACCTGCCCTTAAATTAAAGATTCACAAAAATTTTAAACATTTTGCAAACTTCAACATGCATCAAATAATCATCTAACTTAAATATATTCAAACCATAGTGCTTAAATCATTGGTGCAAATGTATGAGTTTCATTTGTATACAACATAAAATAGTAAAAAGCTCAAAAAGTCATCAAAAGTTAGAGGGTCAACATATACTAAAAGCATTAACAATTCTTGAAATAGTAGTTTAGCTAGCAAATGTCATTCAACTCAATGATAGAATAAATTGTCAAGTTTAGGAGATAAGTAAATATTCAAAATAACAATGATGAAGGTGGATTCTCTTAAGTTGGTCACATGGAGGTAACTTAAGATATTCCAACAAAACTTAAACTATTACCTTTTTGATCATTCACTTTTGAATAATCAACGAGCAAGAGAACATCCATCATGAGAAGATGTTTGAACATGAGGTCTATGTGAGCTTCCAACATCTGAAGTTTGCCATGTAAATCACGTCTATCAATTAATTGTCTCATTTGTAATTTGAACATAATTAATAAACTTCAAGTATCAACAATAATGTCGATTAATTACTTGATTGACTTTGATAGGCAGTTGAATTTCAGCTTTCTCCAAACATGCATATATGCTATCTATTTGTGACTGCATGTTTGTCTATAAACAATAAATTTGTAATAGATTGTTGTGTTAGATTCATGAAAGAAAATATAAAAAAAACAGCCGAAATTAATGAAATATTTACTTTCGTCGCAGCAAGTTCATCGCGAAGGAGCTTATTTGTATCGTTTGCCTTTTCTTGTGCTCTCTGTATTGCAATATCTTGTCGGACATTCAGAATCTTTCCCAAAAACATCTTTAAATGATGGTCCATGATCATAAGTTAGCACACGCCCGCATTTTTCATCTTCTATTACCTTTTTAAAAAATTTCTCTTGAACTTCTGCCATTTCCTCTGACTCAGGAATTTGTGAAAGTTCATTTTGCAATCGCGACTAAACATAAAATCTGATATTAACATAAAAAGGAATTGTTATGATGTGAACTAAATATGTATTACTAGTTATGAAGAAATAAATCTTTTCTTACCGAGAATTCTTCTGTATCTTCATTCGACCTAGCTCCTGCCCTTTTATAATAAGCTGTCAACCATACCGAAGCACGGTCTGTGGGTAGACCCTTATTTTCTCTCTTAAAAGTAAATTTGTCAAGTAAGAAATAATTATCTTTAAAAAATAGAGAACACTCAAAAAAAATTTAGCAACCTACTCGATTACCTTATGACGTACGTTCATGAAAGACTTGCGAACTATTCGATGCAAATAGTCTTTTGCTTTCTATTTTCAGCATTTGTTTTAGCAATTTTTTGTAGCAATATTAAAATACTTATCACACATATAAAAATGAATTAAATTTAAATCCAGCTTATTATTCATTTCTAAAAAACTAACTCAAAGATTTACAAAATTTTAAGGCAATTGAGTAAAAGGAAGCATTGTATCCAATAAGATGGGCTACAAAATCTTAATGAGCTGAAATCATATGCAAGAATAAGAATTTTGATTTGTACCTTAACTTCATCTTCGTTCTAATACCTCATAAGTATTGGCCATTGTTCATTTTGTACGTGCTCATCAGGCATTCGAGTAAGAATATCTTCATCATCTTTGTGCTTCTCATAATGCACTTTTAATGCATGCATCCACAATCTCTAGGTATTGGCAACTTTCTCTAAACAATTTTCGTGAAACTCAAGTGGGGCATCAGTATTATCATGTACTTAAACGTTATGAAACTCAAACTCAAACCAATTATAGAAATAATATATTATTTTCATTTATATAGTTATCTTCTTACATGTACCTCACGCCAAATGGCATTCTTATTTTCTTCAGGCACATCATTCCATGATTCATACGTTAGTGGTACTAAAGACCAATTTCTAGCCATGATACCTAGTTGCGTTGAGAATTTAATTGAAGTTTTTCCAATAGGTTACATAAATTCATTAAATTGCAGCTTCAACCTATTTCCAGGCCCTCAAATACGAATTGGACGAGCTGGACCTCTACCTGTCTTCGTTGATGTAATTGATTGTTCCTCTGTATGCAGAATTAATTAGAAATAATGTTTGTAATATAAGAAATATTGGATATCGAATTCGAAATTTTATCTTCTTCGGATGAATGCATCAATGCTTCACTTGTTTCATCACTTTCATGCGGTGGTTCAACTTGTGCTTGTTCTTTTGAATTGAGATAATCCTCCATAGTTCTTTTCAAAGACTTTCCACGAGCCATGGACCTGAAATGATGGTAATTATTATGTTAAACAAATCATCATGAAAATAAGAAATAATAAATTAAGTGACAATAACCAAAGGTGGCGAAATAATGACTCACTGACTTTCATAATATGTTACATAAAAATTTTATGAATAATCATGCACAATCCATTCTTTTTAATCTTCAACATTGTTTATTTCTATTGTAGTTCCATCGATATCACGTCTCACGCATACAAAATTACTATCATCACCACTTTTCTTTTCAACTAACTGTTGATGTTCACAATCTTCTATTTGTGAAATATTATCGAAAGCATCCCTGCTTGTCACTTTGACAACAACATGCCAATCAGGATCTAGAGGATCTCTCACATAGAAAACTTGTTTCGCTTGAGCCGCCAAAATAAAAGGTTCGTCTCCAATTTGATTATTCTGATATAGAAGACGGTTAAAATTCACTAAGGTGAATTTATAATCATTTGTTTTCCTCCCACTCTTATAGTCAATCCAATCACCTTTGAACAAAACAAACTTGAGGTTGGTAGGGTAAACTATCTCTAAATTATCAGTGAGCACTCCATAGTAAGTGTCTTCTCCCCAACGTGGATTCTTATCATTAATACTGGCATAACTCATGGTATCTGCATCCATATAGATACCACTATTTTGGGTTGCTCTTCTATTGTTGATTTCTTTAATGCAAAAACACATACCATTTATTATATACCCCTTAAATCTCCGAGCATATTTACTAGGACCATTTGCAAGCTTTTCAACTTCCTCTGAAAGTGTTCCATCTAAAGACGTTCGCAAATTGTGGACCTATAAATTAAATTGATTCATATTTGCATTAATATACATTGAAAGTATATTATTTGAGTAGCAAAAAATGAATAAAGATTACTTACATGATTCATAAGCCATGTATGGAATGTTTCATTGTGTCTTTTTCTAATAGTGCATTCTGATGCACTTGACATTTCTCTTGCAAGCTCCTCAAGGTGCATACTGAACATAATAATAGATAAAATTAGTCATTATAGTACCTATAATAATATTAAAAAAAACTTAAGATATTTATTTACCTTTGAAATGGTAAAACCTCATCAGTATTAACAAGCACACATCTATGGACTTGGACCCATGTGATATTGTCGAACAATACTACTTCTTCTTTTCCAAATGGTTGTCTACGGTCGTTTCCACCATCATAATTTCGAAGTGTTTTATTCATTTTTGTCTCCACATTTTTGTCAATGTATCTTGAGCAAAAATTCATACACTCATCCATCAAATAACCTTTTGCAATAGAACCTTCCGGATGAGCTCTATTCCACACATATTTTTTAAGGGTGAGTAAAAACCTCTCAATCGGATACATTGATCGAAATTGAACATTTCCTGCAACCATTGCTTCTTGAGCTAGATGCACTGGCAAGTGTTCCATGACATCAAAAAAAGATGGAGGAAATATTTTTTCTAAATGACATAACGTAAGTGATATACGTTCATCAATGACCTTTAAATCAGAAAGTCTATTAACTTTAGACCACAGTTGCTTGAAGAAATGACTTAACTCAATAATTGGCGCAACAACATCATTTGGCAACACTCCTCGAATAGCCAAAGGAAGTAATTGTTGTAAGAGAATATGGTTGTCATGGCTTTTAAGACCTCGAATAACACATTCTTTAACATTGACGCATCGTGAAATATTTGAAGAATACCCATCTGGCACTTTCACACTCTTCAATCTCTCAAAAAAGATAGTTATTTCTTTTTTATTCATTGAGAATCGTGTTGGAGGTATATAAAATTTATTAGAACCATTTTTTTAAACATGTAAAGGTTTTCTAATACCCATTTCCTGCAAATCACGTCTTGCATTCAGACCGTCCTTAGATTTTCCATCCACACCTAATAATGTAAAAAGCACATTGTCGCAAACATTCTTCTCAATATGCAACATATCCAGATAGTGGCGCGTCAAATTATAGTCCCAATAATAGAAGTTCAAAAATATACTCTTTTTTTCCAACTATGCACCTTATTTTTGACAATAAAAGGCTCCTCATCTTCTTCTCTTCGTCTTTTAACACTGCTTACTTTAATTTTTTTCATAAGATCTTCTTTTCTATACCCAGTAAGTATCTCATACTTATCTAGCTGATGTAACACCCCACTACATGTCAAATAGTTAGGCACTTAATCCCACTCCCACTTCCCATCAAAAAATTTATCCCTCCGAAACTTATGATCCATAGGTTAAAAAATTTCGGTGTCCTTTAAAGCAATATTTACCACCATACTTCAACGATTGAGATTTTGTTTCTATATTGCAATAAGGACATGCAAACTTTCCTTTAGTGCTCCATCTTGAGAGATAAGCATAAGCGGGGAAATCACTAATGGTCCACAATAATGCAGCATGAAGTTTGAACATTGCATTTGTGGATGCATCATATGTGAGTACACCTTCATTCCATAGTTCTTTCAACTCTTCAATAAGTTGTTGCATAAATACATCTAGCTTATCCCCTAGTCCATATTTCCCATCAATGAGTGTTGACAAAATCCAAAATGGTTGTTTCATACACAACCAAGGTGGTAAATTTAACACATCAATACAACAGGCCAAGTGCTATGAACTAACGACATATTCCTAAATGGGTTAAATCCATATGTTGCTAGTCCAAGTCTTACATTTCGTATCTCACTAGCAAACGAATAATTTTTTCTATCAAAAGCCTTCTAAACTTGAGAATCAGCAGATGCCTCAATACATCATCATCAATTTGCTCTTTTGCATGCCATGTCATGAGTGAAGATGTTTTCGATGACATAAATAATCTTTTCAATCTAGTTTTCAATGAAAAATATCTCACTTGTTTAGCTGCAACTCGTTTTCCCCTATTTTTATTTGCATTTGTGTTTTTATTTGTATTTGGGTCATTAGAATCATCTTCCTTATACCTTTATGCATGACAATAACACATTCACCAATATCCTTATTTTCATCTTTGAACAACATACAATGATTAGGACATGCATCCCATGTTTTATAAGTAAAATCCAAATCTGTTGTCATTTTGTTGCTTTGTAATATGAATTAGGTAATCAGACGCCTTCGGGAAATGCTTCTATCAACAACTCAAGCAACAAAGTAAAGGACTTATCTGTCTAACCACTCATTGCTTTCAACTTCAATATCCGTACAATGAATGAAAGTTGAGTGGATTTCTCACATCCTAGATACACTACAAAAAAACAGCAAATCAGAAACGGAATTAGTCGTCTCGTCTCTCCGTCTGGTCGTGCTAGCTGGTCTCTCTCTCTTTGTCTCTGCTCGCTCTGTCCGTCTCGTCGCGGTGGTCTCCGTTTCTCCCGTCTGGGTCATGCTACCTGGTCTCTCTTTGTCTCTGGTCTCGCTCTCTCTGTTCTCTCTCCGTCTCGTCGCGCCGGTCTCCGTCATCGCCGATGTCTCTCGCTCTCTCTGGTCTTTGATTCCTGTTAGCAAGGCATTTGTAGTTTTGGAGTCTTACTACATTCTGATATAATCTATTTGTTTTTTATTGTTCTTTATAATGCAGGCAACACTCATGATCAAGAGCTCTTCAGCTTTCATAGAGATCATTCACCTTGTGACGGTTTTGAGGAAATCTTGAATCGCTACAATGTTTTCGCTCAACTTTTGCGTGCACGTCGGGTTGGCATTCTAGTCCCCTTGTTTATCTAATTTAAAAAATTTATGGAAAACCAAGGGTGACATGAGAATTATTTAAGTTTCCGCTATGGTTCATTTGATAGTTCGATCTTCTAGTAAAAATCGGAGTTGAAGGCAAGAAGATTTTTTATCTTGAAAGATTTTCCAATTTAAATTAAGCATGCGAGACTTCATAAATTTCCATCTATCAATAAATATTCGGGTGTCGGTGTTCCTACGTACCTTATCTGCGGCATCCAGGAATATTAAAGTCGTAATACTTGTTAGCATTGCAAATATTATGCTCATGAATGAAATATGTTATAGATTTTCACTTGAACTGAAGCTATATCTGCTAGGCAAGGCAGTCATATATATGCCTTGATGTTCAAACATAGGAAATGAACATAATGTGGCTGACCATTGTGTATACTAGGTTTTCTTAGCGGCTCAGCTATACTAGTCTAATAAATGGATTTAAAAAAAAAATTTATTTTCTTGAAAGGTCTTAGCTATTATGGTCATGGAATCCTTTTTATTTTTGTAAATTCGTCTTGGCAATTGGCCGTGTTATAGTACTACCTTATTGTTTATGAACTGTGAAGGAACAAACTCTTGATCAGGTGACATATTTTAAGAGTTCAGTTCTTATAATTGTTATTACTTTATGAGGTTTTATTTTAACTGTTCTTGAGTGATTTGATTTGTTCCTTGGTTGATTGTGCAGTGAATGAGTGCACATCGTTCTGATTCTTTTTGAATTTCGATCTTGAATCTCCGTGTCTTTTCATTGCTCTCTTCTCGGGTCGCTCTGTGCTTACCGCTCTCGCTCTCCGCTCGTCAAGGTAACACAAAAAAAAAATTTTAACACCCGAATTCTCTTCACATTGTATCTGCTCACATTTTCCCCGGATTGGCTTTCATGTGCATTAGTTGGTGTTCTTCACTTGATCTATTAAGTTAATGTTGTGTCTTTTGTTTGGTTTAGAAGTTTTTGTTCGCTTTCTTCTCTTACATGCATAGTTTTTGAGGTTATGCTTGTTCTATTTTTAGGTTTATTAATATGTACTATTTCATTTCAACCTTTTAATTGAGCAATTCAAGATTTATATTGATTCCGTATTTGGTTGTTATTCCATGTTTATTTTATCGGTAAAGCATGTCATCCGTATTTGGTTTTTATTCCATGTTTATTTTATCGGTAAAGCATGTCATGATCAACATTATAATACATTAGAATCATGTACTGAGGTAATTACTTTGTCGTTTGATGTTATAGTTGTTAGTAATTTCATATTCATGCACTTGCTATGGATGATTGATTAGTTAGGTGTTGTTGGTTACGATTGAATAGTACCTATAATTACTTAATTTCTACTACTAGTTAGGGTTAGAAACACTAGGATTACTCTTTTAGTGAATGTTGCTATTTCACATTACATTTCTAGATGGAATTATAACCTTAAGGAGTGAACAAGTAGTAGACGCGTATACTATGTGGTATTTGTATGCCTCTCGATATCGATATAGGTTAGGCGCACGGCCTCAACTTCGATTCCCCACACAACTAAATGTCTATCCTAAGAGTGACGAGTAAGACAAGTATACCACGAGATACTCAAAAATATTTTTTTGATGCTTACTAAATGTCATTTATGGTATCATTATCATATCAAAAATATGAACTTACTCCGATTAAGATATATACATTGATCATGATGTTTTCCTTAGAAACGTTATTGTATCATTAAACTTAAGATACCTCAGAAGTTTGCTTAAGTCCATATATTGATTTCCTTACATACAATATGTTCACAACAATCTTAATTCTTCGCAAACCGATGTAAACTTGTTCATCGAAACTGGTCTCTTTTCAATTTGCAATCTCTAAGTCAATATGAGCTGCCATAATTATTCTGAAAAAGTATTTCTTAGACGAGATAAAGTTTCGTACAAAGAGTAAAATATTTGTTTGGTCTATATATCTCTCAATATTACCACTAGAGTCATATTCCGCAAAACGAGATCCGTATTTTTTGAGAGAAAATAGCATCGATCCATTTGTCGTAATCAACGTGATTTAGGAATAAATATTGATCAAAATCATTATATCATAATCATTTTCTTGCATATATACCTCAAAATCATTTAGAATAGCTGATTTTTTCGATCTTTCACACCTTCTTAATGCTATTTCTTTTAGTTTGCCTACAACTGTCTTATTGGTGTGAATTATATCGAGGAATTGCCATTGTTCTTATAAGTAATGGGCATAAGGATGTGATCCCTTACTTCTCAAATATTTACATTTTATGGCGTAATACTCTCATTGACTTCACCATTCTCAATAAAATCAGTATTTCTAGTTTCTACAATTTTTGTACTATGATTAGGACGATAGATTCTTGTTTTCCTTTATGGTTTGCATCATAAGAAATCCTTACAAGATCTTAGAAATATGGATAGTAGCACCCGAGTAAATGCACCAAGTGTTTAAAGAAACTTCAAGAAGATTTAATTCGAACATACAAAAGTAGTAGGCTTATCTTTCTTTTTGAATCATGTCTTTCATTTACAACAATCCTTTTGATAATGCCCAAGCTTCTTACATAAACAACATAACTCAATCAATTCCTTCTCTTTAGATTGTGATGACTCATTAATGACTTCCTAACTTTGTCAATTTATTCTCTATTCATGAGTTTAATGTGCGAACCTCGTTCTTTCACTTAGCTATCAATTTCTTCTAGATGGTGTAGATCGCTATTCCGATTTACAATATTCTCCAATCAGTGAGATTTCTTATCATCTTAATCATTATTATTTCATTACTTGAATAGACAACCGCTAAACGACAAGGTTACGTTCGACTAGGAATGTCGTCTACAAACAGAGACGGATGTACAACCGGTTCGACAACGGTTATGTTCGAATTGAATTCGCGAAGGTTAAAGAATTCATATCATTTGCAAAACAACATTGTCCTACATACCAAAGTGAAAGGAAGATTAGATGTCCGTGCAATTTTAAGAAATGTCGACTTGTTCCGTACCTGGACGTCGAAACGGTTGAGCACCACCTATGTAGGTATGGATTTGTCCGGGGATATCACGGTTGGTACGAACATGGTGAGAACGGAGATGAAGGGCCGCAAAATTTTCACGAAATGGATTGCCATATTGATGATGCTGGATGTTCGAGGCTACGATCCGACACCTTACCGCGAGATGCTACACAACGTGGCAGGTCCAAGTTTCAATTGGAATGCCGTGGAAGAATCACCAAACCCCCCAAGCACGCCAACTATATGACATGATTGATGCAAGTAGGGAACAATTGTGGCCTGGTTGCGAAACCATGACAACGTTGTCCGCAATGGCAAGATTACTTGTGATCAAGTCTCGAACATCATATATCTCGAACGAGGGTATAATGAAATCATTAAACTCATGAAGGATTGTTTGCCAAATGACAACTCAATGGTTGAGAATTTTTATGCCACTAAAAGACTAATGCGAGGTCTAGGTCTACTGTTGAGAAAATAGATTGTTGTGAGGACCAATGTATGATTTATTGGGGAGTGGACTCGAGTTGACGTCATGTAAATTTTGTGGGAAATCACGATACGTTGCACATCGACGAGGTCGTGGTCGAAACACAAAAACCGCCCTTGCAAAAGAATGTACTACTTCCACTTTGGGCCCTCGGTTGCAACGATTGTATGCGTCAGTCGGCCGCAAAACATATGCGATGGCATGGAGATCATTCATCGCCAAGATGTTATGCAACACTGTTTCGATTCGATTGCTTGGAGACATTTTAATGACGTCAATAAAGACTTTGCGCCGAGGTTCGGAATGTTCGTTTAGGATTGTGCACGATGGTTTTCAAGTATTTGGGATTTTCGGAAATCGTACTCTTCGTGGCCCGTGATTTTGACTCCTTACAACCTTCCACCGTCGATGTGCATGAAATCGAGTTTATGTTCTTAACGGTTATCGTTCCTGGACCGACCAGCCTCAAAGCGAGAAAATCGACGTGTTCCTTCACCGCTTGTGAAAGAGTTGCAAGATTTATGGAACAATGGGGTGGTTACATACGACGTTTCCACCAAGACAAATTTTGTCATGCGAGTTGCCCTTTTATGGAATGTTAGTGATTTCCCCGCATATAGCATGTTGTCCTAGTTGGAGCACACACGGTAAGTACGCTTGTCCATATTGTATGGAGGATACAAATGCATTTCAATTGCGAAATGGTGGTAAGACATCGTGGTTCGTCATCGTCGTTTCTTGGAGAAGTCATCACCATTAAGGAAAGACAAAAAAAATTTCATTAGAGGCAAAATGGTCATAAATGATGATCCGCCCGCGCTTGCGATCTCCGGTGAAGAAATTTTGGCGTGAAATTGAATCGTTTGGCTTGATGAAGGTGACAAATCGGCGCCGAATCGTGAATGGGCGGATAGCTAAGAATTCGGGATGGAGGAAGAAAAGCATATTCGGGACTTGCCGTATTGGAAGACAAACTTGATCCGCCACAACTTAGATGTCATGCACATCGAAAAAAATGTTTTTGACAACATATTCAACACTATTATGTGTGTACCGGCAAGAGTAAGGACAATGCAAAATCGAGGCAAGATATTCGTGAATATTGTCACCGACCTTCTCTACACATTGATTCTACGACAAATACTTACGTCCTTGGGTGCTATGCTCTTGATACATCAAGAAGACAAAAATTGTGCGAGTGGGTTGAAAAGTTGCGTTTTCGATGGTTACGCATCGAATCTTGGTCGATGTGTAGATCCAAAGAAATCGCGAATGTTCGGCATGAAGAGCCATGATTGTCATATATTCATGCAACGGTTGATACCAATTGCATTCGAGAGAACTTCTCCCAAACCCGGTTTGGGTTGCAATTAGCGAATTAAGCCTATTTTTCGGTCCCTTCATTACTGCGAAATGTGTCGGTATCAAGATATGGAGGTCTTAGAGTCTCGAAATACCAAAAATCATTTGCAAGTTGGAAAAACTTTTCCCTCCAAGCTTATTTGACTCTATGGAACACCTACCAATCCACTTGGCCTACGAGGCCCGTCCCGCGGTCCCGTTCAATTTCGATGGATGTATCCATTTGAGAGGTACTATCTTGAGCCCTTGATATTATTTTCCCATTCAATAGGTTTTATATCAACATTTCCTATAACATTCATATAGGTACCTTAAACATTTGAAGAACAATGTGCGAAACAAAGCGAAGGTTGAGGGCTCCATGTGTAATGCTTATTTGGTCGAAGAGGTCACATCCTTTTGTTCTTACTACTTCGAAGATCACGTCTTTACGTTGCATGACAAAGTGCCACGTAACGACGATGGCGTCTCGGCCCACACCGAACTTTGTTGGCAATTTCTCAATTTTCACTTATCCCGGTCGACCCATGGGCAAGTCGAAGGAGCGGTACTTAACAGAAGCAGGAGTATAATGCCGCTCATTCGTACATACCGCTCAATTGTCCGAGATCGCTCCTTACATTCGCATGTCCATCACTTTCTTTCAATAATGCAAGACATTCATTGTTCATATTTTAGTAAGACATCCGACTTACACGTTCGTTTCTTCTAGGATATTCGTCGATGAAATCACTCAAGCAATGGGGGAGTCGCAAGTTGATAGTAGTCTAGAGCACAACTTCCCCATTTGGTTTCAAACATATGTAAGGTCATTACTTTTGTACGTTATAGATTCAAATGTTTATCCCATAACTAATGTGTCATATTGCATCTCTAATTTTGACGAATAGGCTCGAATTCTATAGTTGACGAGACGCTCGTTGATCTTTCTGTTGGTCCTAGTCGATCATGTACTTGTCTACCCTGGTTACCTTGTTAATGGGTATAAGTTCCACTCCGCAACATATGACGTTAATAGATCGACGCAGAGCAGCAGTGTTTTGGTGAAGGGTTCAAACTACGCTACGATGTTTCCCATAACTATTATGGAGTACCGCAAGCAGAGTTGTGGAGATTGAGTATACCTTTCCTCAAACGTGTGGTCTTGTTTAAGTGCGAATGGTATGACCCTACACCGAATCATGGTGTGAGGACTCACCCAACACTTCAATTGGTAGAGGTTCATCGAAGTCGACGATATAACAACTACGAGCCATTTGTACTAGCAATGCAAGCCACTCAAGTCTACTACCTTTCGTACCCTTCTATGCGGAACGATCGACAAGAATGGCTAGCGGTTTGTTCTTGTCGGCAAAAATTACGACGAGGAAACTAGCAAAGACGATAATGACCAGGGCTCGGCGAGGATTGCTTTCCAAGATGGGATGCCCACCACGTGTGTAGTCGATGATGCAGACGCCGATATCAACAATTTGGATGTTCCGATCGGGGACTCGATTCATTGTTGAAGCGGGTCCAAGCGATGAAGTTTATAGTGGAGATGAATCGTAAGAAGAATCCTCACCTTCTACTCACATGAGAGTGAATTTGAAACGGATGATAGCGAATAAAGTATGTATATGATATGTCAACGACCACATAATGTAGTTACTTTTATTTGCCTGCATTAGTGAGGCCATCGTCCAGAGCGAATGAGTGCACTGCAAGCATTCATGCGGCTAAATAGCCAATCAGCTCTCGTGGTCGGAGCCCACATGAGGGGTCCATGTGAGGTAAGCCTGGCGGTACTGGAGGTCGTGGTTCGATACCTCCATTATCGATTCGACTTCTCGGTCTCTCGAGCACGATACGCCGCAATGCCACCTTCCGCTTCCATACACCGGTCGGGTCGTGCTCGTACCATCATCGTCGTCTATCAAGGGACTATGCCTAATATACAGCCTCTCCACACCTTCTCAGACATCAATGACTCCTTTTGACCACAGTGAGGAACTCCGACTCTCTAGCCCACAAAGCATCGCCGGCGTAAAAGATCCTGACAAGAAGACGTAAGAGCAAGGGGTTGGAGTTGACAAGCCACTCGCGCACCTCGGGAGGATCGTGGATGGAGCCCCCTCAGCGTGCAGTGGGGTCCTATCACGCCTGTACTTGCCATTGATACGCAAGTTTGTGTTTGACTTTATATGTCATTTTCAATATGGATGTCAGAATATTGGAGAAGTAGTTAAGGTGATATCCATGTTCATGAAACACGTGGGAGTTTAGCATCCTTCGCATTTTCAGTACACTCCGAGGATGACAAAAGTTTTAAACGATGGATGATTCTGAAGGCTATTGTTGAAGTCGGTATGCGCTTCAATCATAAAGACTAATATCGCGCCCGATGGAAGGTAAACAAGACTACCATATGCCTTATGATTTATACTATTTTCTCAAATAAGTGCTTTAAATAATAAAGTAATCGCCAATTTGTAGATATTTTTTAGATGGGATGATGCGGCACAGAGGATCTCAGTATGCGAATGCGGCGTACGGCGGCAGTTTATGCATAGCATTGCACGCGTGCTGATGCATGCAAGTTGAAGAAGAATCTAAAAAAATGCGACGGTTTGATGTTACAGATGAGGTATGGAGAGAGATACTTTGCCAGATCGCGGAGCAGCGAGGACTCAAAGAATGAGTCTACCGTGCAAATCTGATTGGAGAATAGAATACTGAAAGTCGAGGTTAAATGATTTGGTTTCTTCATTAAGTCCAAACTCTTGTGTAGATTCACTCGAGTTTCCAGTCTCCGCATCATCAATATTAGGAATCCCAAATGCATCATGTACCATTCCAATCATATCATCATGAAACGATTTATGTCTTTCTTCATTATCTTCATAACAATCTGAAGGAGTAATAGATTCTCCATGATAAATCCAATTTTTGTAATGATTTAAGAATCCATTTAAAATAAGATGTCCTTTAACCTTTTCTCTTGACTTTAAAAATCGATTGCAACACTCCTTGCATGGGCAATAAATTTTTTCCCTTGTCCCATTATTGGCATAAGCAAAATCTAAAAATTGTTCATAACCATCCATACATTCTTGAGAATTTCAATCAACTAAAGATATCCAACTTTTATCCATTATTTCTGCACTGGGATTATCAAACATGACATTAACACAAATAAATTAAGATTATTACAATAGAATATATTAATCATCCCTAGCAAGTGTACGAACATGAAATTACAAACAACTATAACATCAAAGATTAAGCAATTACCTCAATACATGATTCTAATAAATCTTATTTTTGTTGATCACGACATGCTTTACTGGTGAAATAAATATGAGCAATCCTACCAAATACACACATTGTAGGAATCTAAGAAAATTAAAGTACATTGGCAAATTCCATAAAATATATATAAAAAGAGAACTTTGCATGTTCACCTCATCTCCATTCTGCATTATGTGCCTATATGTGTTGGTACAGGCCTCTTATTGGTCAATTGTTTAGTAATTTTAGCTATATATATAATAAATTTAAATTTCTTAAAAAGAGGTAAATTTGTTAATCTTACGCGTAATTAATGGTGCCTTAAAAGTGAAATGTATATCTACATGCTATGTCCTTACCTTCACTGTGTTTAATGAGTTAATTTATGCATTGCTCATTGCCTTCTTGACTTATTATAAACATATTAGAAGATGTCAGTTTTTTAAAGACTTTGTTCAATTAAGAGTAATTGGACATTTTTCCAGCAAGTGTTTGTTTGTCTTCTCGTAGATTTTTCTCAAAGTTTGTTTTCCTCTTTTTAAGGCAAATTTTACTTAATTTTAACCATCTAAAACTTGAGTTCATTTGTTGAGCTTTTCACTTGTAATTGATCATTCACTTTTGAAAAGTTAAGGCTTTATAAATCTTATTTTATACTTTTCACAACCATGCTCATATTTCAATCAGTTTTATCACTATGGACTTCAAAATTCACATCCGATTCTACTTTATCAATTCACTTCTTCATTTCTTACTAAATTTCCTTTGTATTGGTCATTCAACACACTTTGGAGATGTTGAAATGAAAATTATTAGATTAAAAATCAAATTCACATAATCCAAATTTCACACCAACAATTCATAATCATCATTATTGAAATTGAAGAGCACATGTTAATTGAGTCAAACATCAAGGAGGTATTTGGATTTACCTTATAGGTTTCTAAAACATGATTCTTTGAGCAACATTGTGATCGAACTATAACTCACAAAAACAATAAAATCTCAAGCCCAAATTAAAACCACAAATCATTGTAAGATCAAACAAAACAAGCAAACAAAACATCAAACTGTAAATTAACCAAAAAAGCAAACAACAAGCATGTTTTGATATGAAAGAGGGAGAACTCACGACGAAGGAATGCGAAGATGCTTTGGGGGCAGAGCAGTGCAACTAGGGAGCAGAGGAGTGCGACTAAAGTGGAGGAGTGAGAGGACGATCAAGGAGCAGAGGCGCAAGGGTGAGGAACACAATAACGCAGAGGTGTTTGGACAACAGGGAGCAGAGGCGCGAAGGTGAGGAACACGACGACACAAAGGCGTTTGGACGACAGGGAGCAGAGGCATGACGAAGACGAATGAGCAAACAAATTGAAGGAAATGTAGGACGACCAGGGTAAAGAGGCGCGAGGATGAGCAAAGGCGTGAAGGAATATGAAGTAGAGGCGCGAGGACGACGAGGGATCAAAGAAGACGACGAAGTAGAGGCGCGAGGAGTGCAATGACGACGACGATGAAGTAGAGGCGCGACGACGAGGATGACCACGACTGTCGATCGAATGCTTGGGGACGATGATGGACAGTATGGCTTGTTAATAGGGCACGATTTGAATGAAGGAGGTGGAGGGGTGGGACAAGAAGGGCGGGATTAAGTTAGTTAGGGAACAAAAAATGGGAAGGAGATTGCGAGGGTTTCGCGCGTGAGTGAAAAATTAGGTTTTCTTTTGTTATGGTAGAATGATTGTGAGACAAAAAACTTTTACCTTTTCGTGATGGAAACATTTTCTTCTCTAAAGCTTCATTTCATCATGCAAAATCTAAATCGTGACAAAAATAAGTTTAATGTATAAAAACTTTGTTTACGATTAATGTACCGTCACTAAAACGCCTATTGGATACGCTTATTTTAAACCGTGACCAATGATTTGTCAAATTTGTAGTAAAATCTCAAATTTCTTGTAGTGCGGGGTGCATTAAGTGGTATGAGGGTTCAGACGGGTGCTTCAAACACAGGGGTCGTTTATGGATACCACTAGTATCGAAGCTCAGGGACAACATTCTTGAGGACGCACAATAGTCGCGTTATACAATTCATCCTAGACAGACCGATGTATTACGATATGATGAGATTGTTTTGGTGGTCAAGGATAAAGGCTGACGTGGGTAGATATGTCTAGAGTCGTCATATTTGCCAGCATGTGAAGGCAGATCTCAGGAGACCAGCTAGGTTGCTACAGCCACTGCCCATTTCTCAATGGAAATGGGAGAACGTGACCATGGACTTCGTTAGTGGCCTACCGCAGACTACAAAGAGACACGATGCAGTTTAGGTAGTTATTGACATGTTGACAAAGTCGGCACATTTCATACAATCGCCATGAGATATTCAATTACACAGCTGAGTACTATTTTTGATAGAGAGATTGTCAGATTGCACTCTGTACTAGTCTTCATTGTTTCTGATAGAGATCCGAGATTTACTTCGAGGCTTTGGGAGAGTATGCGGGAGCAGTTTGGCACTCGTTTACAGTTCAACACTGCGTGCCATCCTCAAACTGACGAGCAGTCAGAGCATTTGATTCAGATTCTTGAAGATATGATCAGGGCGTGTATATTACAGTTGAGTAGATCGTGGGAGGATTACTTTCCTTTATGTGAGTTTGCTTACAACAATAGCTATCAGGCGAGTGTCAGGATGCCACCATTTAAGGCACTTTATGGTAGGCCCTACGGTCACCAGCATGTTGGGCGGCACTGGAGGATACAACGGCTATAAAACCTAAGGTTGTTGTTGACCATACTGAGAAGATGAGACAGATCAGGTAGAGGCTTCAGGCGGCGCAGGATAGGCAGAAGAAATATGCGGACAAGTACCTTGAGGGTCTGAGATACGAGGTTAGGGACTTGGTGTATTTGAAGGTTTCGCCCTGAAAGAGTCATTAGAGGTTTAGTATTAAGGGGAGACTGGCACCAAGGCTCATTGGACTGTTCAGAGTTGAATAACGTGTCGACAGAGTGGCATACCATCTGGAGTTGTCGCCGCAATTAGCATGGTACATCCAGCGTTTTACATTTCTATGTTAAGGCTAGCTAGATCGGGACCGAGGCCTATGGTTGATGTACGTCAGATTGAGGTGCAACCTGACGTGTCATATGAGGAGCAGCCTATGAAAATTATGGATAAGAGGACTCAGATTTCGAGGAATAGGGAAATCCCGAAGGTTTTGGTACGATGGCAGCATCACGGGACCGAAGGACTCACCCGGGAGCTTGAGTCTACTATGCAACTATGGTATCCTCACTTATTTGTCGGTAAGTGTTTAAGTTTAATTTAAGTTTCGCGATGAAATCTCAACTAGTTAGGAAGAACTGTGACGGCTCGAATTTAATTTCTTGTTATTAATGACGTGGTTTCAGACGTAGCGGACAGCTCGGACGCTTGCGGGACCCGCAGCTAGTCATTTTGTGTGATGATTTGTGTAATTTACGATGTTTATTTTGAAATAGATTATACGACATCGCAATGTGTATATTTATATTACGTTTAACGTGCGAGACTATGTGTTAAGTATTCGCCTCGATATGCATGTCGACGCGAGTATCGGGTAGGCTAAAAGACTAAATACTAGGTCGAGGGAAATAATACAAACATAAAATGAGTAAAATGGGTTAAATAATTAATATGTAATGCATATTTAATGGTTAGGGTCATGGTAATAGGCGTATGTCACGATTTGGGACGTGAAATCAAACGTCGGAACACCCAAAAGATGACTTTTTGGATTAAGAATAAGGGCAAGCGTGTCATTGGAGTCACGTTAGGAGTCATTAGAGGTTGGAAAATGGAGAAAATAGTGCTCATTGGATGGCATAGGGATGCACAAGTGAGGAGAGATATTTGTATGGTATAAAAAGTCAATTTGACTTCATTTCCACCACCTTTTCTCTCTCCTTATCAAGAAATCTGAAAATTGAGACCAAGAAAAAAAGGTTTTGGAGTTTCAAACTTTGTGAATTGAGGAGCTTGGAGTGGTTGTTTCATCAAAGCAAGGTGAGATTCACTATCACCTCAACTTTCTTCATCTTTTGGTACCATTTTTGAGTTGTTTAAGTGAATCAAATATGGGTTGTTAAGTGGTTGTTATGTGGTTGTTTTGGTGGGTTTCAAGTGATATGACGTTAAGTAATATATGTTATTTTTTTGTTGTTGTTGGTGGTGGTGGTGGTGTTGTTGTTGTTGTTGGTGGTGGTGGTGTTTAAACAAGAATTTCAACCAAACTGTTGTCCAAAGCCTCATTAGCACGCTAATGAAGTCACATAGTGCGCTAAATGATGATTAGCACGCTAATGTTCTTCCTGTCAAAGAACGTTTAACTGCCTAAAAATATAGCGTGCTAATCCAAAGACCTAGCGCGCTAGATATTGCAGATTTTGGAATGTTTTTGCTAAGTAATATAAAATACATCCAATTGACTAAAAATCAATTATAAATGGAAATAGGTCATATCAGGTGGTAATTTGGATATCGGGGATTCGAAGGAGCCGAACCGGGGTTATTTAACGGGATGATAAGTCAGTGTTTGTATGTGTTTTGTACTTTATTTTAATATATTTAATGTGAAAAGTCTCTAAAACATATATTTAATAATATTTATTGGTTATTTTCAGATGAAACGGAGTGCACGGTTAAGTTCGTGGCGAGAAAATACTTATAATGGAGTATTTACATGCATTAATCCGACATCGAATTATTTGCCTTAAGTTACGTGTTGCGCGGTGGGTAGAATAGAGGTTCAACATACCAATTAACACGTGGCAGTATATTATTGGTCCAGCTCGCCTCAACGTGCCTTATGTCAGTCGTCCATTGGCCCAGCTCGCCAAGCATTCCATTTGTTTCCAGTAACGTACCACGTATTGTTTCTCTATTAGCCCAACTCGTTTCTACCTGCCACGTGGCTCCAATCAGGTTTTGCCATTTCATCATCAACACCACGCGTCACAGTCCAACTGGTCCACAGCGTCACAAACCAACAGCAGTCGTGAGTTCTTCATCGAGACACACGTCAGTACAATCTCCCAGAATTTTGATCGTTTTCGTGTGATTATTCACCGCCTTCTTGCTTGACACGTATCGCGCTCTCACCCGTCCTCGACGCTCAAGCACGTCACAAGAGCGGTTTCAACCAATGAGAGTCTGCCATGTCAGCGGTCTCCAGCAACTCCACTAACCAGACGCTGCCACGTGTCCAGAAGCCATACAGAAAACGCCCAGCAGCTCTCGGATGCTCCTCGGCGCACGTGTCATTCCACCAACCCCTAAAATTAGTTTCTCTCACCTCTTGAGATCAATTTTTAGTAGTTTTATATATCTGAAACTTTAGGTATTATTTGTGGAACACCAACTTTTATTTTTTTAGCATCGACTTCTCTCGATGATTGCTTAGGTTAATAGGGAAACAAGTCGGGATTATGGATTCATGGCATATTATATGAGATCTTTTATTTTATTATTTAATTTAGTTTAAATTCTCCTATTTCATTATTGTTGCTTTTAAGGATTATGGTTTAGATCTAGGGTATGCATATAACTGATGCATGTTTTTAGGGGGACAACCTATAGTAATTTGGATCATTAGTATCCGTGTAATTGTGCTTTTCGACCAATAAAGTGACAAACACTCAACCGTTCACCCTAAAACCCTTTCGATTCTTGAGTGCACAACAATTGAATCTAGGTTAAATCGAAAGCGCATGTGATCTGGTCATTTAGGATTAGTGTTCCCACAAACTCATATTACTGCGGTTAGTGTGTTAAACCTGATTGGCGGATGTATGGGGTTATGCATTGATTAAGGAAGTAGTTAGTGGCGGACGTCATATCGAGATTAGGGGAACTAGGAATTCCTAGCGGATGTCGATTTTCTACAGCTAATTAATCTAGCAGAATTTAAATTAATAATTTTTGAAAAATATTGAAGACCATGATTGTTATCGAATCTTGATCCTGATTTATGGAGCTGTAAACCTAAGTGTTACTTAGGTGTTCATTAATTATTTTCAAGGTTATTTTAGTTATTTTATTTATTTAGTTAGTTAGTTAAATTATTAAATTATTTATTTAAAACCCCTGATTTTTCTTTTTTGTTATTTTTGACCTAAGAAATACTATCAATCTTTGTGGGATCGACCTTTATCACTATTTCACAAAATAGTTGGTTTATAAAACTTAATTTTATTGACGCATTCAAAGCGCGTCAATTTTTGGCGCCGTTGTCGGGGACTGGTTTTCTTTCTTTGGTATTTTTTATTTATTTATTTATTTATTTATTTTTTATTTTAATAAATTAGACCACCCCGAGAGTTTTGTTAGGTTTGACTATGGATTATATTTTTTAGCATAATTTGAGCATTTTTTTTAGGAATTATCATGTTTATAGAATTTTAGGTGTTTGGAGACTTGGTTGGGACATATCCAACTTAAGTCACCGCATTAGTGGCAAGTTTTTGAGTAGACCCAAAACCCTAGACTTCATTCCATCATCTTGTTGATTTCACCCTTAGTTAAAAGACTTTGGGCTCGCAAGATTTGATAGGAATCTTTTCAGTTAACTCCTATATTTACTAATTCTTGCTCTTATTTATGATTGTTCTTTTATAGTTTCCTTAGTCACCTACACAAGAGAGATTTTGTGCGTTCATTAATTTTTAGAGACTTTTTGTCATGCATGCATTTATATCATCATCTTCTCCATGTTCTTCTTCACCAATGTCTTTTTCTTTTTGTTATATGGATGCCTTGGCTTGTTTTGAACCTTGAGGACAAGGTTCAGAATAAGTTTGGGGGTATTTTAAGGATTTTGGTTGGAATTTGGATGGATGTTTTGCGAAAGACCATAGGTGAGATCGTTTATTTTTTATTTATGCGGTTATATATATGCGGTTGTTGGATGGTAATGATGGCGTTTTATATCATTTATTCCATTTCTTTCATTTCTTGTCCTTTCATGTTTTTCTCTCATTTCATTAGGATATGATACACTTTCATGCATGTATTTAGTATAGTTTTTTTTTATTTTTTATTGCATATAGAGTCACCCGAAACTTTGTTCATGCCTTTGGTTGTGGATGAGTACATTACAGTTGTCTTTTTTATTTGAAACTTAGGAAAATTAGGAGAAACACTCAATCGAGTTCATAGCTCTGCATTTTTATGATTTCATGATTAGGGATTTAGTTGATGGTTAAGCTTTGTGCTAAATAATGAAAGTGAGTAGACGGTCAAATTTGTGCAAGTGGTATTATTTTAACCCATACTGGGGAGTTTGCTTGATTATAGTAGAAGTGAGAATGGCTAATAGGAGTTTTTTTCTTAATATAGAGAGAGTCCCACACTTTTCCACAGGAAATGGAGCAGGAAGACTTGTGGTGGGAAAAAGTAAGAAAACAGGTTTCCATAGGAAATGGAGCAGTGATTGTATTATTTAAAAGAAATGACAAAAAATAGAGAATATGAAAATTTTAAATAAAGGTGGAAGTTGTGAAACTCCTTAAATAAAAGATTTAGCTCGAGTGCTTTCACTATATTAAGTGAGATTTAAACTTGAGTGCTTTAATGTATAAACCAAGAAAACTTATGAGTAGTTTATGGCCTATGTTTTGACCGAGTCTTTGTCTTGAAAGTGGGATCTTAATTGTGTTTGGGTTGCGAGTCTTGACATATCATAACTCTGAAATTTCCAGAGTGGCTTGTTAACTTGGTGACTATATAAACCAAAGGAACTCCATGAATTTTGAGTCGGGTATAGGATTAGTTGAGTTAGTGTATTATTATATTAAGAGTCTAGTTTAGTTTGTGTTGACATCTACACATTTGCTCAAGACGTGCAAAGTCTTAAGTTTGGGGGTATTTGATAAGTCGGTATTTATATGTGTTTAATACTTTATTTTAATATATTTAATGTGAAAAGTCTCTAAAATATATGTTTAATAATATTTATTGGTCATTTTCAAGTGACTGGAGTGTGTAGTTGAATTTATGGCAAAAAATACTCAAAATTGAGTATTTACATTTATTAATCGGACGCCAAACTATTTGTTTCGAGTTACGTGCTGCGTAGAGGGTAGAATCAAGGTTTAGCATAACAATTAACACGTGGCAGCATATTATTGGTCCAGCTCGCCTCAACGTGCCACATGTCAGCCATCCATTAGCCCAGCTCTCCAAGCATTCCATGCGTTTCTAGCAATGTGCCACGTGTCGCTTCTTTATTGGCCCAGCTTGTTTCCACTTGCCACGTGACTCCAATCAGGTTCTGTCATTTCATCATCAGCACCACGCATCACAGTCCAACTGGTCCACAGCGTCACAAACCAACAGCAGCCGTGAGTTCTTCATCGAGACACGCATCAGTGCAATCTCCCAGAATTTCGATCGATTTCGTGCGATTATTCACCTTCTTCTTGCTTGACACGTGTCGTGCTCTTACTCATCCTCCACACTCAAGCACGTCACGAGAGCGGATTCAACCAATGAGAGTCTGTCACGTCAGCGGTCTCCTGCAACTCCTCCAACCAGACTCTGCCACGTGTCCGGAAGCCATGCAGAAAACGCCCAGCAGCTCTCGGATGCTCATCGGCTCACGTGTCACTCCACCAGCCCCCAAAATTAGTTTCGCTCACCTCCCAATACCAATTTTTAGTAGTTTTATATATTAGAAACTTTAGGTATTATTTGTGGAACACCGACTTTTATATTTTTAGCATCGATTTCTTTCAACGATTGCCAGGTCAGAGGGGAAATAAGTCGGGATTATGGATTCATGGCATATTATATGAGATCTTTTATTTTACTATTTAATTTTGTTTAAATTCTCCTATTTCATTGTTGTTGCTTTTAAAGATTATGGTTTAGATCTAGGGTATGTATACAATCGATGCATGCTTTTAGGGGGACAACCTATAGTTATTTGG
Organism: Stephania yunnanensis; assembly: GCA_039657365.1. Classification (NCBI taxonomy): domain Eukaryota; kingdom Viridiplantae; phylum Streptophyta; class Magnoliopsida; order Ranunculales; family Menispermaceae; genus Stephania; species Stephania yunnanensis. The sequence goes on along the minus strand of CM077590.1, from coordinate 40,524,692 downwards.
ACCATTAGTATCCGTGTAATTGTGCTTTTAGACCAATAAAGTGACAAACATTCACCCGTTTTCCGTAAATTTCGATTCTCGAGTGTGCAATAATTGAATATAGGTTAAATCGGAAGTGGATGCTATCCGGTTATTTAGGATTAGTGTTCCCACATATCTATATTACTGCGATTAGTGTGTTAAACCCGATTGGCAAAAGTTGAGGGTTATGCATTGATTAGGGAAGTAGTTAGTGGTAGACGTCCTGGCTATCGTGATTAGGGGAACTAGGAATTTCTGGAGAATGTCGGTTTTCTATAGCTAATCCAGGAGAATTTAGATTAATAACTTTTTGGGAAAGATTGAAGACCATGATTGCCATTGAATCTTGATCCTGATTTGTGGAACTGTAGACCTAGATGTTACTTAAGTCTTCATTAACTGTTTTCAAGGCTATTTTAGCTATTTTATTTATTTAGTTTTGTTAGTTTAGTTAGTTAAATTATTAAATTATTTATTTAAAACCCCTGATTTTCCTTTTTTGTTATTTTTGACCTATGAAAGACAACCAATCTCTGTGAGATCAACCATTTGCCATATTCTACAAAATAATTGGTTTAGAAAACTTTATTTTATTGACGCGTTCGGCGCGCGTCACGGGACACGGAGTGCGGGTTGAGATGTGTAGTATCCAAACTGAAGTTTCTTGAGCATTACCTTATTTTTGCTTTTGAGTTCAAATTATATCCTTCGATACGCTATATTTGGTTTTGGTTTAAATGGACAGACGTTGAGGCTCTCCTTCCATACCATTCTTGTATGTATGTCCACTAAGCCATAGCACGTGTGTCTGGAATCTCGGTGAATAGTTCAACCTAAGAGGCGTGTCGGGGCATGTGTAGGTGCGTCGTAGGTTCTACGCCGACCACCTAACGGATCCAGATACTGGCATGCTTGAGTGGTACTCGCCGGTAGTATATTGTGGAGAGTCTGAAGTATGGCACTAGTTTGGCCATAGGCTCTAGGAACACACTTTGAGCTTGCACTATTACTTATCTATACGATGATCACATTTGCCTGTATTTAATTTCGCATGTTTATTTAATAGCTTTGTTTAAATTTCAGTATTTACTTTCAGTATTGCCCACCTAATTTCCTTGGGAATCACTCTAGACTCATCATCTGCTTTTTTATGATGGCTTGAGTGCAAATCCGAGTACAAGTCTTGGCAAGGGCAAGCTTGCAGAGTACCTGTGATTCAAAGATATTGAGCGAGACTTGTACGTTTGTATTATATATACTTTTTTTTATTTTGAGAATTTGGGCTTATGAGACGCTTCAGTGCCCTATATTTTTTATATTTTGAAACCTTTGAGGCGTATTTTTATCTATAATAATTTATGAGTTTTCCACACTAGGTATCAAAGTTAAAGGCATGACTTTGATGTTTAATACTTTATTTGTTATGTTTAATGACTTTCGCTATGGTTTAATAAGGTCTCAAATGATATTAAAATAGATAACTTGAGTTCATTAACAATTTAAATAGTAAATTATTTTTCATTAAGGTTAATAATGATTAAATAGTTGAGGAGATTGCATGTGGGATACAGTTGGCACTGGTAGGCCAGGTTGTGGGCCCGCATTGGTCCCCATTGGAAAATGGGTCGCTACACATTACTTATGACGAGTAGCCTATCCAGATTCTAGACCATAAGGTGAAGATTCTTAGGAACAAAAAGATCCCATCAGTCCTTATCAAATGGCAGCATCACAGAGATGAAGAGCTGACGTGGGAGCTCGAGTCATACATGCGCGAGTACTTTCCCTACCTCTTTTGAGTTTCAGTAAGTTCTTCCCTTGTGATTTGTTTCAATTTCGAGAATGATATTTTAATTAGTTGGGAAGGTTGTAACGACCCTAAAATCTAACTCCTGCCACGTGTCATTTCAGGGTCGTATGTGGGACCCAATTGTTGTGATATGCATGTTCAATTCTCGGGCGTCGACACCGAGGCATGCTATTTTTGGTTAATGCTTGTATTATTTATTATATGAAAATTGGAAAATTTAAATTAATTGATTTCAAAAATTTGCGAGTAAGGTGTACGAGGGGCATTTAGGTAGGTTGAGATGTTGGGTATAACTTAGGCCATTTTGATAAAAATTAACTTGTTTCATAAATTAGTTATTTATGTTGATTCTAGTACCTAAGTTAAAAATGTAAATCAATTATATGTTTGATTAGCCTAAGTCCAATTTAATGTTTATTGGCTTTGGGATTAACCTTGAGATGAAGGTGTAGAAAAACTAGGAATTATGGTCTTAGAAATAGGTGTGTTGTCTAAATTTTGGCCACATAATGAGAAGTATTATTAGCACACTCTAGGCCACAAAAGTTTGACTAAGCACTACCCACTCTCCAAACCCTCTATAATCGATTTTCACTTCCCAAAATTGGGAGAGAAATGAGAGAAGGAGAAGTGGAGGTTGAGGTCATTTGAGTTGGCTGAGAATACAAAACAAAGCTTTGGTAAGTCTTTTCTCCACCATGATCTTGTCATTCTAATCTCACTTGATTAATTCTTTGTGCTACTGGATTTTAGGACTTAATCAAGGAGTTTAAACAACTCTTATTTGTTAAAGTTTTCATAGTGGGAACCCATATTATTGTTGATGTTCATTATGGTTGTCTTGTTCAAATAGTGGATCATGGTGCATTGGGCTTAATGGATGATTTATTGTTCTTTTCATGGTGTTTATGAGTGGCTGAAAGACCCAGCTATGATTGCCAAATTTGTTGTGAGGTTTAAAGTGGGGTTGTAAACACTTGAAAGCGATCTGAGCCATGTCCCAGTCGAACATAGTTTAGTAAGTCGTAGTTCAGCCATTCTTCGCTAGTCAATTTTAGCTCAGTCGACCATAGTTCAGTCAGTCGTAGCTCAATCATTTTTTTCAGCACAAGCGAATATGGTTGCTGCAAAACGTGTTTAATGGAATTAGGGCTCAACAAAATTAAGTCATTTCAATTCATTGTACATCATGTCTCGAGATAGCCAAATGTAGCTATTATAGTCATGGATCAGCCAATTGTGGCATGGTCAGTTGGGGTTATGGTAGGTCGTGGTACATCTTCATATAGCAGAGCCAAATGGGACTTTTACAGAAGACTCGTTAGATTGTAAACCCTTACACTTGAAAGTTCCAACTCAGTCGGTTATGACATAACCAGTGGTGCTATATCCATAGTATAAATGGTTTGTCTAAGAAAGGATATAGTAAACTGCAAGCCATATTCAACCACTAAACATGATTCGGTCACTATTGACCAATTTAACATTAGATCAGCTAATCACAAATATAGTCACTAATGTTGAAATAAGATTTAAGTTTAAATTGTGAATTATAATTTTCTAACACATTCAATACCAATCTAATTAACACTAGGGACTTATAGTGATATTGTTGGGCGTTTGGTATCAGGGATTCATTGGGAGACGTGTCGAAGTTGCGAGAGTGTATTTCTGAGATATTGAGATAAGTAAACCAGCTAGGAAATGCACGGTATTTCATTTTAAGCAATTGAATATTGTTGTTCATTGCTTTGTTATCTATCATTGAAATTCCATTCTGATTGAGTTGTTTGAAGGCAAGTGAGTCAACGGTGATCGTTGGAAGGAGTGGCTGGTTGAGGTAACATACCAGAGTCATGAACTCATGATGCACTGCACTGGATACTAATTCTTGACGGGGTGTGAGTTCTTAGCACCGTTGTCCCAGGAAGTCTATATCTCTTGGGTTTAGGGCTTATGAGTGTAGTAAGTCCTGGAACCCGAGTCTTGATGGTTTCCCAAGACTCAACGACCTATTGGTCGGGACTACTTACATATCTCTGTTTGCATCCTTGTACACTCATGTATCAATTGCTTTTTATTTATTTATTGTCTTTTATTTATTCATGCGTCCTTATACCTTTCTTTCTATCCACATGAATATAGGTTGGTTTATTTATTTCGAAATGTTGTTTAGTATCCTACTGGCGTTACTTACTTTAGCTCTTCATTCTTGTGTTTGACTCGAGTGCAAATTCGCAGTCGAGTAAGGGAAATGGACCAGTACTAAGAGATTTACGATGAGGACTTCGGTGCGGCCTTCCCTCTTGTACTTTTGTAGGTTTTCTATTACTTATGTATATTTTTTATCACATGTGGTATATGGGTTTTATGAAATACTTTGGGGCATGTATATGATATTATTTCTCTCTCCTCTAATTATTATGCATGTTGACTGTGTTATGCGGGGTTTCCACAATCTAGGATGTCCTGACTCATCGATTTAGAGTTGTTTAGATTTATTTAAGTTGAAATCGCTTCCGCATAACCTTTGATAACTTACAAATTTCAATAACTCACTATAAATGTTAAATTTCGTTGCCTTGTAATGAAAAAATGGTTAGGAATGCTGACTAAGGTTGCGTTGACGTCGCGAGGATTAACTCCGAGTCCATGTAAGTTTAGGTCGGGCGGGGCCCAGTTGGGGTTGTGGAACTTGGGTCGTCACAGCTAGATTATCAACTTTCAGCTAGATTATCGGCTATCAACTAGATTATCGGCTAGTATTTCTAAATAGAGCCTAAAACTCTAAAACTTGAACGCTTGGTCGGCAAGCGTTTGATTTCTAAAACAATGGTTTTTTTAATTTTTGTACAATTTTACCCTTAGATTTATACCCAAAAACCCACATTCTTTGTTTGGATTTTTTGGAATCTTTGAGATTTATTTGCCGCTTGAAGAATAAGATATTATGAATATTTATATGCCTTTTTATTTAAATGTGTTTTTTGATATAGCGACGGGATTACAATGGGAAGGCCTGTCGCGAATTCTTTCGTCGCTATTTTGAAATAGTGACGGGTGTCAGAAATAACGACGGATTAGCGACGGAGTCCCGTCGTTAAATCTTGTTGCTATTTTCTGACGGACTGACAAAAAAAATTTTATTTTTAAAAAAAGGTATTAATTTTAAAATGAAAAAAAACTTCAAAAAAGATAAATCCAATACAACAACAAATAATGAATATTCTGTAAAAAAAAAAAACAAATCAACAAAAAAAAAACAAAACAAGTTTATTCATTAACAACAACAATGAATAACATTGTAAAAAAACAAAGAATATAACAAAAAACAAAGAAAAATCAAAACCATAAGAAAATCAAAACAACTAATCCTAAATTTACAAAAATAAAAAATAAAAATAGTCATATATTCATAGCTTTGGTGAGGGGAAGGCGTGATCGGCGAGGCGGAGGCGTTGAGGCGAAGGGTGGAGCGGTGACGCCATCGAGAGAGGTGAGAGAGGGGCGATAGCAGCGAGAGAGGGGGTGGCAGCGACAAAGAAAGAAATGGTGGACAGCAGCGGCGAGGAGTGCAGGGGCGACAGCGGTACCGGCGAGAGCGGGGAGAAAAAGGGCGGATGAAGAGTGAGAAGAGAGGGGAGGGGCGGAGAGATTAGTTTTGGGAGAGAAAATATTTTTTGGAGTATATAAGTGGGAGACATTAGAGTTTGGTGGTGTAAGAGAGAGTGTATGTGGGCCCCGCTGCCACGTGGCAAGGAGATTTTCGTTTTGGCAAGAATTTTTTCGCTCAACGATTAGCAACGGGGGGTCATCTCTAACCTCGTCACTTATCTAGTCAACATGTCAAACAACCGCCCCCATCGTCAATCCCTCGTCATTTAGCGACGGGAAATAGCTCATTGCTATTTCTACCAATTTTTTGCAGTGATATGTATATTTTTTTTTAATTACTAATTTTTATTTTTATATTAATTTTTAATAGGATAAAAAATGTTATATAAAGAAGATAATTATAAATATTTATTACAAATATGTATACATATTTTATTTAAATAATTTATAATAACAAATGTTTTTACTATATTGAATTATACAATACGTCCTTTAATGTCATTTAACATTTATCAACTACTCAATTAGCTAGTTCTTATAAACAGTTTTAATTGATTAGCTAGTCAACTTTCAGCAATCAGCTACTAATTTTTCAGTTAACAACTAGATTATCAGTTAGTATTGTCAAACAGAGCCAAAGTGAGTCAACAAAGTATTTTTCAAAAAATAATATAAGAAATAATATTTTGACATTAAAGTAACAAAAGGATGCTTTTGAATGGTAATAGAGAGCAAACGAGAAGGCTAAAGTGGATATTCTCAAGAACACAAAGGAGAAAAATACATGTTATATCAAACTTCAAGGGGCAGTTAGTAGTATTTTACCCTAAATTTTGTCATTTCCAACTTTACCCTCCATTATTCTCTAGGCTTCTAGAGACAACCGTAACATGAACGCAACCTCAACGTTCACACCGAATGTTGATCAATCTTACATCCCTGACCGTAGATTCTTCTCAATCCACAAACTTCTCGAATCTCGACATCCTCCTTTTCAGCGTGTAATCAATCATAGAGGAACTCAGGACTCTTCCTTCCAAATCAAATTTTCCAATAATTGAACTCCGCCGCGATCATGGGCTGTTCCCAATCCAAGATAGACAACGAGGAATCCGTCCTCAGATGCAGGGAGCGGAAGCGCCTAATGAAGGACGCCGTCGCGGCGCGCAACGCCTTTGCCGCGGCCCACTCCGGCTACTCCATGGCCCTCAAGAGCACCGGCGCCGCCCTCCTCGACTACGGCCTCGCCGAGGCCCACGACGCCCGCACGCCCCCTCCCGCCGGCCCCCCAACCTTCCGGCCCCCCCTCGAGCCCCTCCCTCCGCCGCCCATGCCCCCGCCTATGCCGGACACCGCCCAGCCGCCACCGCCCCCACTCCAGCGCGCCGCGACCATGCCCGAATTCTCCATCCCCCAATCTGATCATATCAAATCCACGGACACCATTGAGGAGGAGGCGGAGAACGAGGACGAGGCGGAGGAGTCGACGGAGGGTTGTTGGTGCGGCGGAGGAGCCGAGGCGGGAGGGCCGCAGTGGTGGAGGAGGTCGTGGAGGCGCCTCCTCCGCTTCCCAAGTTGTCGCCTGAGGCGAGGCCGCCGAGTAAAGCGGTGCCGCGGATGCCGGAGAACCAAGACACCTCCAATTCGGTGGTTGATTTCTTCTTCCCTCCTATGCAGGACATGCCCGGGCCGTCTCTGAGTGAAATTGATGAAATTAAGGGTGAGGCTCAATTTAGGAAATTGGATGATGCTGATGTTGAAACTGCAAGTAGTATAAGTAGTACAGTTGACGGATCGGTGGCTGAGAAATTCATTGAAAGAGCTCCTCCAGTCGCGAAGATGGCGAAGAAGGCGAAGCAGAGTAGTAGTAGTAGTGGTGGTGGTGGTGGTCAATTGGGTGGGGAGGGGAAGAGAGGAGTGGTGGTTGTAGGGAAGAGTGGGCCGAGTGTTGGGTTGTTTCAGATACTGCAGGAGCTTGATGAGCAGTTCCTTAAGGCCTCTGAGAGTGCTTACGAGGTGTCGATGATGCTCGAGGCCAATCGATTGCATTACCATTCTAATTTTGCGGATAATCGAGGTATATGGAGTTGTTTTGAGTTCACATTTTGTTTTTGCCTCGAGTTTTTTTTTGGATTCTAGCTTGTTGCATTTGGAAAATTTTATGTTTGAGGTTTGCAGGATAATTTATGTGGTAATATAAGATGGTCTTTTGCTACAACTTAGCAAAACCAACTGATGGATTAACATGTGTTTATATGCTTTGGATGAGTGTTTTCCTTCTGATAGTTAGCAAACCCAATTGCAGGATTACTTTATTCCATTTTTATGTGATTGCTTGCTTTCTAAATAATAAACAAACTCGACAGTTCAGTTGATATGTGCTTTGCTCTGTATGAATGTTTTCTTCCTAATGATAAGCTTACCAATTATTCTTAAAATAGAGTGGAAAGCAAACCCAATTACAAGATAATGTCTGCTTTACATTTACCGAAATGAATTGTTTCCTTCTAGTAAGCAGACCTGATTGTTGTATAACCTGCCGTTGCTTTTTTTTTTTTTTTTTTTTTTTGATAGTAAACAAACAATTTTATTGATAAAGTATGTGTAGCTGCCATTGCTTTTTAACCAAGTATATGACTGGGATTGCCTATTTCTCATTCAACAGTGTGTGTAGTTGCGCATGATTAAGTGCATTTCAATTGCATATATATTTTTTTATTTGAATTTGGCATTTTCGTTTGTCTAATTTTGGGTAGGCAATACTCAAAAATCTGACTAAATAGGTGGCGCTGATAGTTAAACTTGAAGAATTAGTCCTAGATACCAGAACCGGTGGCTTGGACGTCCTTGATACCTTGTTGTAAGCTAATCTAATTTCGCTTGTGCTTGATGTACTGCTTATAAATGAGGATTATTACTTGTGTATGAAGTCAATTGAATGAAAGTGAGCAGTTAGAAGTGACTTTCTTAACAATCTCAACTCAAATATGTTAGTTGGAGCATGGAAGTTCTAAAGATGCCTAGATCTTCTCTAATAGTGTCCTTTGCCTTCAATAGCTTGTCATCAAGTGTTTTGCAACTCTTGATAGGTAGTTCTGCTAAATATGAGTCACTTAGGGGCTGTTTGATTAACCTGTTAGCACGAGTTTCTGTACTGTTCCTATGATCCGATAATCCAAAAATGAATCTCAAATTTGTGATAATTTGATTGTTTTGCTCTTGTTATTTCGCTCATGGCCTTTTGACAACCTCTTTCACCATTGTTGTTGCTCGAGCACAAAATCTTGAAAACCAAATCAAATTTTAATTACTAAATCGTCTTCTTAATGTTGTCTCTGCTCTTTAGTCTCATTAATCAAGATTTTGAATTGGTTTTTTCAAAGAAGTTGTGATTATTGCAGTTTGTCTTCATTTAGGAGATTCAAACGTAGGGTTTTTACTAAATGGAATCAAGGTTATCCACCACTATAAAACACAAAAGTTGCAGATTTCATAGTCGTTTTTAGAGGCGTTTGAATCTTAGAAGTAAATCAGAAACTAGAAAAGCCACAAATCAATCTTTTCATCGTGCCAAATGCGAAATTTTACTTGCCAAACTTTAATGAAATTGGGAGGTATGGAATATGAACACACGAATTTGAGATTTTTCACTGCTTAGATTAAAGAAAGTGGAGTCCATCAATTTCACTAAATCAAGTGCAATTGAAGAGTTTGATCCATGTACGTTGACTGCTACTAATTTGGGATTGAGGTAGATTAAAGAAAGTGGAGTAGCAGTTATAGGATGAGCTTGAGAAAGAGAGGAAAAAGATGGGTTGGGGGATTGGTGAGGGCAATGCAAACTTTGCTAGGGTTCCTTCTCTCTAGACGAAGAAGGTGACTTGGCGTCTTTGTGAATGAATTAGCTATAAATAGGTGCAGGGTCAAATAGTCTTTTCTCCTCTCCACCAACTGGGTGAACTTAAGATATTCCCTCCAATATTGCATGAAATAGTTTGACTGCTAAACTGTGGTGCGCTACCAGACGAGTGATTATTGTTGCATCCTAGGTTTATTTTGCCATGTTGGGCACCAAATAACTCCTTAGGCAAGGAGATGAATGGTGAGAGGTCGTGAAACATGCAACTTTCTAATTATATAAATAATTGTGAATTTGTCACCTTGGTCTAGTATTCTGTCTGTTTAGGTGCAACTAGAGAGAAAAGGTTCAATTGTACTGCGAGTCTGTGCATGGTTGGAATTTGTTTGAACTTTTAGCACCTATTTTTTCAACTATCCTTCAAATTTGTGATGTATGAATATCATTTTCTTTTGTGCGCCGAAGTAAGAGTATCATTTTCTTTCTAAAATACTCTATGTGATTAATGTTTGCAGGATACATTAACCATTCAGAAAAGCTTATGCGTGTCATAACATGGAATAGGTCCATCAAAGGTTTGCAAACTGCCGAAGATGCAAATGATGATTTTACTGCAAATGAAAGTCTTGCCATAGTCTTGGACAAGCTGCTTGCTTGGGAAAAGAAGCTTTATGATGAAGTTAAGGTGTGTAACATCATTTTGTTTTTCTGTTCTTATCCCTTGCTGTTTGTTCACTCTGCTAACAGCTATTAAAGTACGCGTTTGCTTCTTTTTCTTTTTTTTTTTTTTTTTTTTAATCTGATATAGGTGATGGACATGAACTATATTTGGGTGGAGCCAATTTGCATAATATTTGTGTTAGGTTCCGAAAGTCGATTTGTGCGCTGGCTTTTGTATCAATAGTTCTGGTCTTGCTGTCAAGTCTTTCTATTGCACATTGTCGTCACAATACTATATGACAACGGTATGACTTGACAATAGCAGCAGAATGTAAAATAAGCAAAACCAGAACACACAAAAGTTGTTCGTACTTATAATTCTGCAAAGTTAATGCTCCACTTTCTGGTTGAAGCAGCCGGAAGCTCTTTCTATCTTATCATTTTATCAATGTCCAAAATCGATGAATTCAATTGGTAGTTGTTCGAATAATTGATATTCAAACCTCATGATTTCTATTGTAATATATCTGAATAACTTCTTGTAGGAGTCCGTGAAAAATGCTTTTTATGACCTTTCCACCTCCCTTTTGCAGTTCTTACTTCTTAAGCTTATTTTGGTTTATTTGCTAATGCTTGGTCTTAACTTTAAAATTGACTCTGACTGCATATTTTGTAACAATTCCCATATTAAACAGGCTGGTGAGCATATGAAGATTGAGTATGGTCGAAAGGTTGCTTTTATGAACAAGCAGAAGAAACATGGCGCAGATTCAGCGGCATATGAGAAAGCTAAAGCAGCAGTAACTCACTTGCATACAAGATATATAGTTGATATGCAGTCAATGGACTCAACTGTTTCAGAAATAAGCAATTTGCGCGACGATCACTTGTACCCAAAGCTTGTTTCCCTTGTCGATGGGTAAATTCTATTTTGGAAGTTGATGCTATTTTTTTGAACACTTTTACAACAACAACAACAACAACATAGCCTCAATCCCAAATTAACTGGAGTCGGCTACATAGATCAAACTTATCCATTGTGCTCGATTAAGTGCAATTGATGGTGAGCTTTGCAAACCATTCAAATCCCTTTTAATTAATGCATCCCATGTTAACTTTAGTCTGCCCCTACCTCGTCGAATTTCTACAGTTTCTATTGAGTCAAGTTTTCTAGTTGGGGCATTTGTCGGTCGTCTTTGCAGGTGACCAAACCATCGCAACCGCTCTTCCCTAATCTTTGTATCAATTGGTGCTACTCCTACTTGTCTTTGAATTTCTATATTTCTTATTCTATCTTTACGAGTTATACCACACATCCACCTAAGCATCCTCATTTTTGCTACGTTCACTTTATGTAATTGTTGTTGCTTTACCGCCCAACATTCTAATTGCGGTCCTATAAAATTTTCCTTTTAACTTAGTAGGAACATGTCGATCACAAATCACCCCTGTTGCACTCCGCCATTTCTTCCATCCAGCTTGAATTTTATGTGTGACATCATTTTCAATGTTACCATCATTTTGTATGATTGATCCTAGGTATCTAAAGTGGTTTACTTTAGGAACTTCTACTTCCCCTAATTTTACCACTCCATCATCTCGATGTCTAGTGTTTCCAAACTCACAGTGCATGTATTCAGTTTTCGTCCTACTCAACTTAAAGCTTTTAGATTCTAATGTATTCCTCCAGAGTTCTAATTTCCTATTCACTCCATCTTTAGTTTCATCCATTAAGACAATATCATCTGCAAATAGCATACACCATGGTATATCCTCTTGAATATGTATAGTTAGTTCATCCATAACTAAAGTAAATAGATATGGGCTTAAAGCCGATCCTTGATGTAGTCCTATCGTAATGGGAAATTCTTTTGTAGCTCCTCCAAATGTCTTTATACTCATTACTACTCCATCATACATATCCTTAATAGTGTCTAATAATCTAGCATGCACTCTTTTTCTTTCTAGAACCCACCAAAGAACATCTCTAGGGACCCTATCATATGCTTTTTGTAAATCTACGAATACCATATGCAGATCTTTTTTCTTTTCTCTATATTTTTCTAACAATCGTCTTACAAGGATAACAATCGTCTTACAAGGAACATAATGCGGAAATTTCTTTTGTGGTGCATAATTTTGGTACATTTTTCCTGGTTGATTAAATGGGCCGTAGTGTCATTTTTCTTGGATATTGATATCTTTTATGAGATAGCACCTGTAATCTTGATAGGGGGGAATATATTAGATCATGAACACAAGTATTGCTGCTTTAATTAAGCTGCAGTCAACACAATTACCAAAGTCATCAGGACTTTGTGGTTCTGCATAAATTGAACTGTATTACTGATTATTCAAATTATAGTTTATTTTGAGATGCTTGGGAGTCCTTAAGAATTGGGAGATTCAAGTAAAAACCCGACAAAAGTTCGAGAGCTTTGCGCATTTTGTATGCACACTTTAAACTGTTATTGTTTTTGGTAAAAATAACCTTCAAAGCATATATAGAATTAGTAACATATAAGAAACTAAGTTGTAAGTGAAAAACTATATTGGGTCAAAGATTCCTAGAAGATATAAACGTGTAGGATTCAATTGAGAATTGAGCTAAATTTGATGAAATCCATTTTCTTTTTGTTTTTCAAAAAATGAAAAGAAGATATTGAAAAACATGAAGGTGTGTGGTTGTTAAGAATTGGCTAAAAAGGATATCATTTCCTAGTTTGAAAGCTTATTGAAATATTGGATGGTTTCTTAAGGAATATAGGGATCAATAGCAGTAATGGATTTGTGAATTCATTCAGGGGACAAATGCCTCTATTGGAAGAAGGGAATATGTAATGATTCACTATATTGATAGGTTATCTTGATTCTCGAGGAAAGTGAGCCTGATGAAAAATTGCTTGTTATTGATTGTAACAGATTTGCTGTCAAGCTTCTCTTTAAATGCCTATAGTCAAGGTAAAGCATGTATGCGTTTAAGGAGATGTTTGGTAATAACTGAAACAGTGGGCTTTAGCTTCTGTTTCTGAGAGAGAGAGAGGCTGTTGCTTTTAAGATGGAACCGATGTATGCATTCATCAGAAACTTACAATTACTCCAAGAGAAGTTTTACTTAATTGAGTTGATCAACCTTTAGGTTGTAGTGGCTTACATTTGACATAATTGTTTAATCTGTTGATGAGCTTTGTATACTTGTGTTCTCTTCCTGAAGTTTTACTTCAGGAGTTTTTGAGTGCTCTATTAGTTCTTTTCAAGTTTGCATGCCTAGATTCTACTTTTATTTTTATTTTTTTTGTTTTTAGTTATTTCCATGTATGTATGTAATGTTAATGTTCCTATGAGAATACCCTATTTCCAGTAAATATTATTCTGTTGTTGTAACCTTGTAGCTTTATTTTGTTTGTTCTTACAAGTCAATTAATGTTCCTTTTTTCTCAAAAGCACTGTATAGTTTCTGTATTATTTGCTATGCTATAAACTGTAAAATATGGTCTATCCTTGACATAAGCCCCAATATTTCGCGGTTCTACTATTGTTGAACACAAATGATAAAAGATTTATATTTCAACAAATTATGTCATGTTTTTCTCTGTGAGTGTTGTTTGGATCTGAATATTGTGATTGTATGTTGCTAAATTTTTGTTATCTTTAAAATTATGGAACGGACCACACTAACAAGCCCTAAAATGTTTTTCATACTGAAACACAGGATGGCGAGAATGTGGGAAACTATGAACATTCATCACAGAAACCAGATGAAGATTGTTGCAGATATAAGATCGTTGGATGTTTCTCAAACCCTAAGAGAAACAACTGAGGAGCAGTATGTACGTACCGCCCAGTTGCAGGATGTTATTGAAGGCTGGCATTTGCAGTTTCAGATGCTGGCAACCCATCTTAGAAAGTTCATTGCAGCTCTAAACAGCTGGTTGAAGCTTAATCTTATCCCCATCGAGAGCAACTTAAAGGAGAAGGTATCATCACCGCCTAGGGTTCTTCATCCCCCAATTCAAGCCCTAATTCGAGCTTGGAATGAGCATCTTGAGAAGCTTCCAGTTGAGTTGGCCAAGAATGCGATTTCCAGCTTTCGTGCCATTATTCTAAGCATTAAGGAGCACCAAGAGGATGAAGGGAAATTAAAATTAAAATGTGCACAAACGAGGAAAGAGTTAGAACGGAAGACACGAGCGTTCGAGGACTGGTACAATAAGTATGCGCAAAATAGAATACCACCTGACGGGGTGGATGCAGAGATTTCTGGAGGTGCTGGTAGTGAGGATCCCGTGGCGAAAAGGCAATTGGAGATTGAGATACTGAAGAAAACGTTGGAAGGGGAGTTGGAAGCCCATCAAAGGCATTGCAAGCAAGTTAGAGAGAAGTCTTTGGTAAGTCTGAAGACTCATTTGCCCGAACTTTTCAGAGCCCTCACTGACTTTTCTCTAGCTTCTTCAGAAATGTACAAGAGGTTGCAGGCCGTCGCGCTTTCTGAAAAACGCGGGAAGAGACCATCTTGAAGGGCGTATATGTACAGAATGTATATATGCATACATTATAAGCACTTGTAAATTCTGTTGTTCCTCCTGTTATAATGTTAAAAAGCACTCAATAAGTCTCTTCATCTCAAGTGGGTGAGTTGGAAATTTCTTGTATAAAAGATGAATTATCTGGAACGGCATGCAACATATGTAACTAAATAATAATAATTTTTGAAGAGCTATACTAATTTACAAAGAGGGCCGCTAAGGGCACCCCACCTTTTCATGAAGGCACCCAGTTAATGTGGGCACAAACCAATTTACCTGGGGCACCCAAAAATTAAACCTGAAATACCCAAAATACCACTCGTGCAAAACCTCTCGCACCACACCACCCCCACCACCACCTTCACCGAACTCTCGTCGAAGAATCCATTTGTTTTTAACCGACCAGTGAGAGGAATCCTCGAAATTGTGTTCTCCGTCCCTCGTCGTGTGTTTCTCCTTCGTTGTACGAGTTTTCTGCAGTTTGTAGGGTCGGGGGTGTGAGCCGATTTCGTCTCCAAATTAGGGCTCGGTTGAAGATCGTCGAATTAAGTTACATTTGGTATAGTAGTTGTAATGTGTGTGTGGCGGTTTGTTCAATTATAAAAAAATCGGGAAATCGCGGTTCTCGGCCACACAGGCCAGAGACTATGTCAACTGTCTCGGCCAAGCATGGCCGAGACAGAAGCTAATATTTTTGGAAACTTGTAGTCTCGGCCACGAAGACCGGAAGAGTTCACAGCGTCTCGGTTACGCATGGCCGAGAATACTTCAGTTATCTCGGCCGAGACATGACGAGAGCTTCAATTAGTGATAGGAAATGTGGCGTCGGTGGTGTACAACCGAGAATTTTCTCTTACTCCCGGTTGTACACAGCCGGGAGGGTCGCAGTAGGCTCGGTCGTCATAGGACGAGAGTAAGGCGAATTGAAATGGTCAATCCATCTCGGTGGTGTACAACCGAGAACTTGCTATTGTAAATTTTTTTGTGGTATGTCAAACTAACTATACAAGAATGAAAATCCAGC
Organism: Stephania yunnanensis; assembly: GCA_039657365.1. Taxonomy (NCBI): domain Eukaryota; kingdom Viridiplantae; phylum Streptophyta; class Magnoliopsida; order Ranunculales; family Menispermaceae; genus Stephania; species Stephania yunnanensis. The sequence goes on along the minus strand of CM077590.1, from coordinate 40,509,177 downwards.
ACGACAATTTGCACCGAAACTTAACTAATTATATATCTATGTAACATTCAAACTGACTCTACAAGTGTCCATCCATAAGTAAACAAAAATCAAAATACAGCACGACATTTGTATATCCATAGAACATTCGAAGTAACTGTCAAAATTTCTAAATGTACAGCCATCAAGGTTTCTAGGTACAAGCTTTACACTACGGTGTATCTAAATCTACAACAGATATGGTGGCTTCATCAACAGTTGCAATGGGCGCGATGTCTCGAAATACGAATCCATCTCAGCCAACCTTTAGCGCAGTCCTCAACGTACCGATCCCACGATAGATATAAGGATGGCAACAGTGCATTCATACGCAACTTCACCTGTCAAAGTGAACAGTAGAACATATAAGATATTGTCACAAACCCGATTAAGGGGGAAACAAAACAATTCACAAAAAATCATAGAACTTACCTACCCAATGGATATTCCTTTCATTTGTCATTGCAATGATAAGTCTGTTGTGCAACGATGATGGTGGAGCACTACGTAGAGGTAGAAATGTGGAGGCACTCCCATGCGAGAGGTTGACGAGAATGACATTGAATGCAGTGGATACTAACAATCCCATGTCTGGAAGTGTCAACCATTCTTTGAAAGATGCACCAACTTGCTTCTCTGGGCAATGCACCGCATTCTTGACAGTCTCGAAACTCGAGCCAAGCACTTCCCGCCAAAGGTCTTCATACCCGATAATCTCATCGTACATCCTTCTACGCACAATCCTCCACCCGTCTACATCGGCAAGTCCAAGCCCAGAGGCTACACACCGATATCCACATTTTCCATCGGAAACCACATCGATAATGCCCTCAACATGTGGCAACCAATCCGGTTCTAAGCAATAACCATAAGCCATGTTAGATGCACTTCGCGTGCGTCGACTGACATGACGCATTTGTGGAACAACCTTGCCTTTCTTCTGCCTAGAAGTGGAGGCCTCTTTTGTGGAGTGGGAGGACTAGAATCCGCTCGGCAACTGCCTTGCTTCCGATTGGAGACCCCGGTGTCCTCCCGCCCGCATCCTCAACTTCTTGCTCGCACTCCATAAAAGACGAAAGTGGACTAATCTCCCTGAGCTGCTGAATTTGAGTCCTCCCACCCGCATCCTCAACTTCCTGCTCCCCCTTATCCAATCTTCCTGCGGTGTCGTGATTGTGCCTCCCACATATAACAGTGACATACCATAAAGAGTCAGCATTTTCCTTTACGTTGATAAGGAAAGAGCATCCACATTTCTTCGTACCAATTTGAGTCATTGCCTTTTCATCATTTCTTGATTTCTTTAAAATTTTGGCCGCTTTCCCCTTCCCTACTCTCTGAGTCGGTCCCCTATATGTCCCAGACCTCTCACACGCAAGTTTCACCATTCCCATGCGCTTAATGCCCCCGGCATCCGAGCGCTTCGTTACTAACACAAACTTGTTCTCACCACTAATCATTTGAAGCCATGAAATAGCCGCTTCTCTAGAGGGTAATGGCCTACAAGGTGTAAAAGTGTCCTTGTAGTCTGGAAATAGGGTAGATACCGACATTACCTGCAATACAAACAGTGTAATATTATAATCAACCAAAATGTACAGCACAATCACCATAAAACCCCAAAAAATAGGTTCTCGGTTGTACAGGTCCGATACTTTATTCAGAGTCTCGCTCACGTACGACCGAGAGTTACTCGGTACTCTCGGTCGTACCATACCGTGACCTACGTGAAACATCTCGGTCCTCTATGACCGAGACATTACTATACATCTCGGCCCTACGAGGCCGAAACAATCGCGCACATCGACAGAAACTTCAGATAACCTCATAAAAAACACAATAAATTTACAAAATTACCTCAAGTTCAACCTCCTCTTGCACCGTAGCAGTACTATCCTCCATTATATACTGCAAACAAGTTCGGATTTGAGGAAATTACCAAACCCTACGTTGACAAACAAATCATCATTTTCACAGTTTTACACAACTTAACAGTTCCAAAAAACCATCATATGGTTGTCAAACATTTTTACCTCGCTGTCGGATGATGTCAATCTGCAAGAATCGATCAACGCTCGCCAAACGCAATGTGGCTTTGTGATTCAACCTTGTGGTGGGGTGCCATTTTTCTTCGTCAAAATGATTTGTGGGGTTTGAATCATTATATATATAGGGGCAAAATGGTTTTTTCCATTTTTGCTGGAAATTTTACAAATAAGTTGGGTGCCTTCATGAAACGGTGGGGTGCCCTTAGCAGCCCTCTTTACAAATTATGTTACGGTTCTTGATTCCGATTTTGATTAAATGTTTTTAAGGTCGTTTCACCCTAAAGTTATTTGATAGGCCTTGTCACGGGGACCGAGACAACAAACTGCTCGTTGGGCCAAGTGACGCTCAACCCATGGACCACCCCTTGGTTTCAAGGCCCAAACGAATTCCCAAACGCCCTACTTGGCATAGGGATTAAAATATGTAATCGGCCCAAAGTAAGTTGAGATGGGTTGTTTTGAACCAATAGTGGGTCCGACAGTTAACCATATTTTGTTGCTGCATTTAAATTAGCACTCATTTTGGAAATTAAGAAGAAAGTTATCATTTTTTTATTGTCTTTGCCATTTTAGTTGATTGTCATCTTCCTGTTCATGTTAATCCATGCCAATTGGTACTCTCTTTATTTGCACTTATGGGTCCAAAACCTTCGAATCTCACCCAACCCTTGGAGGATGCTATCACTGCCTCACAGAGCAAATGGTCACCATGAACCAAAAGTTTGATAGCAGTTGGGCTTCTTTGAATCAAAAGTTCGAACACCATCGTGACTCTGTCGGTTTGTTGAAATGTGATTCATAGTTGACTAGGTAGTTGGTAATTAATTTGTTTCAATAATAAATGAGTTGTTGATTTAGTCTAATAAGTAGTGGGTAGTTATCATATTGATTAGGTAGTACTAATGTATGGGTAGTATATCTATCCGAGATTTTCTCTCTGTTTGTTGAGAATATCTCTCCAAGATTTTCTCTCAGTTTGTTGAGAATTGTAGCTATTTATATGCAGTCCTACTTTAATGAACGTACACTCATTTAATGAAAAAGCTTATGTAGTGTGTCATTGTCCTTTCCTTTACTCAACAAATTTGGTATCAGAGCAAGGGCTATGATCCATTGGGCAATTGCATGACACCTTGTCTTTTGAGTGTGAAAAAGTCAGAAGCTTTAATTGTCATCTCATTTTTTGAAAAAGTGAGAGACAAAGAGTTATTATTATGGCGGGAGTGGGGTTTTCTTCTTCACAACCATTTGCAGGTTTTTCCTCTTCTTAGCCATTGCTGCCCATCTTCAATGGAGATAAATATAAGTTTTGGAGCATCAAAGTAAAAACTTTACTCATCTCAAAGGAGTTGTGGGATCTGGTGGAGTATGGGTTTGTTGATGTTCTAGACCCCACTGAAGAAGAAGATGACAGATTGAAGAAAACAAGAAAGAAAGATACTGAAGCATTGTTCATTCTTCAACAAGCTGTCCATGAGTCCATCTTCTCACGGATTGCAGCGGCAACGACGTCAAAGCAAGCGTGTTCTATTTTGCAGAGGGAGTTTCAAGGTGATTCAAAGGTCGTCGCAGTAAGATTGCAATCTCTAAGGCGTGACTTTGAAACCTTGTTGATGAAAAATGGCGAATCTGTGGCTGATTTCTTGTCAAGGGCAATGAGAGTCGTCAGTCACATGCGTTCATACGGAGAACAGATTTCTGATGCAACGATTGTTACAAAGCTACTGAGAAGCCTGACTCCAAAGTTTGACCATGTAGTTGCTGCCATTGAAGAATCTAAGGATCTAACGGTCCTTTCCGTTGATGAGTTGCTTGGGTCTCTTCAAGCACATGAGTCAAGAATCAACCGATCACTTGAAAAGAATGAATAGAAGGCCTTTCAAGTGAAAGAACCAGCCAACAAACATGGAGGAAATGACCATGCAACCGGCAGCAGAGGTCGAGGAAGAGGCGGATTTCGTGGCCGTAGTCGTGGCTATGGCGAGCGCGAGGAAGGAATGCTTTGGTCAACGACAAAACAACGAGCAAGGAAACACAAAGAATGGTGTTCAATGTTACCACTTGCAAGAAGTATGGGCACATCAAAGCCGATTGGTACAAAGACCAACAAATCAATTTTGCGTGAGAGAACACTGAAGAAAACAAGCTTTTCATGGCTTGTTTTGATGATGGCCAAAGAGCAAGTGATCTATGGTTCATAGACAGCGGGTGTTCAAATCATATGACCGGCAACAGATCGATGTTCAAGGAGCTTGATGAAACTCAAAAAATTAAGGTACAGTTAGGCAACAAAAAGGAAATGCAAGTTGAAGGAAGCGGCTCAGTAGGCGTTGACACTCTTCAAGGCAGAGTAAGGGTGTTGGAAAATGTTCAATTTGTGCCTGATCTTGGGTACGATTTATTGAGCGTTGGACAACTAATGGCGAGTGGTTACTCCATAGTGTTTGATGACAAAGCTTATGTTATTACAAACAAGAAATCGGGGAAGGAGGTTCGCATTGGTATGGCTTCAAACAATATGTTTCCCTTGGATGTCTCTAACATCCAAAATTTTGCTCTTGCTGCAAAAGTAGATGATGACTCCAAGCTTTGGCATTTACGATACGGGCATCTCAATGTCAAGGGCTTAAAGGTGCTAAGTGACAAAGGTATGGTTCATGGGTTGCCTAGAATTAATTCTATTGAGTTATGTGAAGGGTGTGTTTATGGCAAACGAACTAGAAAGTCTTTCCCTTTAGGAAAAGCTTGGAGAGCTTCAAAATGTTTAGAATTAATTCATGCTGATTTATGTGGCCCTATGCAAACTAAGACTTTGGGTGGGAGTCGATATTTTTTGTTATTCACTGATGATTTTAGTAGAATGAGCTGGGTGTATTTTCTAGAAAGCGAATCTGAGACTTTTGAAAGGTTTCAAAAGTTCAAAGCCTTAGAGGAGAAGCAGAGCGGCTGTCATATCAAAACTCTTCGCACAGATAGAGGAGGAGAGTTTGTATCGAAAGAATTCAATCAATTTTGTGAAAAGAATGGCATCAAAAGGGAGTTGACAACTCCTTACACTCCCGAGCAAAATGGTGTTGCTGAGCGGAAGAATCGAACTGTTGTAGAGATGGCACGAAGCATGTTGAAAGCAAGTGGCCTTTCAAATGAATTTTGGGCAGAAGCAGTGGCGACTTCTATCTACTTATTAAACATCTCCCCAACCAGAGCCGTCATGAATCAAACTCCATATGAAGCTTGGTGTGGAAATAGACCCTCTGTAAGTCATTTAAGAGTTTTTGGTTGTATCTCCTATGCTTTGGTTAATTCTCAAGTTCGTCAAAAGCTTGATGAAAAATCTGAAAAATGTATTTTTGTTGGATATTGTAATCAATCCAAAGCATATAGATTGTATAACCCTCTTAGTGGGCAGATTGTAATTAGAAGGGATGTAGTGTTTTATGAAAACACATGCTGGAAGTGGAGTGAAGACCAAGTCCAACACAACATTCTTGCACCTTTAGCTGCTAAAATCTTTGCAAATGAAGAACATGAGCCAACTCTTTCAAGCTTTGCCACTACTCCTTCAACAAGCACATCAACACCTAGCAGAAACTCTTCTACCACTCTTGAAGAATCATCAGATGAGACACCACCAGCGAGGTATAGATCACTAACTGACATTTATGCTTCTTGTCAGTTTGCGCTCACTGTTTCAGATCCTAGTAATTATAAAGAGGCGGCTGAAAAGGAAGAGTGGAGAAAAGCAATGGAAGAGGAAATGAAAGCTATAGAGAAGAATGAGACATGGGAAATTACTGATTTGCTGGAAGGTAAAAATGCAATTGGCTTGAAATGGGTGTTCAAGACAAAGTTTGCAGCTGATGGTAGCATATTGAAGCACAAACCTCGGTTGGTGGCGAAGGGATATGCACAACAATATGGCATTGATTATGAAGAAACATTCTCTCCGGTGGCTCGATTTGAAATAGTGCGGCTTATCCTAGCATTGGCAGCACAATTACAATGGATGGTGTATCAGTTCGATGTCAAGTCGGCGTTCCTTAATGGTGAGTTACATGAGGAAGTCTATGTAGCACAACCGGAAGGTTTTGAAAAAGGCAATGAAACAAAAGTGTACAAGTTGAGAAAGGTTTTGTATGGCTTAAAGCAAGCGCCACGGGCTTGGTATAGCAAGATTGATGGGTATCTTCAGAAAAATGGGTATACGAGGAGCGAGAATGAGCCTACCTTGTATGTCAAAAGGAAGGTAAATCGATTTCATCATTATCTCGCCTTTATGTTGATGATATCATCTACACTAGTTCATCTAGTTCTCTTTTGAATAAGTTTAAGTCTCAAATGATGCACGAGTTTGAGATGTCAGATATGGGGTTGTTGCACTATTTTCTTGGTCTTGAAGTTTCTCAAGTTGAAGATGGAGTTTTTCTTTCACAAAGGAAATATGCCAATGATCTTCTCAATAAGTTCGGCATGTCAAATTGCAAGCCTGCAGCTACACCCATGAATTTAAATGAGAAATTGCAGCTTCAAGATGGTGTAGAAATGGCAGATGCTAAGCTATTCAGAAGCTTGGTTGGAGGTTTGATTTACTTAACCAATACTCGACCAGATATTGCTTTTTCAGTTGGTGTTATTTCCAGGTTTATGCAAGAACCTTCAAAGATTCATTTTGGGGCAACAAAATGGATCTTGCGCTATGTTGCTGAAACCATGGAGTATGGTATTTGGTACACTAAAGTTGTGAATTTTAGATTGTGTGGTTTCACCGACAAGTGATTGGGCAAGTTCGTTGGATGACGAAAAAACATCTCACTAATGTTTTCACCCTTGATCTGGGTGATCACTTGGAGCTCAAAGAAGCAAGCAACGGTGGATATCAACCTCGGAAGCAGAGTACGTGTCAGCTACTTCAGCAGCTTGTCAGGCTATTTGGTTAAGGAGAGTCTTGGCAAATCTTCTACAAGAACAAAATGGGCCAACAGAGATATTTTGTGACAACAAAGCAACTATCTCCATGACAAAGAATCCAACATTTCACAACAACAAAGCATATTGAGTTGCGTCATCATTTCATTCGTGATCTTGTTACAAAGGAGGAGATAGCTTTGAAGTACTGCAGCACAGATGAGCAATTGGCAGACATACTTACAAAGGCCTTGTCGCATGAGAAGTTCAGCTACTTCAGAAAATTGCTAGGTGTGTCCAACTTTGAATCAAGGGAGGCTGTTGAAATGTGATTCATAGTCGACTAGGTAGTTGGTAATTAATTTGTTTCAATAATAAATGAGTTGTTGATTTAGTCTAATAAGTAGTGGGTAGTTATCATATTGATTAGGTAGTACTAATGTATGGGTAGTATATCTATCCGAGATTTTCTCTCTGTTTGTTGAGAATATCTCTCCAAGATTTTCTCTCAGTTTGTTGAGAATTGTAGCTATTTATATGCAGTCCTACTTTAATGAATGTACACTCATTTAATGAAAAAGCTTATGTAATGTGTCATTGTCCTTTCCTTTACTCAACAAGTTGCCATTACTGAACTCAAAACCCACCTTCCTCAAACTCATCCCATTCTAGTGATACCCAACTCACCCACGGCTTCCTCATCACACTCACAAGTTCATTCACCAACCATTGCAGTACGCCCCTGAGATATTCCAGTCATCCACTACACTTTCAACCCCCACCCACCTTATCCCCATGCCAGCGCTCGATCTCCTCACCCCCGACAACCGTTACCCACCCAACCGATTCATCAACCACCCGTCCACCTAAAACCACCAAAAATTTTCTCTCGCCATTTGATGGTTCCAACGCTCTCGACTAAATATACATTGAGGAGCAATACTTCAACTACTACAATATTTCACCCAACAAACGCCAAGCACTAGCGGCCTTCTTACGCAAGGTGATGCCAATTGTTGGTTTCAATGGATGCACAAGAACAATCAATTGACTACATGGGGAGAATGATGAAGTCAAAGAATTAGTTTGCAAATTCTTGATAGGATAATGATGAAGTCCAAGAATTAGTTTGCAAATTCTTGACATGAAGTCCAAGAATTAGTTGCAAATTCTTGAAAAAATATGAAAAGATATGACAGGATGGCATTTTTGTAATTTCGGTGAAGTTCGGGCGTTTGAGTTTCGGCGTTCCGGGGGCATGCGTTGATTTGAAGTTCGGGCGTTTGTTTCTATTTTTCGTATAGTTTTCAATTTATGGCTTTTATGGCTTTTTGAACTTTTTACTATTTTTGGCAAATTTTAGGGTTTCGCTATTTAAGCGACATATTGGATGTAATTCAGAGTTTTTTTGCTTGAATAAAAGAATTTTCGAATTTGGCTTAAGTTCTGACCTATATCGAATTGTTCGTGGATTCGTTCAACTGGTTTAGAAGATCTCCGTTGCGTCGGTTGGTATCAGAGCCTGCTTTAGCGTGATTGGAGAAATCATGCCGCCGAAGAGGAACCATCAGCGTATCGAGGAGGTGTATGACCGTGACAATCTGAATCGACAAATTGGCCAAATAATTGACAAGTGCATGGGCGCGATGGTAGAACAATTAACTGCCAGAATCGATCAGTTGTTGGGTCAGAATATGTATCGCGTCCGTAACCATCGAAGGGAACATGTTGCTGATGAACCAGTAGAAGATTCTTCTAACGAATGGGAGGATGAGTATGTTGAGGCACCAAGGAAGCGCTACAGGCCGCGTGCAGTTAAGGATGATCACATGCGGTGGGAGTCTGGGATGAAGACGGAGATCCCGAATTCCATGACACCCTTCAACCGGAAGAATTCTTGGACTGGCTGACATCAGTTGAAGAAGTCCTAAAATTCAAAGGTGCGCCTGAAGACAAGCGTGTGCAACTGGTTGCGACTAGATTCTGCAATAGGGCCACGGCTTGGTGGCAACAGCAGAAGTTGATGCGGAATAGGAATGGAAAGGTGAAGATCACCTCGTGGAGAAGATGAAAAAATACTTACGGGCTGAGTTCTTGCCTTACAGCTTCCAACGCCTTATGTATCAGAGGTTGCAGAATCTGATACAAGAGGCAAAGTCAGTAGATGATTACACTACTGAGTTTTATCAATTAGTCATTAGAAACAAACTACAGGAGACTAACGACCAATTAGTGGCGCAGTATATTGGTGGGCTGAGGGTGCAGATCCAAGATGTCGTCAACATGTTTGATCTGACTTCCTTATCTGCAGCGCACCAGTGAGCATTGTTGGTGGAGAAACAACAACGTCGGGGTGTGAGTAATGCTTCCAGTAATGTTAGTGTTGGGTCAGCCAATACTGGAGGTAATACCGCTGCAATTAACCCTGCTAGTCGCACGAACAGACCTAACACTAGCGGGATTAAATGTTTCGATTATGGCGAAGTTGGTCACAGGAAGTCAGAATGTGAAGGGAAGAAGACTCTCTTTATTGAGAACGAAGAGGAAAACGAATGGGAATATGCCAACATCACTGCAGAACCAGCCTTTGATACTTCTGACAACACAGAAAAGGAGATCGTGACTGGAGATGTGGGTATTGCCTTGGTTGTGAGGCGTTCTTGTATGACTCCTAGAGCTATCGCTGATGATGAGCGGCTGCGAATACTATCTTTCAGTCCAAGTGTACCATCTTAGGCAAGATGTGCAGGTTTATGATTGATGCAGGCAATTGCGAGAATATCGTCTCAGTTGAAGCGGTTCAGAAGTTGGGCCTTGCAAATGAACAACACCCCAGACCCTACAAGCTAGCTTGGCTGAAGAAGGGTGGTGAGGTGAAGGTGTCGAAACACGCCTTGGTGACTTTTTCTATTGGTGCTAACTACAAAGATTCAGTCTGGTGTGATGTTATGGCTATGGATGCTTGTCACTTGTTACTGGGACATCCTTGACAGTTTGATAGGGGAGTTGTGCATGATGGCAGAGCCAATAAATACACCCTTATGTTAAAGGGAGTGAAGATTGTGCTAGTACCCGCTAAGGATCCGAAGGAAGTTAAGCCTACTAAAGAATCTAACAGCTTGTTGTCTTTGGCAAGATTTGAAGATGAATTACAGGATTCTGATGTAGTTTACATCTTGATGGGAAATGAGGTAGATAGAGATGTTGATGTTCCTGAAGCTGCAATTCCTATTGAGAAGGAGTTTTGTGATGTTTTCCCTGATGAGATGTCAGAAGGACTGCCACTATTGCGTGATATTCAGCATCAGATTGACCTTGAACTTGGCGCGTCACTACCTAATAGACCACACTACCGAATGAGTCCTAGTGAGCATAAGGAGTTGCGCAGACAAGTTGAAAAGTTATTGGCGCAGGGATTCATCCGTGAAAGTCTGAGTCCGTGTGCAGTACCAGCCTTCCTTACACCAAAGAAAGATGGCTCCTAGCGGATGTGTGTGGACAGTAGAGCAATCAACAAGATTACTGTTAGTTTGTGGGCTATGGTGAACACGCAACTGAAATTTAGCAGTGCTTATCATCCGCAAACAGATGGGCAGACTGAAGTTGTCAACCGTTCGTTAGACAATCTTTTGAGGAGCTTAGTGGGTGAGAATGTCAGGAGTTTGGACGTCAAGTTGAGTCAGGTAGAATTTGCACACAACCATGCTGTTAATCGAAGTACCGGGTTTAGTCCTTTTCAGGTTGTGTATTCAGTGCTATCTCGAGGTCCTCTTGATCTGTTACCAGTACCAAGTAAGACTAGATGGTATGGCAAGGCAGAAGACTTTGTTAGTGGGCTGCAAGAGATTCATCAATCTGTCAAAGATAACTTGCAGAAGGCTACTGACAAGTACAAACAATATGCAGATCAGAAGAAGCGTCACTTGGAGTTTGAAGTGGGTGACTTTGTGTGGGCAGTTCTCACTAAAGATCGATTCTCTGTGGGTGATTACAATAAATTGTCAATTCCGGAGATTGGTCTTGTGAAGGTTCTTGAGAAAATTAATCATAATGCCTACAGATTGAAGTTGTCAAGTCACATTCGCACGACTGATGTATTTAATGTCAAACATCTTGTTCCCTATTATGGAGATACGTCTGATGATGACAATTCGATGGTGAATTCTGTCCACCCTGGAGAGAATGATGAAGTCAAAGAATTAGCTTGCAAATTCTTGACAGGATAATGATGAAGTCCGAGAATTAGTTTGCAAATTCTTGACAGGATAATGATGAAGTCCAAGAATTAGTTGCAAATTCTTGAAAAAATATGAAAATATATGACATGGTGGCATTTTTATAATTTCGGTGAAGTTCGGGCGTTTGAGTTTCTGCGTTCCGGGGGCATGTGTTGAAGTTCGGGCGTTTGAGTTTTTCGGCGAAATTTCATCGTTGTGGCATCCGAAACGGCAATTTTGCTATTTTAGGAAAGTTTTGTTTAGATTATAACTTTCATTATGAATTTCCGTTTTTATTGCCGTTTGCTGCGTTCGTTTTTATTTTTCGTCTAGTTTCCACTTCAGAGCTTTTAGGGCTTTTTGGATTTTTTACTATTTTTAGCAAATTTTAGGGTTTCGCTATTTAAGCGACCTATTGGATGTAATTTGGAGTTTTTTTGCTTGAATAAAAGAATTTTCGAACTTGGCTTAAGTTCTGACCTAGATCGAGTTGTTCGTGGGTTCGTTCAACTGGTTTAGAAGATCTTCGCTGCGTCGGATTCTCTTATGTGTTCACTAGAGCTTTGCTTCGGGCCGTCCGCATTTGAGAACCCACACATCTCCCTCTTTAATCTCCGCCAAACTGGGTCTCTCTTCGGATACCAAAAAGCTTTCGAACAACTCTCCAACCGCATTGTGGGACTGCCGGCTGATTTCATCCTCTCATGCTTCACTGCGGGGCTCAAACAGGAGTATCAACAGGAACTATCTATTTTGAGACCACTCACTCTAGCCGATGCTATGGGTTTAACAAAAGTCTTGGAATCTAAGTTTGCTGATTCTAAAAGCCACATCTACCCTCACAACAAAGGTTTCAACCACCACCCAAACCAGTTCAACCATTTGGCTCCATGGCGGCGCCGACTCAAGCGTTGCCGGGCCACTCTTAAACGGCTTACTTAAACGGAGATGCATGAACATCGGGCTAAGGGCTTGTGCTTCAATTGCGACAAGAAATTCAGGCCCGAACACAAATGCAAGGCTAAACATTTCCTACTTCTGTTACCTGATGATCAAGACAACCCCCCACACTAGCGTTTCTCGCCCTTGCTGATGTCCCTGAACCCCATTACCCGCACAACCATCCACCATCCTACTACCCCAACCACAACCTCCAAACCCAACCGACCACCATAACAGCCTCCATTTCCAACTCTCTGATTCGGCCCTCAATGACGCACTTCAACCCAGTACATTTTGCCTCTCGCGCTCCATTCACGGACACCATATCTCCATACTTTTAGACTCCGGTAGCTCACGCAATATTATCCAACCTCGTTTGGCATCCTTCCTAAGCCTGCCCGTTCACACCATCTCACCATTCTCTATGTTTGTTGGTAATGGGACATCGCTCTCTTGCTCTGGGCTTATTCAATCACACATTCATGTCAGATTGCTATGTCATTCCCATACACGAGGCCAACCTTGTTTTGGGTTACGATTGGTTGTGTTCCCTTGGGCCGTTCCTCTCCGACCTCACCATTCCCTCAATGCAATTTTACAAAGATAACACCCTCACCAGCAACCTCCGAAAATCCTCATTCTCCCACACCCGTCAGCTTCAACGCACAAACGCCATAGCCTCATTCTTTGCTGTTACCATAACCCACCCAAATTCTCCACCTAACTCTACCACCAAACCCCCAACTATACCTTACTCAGCGACCTCTCCCAACTACTCTCACAATTCTCCAAAATCTTTTTCATACCCACTGGCCTACCACTCAAAAGATCCCATGATCACCGCATCCATCTATTGCCTCAATCTGGACCAGTAAACGTCCGTCCCTATCGCTACCCACATTGCTAACAAGACACGATGGCGTCAATTAGTTCGGAAATGTTGAAAGATGGGGTTATTAAACCCAGCACCAGCCCCTTCTCCTCGCCAGTGATTTTGGTTAAAAAAAAAAAGATAGAACATGACGCTTTTGTGTAGACTACCGCGCTCTCAATGCTATTACGGTCTGGGATCATTTCCCTATACCGCGGTGGATGAGCTTTTGAAAGAACTCCATGGCGCTACTATTTTTTTCAGAACTCAACTTACTTTCGGGTAGGGGTGTCAATTCATGTCGATGAGTCGTAAACGTGTCGTATCATAAACATGTCATGACCCATATAATGCAAACTCATTACATGACATGTTTATTAATTGTGTTAATTGTTTTCGTGTCTAAGTGAGTCGTGTTAATTAACATGTCGTGTATTCGTGTCACCCATTTATTAAATATTGTATTTAAAAATTTTATTTTATTTAAACTTTTATAATTTGGTTACTATTTTTTAAAATATATCTAAATGATTAAATTCGAACAAACATACTAAAATAGCCAATAAAATATAATGTAACCTATAGTTGTTAATTTTAATTTACGTTATCTTTTAAGTTTTTATTACTCTTAATAATAAAGTAAAAATGATTCGTAATAATAACATAAACAAAATTATAAGAATCATCTAAAAAAATCTAAATTTTACTTTGGTGAAAAATTTTATTTTTTCTTAATAATTAATTATTAATAAAATCTAAAACATAAATAACATATTAAAAGTAAAATAAACATTTCTTCTCAAATATAAAATAAAATATGATAAAAAATGTCTATAAATAAATCATGCTATTAACATACATTCAAATGGATGAATTTTGTTACAATCTATTTATTATACCATATTTATTATTTATACATTATTCTTTAGTCGTGTTAAGCGAGTCATAAACGAGTTAAGCATGTTGACATGTTAATAACTCATTTATTAACAGTGTATAAACGTGTTAACATGTTTATGACCCAGACCCACTTAAGCCAAACCCACGATATATTTATTATGTATCGTGTCTTATTAATCGTTTCATGACTCAAATTTTTAGCCCTACTTTCGGGTTACTTTCAAATTCGACTTGCAGAGGGTGATACATTCAAGATAGCTTTCCAGACTATTGATGGACACTGAATTTTTTATTATGCTATTTGGTCTGTCCAACACACCATCTACCTTTCAACGGCTATAAATGATTTATTTCGACCTTATCTTGGTTGATTCCTTTTGGTTTTCTTTGATAATAGTTTAATCTATAGTCCAGATCGATCATCCCATTTGGAGCATCGACGGTTAGTCTTCCAATTATTACAAGCTAATCATTTTTTTCGCCAAACTATATAAATGCTCCTTTGGCGTTGAGTCTGGAATACCTAGGCCATGTAGTCTCGGCTATGGGAGTTGCAGCAGACCCTACTAAACTGGAGGCCGCCAAAGAATGTGACGGAATAGCCATCCGCACTTGGCCAACGCACGGAATTGTGGGTTTTTTGGGCCTTACTAGTTATTACGGCAAATTTGTTCATCACCATGCTAAAATTGCAGAGCCACTTACTGATCTACTAAAATCTAATGCCTTCTCATGGGACATCAATGCAAAATTGGCTATTACAAAATTGAAAAATGCAATGTTGGCATTACCAATCTTGCAACTTCCTGATTTCCTCCGGCCATTTGTTGTCACCACGGATTGCAGTAGGGGATGTGCTGTAGCAGGATAAACTTCTTTATCGCCTTCTTCAGCAAGAAACTGTGCCCACGCCTCCAATCTTCCTCGGCTTACATCCGTGAAATGTTTGCCATCACATAAGCCGTAAAAAATGGCAGAAATACTTATTGGGGAGAAAGTTCAGAATACATGGATCAAAAAATCTTGAGGAATCTTTTAATTCAAACTATTCAAACAATGGATCAACATTGATGGCTTACCAAACTGTTGGGCTTTGATTATGAAATTCTCTACACCCCCATTCGCGAGAATACAGTCGCCGATGCCCTCTCCAGATGACCTGATCCCGGAACGACCCCATCATTCTTGGCTTCCTCCACTATCACATTACCCTTCCTGGATCAGCTTCAGCTGTTTTATACATCAACGACAAAAGGCCAACATTTACTCAACAAATTTCACTCAATAGTACTTATACAAATGTTACACAAAATGTTTCTAACTTGGTGGTATAGTTAGTCTATCCACTCGATTTGGCCTAACAGCATCTCTTAATATACGACCATCGTGAGCTGAGCCCTCCCAACCAACAAGTACGTATGTAAATCTCATATCGAATGTATATGCCACTAAGACATTTTGGGAAGTAAAACTTTTTCTATTGCGGTACTTTCGCTGATTGACTAAAAGGCCCCAGTACTAAAGGGTCTCTCCAAAATTAGAACTTTTTCACACATGCCAAAAACACATATCTCCCTCCATGAGTGAGAACCCCCTTGATGTTCCAATCGCCGCCGCCGGACCCGGAACCGGCCTCCCCAGATGACATTTCAAAGCCAAATCCTCAGCAACCACAACAACAACGACACAAAAAAAAAAAAAAAACAAAGACAAAGAGAGAGAGAGAGAGAGAGAGAGAGAGAGAGAGAGAGAGAGAGAGAGAGAGAGAGGCTTTAGAGCAAATCTGGTTGAGAAGCGTTGGTGGGTCGTTTTTGGGTGAAATTTCTACTATCTTTTCTTTAATGGGTGTGTGAGTTTGGATTGAAATGCTGTGTCAAAGTCCGTGAACTGAAGTTGACTTCAACCCAACTTTTTCTTGAATGAATGAATCCTTTACGCGGTGGTGGTGGTGGTGGTGGTGGTGGTGGCGGCGGCGGCGGCGGTGGTGATCAGATGTGAGGAGGTGGGCATCGAGTGTTTGATGTGCACTTCATCTGGATCACTGGTTTTGATGATGATGGTGATGATGATCCTGATTGAAGAAGCTGTGATGGGTGAAGTGGGGGGTTTAAGGAGTTTGAGAGGTAGCTAATGGCGTTACAAATTGGGGGGAGTTGGTTCTGATTGGCGGAAGAGTTCTTGTAGAAGGAGTCCATCGGTCAAAAATAGATTCGGTAGACCCGAAAAATCTCGAATTTCCATCTCAAAATAAGAGAAAATAAATGAGGAAAATTAAGAGGGTAGATTTTTTTTCTCTATGCGGTTACAAGTGTATCAAACACCAAAAAAAACGGTTATACTAAAAAATAAAACAAATTTCCATGATTTTTTTCTTTTTCTTTGCTATCAAACACACCCTCAGATTCTAATATGCAACAAGTTTTTTCTCTTAAGCAGGACATTCTTTCTTTATAAAAACAAATTTTTGTACCTTTAGCATCGGAGCTCCGGCTGAAATTATTGGTCGAATACCACTCCTCCCATTTGGCTGGTCACTCTGGTACTCGAGCTTGTTGGAGTTGTAATCTAAATTAGATTTGTTTTTTAGTGTGATTAGGACTTCAAGTTAGAGTATGAGTCTATTTAGGGTCAGTCTATTTAGGGTCTCCTAATTGGAGTAGGAGTATGCTTATGTGAATCTATAAATTAGTAACGAGTTTATTAGAGTGATTAATAAAGTATGTCATTGCGGTGTCTCCAAACCTAACATGGTATCATTGCAAAATTGGTCCTGTGATTTTCGGATCTGAGATCTTGTTCGTGGAGAAGAACAGATTTGAGTTTCTTCATAGAGGAGAAGGAACGAAGTGGTCATGTTCGATTTGCGCTGAAGATCGAAAAGAAGAAGGATGTAAATGGTAGCATTTGGGTCGTTAGAAAGGACGACGAGTTGCGGTAGAATCGCAAAACAGAGAAGTCGAATTGCAGGTTGATTCGTTAAAGGAGAAGGGCCCGCAAAGAAATTGAAATTTGAACTTTTTCAATGTGTGCGCGGCATAGAGTCAAAATCAAAATTGAGATTTCTGATTTTCTTATTTGTTGTGAATTATGGCAACATCGGGGAACGACCAAGTTTTAACTTACTTTTCCAATATTCGACGGAAAGAAGTTTGATAGATGGAGCACTCATATGATAATCTTGTTCAGTTTTCAAGACTTGCTCGCAGTAGTTGAAGATGGATTTGAAGACCCAGGGGCCACCAGTACCTCAACATAAAAGGAGCCGCGTAAGAAAGATCAGAAGACACTTTATTTTATTTGGCAAACGCTTGATGATGTGGCATTTGAGAAAGTGCAACTGACAAAGACAACAAAGGAAGCTTGAGACACTTTAGAGACGTCCTACAAGGATATACAGAAACCCAGGAAAGTTCAGTTGCAAACTTTGAGGCGACAATTCGAGTTAATCGAGATGGACGACTCCGATGATAAGGAGAAGTACACCAATCGTGTTCAAACAATCGCCAATCAGTTAAAGATGAATGGCGAAGATGTCGCCGATCTCGATGCGAACGAGAAGATTTTGCGCACATTGACCACGAAGTTCGACCACGTAGTAGCTGCTATTATGGAGTCCGAACAGATTATGAAACCAAGTTAGTTGAAGAAATCATTGGTTCATTATGAGCACAAAAGCAACGAATCAATAAAAAAATGAAAAAGTCAAGCTTAGTGAGCAGGCGTTGAAGACTACAGGTAACGAAGCTAAAAAAGAATTATGGGTGTAAATGTCGTGATAAAGTCAACAACGATGGCAGAGGTCAGAATAATAATCAGCAGTGGTGAAATAGAAATAAAGATCGTGGACGAGACGAAGGTCGCGATCAACAGAGAAATCGAATTCAGTGTTACAACTGTCGCAAATTTGGGCTTATAGCTAGACAACGCAGGATAAAGCAATCGTCAGAGTTAGAGTCGGAGTCTGATGAAGCGCAGACATATCAAGATGAGGAATGTTATCAGACATTAATGATGGTTTCATCAGCTCAAGAGAATGCTTAGAGTAACATGTGGTATATCAACAGTGCATGCTCTAACCACATGTGTGGCAATAGATAATTTTTTGATGAGTTGGATGAGTAAGTGTTGACCGAGGTCAAATTTGCTGATGGTAGGAAACTTTCAGTTAAGAGAAAATGAAGAATTTTGATCCAGTTGAAGAATGGAGATCAGCAATACATTTCACATATGTTATATGTACCGACATTGACATGCAATTTGTTAAGTTTGAGGCAATTGCTAGAGAATGGATACAAAGTGAATTTCAAAGATAATCATCTCACTGTATTTGACTTTAAAGGTATGATCATTCTTAAGTCTCCTTTGAAAAATAGGTTATTTCATATTGAGGTTAAGACTGGATCTTATCCATGTTTTAAATCAATTATTTTTTATGAGTCGTGGTTTTGACATTTGAGATATAGACATCTGAACTTCAAGAGTTTGAAGTTGTTGACTCATAAGAATTTAGTGAAAGAATTGCCTGTACTTCAACATCCAGAGCAATTTTGTAACGGGTGTATTTTGCGGGAGCAACGTAGATGAACGTTTGTTTCCAACACTCTAAGGTGTGCTAAATCTCTACTACAGTTGATTCACTCAAATGTTTATGGTCCTCTGCAGAGAGCTTCACTAGGAGAAAGCAAATATTTTATAACTTTTATTGATGATTGCAGCAGCATGATTTAGGTGTATACTTTAAAAAATAAGTCTGATGTTTTTAGTTGCTTTCAGAAGTCCAAGGCTACTGTGGAGAAATAGAGTGAATGCTACATCTAGACTTTGATGACAGATAATATGGTGGTGAGTACACGTATTCAACATTTTCAAAGTTTTGTGATCGTCATGGGATTATACATGAGATCATGCCACCACAGACAAGGCAACATAATGATGTTGCAGGGAGGAAGAATAGTATAATTATAGACATGACTCATAGTATGTTGAAAACTAAAGGTTTACTTGATTCTTTTTTGGCTGAAGCAGTTGCATGTTCATTTTATTTACTGAATAAGTCTCCCACAAAAGGTGTGTCTCATATAACCCTAAAAAAGGCTTGGAGTGGTTACAAGTCAAATGTCAAACACTTGAAGGTGTTTGGATCCACTGCATATGTATATGTTCTTGATGCTAACAGGAAGAAGTTATATGACAAAGGCGTTAAGTTCATATTTATTGACTATGTTTCAAGAAGGATTGGAACGTACAAATTGTATAATCCAATTACCAATGCAATCATTGTTAGCAGAGATGCCAAGTTTGATGAGAAGAGTGCATGGATTTGAAACATAAAAGGAAAGAGTATTGCTCAACCATTAACGATTAGATGTGATGATGAAACTTTCACTTCAGTTTGTATTGACACTAGACCCCAGCGTACCAGTTGCAGACCACAAAAAAGTGTGGGACAACTAACTCGACTTCAGGATTGTAAGATCACCATAATAATTTCGTTAATAACGAAGGCAATCGAGTGCATTGTGCATTGTTCAACATTGAGGAAGCTATGCGAGATAGATGGCTGATGAACGATAAAAGATGTCGATGGAGGTTGAAATCTGCATTTCGAGAGAAGATCAAATGAAAGATCATGACAATCTGAATTGTGGGGGGACAATGTTTGTAATTTAAATTATGGGGGATGTTGGAGTTGTAATCTAAATTAGATTTGTGTTTGAATTTGATTAGTACTTCGAGTTAAAGTATAATTTATTTTGGATCGCTTAGTTGGATTATGAGTATGTTTATGAGTCTATAAATTAAAGTTAACTCTTTGCATTGTAATTAACGAGTTTATTAAAGTGATTAATAAAATGTGTTAGTGCAGTGTCTCTAAACCTAACACGGCCAACAGCCTTGCCTCCTCTTTCTACTGGTCGGGTGTTACACGGTATGTCACGGATTTTGTGGGCGCTTGCAGTTTGTGCCTGCAAAACAAATATTCAACTCAAAAACCTTTGTGGCCAACTTCAACCACTACCTATCCCTAACAATGTATGGGAAGATCTTACCATGGATTTCATCACGAACCTTCCTCCTTCACAGGGCAAGACGAGTATCTGGGTCATCGTGGATCGCTTAACAAAGTATGTTCACTTCATTGGGTTGCCAACCAAGTTCTCGGCCGCGGACCTCGTTGCGATTTACTCGGTCGAAGCATTTCGCCTCCACGGTATCCCTCGCTCCATCGTCTCAGATCAGGACAAGCTCTTCACCAGCAAATCTTGGCGAACTGTTCTCCCAACCGGGTACCGAGCTCCACTACAACACCGTCTACTACCCCGAGACGGATGGGGCCAACAGAAGTTCTAAGGATATGCTTGGAAACTTCCCTCCGTTGTTTTGTCAATGATGAGCCGACCCTCTGGTTCCGATACCTCCATCTTGCCAAATATTGGTATAATACCTCCGCCCACACTACCACAGGCATGCCTCCTTTCCGCGCCCTTTACGGCCGCTCTCCACCTTTAATCCCGTCTTTCCTCTCCAACTCGGTGACCACCAAGAGCAGTGGAGGACCTATTACCACAAAAGATCATATTTTGAACATTCTTAAGCATAATCTCAGGAGAGCACAACAGCTGATGAAACATTCTGCCGGCTTACACAGACGAGAAGAACTTTGAAGTTAGGGATCTTGTCTACCTCAAACTTCGGCCGTATCACCAGTCCACAATCCACCGTCGCTCTTCCCTTAAACTGGTGTCACGTTTCTACGGCCCATACCGCATCCTCCGCCGCATCGGCGCCGTCGCTCATGAACTGGACCTCCCAGCAGGCTTGCGTATCCACTCGGTCTTCCACGTTAGCTTGCTTTGTGGCCACAAAGGGCCACCTTCTCCTCCCCTCCACGATCTCCCTGTAGACCTCATAGCCACAACTCACCCCCTCAACCCAAAACAAATTATGGGCCATCGAATTCTCCATTCCTGTGCTGGGGATACTGAAGAACTCCTCGTGGAGTGGAGGGACATGACAGCTCTGAGCCTACTTGGGTCCCAAGTAGTCGACTTAGGGTGTTTTTTCAAAAGTAATGCACATTTACAATTTATTTCACAAAATAGCTAGGGTGGTGTACTTTGAATTAAAAAAGTAGCTAATAATGCTTTTTGAAAATGCGTTATTGGTTTTGTAGTTTGTGAGGTGGCGATGAGGTGGCGGGGCAAATGTATAGATAGCGCAAAAGGCGCTATCTATACATTTGCCCCGCCAGCTCACAAAGTTCCAATAACGTCTTTTCAAAAGGCGTTATTGGCTATGTTTGAAGTTTGTGACGTGGCGGTGAGGTGGCGGGGCAGAGGGGACATAATTTGTAAATGTTTGTATAGATAGCTTCTTTTGAAAAGAAGCTATCTATACATTTGCCCCACCACCTCACCGCCACCTCACCGCCACCTCACAAACTTCAAACATAGCCAATAATGCCTTTTGAAAATGCGACATAGTCTAGGTTTTTTTAAAAAAAACCACACTTATTTTTCGGGGTTTAAAGTAAAAGGTAAATTAATTTTGTAATTTTTTCTCATAAATTAGTGACAAAATATAAAAAATCTGAAGTTGACACTTCGAAGCTACGGAAAGTAAATTTGCACACAAGTAGTTGCGGTACTTCCAAATAGTTACTGCTAAAATGTAAAATACAACAACTAACCATATATTATAGTTCTATGTAGGCCTTGGGGCAATCAATTCAAATTTATAGATTGGAAAGGCCAAGACTCCATAGGATCCTGTACAAAAGAAATGATCACGACTATTGTTGTGGCAAGGTTAAATGAGAAAGGAAAGAGGAAATCATAGAATCCAATGAATTGGTATTTAATTTTTTGAGGAATCACGGCTATTTTATTATGTGATGAAGAGTGGCTCGATATAGCAATATCTAAAATATAGACGGAGAGCTTCTTCCACGAAAGCTCGAACCCCCGACTTCTTGCATATAAGATCGAGGCCTCATTTCCTAATAGTGAGCTAACCCACGTAATTGATAGTTAAACGATCTCGACAATGACAACCAATTTTGAATATGCACTAAAGCAGTTTATTTCGTAAAAAAAAGAAACCAATTTTGAATTTTTTTGATTAACCATGTGTATTTAGATTTAAATAGTATTATTTACCTTGAAATTGGTGAAATAGACCATCAGGCCCAACATTTGGCAGTCGTGGGGAATCGAACTTAAGATCGTGCACGTAACCCACATAGTCATACCTTCACCTTACCACTAGAGCAACTTGTCAGGGTTAGAAAGAAACGAACTTACCCACAATAACTCGAACTCCTTACTTTTTACATTAGTGTTCATACCAAATTAACCAATAAGTAAAACCAACTTTCGGGCGACTCATGTTCACGCGTCATACGTGGACTTGTGATTCACGGATAACGCCCACGTCAGCGAAAAAAATCTACCCAACTAATAGTCCCTGTTGGAAAGGCGACATACCTAGATTTAGAGAAAAAGGAAAAAAAAAAAAAAAGAAAACCACACATATTTTTCGGGGTTTAAACTAAAAGGTAAAGTACATTTGTAATTTGTTCTCATAAATTGGTGACAAAATATCCAAAATTTGAAATTGACACTTGCAAGCTACGGAAAATAAATTTGCACACAAGTAGTTGCAGTACACCCAAATAGTTACTGCTAAAATGTAAAATAAAACAAATAACCATATATTATAGTTCTATATAGGCCTTGAGGCAATCAATTCAAAATTATAGATCGTAAAGACCAGGACTCCATAGGATCCTGTTGAAAAGAAATTACTTTTAACCTCAAACGACTACAGTAACTTAAGGTGTATACACAAATTAGCAAAACACCTAACTTGGTAAAGCTCTGCCTTAGCCATACTCACATTGAAGTCCCTCTCTTTATATTCTTTCATATGATTCGGCTTGAGATTTTTCTTTAAGTAATTGATTATAATATCAATAAGATTGATTAAATTTATTGATTAAGCACCGAATTTTAAGTCAATCACTTAAAGAACTTGGATACCGTACCCTAGACTATTGAAATTAGTACTTAAAACTCACCAAAAATAAAAAGTAAAGCACCAACCAACTTGGAGGTAAATGAACCAACCCAGGGTTTCATGCATTGGTTAGGACCTAGCTAGCTACTAATTGTTTAATTAATTGAAGTTACTTAAGGTTATAAGTTCGAATCTTCTAAATTTTCGAGATATATATATATATATATATATTTCACAGTGATGAGTTTCAGTTATGGAATAATATAGAGTAATCACAGATACAACATCATAATAATATAGAAAACATGAGAAATAAGTTTTATCCATGAGAAGGTTGTATACATCAAATTTGTTCACCCAAAATATAAGATGAAACAAATGACCATGAAACCAAGAAAACTCATCATGCAGGTCTATTACGACGGTTACGTTGACGTTGTTGCTCGGTGATGCAAATCGGACGTACTCTATGTCTAGTTAGACGATGTGTTTGTACATCCGGTTGAGGTTGTTGAGGTTGCTGGTCTTGCATTGAATGACGTCGCGTAGATTAGTGCTTTTCCTGTGGCCCTTCACTCGACTCACCTCTGCTACTGATGTTCCAAAAAATAGGAGGCGGAACCATCCCAAAATACTGACTTCCTGTATGCGGTTGAGGGAAAGGAACATGAGGCTACGGCATGGTCAATAAGTTCATGAATGAGTCATCTCCACTATATGGCATATTGTAATTATAAGGGGGTGGAGTATATGGACTCGGCATGTATTGAGGCAGTGACGGATACATTTGATGTGTAGGCATTCCATGGTTCACATATGACGACGACGGCCGGGTGCGTAAGGATCAAATTGGTAATGAGGAAGATTAGCGATCGGCGCCCTGGGTATAAACGTTTGAGGTTCTGGTTGCATTGGGGATGATTCAGGAATGTACCTATGAGAAGAATGAGTAGGTGGGGATGATCGTTGGCTACTCTCGCCAACAGTCTCTGTTCTACTCGATCTTGGACGAGATGAACGTGCTGGAGGAGAACGTCTGCTACTCTCTGCAGCAATCTCAGTCTGAGTAGATGGACGTGGAGGACAAGGACGTCTGGTGTGTTCCCATATAGTCTCTGGTCGTGTTCGTCTTCTTCTCACTTCTCTGTTTGCTTCGCCCTGATCGTCTTCTTCATCTTCCTGTTCATTATCCTCATTTATGTCTTGTTCGACATCAATTCCGTCATGCGAAAGAGTAGACCTTTGTCTTCGTCTAAAATTTTAATCACTTCATCAAGCGCAGCAAGACCTTGCTCGTACCCATCCTCAATAAACACTCGCCTCAGTCGATGCACCAAGTTACATTGATATAAAAACATGAGGTAAGATATTAGTATTTTGAAAAAAAGTAAGAGTTAGAAGATTACTGAGTAGTCACGTAAAGCCCCGTCGTGTCCAATGAATCTTTTAGTGACCGAGCGATACCACGTCATGTAGTCTTGATGATCGTGCCCTTCATTATGTGCCGCAGCGGCAATAGTGTCCCCACGATTTTCCCACATGTGTATATAGTTTACGTGAAAAGTCACCCAATTTTCATGATGATGTCCACGCAATTCGAGGCGGTGCAGTTGGGTGTCATAAGCCCAATGAGGTGGCACGATTTGTACCATGCCGAATTGTCTCATAACCCTTTCTGGTCGATGCCACTCGACAATGTGGAAACAAATAAGGGGACACGTTGAAAGCCAACTACCATGACCGTTAGTACAGTAATCGGGAAGAGCCCATGACTTCAGTATATGGTTGTCATACCACATCATCGTCATGCATTTGCGAGTCGAGTGCATCACGGTAGGCCGAAACGACGTGCGTCGCACTTTGTGTAACTGAAAATGCATCGAGCCATCTGTGTAGAAAACAATAAGTTAAGATAAATGAAATTGGACAAGTTTTTTTAGCAAATTAATGAAACATATTTGTATTACCTGTGTCCCAGTGGAACGTCCATAAGCATATGTTCTCCATCCGTTGTTCGCGGTTGAACTCTAGAAACACGTAGGCTCCGCGATGCTATAAATGGAAATTTGTCTCATGCCCACAGTTGTACAAGAATTGATGCGTCTGCAACCTCATGTGCCCCTGCGCGAGATCCGCAACACAACTCCCTGTACAAATAAACCAAGCATGCACTCCCCCAACTATATTGTCCAGCTACTTGGAAATCCTCCAGCAATGGTAGAAACATCAAATGTACGAATCGATTGGACTTGTCGGCGAACAGACAACCACCGATAAGTTGTAGTATGTAAGCTCGAACATAACGTCGCACCGCCTCCTCTTCGCTATCGTCATCTATAGCTGGTACGTTACGCTCAAGCCAATCGACTTTAAGTTTACAACCAATGACGTCATCTCCAATAGGAGTTCGTCCAAGTAGCCTCTCGCGGACATCAGCATAGTCTGTATCAGTCATTCCGTCACAAGCATACTTTTGATAGGTAAGTCAAGCTGTACCTGCACGTCCTGGAGTGTAATTGCGCACTCCCCACAATGCATGTGAAATGTATGCGTCTCAGGGCGCCATCTCTCTACGAACGCGGTAATTAAAGCCCAATCGAGGCTGAAAAAAGCTACCCGAGAAATCCCATAGAATCCACTGGAATGAAGATACGTGATCATCCTCGAATGATACTGAACCGTTCGATCGACGACCCCACGTCTTCGACGTACGCACATTGTTTCGTACACCTTAAAATTGATAATGTATTAATGTTTTTTTTGATACGTTATTACCGTAAATTTGACGTATTCATGTTAAACAGTTTACCTCGCCCCTCCAGGTTCGCGATGATCTGTGTGTAGATTGGAGTTGCAAAAGTGATGGATCTGAAGGACCTGGATTCATTGTTGTACAACTACAAGTGAATGTTATAAAAAGAATTAGAGTGTTGTACGAAATGAAACGATAAGTATTTAATAAATGTTTACACAAAAACAAATGCGTCAATTCTTAAAAGCAACATAGGTACAAACTTAAGTTATTGCACATATTAGAAAAAATCGACTATAAGTTTTCATTGGCCGATTGAGGTCTGCTTGGACAATTTTTTTCGTTATGTCCCTCTGAACGACAAATACCACACCGGTTCTTCCTAGCCGGGACTCGTTCATGGTCTTTATTTGGACATGTTGTTTTTCTATGTCTTTCTTGATGACATATCCCACATTGCAAAGGCCTTTGGACATTAGGAAGATCCATCTCGTTATGTCTTCGCGATCCCTTAGGTCTCCCTTGACCACATCTGCACCTTGGGTCGGGTATGATCTTCGTCTCAAAAGTCGGCCAATACTTCTCATCTGGGATGACCTTGAAATTGTAGGAGTAGCATTGTGCGTACACATCTATCCTATAATATGGCTCAATGAACTGCGCGTAGCTCACTCGAATAAATGCACATGCAGCTAACACGTATGAGCAAGGGAAACCAAACGACTGTCATTTATTACAACCGCACACCCAGTCCTTTAAGATCATCACTTGGGTGTTGTTGCCTTTATGCATGCGATCTCTATGTCTTCCAGTCTGCACTTCGAACTCACCAATGTCTCGATTGATCAACGCGACGTGATGCCTCCTTGCGGATTTTTCATTTTCCGTGAGTTTGTCCATGACATTTGGCGTACGATTGTCCATTTGAGATTGCTTCATTGATTTTCTGGTTGCGTTGATCGTGGTATGTCACCAATCTGTAGCATATCATCTGAGTCAACGTTGTTATTGACAAGAATTGAGCCCCCTTCAACACACCGTTAAAACACTCTGCAAGTGACGATGAAATTCGATTAAGTAATATTGGTTTCGACGATAACTTTGTGTATTTGAGTGCAAAACATAAATTGTTTTTCGTACATACCAACACCATTTGAATTCATCCAGCCGTACCGCATGCCTCTGTCGTGCGATTGAGTCCAAAGTTCTTTGGGGATGGCATTGACATATTGCAGACATTGAGGCATTCGTGATGATAAGTATGTAAAATGCTCCATACACGCATTAGATTTTCGTTTTTGATGTTGAACAACTGCTCGACCAAGGAGTACTTTCAAGGGGTCATTTTTGAACTGGGTGCTAAAATTACTAAGCAAGTGTCGCAAGCAATAGCGGTGGTACCCTTTAGGGGGATAAAAGTCGTTGCTTGGGGTGTTGACTGCCTCCAAAATGCCAGGGTGACGATCAGAAATAACGCAAACTCCTTCTCTATCTGTCACGTGTTTGCGCAACATCCGGAAAACCACCCCCACGAATCAGTTGATTCGGTTTCTGCAACGGCAAATGCAACTGGTAATATGTGTTCATTTCCATCAACAAAAATCGCAATCATTAGTTTCCCGCTGTATTTTCCATATAAGAATGTCGCGTTAATCTGAAGCAGAGGCCTGCAAAACTTGAAAGCATGTATTGAAGCTTCAAATGCAAAAAACACACGACAAAATTGAGGAAACGCAGTTATTATTTCATCAGCATGCCATTGTCTATGTGACCAATAGATTCTTTTCCCCGGACTCTTACTCCTCACAGCCGCCAACCATCTTAGTAATTGAGCGTACGACTCATCCCAATCTCCAAAAGCACATGCAATTGCTTTCCTTTTGGCATCTTACATTCGCTTGTAGTTGACTTCGTGTCTGTATTTTTCCTTAATTATTTCTACTAATGCTTTGATCGTGATACCTTGATCGCTCTTGACGGCTTTGGATCTCTCGCGCAATCATGTTGGCGTCAAGTTGGCCATGACCACATTCTAAGTCAGGATTAATACACGTGTGCGGTACGTCTAACTGTGTTATCTCCCATAATAGTGTTTTCTTTCGCAAACAAGCACGAAGACGCCACATACACCCGTGTTGTGCACTTTTGCACTTTATCGCCCACGTAGTTGTTGTCGATTCCATCACATGGAATTGACAATGTCTATTCACATGCCACACTTTAACGGCATGTTGTAAGTCTTTTTTATTGTCAAAGTACATCCCTATCTTCAAATCGAAGTTAAACATGTTCCCCCGAGTATGCTGATGGGAATGTTGGGTCGCAGTTGAATTCGCCACCTCCCAATCGATTTTGTTATATCTCGGTATTGGTTGGTGAACTTCATCATAACATGCTTCCTCCAACAAAATCTCTTCATCGATAGCAAATTGCTCATCATCTTCGACATTCTTCGCACCAGGAGGTTCGTATCTTGGATCATCCATGCGAACATTAACGACATCCCAAACGACAGCTGTTGGAGCTTCTTCGTTGGGACGTATGTCCTCATCAGTTTCATTATTTGCGTCGTCGTTATCTTCATCGTCATTATAAGCATTAATATATTCATGTAATGGAGTAACGAATCCCTCTTCCACGACCTCACCTTGTGGGGATTATATATGCAGTCTTTCCATCATTAAGGCTGCGTCTGGCGTGCAGTCACGTTTATCAAGAACTTGCGAATGAATCGTACGATTTTGAACTGAGTCCACTGACTCAAATGTCAAATATATATCAATCGTTGCAGTTATTGGTAAATTGGCCACCGTCTCCCACATCAAGTTGAAGTGTGTCGTATCATGCAACAACACAGGAACGAAATAATGTGAGCCTCCGGGGAGGATTATCATGTGGTGATAAGTCATCTGAACTATAGTGTCCGTAGATGAGATAGTGAACGCGTTACACACGTCATTCATCATTTCACGGCCACTCGACCCAAACCTAACCATCAACACTGCTGATGGGGGTGAGCTGTACGTGATGCCATTTAACCCATTGACAATTTTACCGTACGCATATAATAGAAAAGGGATGTTTCTTTGTGACATGACCTACATAAGTTTGCGAACTTTGATGTAAAAATGTTACACACAAATGCACAAATATGTTAAGTGAAATATTTGGCGAATAAAGCAAGATAAAGCGCAAGAAGATTGCAATAATAACGCAACTACATAGCATACTCATTCTTTCGCACTAACATTTTTTGTGTAATAACGTGCATACCTACTAAACCATTGCACAAAGAGTATATTAAATCAACTTTTGTAGGTCCCTATATAGCATGCAATCAACTTAAAAAATAAAAAATAAACATATGAACCATTCTTGATAAACACAATACCTATGTCCTTATATAGCATGCAATTCATAACAAACCTATATATATCAACTTAAACAATTAATAAATTTGTGAACTTACTTTTTTCCTCCGCTTTTCCTCTTCAACGTGATATTCCTGCAATCACATTTTATTTTCGTTACTTTAGGACACAGAGAGTATATTAAATCAACATTAAGAAAACAAAACAAAACAAATAAAAATAAACATTTACCCAAAAATGAGTCATATCCTAACCTAACCTAACTCAACTAACGAACCTAAATAAGGAGCAGTACTAACCTAAAATTTACCAATAACAGAACCGTAGTACACTAATCACAGTTAACTAACCTAAGTAATCGTAGCAAACATGTACCCAAATAATAAATGAAAACTAACCTTAAGTAAGTTAACTGACTAATGTAACCTAATTTAAAATAAATTAACCAAACTATGTGAACCAA
The DNA here is from genome assembly GCA_039657365.1 of Stephania yunnanensis. Taxonomy (NCBI): domain Eukaryota; kingdom Viridiplantae; phylum Streptophyta; class Magnoliopsida; order Ranunculales; family Menispermaceae; genus Stephania; species Stephania yunnanensis. The sequence continues at coordinate 40,479,672 of CM077590.1, read as the reverse complement.
ACGTAACCTAACATAACCTAATGAAACGTAACTGTAACAACAGACCTCAAGTACGTTGATCAAACATAACTAACAAACGTAACCGTAACAACAGACCTCAAGTACACTAATCAAACATAACTACCCTAACTAATCAAACATAACTACCCTAACTATGTGAACTAACCTCAAGTAAGTTAACTCGACCTAACAAAGTAACATTAATTAACTTAACTAAACTCTACAAAACTAAAATAACGAACCTAACCAAACTCAACTATACTAACCTAAACAAACCTCAACACCTAATCTAAAGTAACTTAACCGACTAAACTAACTAACATAACCAAACTAAACTAACTTAACCTAACTACATACACCTAACTAATTGAACTAACCACCAATACCTAAACTAAACATCTAACCTAAACTAACTTAACTAACTAAACTATCTCACGTAACTCAACTACACTAACCTCCTCCTTCTCCTCCTTCCACTCCGCTGCTACGCTGGTTCGATGCCTCTGTCGCCACCGCTGATCCTTCCTCCGCTGCCGCCGCTGGAGATCCCGCATCCGCTGCCTGGGCCTCTGTTCTTCCTCTAAGTACCACTACCGTCAACTCCGCCACGTACCACTGCCTCTGCTGCTGCTTATCTCCTCCGCTGCCGCCGCTCCTTCCTCCGGTTCCTCCACGTACCACTGTCGTGAATCCCGCCTCCAATCTCTCTCGCACAGCCGTCCTCTCCCTATTCCTCCCTCCGCGGCGTCTTTTTCCCCTGCGTGTTCCCCCTCCCCTCCTTAAATAGCGGACGCCCCCTCCTTGCCGAACTACCCGTGACCTACCACCCCTTTCCCTGTACCCCTACCCTCCTCCTTCCCGAAACCGATAGTGGGGTGAGCAGATAGCGCCTTTTGAGAAGGCGCTATCTACGCACCCCTTACGTGCTGGGTCCAGGTGGATCCACGTTTCAGGCGTGCGTTACACTGATAGCGCCTTCACAAAAGGTGCTATCAGTGTAAACCGGTCCACGTCGATCTACGTGGACATGTCGACGTGGACCTGTACACTAACAGCGCCTTCATAATCTTGCCACCTCGCCTTGACACATGGATAGCGTCTTTTCAAAAGCGCTATTCATGTGTCCACGTCATCAACACGTGTGCGCCAATGTGATAACGTCTTTTGATTAGGCGTCATTGCCTATTTTCAAGAAAAAAATGCACTTTCACCCCTATTTCCCTCATTTAAAGTAATTTAATATGTACTTTTGTAATTTTTTCGTCGACTTAGCCACCCTGTCTCTTTAATTAATCTTGAGGACAAATTCCTCTTGGAGACCGTGGCATTGATAGGCCTTCTCACGGGGACCGAGACAATAAAATGCTCATTAGGCAATGTGACCATGGACCTCCCCTTGGCTTGAAGGCCCAAACGAATTCCTAAATGCTCTGTTTGGCACAGGATTATAATATGTAATCGGCCCAAATGATGGACTGTTTTGAAACAATTATGAGTCCAGTAGATAACCCTATTTTGTCGCTGTATTTAAACTCTTGAGCACTCATTTTAGAAATTAAGAAGAAAGTTATCATTTTTTTGTTGTTGTCTTTGCCGTTTTAGTTGATTGTCATCTTCCTGTTCATGTTAATCCATACCATTATTTAAGAAGGAAAATGCTAAGGTGACCGGTTGAAACACTCAGTTTTGACGCTTAGTTGTTAGAATTCCTTTAGTTACACTTAGAAATTGAGTTCAATATTGTATTTAGTCATACAAATCAAGAAGTTCTCGAGGCATAAATATTATTCATTTTGTTATAAAATGGCTTAAATATGAATGTTGTAGCAATTTAATTGACACGACTCTATGAGCATGTCTTCGACAAGTTATGATCATCAAAGAAAGAAACACATAACCAAGAAATTTAGCTTGGAATCTTGGATGGCAGGAGATGTCATCCATCCACTACAAAAAATAGCAGATCAGAAACGGAAATTTCCGTCTCTGATTTGCATAAATTCCGTCTCTAATTCAAATCTGCAACTGAACAGAGACAAAATTTATTCCATCTCTGAAATCGTCGACGCTGATTCAATCAGCAACGGAAATGTGATTCCGTTTCTGATTAGAGATGGATTAGAGACGAAATTTAGAAACGGAACAGAAATGGAAGTTTTTCTAAATGGTACAATTGTAATTGCATTCCGTCTCTGATTAGAAACGGATCAGAGACTGAATTATTGTATTCCGTCTCTGTTCCATCTCTGATTAGCAACGGATCAGAGACGGAATACAATAATTCCGTCTCTAATCCGTTGCTGATTTATGTAGCTATGCCTCGAAAATTAGAGACGGAATAGCAACGAAATATTTGAATTCCGTTGCTAATCCGTCTCAATTCCGCTTTGTTTAGTTTTTCAACCTACGCTTAATCCAATTGGTTCTCCATAACATCTAAACTTGAAAATACAACCATAGGACTTGCTCCATCGCCTGCACCCCCTCCAACAACTCCTTTGGGGGTGCTAACATCCCCCAAAAAAGCAAAATTTGACATACATACAAAAATCAACAATATATATCAACAACAAATATTCAAATGAGAAAAAAACATAAAATTCGATATTAAAAAAGATTTATATATTCATGAAACGTAGTCAAGTATAATAAATGTTTAATATACCTAAGTATCCATAAAAAAACTACGATTCTCATTGTTTTACAACAACCATAAAAATACCTAAGTATCATAAAGTTGCTCATTCCTCGTTGTGCTAGCACCTGGGATGTGCTAGCATCATGATCTACGTATCTTCTCTTCTTTCTCCATAATGACCTGAGACTATAGACACATCCTTTGGGACAGTCACCCGCCACCTTGTAGTACACCGCCTCATCATCCAGCAGCTGGTCCGGTGTAGTCTGGGTTAGCTCCTGACGTCTCCTTTGGTGCTTAGCCTGCATGGATCAATAATATTTTGTTAACAATATAATAGTAGCATTAAGGTGAGAAGGCAGCAAAATATTCAAATTATGTATATTTATATTGTCTCAATATTGATACAAAAAAGAAGTTATAAAGCAACCAAAGATACAAATAAAAACGACTACCTTGATTTTACTATCTTCGATCAGGACATCGGATTAATCCTAATACAATAAATTTTGTGACATCATGATTTAGTATGAAACGCTTTTGAGTTTGATTATATAAAACAATTACACAACTATTTAGTTTAATCTACAACAACATCGCTACCTTTTTATTCCTTATTACTCATGCACATTATAAAGAATAATCAAACATCCACTTTGTGGAAATCAAAACAAATTAATTCTATGTAATCAAAAGGCTACAAATTGAAGGATATTTTTTAAAAAAATCTGCAGGACACCAATTTATAATAATTTTCTCCTATAAAAGCATTTGGCATAACAATGAAGTAAAGTTCTTGGCCTTACTTTTTAATTTTTGCATAACAATGAGCCGGATCGTCTTCCTCCTGATAAACTTTTGGTAGTTCCGAGAGGCTGCAAGCCAATGGGCTGGTGGTAAAGAACTGAAACATATTGAGTATTTAGATTCGGTACAAAAAAAGCATGTTACCATGTCGTGCTTATAAACAAGCAAACCATATTTGACAAAAAAAAAAGGCAACAAGGACCAAGAATCTCATTTTATCTTGCAGTTATAAAATCACTTCAGAAAAGTAATATAGTTTTATACTGAAACTCTATTAAAACTAATCAATACTTCGGTATGTAATTGACAAACACCGTGCTTTAAAAACTGGCAGGCTAGAAAGGATTGGCTTCTCAGAGTCTTATCAAGATAAAGAGCAATGAAAACCATTTGGCCATGATCGAGAAGCTTTAACTAAGCATTATTTTGTGCTTGAATGTGTTGCCAATGTGCATAAATGATACAAACAACTTCCTAGAACTAAAAGCAATATTTATTTCCATGAACCAAGGAAAAGCATACTTCACTTTGGAGGCCAGAATCTGTAGTGCCTCGATAGGAAGGATCAAGGGCAAGAAGAGTGGTCAAGAGGTCTAAAGAAGAGGCAGGAAAATACCTGAAAGCCTCTATAAGACTTGGTTTATATGGTCATGGAGGCCTCGAAGCTTGTTGGCGACTTCGCTTTTTCCAAGAATCCTCCGATGGAGATCCGCACGACTTGAAAATCCTATGAAGCTGTTCAACCTGTATCATCAAAACATGAAAAATGATTAATGAGGAGAAATGCCAGTGTAACTGCAACTCCTCCCCAAATATCAGAGCAGTGACCGACACCAACAAGATGCCCAATCAACTCTTTTGACTTCCAATCTGTGATCCTAATTACTCATCAAATAGTATTGACGACATCAATATAAAATTTAAAATCAACACCAGTCTCAGCAAAATTCATGAAACAATGCAGCCATAAAACAAGCCATTAAAACCATTTGAAGATTCACGATTGAATGAACCAAACGACCCTATGAAAAGAGAGCACGAGAGGCCTAACAATCAGGGAAAACCGCAATTCACAAGAATCAGAGAGCATCCACTTTAAATCTTCTACAATAATCGAAAAAATGAAAACATTTTATAGCCCAAAAAACAATACAGCCAAACCAAAAGATGAGATATTCGCAAGTAAATTGCAACTCTTAACATATTGGAATCTTGAAACCAAAGCACCAACGAAATCCAATATTAACTTTGACCTCTACCAAATATCTTATATATAGGGACCACAAATCCTACTTAAGTGATCAAAATTTGAGACAAGAAAATGGAACGATACAAATTTAACCAACAACAATCTTTAAACCAAGCAACCGTGACAGAATAAAAAGTAAACTCTAGCTTAATTAAGCGTGATGGTGGTGATCATACCAGTCAAGGAGAGGGCATAACAATGGATAAGAGAAGAAACAGAGGAGGCTCTTGCATAACTTCAATAATATCAGAGGTAAATTTAATATATAATAATAATTCAACTGGTACCAAAGCAGTTGTAAATATCATACCAAAGGCAAATCACATTACGAATTTAATTTATAGATTAGGACTACAGACTATAGTTGACTTTTTGGTGGAGACCTATAGTAGGAAATACATAAAAAAATGTGGCATGAAGAGATTAAAGAATGTAAATTAAAAATAAAATATAGCACAAAACCTTACCTCTACAGAGCGGTAGAATGCAATCCAAACAAAGCACGTTGCACTTCGACTATGAAGGATTTCTCGCTTCCGTATAGCTCAGCCACTTCCCTAACGCTCCTCTGCATCAAAACTAAACCCAAATGTTGATTCAACTGCCAATTGCCAATTGCCAATGCCAAACTTTCCAATATAGGGTTTCTAGTTAATTAGTTATGATAATTTCATTGATATCAACAACTGGAGAGTCCTAACCGAGTGGTTTTCAATATTAAATATTAGTATTAAAACTCATGATTTTCTAACCAAAGTAAGCATGAGCTAAAGCGAAAGCAATGAATTGCCTCTCATCCTCTTTGTCTTTAAAACATTTTCTACATTTCAAACACAATCCCAGGATATTATTCCAAGAAGCGAAAGACAATTTGGAAAGTAAAATAAATTAAACCTTACAATGCAACCTTATGGTTGTCTCAAAAACGCTAGCATCGTAGTTCTTGTGAAAATCCAACGATGTTGCCACCCATCTGTCACAAGGAAAGGGTAGAAATCAAAGTTAAAAGAGCAAGTGACACATAACTCTTCTAAGGCTCACTTAAATTCAAAAACTTGCATAGAACATCAAGAAACTATAGTAAGGGACATATATCATGTCACCATTTAGCAAACGACCCAAACCATGTGAAAACTAAAGCAATTGAAAATTTTGCAAATAGTTCAAGTAAACTAATGAATGCAAAGTCTTAAAAGAAGAAAAAAAGGAAGGAAAAAAAAAAAGCTCACCTTCTTGAAGTTGATTTGGAGTAAGTTCCTGCAGAAAGGTTAAGTTAGTGAATGACCATTCGTATTATAATCCATCACTAATTTAATAACCATTCACAATAGGGTCACTGAAAATGATGCATGTCTCATCCAGTAAATTTAAGTAATTCTAATTATTTAAGGGAAAAATGATGCATGTCTCATCCAATAATAAAAAATCCTTTGCCAACTAAAATGTCCTTTCGCTTCACTATACTATATTAATATATACTTCAAAATTCACATGCTAATATGGAGTTTTTCCTACTCATCAGAAAGATGACGATTAAACTCCAAAATATCTTCAATGTATTTAAGTTTTAGAGCTTTCATCAATTTATTTAAAATAATAGAAGGCTGTCACATTAAATCACCAAGACAAAGACCTATTTCCATAATTCTAACTTTATAACTTTATAAACCATGAAACGAACCATAAAAGTGAAAACACTTGAACTAAGAAAAAAAAGAACTATTAGCTAATACTGCTTATAGTACATGCATAATTTCACATAAGTAACTTAACACCATCATTCTCAATAAAACAGAACATCATTCTAAAAAGGTTTAGTGGGCAAAAATATATCCTAACGTTTCGGCATTTAGCCAAAAAATCCTAACGCTTCAATTTTTGCAAAAAATATTCTAACGTTTGGATTTGATGTAAATTGTATCCTTGGTTCCTAATTACTTAATTTTAAGCTTGCACTTGCTTAAGTGACATTATTAAAACCACTAACTTTGCCGCAACCAAAACCAAAAAATAAAGAAATACACAACCTAATCCGATGAAAAAAAAAACTCAAACAGTTTAGTTGAGCAACTGGTATGATATACGTTGAGAAAAATTCAGCATGAGTTGGTCCTTGGTATAGCACACCAAGTTTGGCTACAAAAATCATATTAGAAAAGAAAATAAACAAATCCTAGTCAAGCTTTAGCCTAAGATAAACACTTTTGACACAAAAAAGTAACATATACAATACATTTTCTCTCGTGCGCTTAATAGTTAATATCATAAGAAAAGCATGTAACAGTCAACACTAGTCCGTGACTCTGTGATAAAGCAACATAGAGGAAGGGGATTCATGTAACCACAAATGTAGCTAGGATAAGCAATAATAGAATTGAGGTATCATATTATTTTTCGAGTATAAAATATCCTTCAAAACTATGAGCGAGAATCATAGCTATAATGTACCAAGTAAATATAAAATAATATCATGAAAAAATCTTATCACACCAAAAACAGAACATCATTCTATCCCTAATGCTTTTGGCAATTGAGATTTGCTCAACATAATATTAAGAAAAAACTTACTAGACCAACCCGAAGTTCATCTTGGCCCCAAGCATACTTTTCATAGGATGTCCATGCATGAAGCATTGCTTCTTTTACTTTTTGTCTCCGTTGAACATCAACAAAATTCTCTTCTGCCTTCAATTTTAACTCTGCTAGCTGAAAAGAAAAGGTGAAAAAAAGAATATGACATAAAATCAAATATATAAGATTGCATAAGCATGCACACAAAACTAATACAAGTAAATACACTAAAGAAGAGGCGGATATGGACCTGATTGTGCAGTCTAGTTAATTCTTCATTTAACTTGTGGACTTCTTCCGAAGAACCGATGAAAACTTAGTTCACGAATAGAACATGAAACAACAAAATCATGTAATACAAAAATTGCAACATTCAACATCAACACTAATTCAGTTAATGAAATGCCCATCAACAAACCTTATTCAAATGTCATCATCAAAACCAATTTTCAACGAGAACTACAATCTTGGCCAATTATAGCTACTTTCCTTTTAATCAATTATGAATCTCATAACAAGAGGGGAATAAGTGTAATGTTCAACTTCCACTACAACAGATCCATGTCCAGTGCCATATTCTACATTTATGCTTAATTTTTGACGACACACTAAATCTTTTGTCTCCTCCACCCATACCACCTCCCAAATAGCCCAAACTCAAATACATCAAAAAGAAAGAAAGGAAAAAAGCAAAATAAAAACATATCTGACATTCCCTTGGTTTATCTCGAGTCATGGGGTTGGGGCGCCCGACTAACTCCCATGGAATTAGTCGAACCAAAGTAAGCACGGTCTGAAAAAGGTTCGGGCACCCATGGTTATCAAAAACTGAAATACATATTTTTTTCATGGGTATTTAATTCTAGTCATAAATGACGAACCAACGGACCCCAATTTCCAATAACAGAGATGAAGAGTCCATGGTGTATAAACAAGACAAACAGTAGTCCTCAAGTGTTGCCAACCGATCAAATGAAGAAAATAAGGAATACATGGTCGGAAAACAATGAAAAATGAGGAAGGATATATTGGGAATGGTAACTGGAAACAAAAATTAAACAAATAAACAAATCATAGACCACCGAAATTATTAACACCGTCCTTTGACTGTGGCTGATGAAAAAAAAAAACTTAAACGGTTTAGTTGAGCAACTGATATGATATAGGTTGAGAAAAATTCAGCATGAGCTGGTCCTTGGTATAGCACACCAAGTTTGGCTACAGAAATCATATTACAAAAGAAAATAAACAAATCCTAGTCAAGCTTAAGTCTAAGATAAACACTTTTGACACAAAAAGTAACAGATACAATACATTTTCTCTCATGCGCTTAATAGTTAATATCACAAAAAAACATATAACAGTCAACACTAGTCCGTGACTCTGTGATAAAGCAGAATAGAGGAAAGAGATTCATGTAACCACAAATGTAGCTGGGATAAGGCAAACAACTCTTAACATTCTACAATCCTAAAAAACTTGAAATGTTTTTAATTTGTGGAGATGATGGATAGTCGAAGATCGAATTTAAGCTTCGCGATTGAAATTCTCCCAACTTCGAAAAACTTAGAACACAAAACTTCAAAGATCAAATCCGAGAAAATCGCGCAAGTAAATGAAGATACAAAATTTGATTAGAAGCCAATATCTTTGATGATATAAACCTCCTAATCAGTGAAACTATAGTCTATAAAACTGTATTAGGATGAAATTTATGGGAAAAAAAATGATCAGATTGTATTTGGATTCAAATGAAAATGAAAAGCAAAGGACTGAGACCCACAAAAGTATGTAGCCTTATCACCAAATCAGCTGCACAAAAGGAACAACAGAAGGCCCAAAACAATTCAATGCCACCAAAATAATGTCAATTTCAAAGCCATGCCACAAGGACAAAATGTAAATAAAAAAGAATCAAAACCCATCAAATAAACCATGACAAATTAAACATTTTCAAACTAAACTTCTAACAAATACGTTTTAATAAAAAATCAGCTCTTCAAACAAATCAAATTAGCACAAGTTATAGAATAGAAATGCATGCAAAACCAATCATTTCTTCAAAAGAATTCAGACTTTCGATAACATATGTTCACAACCAAGAAAACAGGAAAACAATCAAAACCTAAACAAAAATATGACAGATGAGTAATATCAAAATTAAATGGTTCTCATTTCGGAGATGGCGAGGTACAGCAGCGACGACTTAGGGTGCGGCGACGGGTTAGGGTGCGGTGAACAACGACAACGGCTTAGGGTTTCGGAGGCTCCATTATTAGGCAAACGACGACGGCAGACCCGACGACATCGTCGCAACCTCAATCGCAGCGATGGCAGAGATTTATGGTTTGGGAGAGAGATTTCGGTATGAGAGAGAGAGTTGACGGTGAGTGAGATCCGGTGAGAGAGAGCGGTGAGAGAGAGAAGGCTGAGAGCGACGAGAGAGAGAGCAGAGAGAGGTGACAGTGAGAGAGAGAGCGGTGACGGTGAGAGAGAGCGAGCAGTGAGGGAGAGAGATTTCGTTGAGAGAGAGAGAGCGGTGAGGGATTTCGTTAAGAGAGACGGTGAGGGATTTCGTTGGATTTCGCTGAGACGGTGAGGGATTTTGTTGAGAGAGACGGTGAGGGAGGGATTTCGTTGAGAGAGACAATGAGGGAGGGATTTCGTTGAGAGGGATCGGGATTTCGTTGAGACGGTGAGGGATTTGTTGAGAGGGATCGGGATTTCGTTGAAAGGGTGAGGGATTTCGTTGAGAGAGATTCGTTGAGAGAGATGGTGAGGTCGTTGAGAGAGATTCGTTGAGAGAGACGGTGAGGGATTTCGTTGAGACAGAGAAAGAGTGATGGAATCGGTAGAGAGAGAGTTGTTGGTCCCCATTTTTGGGGCATCTAGATCGAAACACACGAATCTCGAGATTTGATGAACGGTTATAAGAAAAGAAAGTTTTGGTGGGAATGTTGGCGCCATTATTTAGAGACAGAATTTAATTCCGTCTCTATTTCTGTCTCTGATCTCTCTCTATTCTGTCTCTGAATTAGTCCGTCTCAATTTCGTCTCTTACCACTTTTTCTTAGCAACGGAACTTAATTCCGTTGCTAATTCCGTTTCTAAATATCATTTTTCTTGTAGTGATCATTAATATAGTCCTAAGTCAAAGTGCAAGAACTTTTGTCCCTATCTTCTTGACGATGTTCCTCTTATGCAATTTTCCTATAACTCTGTTGCAAAAAGCCTGAATGAGAAAGATTACGATTTGTATGTATCAACAAGTGCATTTCTTTTACAAGCTTACCAGTAGCAACAACCCCCAAGAGAGGCACTTTTGTCCCAATTTAAACTCATGATAAGTAATTCCAATTTCCAAGCTTATTCTAGATAGACCTAGGCTCTGTTTGGTAAGCACAAACTAGCTTATCAGCTAGCTGATAAGCTAGTTTATTTGTTAAGCTGTGTGTTTGGTTTGTAGCTTATTTTAAAAATAATTTAGATGATAAGTGTAACGGCCCAAAAATTCTACTCGTGCCACGTGTCATGTTAGGGTCTTATGTGGGACCCACTTGCCGTAATACGTATGTCCGAATCTCGAGTGGAGATGCTAATTGTTGAAAAAAAAATGTATACGCGGAGAATTCGGTGAGCCGAAACACGAACGGGGAAGCACCTCGAGTTGCGTGCCAACGTGAGACCGAGATAGTCGCTTTATGTGGTTTTAATGTGTACATTAGATACGTTTCGTGATGCGTGTAGCGCGAGTATCGAAATTTTGGAAATTAGGCGAGTTGGTGCATCGAGATGCGCGCTGCTCGATCTTTTTAAAGAAATCATAAAAATAAATATGTTTTTGAATTTGTCTCGAAATACGCAAATTAGCGAGACTCGAGACAATTTTGGTCAAGCACAGGGGCGATGGACGGCGGTGCGGCAGCGACGGGATCAGCCGATCGGCAACGGTCCAGCAATGGCCGAGAGAGGCGATCTTCAGCAAGCGCGCGCGCGAACTCTTGGGATCGCACGGCGACACAAAAGGGCAAGCGCGCGCCGGCGTGCTGCCGAGCAGCAAGAAGCTAGCGAAGCAGAAGCGCGCGGCCGGCGGAGTCGACGAGCAGCGATCAGCGATAGCGCGACGGTGACGACGACAACGGCGAAGTGACGACGGCGACGTCGGCACAGCAGCGACGGTGGCGTCGGCGCGACAGCGACGTCGGCTCGGCTGCGGCAACGGCACGGTGAACGACGCGATGGTGTTGTCAGACCGATCGGAGGCGTGAATCGACGAATGTCGACGACGCAATTGAGGTGAGGTGTATTTCACCTAATTTTAAATTGCGATTTGCATGATTTAGTAGCTAAATGTACGAATGGACCTAGGGACTTAGGATGCTATAGTCAGGTGTCGGGTGCACATATCGAGACGCGAGCGAGCGCGTTTTGAGGTACGTAAGATTCCATCTAAAAGTCACTGAGGGCTTACTTTTCTATCATTGATTTCATGTTCGTGATTATTAGATGTTATTCCCCCTTTTCCTTGTTATTGATTTTCGTGACGCATTTGGGTTGGGGGTTGAGACTTTTGATATTCGTGTTGTACTTATGGCACACTAGGCTGTACGCAGGTTATCAGGTGAAAGGAAGTGGGGGCTTCCATTGAAAAGATCCTGGGGGTATGGAAACCAGGTGAAAGGAAGTAAGGCACCCACCGAAAGGATCCTGGGGGTTCGACGTACAGTTTAGTGTGACCGGGAGGAGTACACGGTTTGTTTCTCTTGTGTTATTTATTCATGTGATGATCTTAGCACAGTTGCCTGTTTAGTTTCCACATGATTAATTGACATGGTTATTGATATCTGTTTATGCTCCTATAAATGCTCGGTGTACTTTGTTGGAATCTTACTAATTGTACTCTCCATCTGGCTTTTTGTGATGGTCGAGTGCAGACCCTGCTAGTAGAGGCAATGACATTTTGGCGACTTTATCTGACTGCCCGCGGTCGAGGACTTACTAGTAGGTGCGAATTTTGCTATTTTGCTTTACTTTTGGGAATTGAGTGACTAAATAGACACTGTACTTGTATATATTACTGTTTAATATTGTCGCATATATACAGAGTATTTTTCCCGAGTTTTCCACAATAGGAGTTGCTCTTATAAATCATGTTTTATATGACAATGAATTTAATTGTTTTACTCGCCTTAAATTTAAGACTTTCGCTGTTGTTTTAATGATTAAACTGTCGAACTAAATTGCTTAACGAAGGGAGTTAACACGCATATCGAGGAGTTGTGTTGTAGGAAATGGCGTCAGTGGCGCGTGGGACCCAGTGGATCAAGGATCCGACAGGACCACTGGGGCAGCGCCTCCCCACGTGGCGACCTCGGGATTTGGGGCCGTCACAATAAGCTCTCAATTGAAATGCTACTCTTAGTAGCGTTTGAACCGAAAATCCGTCGTTTGGATTTTTTCTCGCCATTATACCCTTATTTTTATGGTATTAATAAATTAATGCTCTTGCAAATTAGTGGAAACAAAATAAGCAAATACTTAAATAAACCCCGGGCAGAGGCGAAACCAGCATTTCAAGCTCTTCTAGGCTAGACCAACAGTTATATAATACGTTATTAAAACTTATTGAATTTAAAATTAACATATAGCTTAATATTGTTAATAAAAAAATAGTGATTAATAATTAACTAAATATTATAAAACAAAGAATTTCACTAAAATTAAAAATCATTACACGTTAATTTCTTAATTATAGATAATCTTGTTAGATATTTATTACATATTAAATAAGTTTTAACAACGTTGAGTATAAAAATGTTTTAAATGTTATAAAAATATTTTTATTGTAATATTTGAGTGGTGGGTTATCCTACATATTTTTAATTTTTTTTTTACTAATCTACTATTTTTTTAAGTTATAGAGATACTTCTATAGAAATGAAGAATATTCGCAATAACATTGCTTCCCAGATGATGCGTTAGGTATATGTATAGTTATCCAAGTCGTTTATTGTATTTTATTTATATGTGTTTATTTTTTGCGAATTCTTATAAATTAATATAGAGCTATTTTCATGTAAGCATTTATGGACACACATAATTTAGTTTTCTAAATAATATAAATTATTTTATGGTATTAATTTATATTTTGTAAATAAAATATAGAGTTATTTATAACAATTAATTATATGATTATATAAGTAATATACTTAATTGTATCATATGTCTTTTATTGTCATTTTGCATTTTTCAACTAATCAATTAGCTATCATTCCAAACAGTTTTTAGTTGATCAGCTAGATTATCAGTTTTCCGCTACCAGCTAGTAGATTATCAACCATCAACTAGATTATCAACTATCAACTAGTTTATCAGCTATCAGCTAGATTATCAGCTAGCCTTGTCAAACAGAGCCCTAATCAGTTATAGTAAACTTATAGTACTTAGGCTGATCAATAGAGCTTAGGTGAACTTAGTGGGTCCGATAGACTTGCATAACTACCAAAATCTAAGTGGACTTTATGTAGGATTTAAAATTAATTAAAAAAAAAAGTTTTGGGTAGGCGAGAACCTTCTCTGTTTTTAGTGCTGAGGCGCCTACATTATTGCCCAGAAATGAATATGTGCAATTTTTGGGTGTTATTTGGTCCGATTTTGTCCATTTTTTGATATATTTTCGCACCAAAACTCACTTCTTTATGGATAGACACCAAATCTCATGATTTTATATAAATCAAAGAGATCTAGTACGTACTAAAAACATTGAGATGCATTGAGAATCATATTGAAACACAAAAGTCTTTTGAATCAAAGTTTGTTCTTGTTCATAGCATCATTCTATCAAAAGTTCTTCACAGAGTGTTTTTTATTAGAGTTGTGTTACACACACATCATACAACAACCATTAGAGACTTGATTGTACCCTGAAGGTAAGTTTGGATTTTCTCATTTTGTATACGCGGTTTCGACTTGTAGGGAGAAACCTTGTATAAAAAAGAGCAATTACGCGCCTCAAGTCTTTGTTTGGTTCCTCCATTCTCAATTTGTATTTTCTGTCTGAAGAGATTTGTTCCAACAATTTTTAGACAAGAGAACCTTCTTCAACGGTTTCTTATTCGGGTAAAATTTTTTGGTGATACATTAAAGGAATCGACAACCGCTGCTGGTATTTTAAACCAACTATTTTAGGTTTGATCTAGCGAGAATCTTGGTCAGATATTAATGCGTGCGGTCACGTTTTTGGTATGAAACTTTCATATTTATTTATTTAATTTGGCGATCATATTGAAGACACAATAAAATTTATGTTTTATCATGCATGTGGTCAATTGGATGTTGTTCCAACAGTAGACATCCGTGAAATGTTTAACTATGAATTTCACATGAAAATAACTTAGTACACACATGTACAAGGTATATAGATAATATACATGAGATTTTTCGAGGTACATAGTATGCAGAGGCGAATCCAGGATTTTTGATAGCCCTGGGCTATAAATATTTTTTAATTTATTATTTTTATATATTATTATGTATACTTTAAATAAATTATACCACTATATATATAAAAATATATATATATGCATCCATGACAAACATAAAATTAGCATGGTTATCGCATAAATTAAGCCACAAACTATTAAGGAAAGAAAAAAAAAACATTTGAACACAAACACGTGTAATAGATCAAATCGAAACCAAATCAATAGATAATGAGTTCAACTGAAGTACCTTAAATTAAAAATTGTTGTCTACTTGTCACAAACATGACTCGATCAATGAAAAGTGTATCAATTTTATAAACACAAACAATATAGAATCAAATATAAATTATATTGGTGGGTAAAGAATAAAAATAATACTTAAATAATAAATTATATAAAAATCAGAATATGAAGAAAAATAACCTATTTAAGTTGTGCCCTCCTTTGCTTTAAAGAATCGAATTCATCAATTACTTCATCTATATCGATATTTTGAGCGAATTCTCGTTCAATATGAATGATCATAGTATCGCAAAGAATTCTTCTTCCATTCTATTTCGTAAATCGTCTTAATACGCTTCATAGCTGAAAATGCTCGCTCTGTTGATGCCGTGGATACAGGTAGAGTCAAAATAAGACGAATCAATCTCTCAACCAAGTTGTAGTGATGCGACTTATTTGTTCGAATTAATTTCTGCAATAACTCAGAATTTGATGACAAATTCAGAAAACACTTGTGGTGAAGTACATCAACCTCATAATGCTCCAATTGAAATCTCAAATGATGCATTTCTTGATCACTAAAATCAGCAGGATAGAACTTTCTTGCAAGAATACATATTTGATCAACATCAAATAATTTGAACTGATCATTTGGTTGTAAAGCACAACTCAAGTTAAGGATTTCCAATGCATCATCATTGAATCTGTAATTCAACTCTTTCAATTGATAGTCAATCACGGAATTGAACATATCAAAGTGGTAATGATGCTCAACTGTGACGAGACTTTTTTGCTGACAAGAACGACCTGTGCCCTCATTGTACCAAGCATTCATATCGGGTGTTTCGATTTCATACTCTATGCAAATCGAATTCACACACATCGAAAGGTGATCAAAGCTTTCATTTCGTAATTTTAGAAGAAGTACTTTTGTTGTGGCAATTGAATCTATTGCATTCAGAATATCTAGAGTTTTTTCTTGCAAGTTTCGACAAAGCATATCTGTAATTCCCAAAATTCTATGCATTACATGCAACATGAATACAAAGTCAAAAGTTTCCATCATCATTAAAACACCTTTTGCTTCACCACGAATATCTTCAGTAGATCCATTACTAACCATTTTTTTAAGCACTTGCATCGTTGCCCAATACATATCAATCACACTGCAAATAGAATCAAAATGAGAGCTCCACCGTGTTTCTCCCTTTCGTTGTAAACTTCCGATTTGATTAGCTCCTTTACCAGTTTCACGTTCACCACTAGCTACTTTACGTGCAATCTCTACAGCTTGAAAGGCTTGCAACTCGGTAAGGCGTTTTGGAGAAGAACCTATAAGGTTAACAATAGAAGACAACTTTGAAAAGAGTAACCAATTCGACGGTTCCTTTTTAGAAGCTGCAACTAATGGTAGTTGTAGTCGATGAGCAAAACAATGCACATAATATGCATATGGACAGTCTTTGAGAAATAAAGCTTGCAACCCATTCCATGCCCCACGCATGTTACTAGCACCATCATATCCTTGACCACGCAAGTCATCTATAAGTAAGTTATACCGAGCAAGAGAGTAACATACACTTTTCTTAAGTGTTGAAGCAGCGGTGTTTTCGACTTGGACAATATCGAAAAAACGCTCTTTAATTGAGCCTTGACCATCCACGAATCTCAACACAATTGCCATTTCTTCTTTGCCTCCTGCATCCTTGGCTTCATCAACTAATAGACAAAACTTTTTATCTCCAATTTCTTCACGAATTTATTTTCTCACCATGTTAGCCATAATATGCAAAATCTCTTTTTGAATATTTGGTGAGGTGTACTTTGCATTCCCTGGAGCATTGTCGAGTATAACATCCTCAATGTTAACATTTAATCTACCCATAAGCTTCAACATTTCTATGAGATTTCCTCGATTTTCTGAAGTTGAACCTTCACGATGACCTCTAACTGCGCAACCTTGTAAACTAAGCCATCGAACAGCCTCACTTGTAACCTTAAGCCGCAACCGATTTTTTCGAACATCCTCTGAAGTTTGTGCATTTATCACCCTGTTAATGTGTCGAGTAACATTCGACAAATTCTCAACAGATTGTACAGATTTTCTATGCGGCGAATTGATGCTTCCCATATGTATCAAGAATGGACAATTAACCCCTTGATTAACTCTCTTCCAATTTTTAAGTCCCCCATTAGTTAATGTGCAGTGAGGTGTATTACCATTTTCAAAAAGGTAACACGGGAAACAAAATACCGCGTCCTTTGAAAGAGAATACTCCAACCATTGAAATTCTCCAAACCATTTTGGTTGAAAACGACGATATTGATTTCCGAATAGAGTTCGTGGGTATTCTGGTAACCTAGGTTGATAAGGGCCCATCTTTATATATGCTCGTCTAATCTCATCTCTCACATTGAAGGAATATTGCCGTATTGGAGTATGCAAGCCCGGATCTCTTTAAAGAGAATTAAAATCAATATAAACTTCTTGAGTTGGAGATTCTAAAGGTCTCGTTTCCTCACGAGATGAAGCCTCAACAACTGGTGGAGAAAGATTGTCAACCTTAGATGCCTCCTCACTTGATTTAAAAAATGAAAAAATTGTCTTCGATCTTTTGTTACTATGACGCTCCATAGAGTTTAGTCCAAAGCTAGTATGTTATCCTTAAAAAAAAATGTCTCCTTAAATATTAAAGTCATGCAAACTTTTTTTATTCTCCTAATTCAATCAATGTAAATAGTATATAATCAAAGATATAAAAAAACATGTGAAACATAAAAATAATCGCAACGTAATTGAAATCGAAATCAAACGTACAAACGCAAATGAAGAAGATCACATCTCAAGAAGAGATTCAAAACATAAACAAAACTGAAATAGATCGTTCATTTATCAAAGACAAATCTAGTAATCACCCGCACAAAACGAAAACAAAATCAAAATCATCACAAAAGAACAAGGCCACATCACAAGAAGAGATCTAAAACAGAAACATAACTAAAACAAGCAATGCAACTGCAATTCCCCTCTCTCATTCTCAACATGCCTAGCTAAAACAAGCAGACCTTTCTTCTCGGTAATTCGAGTACTATTTGAAAAATTCCCCCTCGACAAAAACCTCAATGCCTCAGCACACCTAGTGACCTAGTCTTAACCTCCAATTTCACCGCGTCCCTTTCACTCTCCCTATCTTTCCTACCCTGCCCAGCAAACCGCGATGACGAAGACGAACTCGAACGAAGCCGATTCGGGCATGTAGGCTTACCAGTCCAGAATCTTGTACAAACAAAATCAAAATCAACAACACGATCGAAGAAACCGAACGAAGAGATTGAAGAGATGGCAGCCATCAGCGATCAATCAACAACAAAAACTGAAGAGATAGAATCATAAAAAGATGAACTCACCTTGATCGATTGGAAACCCTAGGAGAGCTAAACAGAGAACCAAAGAGATTTTCTTGAGGAGGCGATGAGCGATGTTTAGATTGAAAAAAACTGAAGAACAATAGAGATTGGGGAGCCCCTGGTCGCACCTTGCAAGTGTGGCTGTTGTGTGATACTTTCGATTTTGTTACAAAGGTTCTTGGTTCAAGATCTGTTCACTATAGTACATGATGAAACTTTGAAGTATTTGCACTAAATGAAAAGTTCAAGTCCAAAAGACACTTCTCATTTATGTATCGATTTTTGGAATGATGATATATATTTTTTGGTCGTGTTTTTCTTAAGTGTGATTTTCAATTTATATGTCCATATAATTTGAAAATGGGGAAAATTATAGGATTTAAAATTAATTAAAAAAATGATTATACGTTTGGTGCTGAAGCGTCAGCCTCAATGTTGTGACGACCCAAACCTACAAATTGGGCACCACCCGACACTAGGACTCCATGAACCCCTGGTAAACTAATCCAGAGTTAATAAGGCTCTAGTCAACCTCATAAACCGGTCTTCGATACTTGATAGTCCATACAACAAAGTATATATATATCATATATATAAAAGCACGAATAACAAGTTTTTGAGTGATAATGAAATTTACTTCTTTGCCCATATATATCTATCATATTTACTTCTTTCCCCATATATGTCTATCATATATTTAAAAGCAACCATATATCTAACATATATATCTATCTATATACGCAACCTCTTTAATGTTTTGAACACTACATCTTCAAATCGATCAACAACTCAACGCCTTTCCTACCTCTTCAAATCGATTAACAACTCAACCGATCAACGACTCTCCTTCCTCTTCAAATAATTCATTCCTTGTTTTCCTTCATCGACTCATTCGTTGCTTTCCTTTGCTCTTCGATTCAAAGGTAAGTTAATCCATCTTTCTTCTCCAATTCTTTTTTTTTCTCGGAAAGGTTTGATTCAAATGTGAGTTAATCATCTGGTCTATATGGTTCGTTTCAAAGGCAATTCGATTCATGGTTTTTGAAAGAAATTTAGGTATAATCCACCCTTGATTCAACGTTGAGTTTTACATAACAAAACCCTATTTCATCTGGTCTATATGGTTCAATTTGATTCATGGTTTTTGAAACAATACCTTGAAGCTAATACGATCAACCCTTCTTTCATTGTATGGTTATTAGAATTCATGAGATACATATATGTTTGGCATATTTATAGTAAGTGATTTTTTGAAGATAATAAGCCGAAACTAAATTGGGTTTTAAGATCTTGAATGCTAGGTGTTTGTTGAAATGTCAAATAATCTCCATATTCTTCCTTTATATAAGAAATATACATATGTTTGATTTGTCTGTCTTTTTACAAGTTAGAACTAAAAAATTGAATCTTTTATATTAGCATACTTGGAAAAAAAGGACATGAAGTAATTTGAATCTTTGTTTGTTGAACTTGTTGTGTTGTTGGTGACGAACTAATCTCTTAGTTCATTAATTCCTACACAAATGAATGTAAAGTTCTTGTGCACATTTGAGATAAATGAAAGCCTCCAATAAAATCATGTAGGAGATGGAAAGTAAGCATGTTGGTGACGAACTAATCTCTTGCTTTCCTTTTTTTCTTTCCTAAATGATGCTTCTTGAATTATATTTTTACTTATTACGTATTCAAATTATGTACGTTTGGATTTTATATTACATAGTTTGTTCAAACTCATACATATTATTTTAATTTTAATTTTATATTTAGTTGCATATTAAATTAATATTATTTATTTTTTTAATTACTACTCTAATGTTTGTTTCATTGGATTGTAGTTTAACAATCTCATCTAAAATTCATTAAGTATAACCATTTTACCTTGCATTAACGAGTTACAATGGTTAAAAACTTTAGAGTTATCAATAATAGTCAATACGCTGTAAGAAAAGCAATAAATATTAATTGAAGGGAGGTGGATAGTTTGAAACATAAATTTGCAATGGAGGAAGAAAAAGAAATGAAACGGACTCGTTAAAGACAACTAACGAGTGAAAAGAAAGAGTCAAATGATCACAGTATGGATTTGAAATTTCATAAAATATTATATGAAATATTGAGTAGAGTAAATGCTATGAATCAAAATGAATGAATTTAATTAATAATTTAGAAATTAAGTTGCATTTATTTCTTTTTTATGTATAGGTCCCTGGAATGCAAAACCACGTTATATAGCTATAGGTTTTGAGCACGTTGCAAGTTCAGCAGATGTGTTACCATCAGTAAACTCTTGTCGAAATTGTAGCGCGAAGAGGTTTTTCATGAATATAATAGTTTTTGTTGTTCAAACGGTCAAGTAACCTTCGTTCCTAATGTTGTCCCTGAAGAAATGTTCGACCTATTCACTTCAAACACTGAAGAGACACGTGAGTTTTTGATGTACATCCGTACTTATAACACCAATTTTGGTTTTACATCTTTTGGTGTAAAGTGTGAAAGAGAGTATGCCAAAAATAATATGAGCGTATATACATTTAGAGTGCAGGGCCAAATTCATCATTTTATAAATAATTTACTTCTCGACAATGAGCATCCTTCTTTTTTGCAATTGTGCTTTTATGATACTGGTCATGAAGTGCAAAACCGAATGCATTGCTCTGATAGGATGAAAGAGACAATTTTGGCAAGGTTAATTAGTATGCTTGCGAAAAATCTATATGCAAGTTTTTTCCGCACTTCACAAAATAAGGAAGATTTAGAAGATCAAGTTGCTCAATTAGTTTCAAGTGTTAGTCGTCTTCTACTTATTGCTTTTCATGTTTTCTATTAATTGTAGTGGTTCTTTTCAATTTTGGTTGATTAACTAGAAATTAATTCCCGTGAGCGAAGCGAGCGGGTTAGTCGTGCGTAGCACGTCCTGAAACTAGTAATATATATATATATATATATATATATATGAACTCATATCCAGCAAAATTTAAATAGGGTTAAAACGCAATAACAAATAAATTAAACACACAACAAGTTCTAGGTGTGGAAGCTATAATATGGAAACCCCGTAAAACATATACAATGTACAAATTACAGTGAAGAGGGAAAACACACGTATCTCTCAACCCAAATACTCATTTATAAAATATAATAAATATAATAAATGTGATATAGATACACCAAATGATGTACATATGCCGAACATCAATGTTCTCGAGCTTGAAGATTATGCATGCAATTGTGACCAAAGGTGAAGACAATCCCAGTGAATAATTGCAAAAGAAGTTCGACAGTAATTCAGATTAAACAACAAATAAGTCCATAAATCATGCAGGAAAGAAATGAAGTAGAAAAGAACAATAAAGCACATGATAAATAGACTACAGAGGTCAACAATAGAGACCAAGTGACCCGTAAACAAAAGATAGGCGCCTAAGTGGTCTTGACACTCTACACGCGGGCTCAAAGTCACTTGACTATAGGTAAGTGTCAAATAGTGGTACGGTGGGACCAAGTCCGCTTCAACTGCACCTATTCCGTTCGGCACTGTCGGCTTACTTGAGTTGCAGCCTGAGAAAATTCCAAAGGGAGCCACTAATAGAATCCTTGAAGTCCTGTGAGGAGCCACGATACATGGCAGATGCTCACTCAGAAGATTCAGTCTCATCTAGGAGCCACGAGCGCGACTCGGATGCTCAACTCACGAGTAAACAACGACTCAATTCGACCACTTAGACCCTAGGTCACTTGGTAGGGAAGTAGAGTCCGATAATAGATATAATTTCCATTAAAATATGCAAGAAAGGAAAATAATTAATATTGAGTTTCTTACTAGTTTACTTACAATACAATCGCATAAAAATCGCTACATCAAATTGATGATTAGAATAAGCCTAGTTGGGTCCTTCTTGCATATCTACATTCATACATATATAGCAAAGTTGTTTTAGGGAACATTTGCTAAATAGAGGCCTTGTGTAACTCAAATGAACTAATTCATCAATTAGTTCTATTAAAGACTCAAGTCATTACATAAAGGGTTTAATATATTAAGACAATCTTATATTAGTTTCATTCTTGAACTTAATGAGTATAAGTCTAGGAACCCCAAGTTCATAAAACCTTTGTTCTAGTAATTTAAACCAAGACAATACAATTGTCTAAACATTTGAATCTATACATTAAGTCTATTTAAAGGTGTTGAGTTTCTTAGATTCATCAAAACATCAAATATAGCTTCAATCAAGAAAATAGATTAAAACTCCTTTTTTTATGTCAAACACATTGTATGCAAGAAAAAAAGTTTTACTCGACTTAATTCAAAATTCGTCCAAGTCACTTTGAAGCTCAAAACCCCTGTAAGTCATACTCGAACGGTCATCGAGGCCCAAATTCCATAACAAATAGGTCAAACGTGACACTAATAAAAAGAAATCCATAATTCGTAGCTTCGACCAGATTTGAATTAAAACGATTTACAATCTTGTCGAGCTCAATTTGACCTTCCAAACTTTAGAGAAAAAGAACAAAATTCTCTTACAAGCATTGAGCGCATTCTTTCCCAAGACTATTTACAAAATTTAAGTTTCATAGACATTTAAGCGAAATCGCCGAGAATAATAATTGAAATCAATTAAACCAAAAGTTGAGTTCAACGCTTTACCTAATCTTTTAATGAGGATTTTAGTGTCAAAAACGCAATAACCTTTGATTCAAAACATTCACAAGACTTGAAAATCATAAAAACTTAATCCAACTTATTTGTAGGAATCAACTAAGAAATCAAGGCCTCCAAAATCGCCATAAATTTGTGCATTAAAATTTGGAATAATACAAGTAGAACTTCTTTGTGCCATTTTATCAAATACTTGATATGCAAATCAAAAAGTATTACCCAAATAACATGAATTAGCTTTGATTTGACCAAACCAACTTGAATCTTCCACAAGAACCCAAAATCTATAATCATCAAGTTAGATTGCAAACAAAAACACTAGAACTATGCATATTTAACATAAGTTTGAACAACAACAAAGTCGTTTTGAAATCGACAATAGCCAAACTTTTACGAACCAACTCAAGTTAGAAATAATTCTATGGATTCATAGATTTTAACCTCAAAATCAAACTCAAGGTATGTTTAGGGTCTCACCATAGCCTTTAATGAAGTCTCAACTCCAACATCTTAACTCTCCAAACAAGGATCTTCCTTTTTTTTTCTTTCTTTCTCTCCTCTTTCTCTTCTTTCTTCCTCCCAAACTCTTCGCGAGCTAACACCGCCGCCACCACCAAAGGCTCGCTGGAATCGCTGCCGTCGTCTCCGTCTCACCGGAGTTGCGTCGTCTGTTGTTGCGTCTCCTCCATGGTTGTCGTACTCTCTCATTGTGCATTTTTTGTTATGATGGAAATAGGGTTGAAGACCCTTTCTCCTTTGTCTGTGCGTTGGTGTTGTATTGTTTTGTTTTTTTTTGTTTTATTTGAGAATTATCTAATCTATCCGTTTCTTTCTCGATTGAAGTGACACTTATATCTAGGGTTGATATCACTCGCTTATAGTTAGATCTAAAGTGAGACTTGTCCCGTCACTTTGTGACCCCAAAATTGACACACCTAGCACATACAAATTATGTCTAGACCTTAAATTAGCCAATTTTTAATAATTAATAGTCTAAGGCCTCATTGTCACGTAAATTCATTATAATTAACTTAAACCATTCGCGATGTCATATGTTACACGCAGTACCATACCTAACAAAATTTAAAATCATTTTATTTTTATTTTTTTATTAATACTTGAGCACTTTAACTTACCGTGACTCTCAATTGGCTATTAAAACACTAATAATTCATGATTAGCGATTAATTAACGAATTAAAAATACGGGTCGTAATAAGCGCCAAGACCAGAAACCTTCTTTGTTTTTGGCATTGAAGTGTCGAGTCGGTGCCTCAACGCCCATAACGAATATGAGAGAGTTTTTGGTATTATTTGGTCCCTTTTTAGTACCTATTCGCACCAAAACTCACATTTTTGTGTATTGACACCAAGTCTCCTAATTTTCTATAAACACACCACTTTGCGTTACACATACATCATCAAACAACTACTAGGGACTTGATTGTATCCTGAAGACAATTTTCGATTTTTCCATTATGTATACGCCGTTTCGGCCAGCAGGGAGAAATCTTAACTAAAAGAGAGCGATTACACGTCTCAAGTCTTTGTTTGGTTCCTTCATTCTCAATTCGCATTTTCTGTCCGAAGAGATTTGTTCTAACACTTTATGAGTGTCTCAATAAATTTATGGAGCTTGAGCGAGCTTAGTGGGCCCAAAAGATCCGCATAATAACCATAATCTATGTGGACCTAGATGTTGGGGCATGTGCCCTAGGTAAATCCATTAACTGTCTTTATGAATACTTTTAGTTAATAAAATAGAGGAT
This sequence comes from Stephania yunnanensis, assembly GCA_039657365.1. NCBI lineage: Eukaryota > Viridiplantae > Streptophyta > Magnoliopsida > Ranunculales > Menispermaceae > Stephania > Stephania yunnanensis. The sequence continues at coordinate 40,454,862 of CM077590.1, read as the reverse complement.
TTCATTTGCTGTTTATTATAATTAATTTTCATGTTTACATTATAATAAGATTCATGGGTATTTACAGAAATATCATAAATGTCCATATTCGATCATTATACTGAGAACTATAATGAATTAAGATTAGTGTGAGTCTTGATTGATGATCATATGATGATTATACGTATAGAGATACGAATCAAGATCACGAGTACTTGTTAGGGAACAAAGTACTAGACCGACCCGCTATGAGAACATCACATGGATTAAGTCAAAGTTGTTTCTCATGATAGATATATTTTTCGGTCCTCTGACTTGAGATTACTAGAGACTTCAACATTAGGAACATAGTGATTTGACACTATCAAACGTTATCTTTAATCGGACGATTATAAAGGTTGTGATTGGTTATTGTGTGAGCAATGTGATGAAGTTGTGTAATCGAGATATAATTTGTCCCTCTCATATAAAGAGAGATATCTAGTGGATCCCTCGATGTGTTAGACTGTTAAAAGGCCTAGTCTAAATGAATTGATATTGATCAATGTCACTTAGATGTTTTCAGTCTACCTAGAGATCGAGACTAGTACGATTGAACATGTTGGATGACAATTCCATGCCTTATGTTTGATCAAAAGGATATCGTGTGACAAAAAGATGTTATATACACTATTGATTAGGTTGTATCGATTTGATATTCGTACAACTTGGGTAGTCATAATGTCTTGCTAGAGGCCGCTTATGACTTGTATACCAAAATGTGTTTTGGTACACTGCCAACGTTGTATGAGCCTATTGGGTCGCAAACTAAGAATGGTTTCGCGAGATTTTAAGATGGTTCAGAAAAATGAATTTTATATGATAAATTTCATGACAGAGACGTCCTTGTGGTGTATTACACTTATACTTCTTTAAGTAGGGGTATATGTGTAATTTACTTAACCGTCTATATACAAGGGTTGCATAAATAGACGCTTTAAGTTAGAATACATTTATGAAAGATTAAAGGCCAAAACTTTATTTTCGTTTTAGAAACGACTTAGGGTTTTTGGTATGCTTTGGATTGTTTTGGAGAGAAACAAAAAGGTTTGGTATTCTCTCGAAGCTAGCACTTCGAATCTCGGCCGCCATTCGTGTGTGGACTACTGGTAGAGGGCGTTCGTCATTGGCAGCGCCTCAGAGATCGATCAACCTTTAGAAATGTATATTGCGACTGAGGTATGATTAAGTTTTTATGGTTTAAACGTTTTTAATGGAATTAGATTCGAATCTTGTTGGGGTTTTTGTCAAAATTGTTTTGTAATCTCCGCTGCGCCTGAACCCCAAATCCCAATAGTGGTATCAGAGCCTTCGAGTTCGATTCCATTAAATTCATTGCATGTTTTCTTCTGATATATACATGATATATGATTGAAAGCATGTTAATAGTTGATGTATATGTGATATACATAAGTTTTCTGTGAGATTTATTATCATGTTTTGTGTATATGATACATATATTCGTGATTTAATTGAAATTAGTTTCGTACATGTTAGTAACCATGTTAGGTTAATTCGAATAATTTTAATGAATTGAGTTTCGTGTTCTGTGATCCATGACACCATTAGGTTCGATTGGGATAGTAGTTCATGATTCAATTACATGTTTGTGATTATTTGGATTAGGACCGAAATTGCAAATAATTAATTTTCAAAATTATTTATTTATCTTGTTATATCTATTCTGTTATGAAGTTTCTATTTGATAAAGATAGATAACAAATTAGATTAAGAGATATAAGCAAAATCGGTTTCGTTATCCCTATTGGAAAGGAGATAAATATGGAGAAGTTTGTTATTGGTTATATGCTAGGATTCAAATATCTTAAGTCCTAATTGGATTAGGATAAGATGATTAGTTTGATGTGGGTCCGGGTTAATTAAAAATGTTTTGATTGACTTAATTTTGGATAAATTAATGGGTAAATTTAGGATAATAAAATTAGCGGGACCACCGTCTAACTAATCCTAGCGCACGGAAATTCTTTTATTAGTGAACAGTATAAAAATCTCCAAATTGTTCAGTGATTTAACAAATCAATAAAAATATATGATATTTCATTGTTTACATAAAATCACTAAAACTGAATAAAATCCCTCTATTAAATTTTAAGTCTCACGCCATCCATTTTAAACACTTGTTAAGGTCTCGATCACACTAATACAGTTTCAGCTATAGCTGGGTGTATTGTGTTATCTTGGTGAGACAGGTTGGATAAGAGTTACCTAAATGTTTAAAATGGTCCGACTTAATAAAGCTATCAAAATAGTTTTGAGCTTTAGGCACATGATGAGATAAAAACATGATAAGACATAAGATGTCCCGTATCTCATAAAAGTATCTAAAATTACATAAAATGTAATTGGTAACTGTTACCTACCTAAATAATCTAGTTCTGTGTTTCATGTCATAGTTGTCATAGAATTAGGTGAAATATGGATTTTAGTCCCCTAAATAAACAGTGTGTTTTAGGAGGGTTGTTAATTTAGTGGGAGTCTATTCCTTTATACTAAAATAAACTTTGCATAATCTTTATTGTAGATCAATGACCTCTTCAAGTAACAATAATCCCCTCACATCGCGATCCATCCTTGAGAAGGATAAGCTATCTCGGGACTAACTTTCTTGATCGGTTCAAAAACTTGAGAATTGTTCTTAAGCATGAACGCAAGTTGTATGTCCTGGATGCTTCAATCCCTGAGGACCCACCAGCCAATGCTACGAAAGCTGTGAAGGATGCGCATAATAAGCATGTCAACGATTCTACTGATGTTGCATGTATTATGCTAGCAACTATGGTTCCCGAACTTCAGATGGACATGGAACTAATGGAAGCCTACGAAACGCTGAAGGAAATGTTCCAACAGCAAGCTAGGCAATAAAAGTTCGAGACAGTCAAGAACCTACATTCTTGCAAGATGACTAAGGGTGCGTTAGTTAGTCCTCATATTCTGAAGATGAAGGGCTATGTTGACCAGCTTGATAGACTCGGATTTCCCATAAGCAAAGAGTTGGCTACGGATTTGATCCTAAATTCATTACCAGAAAGTTACTCACAATTTGTGATGAACTACAATATGAATAATATGGAGAAACCAATTTCGGAGTTGCATTTGATGCTCAAAACTGCTGAATAAAATATCAAGAAACCATATAGTAATATGTTGATGGTCTAAAAGGGAAAGGGAATGAAGAAGAAAGGCAAAGGCAAGGCTAGAGTTTCCAAGGCTGTTGCTGCACCTGTCGCAAAGCCTATGGAACAAGTCAAGACCCTACTGTTCCTGCTTCAAAACACCCAAAAGAAAAGGAAGAAAATTGTCATTTCTGTAATCAAACCTATCTTTGGCATTGTCGTCTCGGACACATAAACGAGAAACGCATAACGAAGCTTCATAAAGATGGGCTTCTAGATTCATTTGATTTAGAAACATAAGAAACGTGCGTATCTTGTTTACTAGGCAAGATGACTAAAAGTCCTTTTATTGGACACAGTGAAAGGGCAAGTGATTTATTGGGTCTAATACATACTGATGTATGCGGTCCTATAAACACAATGGCTAGAGGAGGTTATCGGTACTTCATTACATTTATCGATGATTTCAGCAGATATGGTTATGTATATCTTATTAAACATAAAGCTGAATCATTTGAGATGTTTCGAACGTTTCAAAATGAAGTGCATAATCAACTTGGTAAAACTATCAAAACATTTCGATCGGATCGAGGTGGTGAATATTTAAACCAAGAATTTGATGATCATCTTAAAAATCGTGGGATTCTCCCAATTGACTCCACCAGCAACTCCACAATGGAATGGAGTTTCTAAAGGGAGAAATCGAACCATATTAGATATGGTTCGATCTATGATGAGTCATGCATATCTTCCATTATCCTTTTGGGGTTATGCATTACAAACTGCAGTTTTCACTCTAAATCGAGTTCTTTCTAAAGCGGTTGATAAAGCACCATATGAGATATGGTATGGGAAGATACTTAGTTTGTCTTTCCTTAAGATTTGGGGTTGTGAGACTTACGTAAAACGACAAGTCTCAGAAAAACTAGCACTTAAATCTGGCAAGTGTTTATTTGTGGGGTATCCTAAGGAAACAAAAGGATATTACTTTTATAATCCCGTTGAGAACAAAATGTTTGTTGCTCGATATGGTGCCTTTATGGAAAAACAGTTTATTTCAAAAGACACTAGTGGGAGAGAAATAAATCTTGAAGAAGTTCAAGAATCACAGATAAACCCTGAACCGCTACTGGAAGTTCAACAACATTCTGAACCAGTTGAACCTCCGCAAGTGACACAAGGCCCACGTAAATGTGGTAGGGTAAGACATGAGCCAGAGAGATTCGGATTTCTCATTATTGATAGTCGTGATGTGTTGCTTATGGATCAAAATGAGCCCACCACTTATCAGGAGGCTATGTCCGGACCAGACTCAGATAAATGGCTAAGTGTCATGAACTTTGAGATGCAATCCATGTATGATAACCAAGTTTGGAACTTGGTTGATTTACCTGAAGGTGGTAAGACCATTGGATGTAAATGGGTTTTCAAGAAGAAAACTGACATGGATGGCAATGTGCATACTTTTAAAGCAAGACTTGTAGCAAAAGGTTTCAGTGCGGACTCAAGGTGTTGATTATGATGAAATTTTTTCACCAGTAGCCATGCTTAAATCCATAAGAATTTTAATTGCCATTGCTGCATATTATGACTATGAGATATGGTAAATGGATGTAAAAACAACATTTCTTAATGGAAAGCTGCTTGAGGACGTGTATATGACACAACCTGAAGGTTTTGTACATCCTGAGAATTCTAGGAAGGTATGCAAGCTTCAAAGATCCATTTATGGATTAAAGCAAGCTTCTCGGAGTTGGAATCTTCGTTTTGATGAAGCAATCGAGGATTTTGTTTTTTTTAAGAACGAAGATGAGCCTTGTGTATACAAGAAGGTCAGCGGGAGTGTAGTTGTTTCTCTGGTACTGCATGTTGATGATATATTACTCATTGGAAATGACATCCCAACATTGCAGAATGTCAAGTCTTGGTTAGGGAAGTGTTTCTTAATGAAAGACTTAGGAGATGCATCATATATCCTAAGGATAAGGATCTATAGGGATAGATCTAAGAGGCTAATCGGTCTAAGTCAGAGTGCTTACATAGACAAGGTGCTGAATAGGTTCAGTTTGCAAGACTCTAAAAGAGGATTGTTGTCAATGTCTCACGGCATAAGTCTCAGCAAGACTCAATGTCCTAAGACAAATGATGAGCGAGACCGTATGAATAAGATTCCATATGCATCAGCTATTGGATCTATCATGTATGTCGTGTTATGCACTCGACCCGATGTATCATATGCTTTGAGCACTACAAGCAGATATCGGTCGGATCCAAGTGTGAGTCACTTTGGATAGCAAGAAAGAACATCCTTAAGTACTTAAGAAGGACTAAGGAAGTGTTCTTGGTCTATGGAGATTTTGAAAATGATCTAGTTGTAAATGGTTACACGAGATGTAAGTTTTCAAACTGATATAGATGATTTTAGATCGCAATCTGGATATGTGTTTACTTTGAATGAAGGTGCGATGAAGTGGAAAAGTTCGAAGAAGAGATCGTGGCGAGATTCTACAACAGAAGCCGAGTATATTGCGGCGTCCGATGCAGCAAAGGAGGCAATTTGGATCAAAAAGTTCATTTATAAACTAGGTGTGGTTCCAAGTATTGCTAACCCTGTTTGTTTGTATTGTGACAATAACGAGGCAATAGCACAGGCCAATGAACCTAGATCACACTACAGATCCAAACATATACTCAAGCGTTTTCATCTCATCAGAGAAATTATTGAGAATGGAGACGTAAAGATTTGCAGAGTACCTACTGAAAACAACGTTGTGGATCAATTGACAAAAGCTCTTCCACAAGCAAAACATGATGGTCATGTTAGATCATTAGGCATTAGATGCATGTATGATTGGCCCTAGTGCAAGTGGGAGATGTTGGGGCATGTGCCCTAAGTCAATCCATAAATGTCTTTATAAATACTTTTAGTTAATAAAATAGAGGATTTCATTTGCTGTTTATTATAATTAATTTGCATGATTACATTATAATAAGATCCATGAGTATTTACAGAAATATCCTAAATGTCCCTAGTCGATCATTATACTGGGAACTATAATGAGTTAAGACTAGTGTGAGTCTTGATTGATGATCGTATGATGATTATACGTATAGGGATACGAATCAAGATCACGAGTACTTGTTAGGGAACAAAGTACTGGACCGACCCGCTATGAGAACATCACATGGATTAAGTCATAGTTGTTTCTTATGATAGGTATATTTTTCAGTCATTTGACTTGAGATTACCAGAGACTTCAACATTATGAACATAGTGATTTGACACTATCAAACGTTGTCTTTAACCGAACGATTATAAAGGTTGTGATTGGTTACTGTGTGAGCAATGTGATGAAGTTGTGTAATCGAGATAAAATTTGTCCCTCTCATATAAAGAGAGATATATAGTGGATCCATCGATGTGTTAGACTGTTAAAAGGCCTAGTCTAAGTGAATTGATATTGATCAATGTCACTTGGATGTTTTCAGTCTACCTAGAGATCGAGACTAGTACGATTGAACATGTTGGATGACAATTTCATGCCTTATGTTTGATCAAAAGGATATCGTGTGACAAAAGGATGTTATATACACTATTGATTAGGTTGTATCGATTTGATATTCGTACAACTTAGGTAGTCATAATGTCTTGCTAGAGGCTGCTTATGACTTGTATACCAAAATGTGTTTTGGTACAATCGCCAACGTTGTATGAGCCTATTGGGTCGCACACTGAGAATGGTTTTGCGAGATTTTAAGATGGTTCAGAAAAATGAATTTTTTATGATAAAATTCATGACGGAAACGTCCTTGTGGTGTATTACACTTATACTTCTTTAAGTAGGGGTATATGTGTAATTTACTTAACCGTCTATATACAAGGGTTGTATAAATAGACCCTTTAAGTTAGAAACACAGGGACGAAAGAAAAAAGACCGAAACTCTATTTTCGTTTTAGAAACGACTTAGGGTTTTTGGTATGCCCTGGATCGTTTTGGAGAGAAACAAAAAGGTTTGGTATTCTCTCGAAGCTAGCACTTCAAATCTCGACCGTCGTTCGTGTGTGGACCGCTGATAGAGGGCATTCGTCGTTGGCAGCGCCTTAGAGATCGATCAACCTTCAGAAAGGTACATTGCGACTGAGGTATGATTAAGTTTTCATGGTTTAAACGTTTTTAATGGAATTAGATTCAGATCCTGTTGGGTTTTTGTCAAAATTGTTTTGTAATCTCCGCTGCGTATGAACCCCAAAACCCAACAATATGTGTAATTTACTTAACCGTCTATATACAAGGGTTGTATAAATAGACGCTTTAAGTTAGAATACATTGATGAAAGATTAAAGGCCGAAACTCTATTTTCGTTTTAGAAACGACTTAGGGTTTTTGGTATGCTCTGGATCGTTTTGGAGAGAAACAAAAAGGTTTGGTATTCTCTCGAAGTTAGCACTTCGAATCTCGGTCGCCGTTCGTGTGTGGACTACTGGTAGAGGGCGTTCGTCGTTGGCAACGCCTTAGAGATCGATCAACCTTTAGAAATGTATATTGTGTCTGAGGTATGATTAAGTTTTCATGGTTTAAACGTTTTTAATGGAATTAGATTCGGATCCTGTTGGGGTTTTTGTCAAAAATATTTTGTAATCTCCGATGCGTATGAACTCCAAAACCCAACACTAGATTATTCGAACAAGAGCTGACCATAATGAACTTAGACTAAATATTAGGGTCGATGCAAAGTATTTATGGGCTCGGGGCAAAGTCATAAAATGGGGCCCCTCAATTTTCATGTACTATGCAACAATGAGTTTTCTTTTCTTTTTTTTGAGATCGAAAAATACTATTTTTTGGTTATATAATATAATTTTTTATATAAATTGTAGCATCTTCGCGTGAAGTACATGATATTAATTTTGGATAAAAATAAATTAATGATGACTTTAAATAATTTTGAAATGAAAGCAACATACACCATTAAAGTCAGTGGTCTCCAAATCATAAAATTTAACTGTTGGATAAAAGAAATTAATAAATTAATTAAATTAGTGCTTTAATTAGTGCTTGTGCGTGAGAGAGTGAAGGAAAATGTAGAAAACAAAAACAAATTTTTTAAGCCCGATAGAAACAAGCTTTGAAATTTTGTAGATTATATTTAACTTTTTTAGTTTGTAAGTTCTTAATTTAAAAGCTTGATCTAATTTCACTTATAAATATTAAAACGTATGAATAAAGTTTCCTAAATATTATATGATGTTATTTGATGCGAGCAAGACATGTCCTACTCTTAACTTCATGTATTTCTAAGAAAGTTACTAATATGGTACACATACAATTATGAAAAATACTAAGTTGACCTAAATTGAAGACGTGAAAAGGACATGTGCTTCTAAATGTTTATCGATTTTTTATGCATCGATATGTGTGCGCAAAAATATATACATATATATATAATATACACCTAAATGGCACCCATATAAGTGCGTGCTCACTTTGGGTCACAAAGAATTTGGTCAACTCTGTTCAAATAGCACTACCATTTTCTTAATAAATATAAGTTTTTTTTACATATAATGTATATATAATATGTATAAAAAAAATTAAAAATAGGGGCCAAAAAAAGGAGTCCAGGGCTATTGCCCCACCGGCCCTTGATTAGGGCGGCTTTAATAAAAATTTACTAAAGGTGTGGCATATATTATGTATTTTATAGGGGTGGGCAAACCGCGGTTTTGTGGTGAAAACCACCAAACCGCGACCAAACCGAGGTTCTACGGTTTAGTGATTTTTCAAACCACCACCAAACCGCGAACCACCAAAATCGCAACCAAACCGAACCACGGTTTGCGCGGTTTGGTCGGTTTGGTTGCGGTTTTGGTGCGAGGCAGCGGTGCGAGGCGACGGTGGATGTTTGCGCGGTGGAAGGCGACGACGATGGCGATGGATTCGGCGGCGGCGGCGAGACGGGGAGTAAGAAGAGAGAGGAGATGGCGGTGACGATGGCTATGAGAGGAGAGAGGAGACGGGAGTGACGAGAGTGAGAGGAGACGGAGTGACGAGAGAGAGAGAGAGGAGAGAGAGTCAGGGGGGGGAGAGAGTGATAGGAGTGAGTAGCGGCGGTAGTGAGAGGAGAGAGGTGACGTGAGTGAAGGAGATGATTTTTTTTTTTTATGTTTAAGGCTTTTAGGGTTTTTGGTGATTATTTACTAAAATACCATCGATTTGGTGAAACCGCGGTTTTTTCAAATTACAAACCCCGAGTTTTAAAAACGAGATCAAACCATGCGGTTTGGACGGTTTTTTGAAAACCGCTGCCCACCCCTAGTATTTTATGAGTCTCGAATTCAAACCTTATTTCTTACCGTAGAATGCTAGACTCATCGTAGCTATTCTTTCGTGGTCATGGATCGAGTACAGTTATTAAAGAAAGGAAATAATGGGCATAAAAAAAGCAAAAAAACAAAAACAAAGTACTAATTAACTACGTAGTTGTAAAAAAAAAAGTGATCAGTTACCATCCCTATGATACTCCTCTTGAAGAGTCCAAGTGGCAGAGGCGAAAGAAAAGCATTGGTGGCATGACACCTGAAATTGCCACACCACTCTCACCAGTCTCTAACTAACTCTACAACTGCACCAAATCATCAGCTCATAATTCTATGGTCCCACCCCCAAACGATCAATCATTTACAAATGGGCAAAACAGTCTTTTCTCCTACCTCCCTCTTCAAACATTCCGCGCACACACTCTCCCCCACACTTCACTCCTCACTCACCTGTCCAAAAATGGGTTCAATGGCGAAACGCTTCATCGTCTCAGCTGTTCTCCTCGCTCTGGTGACCTGTTTGTTTCAGAGAATCCAAAAAATCAAATTCCTTCACGCGACCTCCTTTTTCGTTTCTTCAAAACCCCCATTTTCTCGCACTCTCTTCACAGAGAAATCATCATCATCATCATCAGATGATATTGGTATGATCTCTCTTGGAATTCGAGACCCTTTAACCGGTCTCGAATTCGATTACTATCGCGAAAACTGCCCGCGATCGGAGCAGATCGTACGGTCCTTGGTCCGCCAGTTCCACATTGCCCGCCCAGATGCCACTCCAAGCCTCTTGCGTCTTGTTTTCCATGATTGCTTTGTTCAGGTTATTGGTGATGAAATGGGGTTTTAGGGTTTGGTTTGTTTGATTTGGGTTTTGGGTTTGGTTTTGATTTCGACTCAATAGAAAGTGAAGAAATTCGAAGACGTGGGGTAAAGTGAAGCTAAGTGGGGATGCATTAATTATGAATGATTTAAAAATAAAATCATTAAGCGCACTAAATAGAGTGCAATGGAAGAATTTGATTCATGTAGTTGACTCCAACTAATTTAGGATTGAGTATTTGTTGTTGGGTTTGATCTTGATTTGGGTGTTTAGTGTGGCTTGTTTTGTTGTTCATCTTTGAAATCTTGAATGAAGAGTAGCGACTTCTTGTAGTGATTTCAATTTGGGTTTATTAGATATGTTGTTCATGACTTCAAGTTGGTATTTGATTGTGTGTTGTTTCGAGTTTTGCAAACAGGGATGTGATGCATCAGTACTACTCGACTCGGCTGAAGCTGAGGGTTTTCAATCAGAGAAGGATACCCAACCGAACGAGACGTTGAAGGGTTTTGAGTTGATCGAATTGATAAAGGCCGAGATCGAGCAAGAGTGCCCTGAAATAGTGTCCTGTGCAGATATTCTCGTTCTTGCTGCCCGAGAAGCTGTTGTTCTGGTTAATTATCTATCATTTCATTGTGTGTGGTGTAATTTTTTGTGTGTTTTTCAATGGCTAAGTCTTATGAATTGATTGTTTGGTTGGCTTGATTTGTAGTCTGGAGGACCATTTTACCCTCTACACACTGGAAGGAGAGATAGCAGTATGTCATTCCCTGAGATCGCGTCGTTTGAGTTGCCGAATCCTCATGACAGAATTATCAAAACCCTCTTCTCATTTGCTAGTAGAGGATTCAATGAAAGGGAAACAGTCGCTCTTTTAGGTAATTGGAATTTTACTTCAATCCCTTTTTGAGTTCAATTGTTTGATGTGATTGGTTATTAATTCTCATGATCTTAATCATGGAAAATAGGACTTTCATATTATTGATTCTCAGATTACTTGAAATTGAGTTGAATTGTTTTTGGGTGCTTTATGAAATACTGTCCAGTATTCCAACTTTCATATCACTGATAGGGTTATTAATAATATGAAAGTCCTTCTATTTTCCATGATTAAGATCATGAGAATTAATAACCAATCACATCAAACTCAATAACTAATTTGGAATACCGGACAGTATTTCATAAAGCACCCAAATCCTAGATTGCTGGAAATAGAAGGATTTTTATATTACTGATCCTCAGATACTTGAAATTTGATTCTAATTCTTTCTGAGTTGAACTGTTTTTGGGTGCTTTACGAAATACTGTCCTGTGTTTTAATTGAAACGAAGACATTTATTTCATAGAAGAAAAATAGCTGGTGTTTCATCTCTATTTGTTGAATTTGATGACATTGTTGATTGAAAATGATTGGTTTTTCATGTGGTTGACTTTTGGTGATTGGAATTTCAGTTCAAATCCTTTTTGAGTTCATCTGTTTTCTTGTGATTAATGATTCTTAAAGTCCCTTCCTGTGCTTAACAATGCTAGTTTCACATCTGTTTCCTTCTCTAATTATCAATTTTGATGTCCTGGTGATTGAAAATGGATGAATATTCATTTGGTTGACTTTTTGCGTATTGAAACTTTAGTTCAATTCTTGTCTAAGAAATTTACTTTTTCTTAATCTTTAATTTCAAATGTGTAATTGTTTTCTTCTAGATATCACTCTTTCGTTTTCTAACTATCAATTTTGACAGCTATTATGATTGAATATTTTGTTGATTTTGGCTTACTTATGTCTCTCACACTACTTACCTTGCTAGCTTTAGAAGTTGAGTAATTTTCAACTACTCAGGTGCTCACAACGTTGGAATAGTGCATTGTAAGTTCTTCCACAACCGCCTGTACAACTTTGGAGGAAGCGGAGAACCTGATCCACCGATTGAACCTGCGTTCCTCGACCTTCTGAGATCAAAATGGAATAACAGCAGAGCTAGAAATGGTGCAACAATGGAGGAGCCAGGCATGTTGTTGAACTACGGTGCATCCAGTCCAGAATTTGGCACACATTACTTTCGCAGTTTAGTGCAAGGAAAAGGAATTCTCTTTGCAGATCAGCAGTTGATGGCCAGCGAAGGCACTGCACAATGGGTTCGAGCTTACGCAGCAGATGGCCCGATGTTTATGCGAGATTTTGCCCAAGCCATGATGAAGCTATCCAATCTCAGAGTCCTCACCAGGCCACTAGGTGAGATCCGGCGCGTTTGCTCCATGTACCCGTAGTAAGAGCACTAAGAGAGTTGGTCACTGGAAGGTACACTCATTCTAGTTTCATTTAAAAACATAGGTGAAATTCTCTTCCACTTGTCTTCTTAAGGATTCAATATGCTTTGTGCATTAGGTGGAATTCTCTTCCACTTGTGACTGCAGTGTTGCTAGCTTAGTTCAAGTGTATAAAAAAGCTCACCAATGTTTGCCCCTCATTAGGTTAAGATGCAACAAATTTTGTTGGCAAATGAATTGAATACCAGATTCATATAGATCTTTTCCGAAGTGGAATGAAACAGTGCCTTAACCTAATTTTGTCAAGTTTTTTAGGTAAAAGGTTAGCTTTTTAGATTTATTCATATTTGATATTATGCTTCCCTTCATATTTAAGCTTTAACACAACCTAACTGCTTTACTAGAGTTCTTAGTAATGTAGTTTTATGAGGACGAGCAGAGAAAAAGAATCTCACACCTCCTACTTCGCGAGGATACTACTTTAGTTCAATTAAACAATATCAGAAACTTTCTTTCAATGACTAACAATGCATTTTATAGGCTTACATGGAACAAAAAACTTAGTTCATAACGACTTTTAATTGTAGAAATCTTAAAAGCACTCTAAAAACAGAAATCTAATGCCTAAAAATTAGACGAGTGAAAGAAAACTATAAATTAAATTTGAACAACATATTATCATTTTATGAAAATTTTTAAACTCGACATTTAAGGGGCATATAACAGCACATGTAAAACTGCATTCTGTAATGTGCACATTTTTTTCGTAAAGTACCCTTTTTAACAATGTGCATAGCCAAGAAAAAAAATTATCCTTGAATTCTACTCCCTTGACTTAGACCGGGTAGAAAATATATACACTGACAATACGCAAGAAATTAAAGAAATGCCTTAAAAGTGAAAGCTATATACAAATTAACCAAGTGGTTGGCCCAATAGTTTGGTATGTTGTTGTTGATGTAAGAGGTTGGGTTTTCGATTCCCAAAGGGAGCAAGATAAGTTGGTTGCTTTCTTATATATAAAAAAAGCCATGCACAAACACACACACACACACTTAAATGATTTCGTTGTGAACATAAAAGTCTTTCAATGTTTAGACTTGAGGAAGTTCTGAATTATAGTTGCTTACTGCCATGCTTGTTAATTTTGCTTTTAGTTCAAAAAGACGGAAAATGGTATGTAATTATTAGAAAATTACGAAGAATTGAAATATCGCAAAGCTATCACTATCACCTTTCAATTAGTAACATCTTTTCTGATAATTGATAACTCAGGTTACGTTTGGTTCAAAATTCAAAAACAAATCTCTATTTTGATTTTTTCTGAAAGCCAAAAAGACGTGGATTCCATTTAGGCCAACTGTTTTCTATTTTAACCAAAAGATTAGGAAAAATTATTAACAAGATTGGCAGTAACTAGGAGAGCTTAAGTAGGGAGGGCCGAAAAAAAAAAAAAAAAAAAGTTCAAACACCCACGATTTTCAAACAGTTTTCTAATTTAACCCCAAAAATGTACGTATGGAAGGTTAAGAAAATCTAAAATAATTTAAACCTTTTCAAATTCTCTGAATCCTTGGGTTGAAAGTAAGAAAGCAATTTCATATTCTTTATTCTAAACGAAGTGCACTCTGAGAACCTTTGATTTCTCCAATCCTTTGCAACTTCAGGTGCACCTGCACCACCACTAGAAGAGCAACTACTACAAGCTGTACATGTAACTGAAAACAGTGTCAAATAACTAATCATGTGTTTCATGATTTCTTTCAAATCTACAGACCACCTAAGCAGATTAAGGAAATATAACACTGAAAATAATTGAACTCAAAAAAGCAGTCAAAACACTACATATAACTTTAAAATCTTTTAAGTCATCCCTCTAAGAGAGAGAAAGGATAAGGCACCTTTTTCACCTTCAATTCACTAGCCAACATGTCTTGGAACAACATCATTTGGTTACCACACTGATCAGAGACTGCATTAGTAGCATTACTTGGATGACCAAAGACCGAAATCGAATCACAAGATTCATGAACTCCCCCTAATTCAATCTGGGTCTCTCCCCAATATGGTCTAGAATCTTGAAGCATCAATTGAGGACAAATATTTCCTGTTGAATTCAATGATGATATTGATGAGGAAGAGGATGTTGTTGTTGTTGTCGTCGTCGTCGATGATGATGGTGGTGTTGTTGAGGGTAATGGGTACCTTGTGATTTTCTCACCTAATTGCTTTTCCTCCATCTTGAGCACCATTCTAGTTAACACATCAGGATCCTCGACAACTTCAAGAAGAAAGGAGAGCATCTGCCGCGGTCGTCTCTCGGTTACTTGCAGCCTCTTGTTCATCCCTTCGAGCTCGTCATCCATGGCCTTCTGCTCTTGCTTTAACGCCGAAAGCTCCATCACTATCATCTCTTCCTCTCCACCACCCTCCTCTTCTTGTTTAAGCCTAAACATATACTGATTTCTACTTTGCTTCTTCCTAATTATGTTCTTCAACAATTGCTTCTGCCCGCGAAGAAACGACTCATTCGCAAATTCCCACTTATCCGGATCAACCTTTCGAAACCCCTAGTGCCACAAAAACAACAGATCAACTATATATAAGACTAAATTGGTTCTACATGTACACACAGGATTCAATGGTGAAACTTGATTGACTTATACTTACATAGGTGTTGAGCTGACGAATAAAGCTAGAGAAATTGTTGTGCTTGAAATAGGCAGGCAAGATATGCTGCGAAAAACTCAGCGGATCGATCACGACGAAGCTGTTGTTGTCTCTCCCCCAAGAGATCAGTGGATCTGTTGATGGATCATTCACCATATGATACGTTTTCAACACGAATGGCGCGACAAGATTGAGATTGCTATGCTCCATTAGCATAGTTACTTGACTAGTCCTAGTTCTTCTTATTAAAGGGACCTATAATAGTTTACCTCTCACTTTCAGAGAATCGAAGTATACTACTCAAAGAAGAAGAGCTTCTGAAGGAGATGTTGCATCTCATATTCCACTTTTGGTTTGTTTAATTTACTTTATTTATATTCATCTTTGGTTCTGTGAAAATGAAGCTCTCTTTCTAATCTCTATGCCCTGTGCCAGGCTGCATCAGTGGATTACTATACACTAAGACATGGGCATATCTATAGAGGTTCTGATATTTGCAGCTTAGTGGATAGACCCACTTGGAGTAGATATGCTTGTTTGTTATCTATATTGTATGGCAGTGTCTCTTGGACTTATTTATTGGGTTCTGCTTAACTTAGTTCGAACGGAACACTGAAAACTTACAGGCCCTCTCCATGCTGTTAGATGCGCCTTGAGTCACGTCTTTTACGTGATTTCAGGCACAGAACGCGGTTATCCCGCTTGTGGCAGTAGAATTAATCTCACGTTATTGTATTTTATATTATGTCACATGGGGACAACCTTAGATATTTTCATATAAACAACAATACATCAAATGACATGGTCCCAAGGAATTTGACCTGTTTGAGCTTTTATTGCTTTCTTTGGAGAGAAGAGCGGTGATGGCGATGTTCATGTGTACTGGGTTTCAGGAACAAAACCAAAATCATTGATCAAATCCAAATTGGATATTGACTCAAGTTTGGAACCAAAAGTGATGGTGATTAAGAACTATAATAAGAGGTCTCCAAGGTCAAAATCAGTTGAGACAGAAAGTAACATATATAAAGTTAATTTTTATTTAAATTAATAGAAGAAGTTAGCTTTTCTTTTTATTCCTTAAGTAAGATATTTCTCCTTTTGAAAATGCACTATTAATATGAAAAAATCACACCCACTACCAACAACATGAATGACGCATCGTATTATAGAGAAGTCCATGTGTACTGTCAAGCGAACATGAATAGTGCATTCGGAGAATGCGTCATTTATGTAAATCTTATGAATCAGTCCACTGAAATTGAGTTTACATGAATAACGCATTTTCCGAATGCGCTATTCATGTAAATCTTATATGGATCAGTCCACGTGAACGCCCACGTGGACATTTAAATTTTTAAATATTTATATAATGTATATATTATATTTATATATTTATAATATATTTATATATATATATATATAATATCATATATAATATAAAATATATATTATATATAAATATAATATATATATATTATTTATATATTTATCCATAATATAGAAAAATATAATTAGAATGTCACCCCAAGTGACACCCCTGTGCAATGGCGTGCGGGACACACCTAAAAATGAATGTGCGCAAAATAAGTTTTGGTGCATAACATGCGTAGTGCGTATCTCGAAGCGCGCACGATGTTTCTGTGGGTTGTCCACCTCGAGATACGTGTGTGACATTTACATGAGTTGTCAACATCGAGATACGTGCATGTTTGGTATTTGCATGAGTTGTCTACCTTAAGATACGTGTGCGGCGTTTGCTTTAGTTGTTCACGTCGAGATGCGCGTGTGTCGTTGGCATTGATTGCCCACCTCGAGATACGTGCGTGATGTTTACATGAGGTGTCATCATCGAGATACGTGCTTGTGGCGTGTGTGGGTTATCCACCTTGATACATGCGTGCGCGACGTGAGGTTGGATGGGTTGAACAAATAACTCCATTTGAGAAGGAGTGATTCATGCACTTAGTATTTTGTATGAATTACTCATTCTCAAAAATAGTTATTCATACTAAGTTCCACCTCATTAAACCACTCCACGACTCATGAATAACACACCATAATTTGTTCACCTCATCATCAATAACTCATTTTAAAAAGGAATTATACATTACTTTTATAATTTTAAAGAAATTAACTTGGACCTGCATATGCTTGAACCCTCAAATTGATATCGCATATTGATAATCATGTACATCATTGAAGCAACTCCGGTTGGTATACGCATCCCTATCTTTTTCTTAACAAAATAAAATAAATTATTGAGTGATTGAGTGGAATATATGAGGGACCCAAGGTGTGGTGAAGAGGGTGGCACAAAAACAATTGAGAGCAGGATCCAACTATAAAACCCAAGGATGTGTCCGGGGCACAACTTAGCAATTGACTTGCAATTCTTTGGACACTTGCATTTTTCTCAAACTTTAGATAGTGGTCCACTACTTCTACTGACGTACAATATATTGAAAGTTTTCAAATTATCTTTAGATAACATAGAACAAAAAGTCTTATCTCAAGATTTATTATTATAGTAGCAAGAGGCGGAACCAAAAATTTAGTTAGGAAGGGCAGATTTTACCTAAACTTATACTTATTAACTCAGTCCGACGGTCCACCTAATGTGGTTAAGCTTGATTTGTAAGGGTGATAAGGCTAATATACACCAGACGACCCTATTCAAAATTATAAAAGCTCAATAATTTAATAGAGTTTAAATTTACATTTATCGACTCAAACTCGACCGTTGTAAAACTTACAAAATATTATGGCTTTTATTTTGAAATAAGTTAGTTAGCTTTAAAAAAAGTGATAAAAAAATATTGAGTTGAGTCTACCTAGAACCCAATTTCAAGCTATATCACACTTGAGCTGGCCACGTAAAATAAGTTTTTGTGTCAAATTAAAAAATGTATTAGTAAAAAATAATAATCAATTAAATAATACATTAATAATCATAATGACTTGCGATATAAAATAATAAATAAAACACAAGCAAAATCTCACGAGAAGAAAGTTAATAATTTTGTAATTTTTGATTAAATAAAAAGTATACATATTAGATCAATTATTTTTCCTCCGCCCAAGCTTTCAATTAATTATTTTATGATTTGAAATAATAAAAAATGATGTTTGAGAGCTTTTGAAAATTTATTTTTATGAAGACATTTCGCAGTTAAATATAAGTTTTATCATCTATTTAATTAAGTATGTATTTTGATTATAACGTTCTAATGGCAACTCAAAATTAAGTTCCATAACTTTTTGATGAAATTAGACTTCAATATTTTTACAACTTAGGATTTTTATAAGTTTTGTTTAACAATGTTTCAAATACATAAAAAATTAATTGGGTTTCAAAAAGAAATACATAAAGAAATTTATTTTTGAGTTTTTACGTATATTATTAACGCGTATATTATTAACGCGATTAATTATTCTTTTCAGAAAAGTGTCGATAATAAGGAGACGGGAATAAGACCGGAGGCGAAAGTATGTAAGGTATGAAAAAAACATTCGGCGACCGCGTGTTCGGGGCGAGAAAAGGGGGCAGGGGTGGGAACGGAGCGTAGGTGTGCGCCTCCAGCGCTGCCGCCCCTGATAGTAGTACGGATCTTCTTTCTTAAATTCACCCTTATAAATACAAGCGAAGACCAATAATATTAATTCTAGAGAGAACAAAAATAAAGTTATGTATATTGAAAAAAGGAAAACCTAAGTAAGTGGTTAACATATCTCATGCACGTCTCCAAGAGTTGTAATTAGAGTTCCAATCATCTCACGTAGAAGCAGTAAACCAAACATATGCATATATAAGCAACAAATATGAAGAATGATTTTGAATCTTTTGATAGATAGATATATTAGTGAATAATTTTTTTTAAGAAAATAAACCAACTTAATAACAACAATCTTAAGTAGACAATGAGCCTAACGACAACTGACGCCTTTTTCATTTTACTAGATATGTTTTGGCAATGGAATACATTAATTCTTAAAATAGATATATTTAAGAATTGACCACGAATGGAATGTTGGTTTGAAGAAGTGAAGTGGTCGTCATGTACTTAATTTAGAAACTAATAATCTGTCTTATTATAGTTGTAAGTTGTTGTATATTTTGGGACAATTTATTTTTCTAATAAATATGTCATATTAAGAAAGCAAAGAAGCATAATTGCTCCGTTTCTAAATTTAACTCTAGTCAAATAAGTCGATGACTAATATTAATCACTTTTTTTTTTTTTCACAACACCACATCATAATGAATTAATTATTTATGGGAGGGTAATTTAGTCTCTTTATGAAACTTTGATTTATGGTGAATCAATTAGAAACGAATTGGAACCGGGGGCAGGTAGGGCACACTGGTTCCGGGCCCGACCCGCCCGACCCGCCTGGCCACCCCTCCCCCTTTCCAATTCGTCTTTGTTTTAACATAGACGAATTTGAACCTTTTTTGTTTCCTTTAAAAAAAAAAAAAAAAAAAAAAAAAACTAACAACAACAATAGTCAACAACAACACTACTCTCTACAATTTCAACCTCACCATTAAAACTCTAAATTTCTTCAAAAGTGTAACCACAGTAACCACCACTCACCTTGGTCTAGGGAGGTTACCGGTGGGACCTGCCAATGG